>CM056057.1:44346190-44946190 GCA_029574335.1 Rana kukunoris
GCTGCACAAATGAGGGCCGCCAAAACACATACATATGAACCAGCCAGGCCCAAAATAAGCTAAAGGGGGGGCCCAAAAAAAATGTTTGCCCAGGGCCCAAACCATATTAAAGACGGCCCTGACTATATTATAAGCTCCTTGAGGGCAGGGACTGATGTGAATGTACAATACATATGTAAAGTGCTGTGTAAATTGATGGCGCTATATAAAGTACATGTAATAAATAAATACAAGCATTTTTCCATGCATTTTAATGGCATCCCAGTCTTAGTCCATAGAGTTCAATATTAAGTTGGCCCACCCTTTGCAGCTATAACAGCTTCAACTCTTCTGGGAAGGCCGTCCACAAGGTTTAGGAGTGTGTCTATGGGAATGTTTGACCATCCTTCCAGAAGTGCATTTGTGAGGTCAGGAACTGATGTTGGTTGAAAAGGCCTGTGACTGGCTCACTGTTCCCTGTACAGCACTGCAGAATGTGAGAACTATTTACAGTGCCTTGCAAAAGTATTCACCCCCTTGGCTTTTTACCTACTTTGTTACATTACAGCCTTTAGTTGAATGTTTTTTTTTTTATTATTGTGAACTATATGTTATGGATCAGAACACAAAAGTCTAAGTTGGTGAAGTAAAATTAGAAAAATATATACATAAAACTACTTTTCAGAAATAAAAAACTGACAATTGTATTCAACCCCTTTGTTATGAAGCCCATAAAAAGCTCTGGTGCAACCAATTACCTTCAGAAGTCACATAATTAGTGAAATGATGTCCACCTGTGTTCAATCTAAGTGTCACATGATCTGTCATTACATACACACACCTTTTTGAAAGGCCCCAAAGACTGCAACACCTAAGCAAGAGGCACCACTCACCAAACACTGCCATGAAGACCAAGGAACTCTCCAAACAAGTAAGGGATAATGTTGTTGAGGAGTACAAGCCAGAGTTAGGTTATAAAAAAATATCCACATCTTTGATGATCCCTAGGACTTCCATCAAATCTATCATAACCAAATGGAAAGAACATGGCACAACAGCAAACCTGCCAAGAGACGGCCGCACACCAATACTCATGGACCGGGCAAGGAGGGCATTAATCAGAGAGGCGGCACAAAGACCTAAGGTAACCCTGGAGGAGCTGCAGAGTTCCACAGCAGAGACTGGAGTATCTGTACATAGGTCGACAATAAGCCGTACGCTCCATAGAGTTAGGCTTTAAGGCAGAGTGGCCAGAAAAAAGCCATTACTTTCAGCAATTACTTTTTGTGAAAAGGCATGTGGGAGACTCCCAAAATGTATGGAGGAAGGTGCTCTGGTCTGATGAGACTAACATTTTACTTTTTGGCCAAAAAAAAAAAAGAAAAACGCTATGTCTGGTGCAAACCCAACACATTACATCAAGCAAAGAACACCATCCCCGCAGTGAAACATGGTGGTGGCAGCATCATGCTGTGGGGATGTTTTTCAGCAGTCAGGACTGGGAAACTGGTCAGGGTAGAGGGAAAGATGGATGGTGCTAAATACAGGGATATTCTTGAGCAAAACCTGTACCACTCTGTGTGTGATTTGGGACTAGGACGGAGATTCACCTTCCAGCAGGACAATGACCCCAAACACACTGCTAAAGCAACACTTGAGTGATTTATGGGGAAACATGTAAATGTGTTGGAATGGCTTAGGAAAAGCCCAGACCTCAATCCAATAGAAAATCTGTGGTCAGACTTAAAGATTGCTGTTCACAAATGCAAACCATCCAACTTGAAGGAGCTGGAGAAGTTTTGCCAGGAGGAATGGGCAAAAATCCCAGTGGTAAGATGTAGCAAGCTCATAGAAACTTATCCAAAGGGACTTGGAGCTCTGATAACCGCAAAAGGTGGCTCTACAAAGTATTGACTTTAGGGGGGTGAAAAGTTATGCACATTGACGTTTTCTGGTATTTTGTCCTATTTGTTGTTTGCTTCAAAATAAATAAACATCTTCAATGTTGTGGGCGTGTTCAGTAAATTAAATGATGCAAATCCTCAAACAATCCATGGTATTTCCAGGTTGTGAGGCAACAAAACACAAAAAAATGCTGGGGGGGGGGGGGGGGGGGGGGGCTGAATACTTTTGCAAGGCACTGTAAATGTACGGTATATAATAATAATAGTATGTGACTGTGGTGGGAGATTAGAGTGTAAGCTTCTCTGGTGCAGAGATTGATTTGAATAGAACAGTGTTTTTTGCAGAATAAAAGGCAGAGGGCGCAGAATGTTTTCCTTACCCCTTAGATACTCTCATATATAATTTTGTGACTCTTGCAGTTTTAGGGCCAGATTCAGGTAGATCAGAGCATCTTTGCTCTGGAGTAACGCATCTCATTTGCGTTACGCTGCAGAAATTTTAGGAGCAAGTGCTGTTATTCAGGAAGCACTTGCTCCTAAAGTTGCGGCAGCGCATCGCAAATGAGCCGGCGGAATTCAAATTGGGCGGGTACGGGGCGTGTAGTATTCTAACTAAGCGCGATCCCGCCGCCAACGTACTGCGCATGCGTCGAGTGTCAAAACATCCCCGTGCGCATGCTCCAAATTCTGTGAATGAACGTCAATGACGTCACATTCCCATTCATGAACGTTTTACTCAAGCAACGTTTTTTGTTTTTTTTTCGACGCGATGACGACGCCTATACCTAACATAGGATATTCCAACCCCATGTAGGTATATCTATGCGCCGCGTATCCTGTCCGGAAACGTCGTACCGTCATTGCGTCGCGCCGGAATTCGATCGTGAATTGCCGATTTCCGCTCATTAACATATTTTTTGAGCGTAAATCGGCGGGAACGCCCCCGGCGCCATTTTTAAGTTGAAGTAACGATGCGATGGCGAAACTCAGTTACGCTGCTCGCATCGGAGCTTCAACCCGGCGTTTCTTGTTTTCTGGTTACAGAAAACAGAAACGCCGGCTCAAAGTCACAGTTAGGCTGGCGGATCACTGGATCCGCCAGCCTAACTGTTCCTGAATCTGGCCCTATATTGGCAATTAAATCAGGACTTACCTTCTGGAAGTCTTCATAGGAGGAGGCAGGGTACCCAATGAACCCATCCAGCCCAAGAATTCACTCTATGTAATCCATACAGCTGTGCTTGTCATTGTCATTGAAATTAACTTTTAGTTTTAGTTTTTATTGCATTTTAGTGTTAATATGAGATCTGAGGTATTTTTGGACTATGAGATCTCATATTTAAGAGGACCTGTCATGTTTTTTTTTCTATTACAAGGGATGTTTACATTTCTTGTTATAGGAATAAAAGTGACCCAATTTTCTTTTTGTTAGAAGAACAGTGTAAACAAATAAAATAAAAAGGTAAAATAAATAAGAAAATAAATTGAATGTTTTTTGTAACGCGCAGCGTCCCGACGAGTTCACGGGCAGACGCAAACGCATACGTGACCAAAAAAAGTAAAAAATATTGGGCCAGATTCAGATACACTTAATATTGCGCTGCGTAATCGAAATACTCTACGCTGCCGTATTTTACCAGGCTCTACACCGAATTCTGGTAGATTTTTGCCCGTACGCTACGGCGGCGTAGTCTATTTCTCGCCGCGTAATCGAAATATACGCGATTAGGGGGCGTGAAGCATTTAAATTAAGCGCATCCCCGCGGCGATCAAACTGCGCATGCTCCGTTCAGAAATTTCCCGCCGTGCATTGCGCGAAATCACGTCGTTACGTCATTCGTTGTTTGAGTAGCGTCGTTTACGAACATTCCTATTCCCGGACGACTTAATAATAAAAGACGTCGGAAAACGTAGAAATTTGACTCGAGAACGACGGCCATACTCAACATGGGCTGTCTAATATTAGAGCAGCAAAAAGCTGGTATAGTGTTACGCAAAAAAAAGATGACTAAAGGTGACGTAAGAGATTGCGAATAAAGATCGTAATTTCGGGGATCGCCGGCAAAAGCTCATTTGCATACCCCGACGCGGAAAACGACGGGAAGTCCACCCAGTGGCCGCAATTTTATTGCAGCATAGATCCGAAGGCGTACGAACACGTAATCCAGTCGAATTGAAGCCCGCAGCCGTCTATTCATGGTTTGAGGTTTCCGACTAGCTAAAAAACGTGCGTAATTTGAAATTACTCCAGTCTAACACCAGTTAGACAGGAGTTACGGCTCTCTGAATCTGGCCCATTGTGTTTTTTTCAAAATTGTCGCTCTTTTTTTGTTTATAGTGCAAAAAATAAAAACTGCAGAGGTGATCAAATACCACCAAAAGAAAGCTCTATTTGTGGGCGAAAAAACATAAAGATTTAATTTGGGTACAGTGTAGCATGACCTCACAATTGTCATTCAAAGTGTGACAGCGCTGAAAACTAAAAATTGGTCTGGGCCGGAAGGGGGTGAAAATGCCAGGTATTGAAGTGGTTAAACGTTACAGTATACACCTATCAGCCATACGTTTATGATCACCCACCTAATATTGAGTAGGTTCTCCTTTTGCAACCAAAGCATTCTTGAACCATTTTTGCAGTGTGGCAGGACGCATTATCGGTCACTGCCATCAGGGAATACGCTTATCATGAAGGGGTGTACTTGGTCAGCAACAATGTTTAGGTAGGTGATATGTGCCGAGTAACATCCACATGAATGGCAGGACCCAAGATTTCCCAGCAGAACATTGCCCAAAGCATCACATTCTGCTTGCTTGTCTTCTTCCCATATAGTTTATCCTGGTGCCATCTCTTCCCCAGGTAAGTGACGCACACGCACCCGGCCATCCACGTGATGTAAGAGAAAACGTGATTCATCAGAACAAGTCACCTTCTTTCATTGCATGGTCCAGTTCTGATGCTCACACGCCCATTGTAGGCACTTTTGGCTGTGGACACGGGTCAGCATGGACACCCAGACCAGTCTGCGGCTACACATACCCAAACAAAACGAACTGCGATGCCCATTTTTTCTGCTTTCAGCTTATCAACTTCAGTTGCCTAATATATATATATATATATATATATATATATATATATATATATATATATTAACCTAATATATCCCATCGACTTAAGAGGTGGCATTGTAATGAGATAATCATTATTATTCACTTTACCTGTCACTGGTCACATGCACACATGCTCTGGTTAGACTTCACACATTCAAGAAAAGTATACTTAAGCCCTGTACACACGATCGGATATCTGATGGTATCTAATCCGATGAAGTTGACTTTCATCAGTCTTACCTAAACACAATCAGCCAAAAATCCGACCGTGGTGATGGAAAACACTGAGAAAAATTAAGTTCAATGCTTCCGAGCATGCGTTGACTTAATTCTGAGCATGCATGGATTTTTCTCCGTTGGACTTCCATACAGACGATCGGATTTTTCTGCCGTTTTTTTATCCATAGGAAAAATGTAAAACGTGTTCTATCTTTTTTCACAAATGGAAAAAAGACTAATGGGGCCGACACACGATCGGTTTGTATGATGAAAAGAGTCCATCGGTCTGTTTTGATTGGACAAACCGATCTGGTGTACACGACTTTACACACACAGTCGCACATCTGTGCACCCGATGAGACAAGAGTAACCAGAGCTCGCCATAAAAGGATCAAAATTAGACCGGTTCAGAGTGTGGAGGTCTCCGCTCGACAGAAGTTGATCAGCAGTTACCACCAATCACCTGTAGTCGCCGTCACTGAAGTGGGGATTTCACACAAACAAGGTGGATGGAGGAATCTGTTACCTTTTATTATTCAGTCCCCTGTCAAAACGGAAATAAATAAATAGCAGTGTATATACAGCCTAAAAGAATGTACATTTCCACCAATAGAGGGGATACCATTTGAAGAAAGAACTGTTCCCATCATCACTCTGCCTTATTGAAATGACGAGCTCATCAATCCAAGGTGGCCAAATCTGGAAAAATGTTCACACATTTGGGAGGACCCAGATAAGATACTCAATGACCCAACCTTTTGGCTCCCAATTACTTGTAGAAGGATAGGCCCCCCGATGAGCACCATGATGAACAGACTGGATCCTCAGCAGGTTGGCCTGGAAGAGCAGGCAGCCCCCCTTGGCTGGGAACTTATACTCTAGGAAAAAGAACCCTGCTGTCTGTGGCTCTATTTATGCACTCCCCACCATCCGGGCACCGCCCCCCCCCCCCCTAAAATTAAAACAATAGTTTAAATATATGAATAAATTAATACAAAATAAATGCACAAAGGACTAAAAATGTTTACAAATAAAAAAGAAAATATGTAATAATACATAAATATTTAACCCCTAAAAAATGTAATCAAATGAATTATCAATAATAATAATAAACCTGCAAACTCACCAAAAAAATAAATAAAATAATAATAATATGTTAGGTTTAGAGTGTTTAGTTATTTTTTTTAAGGGTTAGGAGTTAATTATTTATTTACTATTACACAGTATTATTTATTGTGCTTATTTATTATTTATTTATGATTATTTTTATTTGTGTATTTATTTTACATTTAATTAATTAGTTTATTATTTAGGGTTGTCCCGATACCACTTTTTTAGGACCGAGTACAAGTACAGATACTTTTTTACATGTACTCACCGATACGGAATACGGATACTTTTTTTGTATGTCACGTGACAATTTTCAAATTTAAGAATATCCCTTACATTGGTGGTCAGTGGGCACAGGGTATGGTGCACATCAGTGTACTGGGCACAGCAGGGCACAGGTAGCTGGGCACATCAGGGCACAGCGGGGTACTGGGCACATCAGGGTACTTGGGCACGGCAGGTCACACCAGGGTACTGGGCACAGGGTATGGTGCACATCAGGGTACTGGGCACAGCAGGGCACAGGGTATCGGGCACATCAGGGCACAGGGGGGTACTGGGGACATCAGGGTACTTGGGCACGGCAGAGGGCACACCAAGGTACTGGGCACAGGGTATGGTGCACATCAGGGTACTGGGCACAGAGTATGGGGCACATCAGGGTACTGGGCACAGCAGGGCACAGGGTATCGGGCACATCAGGGTACTAGGCATGGCAGGGCACAGGGTACTGGGCAGGGCACAGGGTACTGGGCACATCAGGGTACTAGGCATGGCAGGGCACAGGGTACTGGGCACGGCACTGAACACATCAGGGTACTGGCAATGGCAGGGCACAGGGTACTGGGCACATTAGTGTACTAGGCATGGCAGGGCACATGGTACTGGGCACATCAGGGTACTGGGCATGGCAGGGCACAGGGTACTGGGCACATCAGGGTACTGGGCACGGCAGGGCACAGGGTACTGGGCACATCAGGTGTGAATGCAGCCTAAAGGCTAAGCCACCCTTAACATTTTTTCAACCCCTCAATACCTAATTTCCAAAAAAAGACATACTTTGGGTTGTCAGTACTGTCCATGTCATTAAATGTTTAGATATCTGTATATGAACTTATCCCATATCATCATTCCATCATCATTATCTAACCAAATCTACATCCTGGATCTAAATCAGGACACCGGTCTTTTTTTTTGTTACTGACAAATTCACGTGTATAGATTTTAATTGTCATATATTATGACAGCTGGTCACATTTCCCTGCTAATAAGGAGCTATTTACAATGAATATTATTACCAGGGGGCAGTTGCAGTGAATGGTGGAAGATATCAGATTTTAAATAATAACTGATAATCAATTTTTATTTCAAATAAGGTTAGAAAATGACATTCATGCTTTTCAAATAAAGCCGCCTCCTTAGGAAAGTATTAAAGTGGAACTAAACCTCTCTTTCCTTTTCAGCCAAGGAAGTTCCAATCTTAGTCTCAGATCTTAGTTGCTATGACAACCACAAACATGCAGCAGCCAATCAGCATGCCTCTCTTGTGTGGCAGTTGGTGATGTCATCAGTGGCAGTTGGTAACTAGAGCAGCACAAGAGTCAGAGGGTCAGTAGATTAGCGGCTCTCAAGCAAGCAGTACTGTCAGTATTGTGCTCTCTACTATTCTCTGATTAATTAGCGAAAAATTACATTTATTGTAATTTTTTATAACTATTAACCAGTGCTACACCGCTCTGCTCATTAAGGTACTATTTTTACCCACTTTTGGATTTTTTTTTTTTTTTACACATTTTGCCCTTTCTAGAATGAATGTTAAAAGGGAACCTGTTATAGATGAATTATTCACAGACATCTTCACAATTCACACCCCTGGTATTGAAATATCAGCTCCAACCCCCCTTTTTTTACAATAGTGGAATAGCCAAATAGACTATAAAAGGTGTCAGGAGATGCCAATAGAGGTGGTCTTCAATATTATATTAGGGGAGGGGAGACAGATAACACCTAAAATGTAATTCTGTAGTATCGGCAGGGTTTACTTGTCATTAGTAATCTAGGGTCACTTTAGGGTTGTATTCACATCGCTTTCATAGGAATAAAGGATCTTTATTGCAGTCATCTGACCGTTATTTTTCAACTGTCAACTGACTGAGCTAAAAATACGTGTTATGTTTTTCAAAGACAATGAGGGGAGGGGGAAGACTAGGTTGGCATTTAGAATTTCAGTCTGTAAATGACCGTTTATCAACATGTTGTGAGAATATTTTGGAAGTACCCCCAATAATGTGGGATGGGGCTGGAGGGGATTTAAATGCCACTGAACACCAATGTTGTCAGATAGTATTGTGCAGGTTTTAAGGAGATGCTGACCACCAAGCATGGGAAATGGGGGAGAGTTTAAAATACCATGATCACCATTAATTATGGGATTATTGGGGGGGGGGGGTATAGGTGACAACCATTAGTTATAAGATTGCTTTGGGGTGGATTCAAATATTTTGGTTTTCTCCATAACATCTAGCCATGCACAATGCAATCTAATCCTCCAGGGAACTTTTTTCCACTAATAATAATCTTACACTTTGGCTTCAGTTGGGTGATTTTAGAAGGCTCAGCACAGCTTCATTTATCGTAACCCCCTCCCCCCAACACTGGCAGGTTTCTTCATTTCCAATAAATTGTGTGATAAATGAGATCACCTTGTGGTGTCCACCTTCCAAAAGGAGCACCATTTTAGGGGTGTTGGTACCAGGGCTGGACTGGGACACAAATTTGGCCCTGGACTTAATCCAGACTGGCCCACTTTGACAGGTCTCTCCCATGGTGGCCGGACAACTTCCGCACCCCCCCCCCCCCGGCCACCCAAGCCCCCTCTCCCCCTTCACTAGCCACTAGCTGTTCTACTTTATTAGAGCAGAATGGCTGGTACTGGTACTCTTATAGGCAGTACCAGTGGGGAAGCTAGACATTATTTCACCGGGGCAAAGAATCAGTTTGGTGCTCCCCCTTATAGGACAAGATTAGGCAGAAGTTAGAAACTCCCAGGCCATGGTTGTTGAGTCAGCTGTCTGTCCCCTCCCCAGTGCTCCTCTGTCATCCCCCCTGCTCCTCTGTTCCTCCCCTGGTGAGCGCTGCGGGGAGGGAGAGGAGGTGAGCACTGCGGGAAGGGAGAGACAGAGGAGCAGAGGGGGGTGGCAGTCCCCTGTCACTGAAGCCGGCCCACTGAGCCATCGGCCCACCGGGAAACTCCCTGTAGTCCCAATGGCCAGTCCATCCCTGTTTATTAGAGCAGAATGGCTGGTACTGGTACTCTTATAGGCAGTACCAGTGGGGAAGCTAGACATTATTTCACCGGGGCAAAGAATCAGTTTGGTGCTCCCCCTTATAGGACAAGATTAGGCAGAAGTTAGAAACTCTCAGGCCATAGTTGTTGAGTCAGCTGTCTGTCCCCTCCCCAGTGCTCCTCTGTCATCTCCCCTGCTCCTCTGTTCCTCCCCTGGTGAGTGCTGCGGGGAGGGAGAGGAGGTGAGCACTGCGGGAAGGGAGAGACAGAGGAGCAGAGGGGGGCGGCAGTCCCCTGTCACTGAAGCCGGCCCACTGAGCCATCGGCCCACCGGGAAACTCCCTGTAGTCCCAATGGCCAGTCCATCCCTGGTTGGTACTGCCCCGTCACTACTCCTGACCAAAAACTCAACATGCCAGGGTAAAAATTGCCACTCCATGATGCCAAGCATAACAATCGCAGCACTATGAACTCCCCACCACCCACTGCCATATAAATTAGGAGGTGGGCATTTGGTAACAATCTACCACTTGTTTTTACTGCCCCTTTTACCACCAGTGTGAACCAAGCCTTAGGATATAAAGAGTTGATAGCCAACATATAGTATATATTAGTGCATATTAGTTAATAAGTAGGAATGTTAATACTAATGTTATAATTTCCTTTTTCTAGAGTGAGAAACTTTATTAGTGAAGAAAAGACTTCGTTGGATCAGATCATCATGACAATGCAGAATAAGGCCAAGGTTGGAGCTGGTCTCCAAAACCTCGCCAACAACTGCTTTGTCAACTCCGTCTTGCAGTGTCTCACCCACACTGCCCCACTTGCAGATTACCTGCTCACCGGACAGCATTCCCAAAACTGTAAGCGTTGCTCATGGCAACTTTATATCTCTCTTAGGTGTTGGGTATTTGTAGCTCCAAACAGACAACCTGCTGCTGTTCAGTTATTACTATTAATGGTCACTCTGAACTGCTATAGGAGTCCATGATTCCTAATAGAATGATGAGGACCAATGACTGATCAGCAGAAGGCTGTCTCTTCTATCATGGATGGTGTAATCAGAATGAGAAAATTAGGGGATCTTCATAACAGAGAGTGGAAAATGCTCTCTGCTCTTTCAGCTACGCATGATGTGGACCGTATTTTACAGCAGAGGGACTTGTAGATCCCAATGAAGCACACATTGCCACAGTTGTAGTTCACTAATTACTTAATACCACCGCTTTTCCACATTTGGATATTTTTTTTGGGGGGGGGGGGGGGGATACCTAGATTTGACTAGACAATTAACCTCTTGTGGACCGCCGCATGTACATTTACGTCGGCAGAATGGCACCGACAGGCACATCAACGTATATATACGTTGGTGCCTAGACGTGGGTCGGGGGTCCGATCAGGACCCCCCCCCCCCCCCCCCCCGGTACATGTGGTGGTCCGGTTACCTGGCCGAGCTATCCGTGCTGAGGGGGCGGCGGTTCCTTTTTGTCCACCCCCTGGAACGCTCCCAGCCAATCCGCGCGCTCCCCCTGCGTGTCATTTCCTCCTCCTGTGTAAACACAGGAGGAGGAAGTGATGTGATCTCTGCTCTCGGCGGTTTTTTCAACCACCGCTGAGGAGAGATCACATCTCACAGTAAGTCTGCACAACACTACACTGACACCAGTACACGCAGGCACACTTAACCCCTTGCGATCAAAGCATTAGTTCTCCTGCCTCCCCCCGCCTAAAACCTTCTGGGACATGTCACATGACCTAGAAGGCTATGGGATCATTCACAAGGCGCAGCTTGCACATGCACAGTGGGCAGTCAGCTGTAAAGCCACAAGGAGTCACAGCCAGCTGCCCACAGTTAGGATGCCATCACCAGAGATCCAAAGACCAGTAAGGAATTGGTCTAGGTGAGGACGGCGCTGGATCCTTGGACGGGTGAGTATTGGTTTAATAAGTCAGCAGCTACAGTTTTTGTAGGTGCGGACTTTTCATTTTTGGAACATCTGAAGAGTCCTGCTGCTGCTTCTATTGACACAGACAGCATGACTCGGCTCCCTCCCCCCTTGTCACTGGATTTAATTGACAGCAGCAGGACCCAATGGCTCTTGTCACTATGAATCTATCCAATAAGGCAGTGGTTGGAGCTGCTGTGCTCGTCCCCATCACTGGAATGATCGGGCTCAGGTAAGAAAAAGGGGGATCTGGGGGTAGCTGCAGCAATGAATTAATGTGAAAGGATTTACAACCCCTTTAAAATTCTGTGTGGAACTTGGTGAGCTTAAGCACTGAAGAATGTTGGCCACGCAGTTTACAATCTAATTGCTCGATCCCCCTTAGATGACAAAGGAGCACAAATAACCTGAATCTGCTTTTCAAACTCATATTTGTATGTTTGTTACTTGTGTCTAATTGTTTTTCTCTTTTCTCTAGGTCACACGGAAGGAATATGCATGATGTGTGTGCTGGAGATACACACAAGCATTGCTTTCGCCGAGTCGGGCCATGTCATCAGCCCCGAATTAGTGACAGACAACCTAGAATGTAAGTACTTTGCCTAAAAAACTGTATACCATGAATGCTAAGCATTCGTTTTTTTAATATGATCCATTATCACTGATGATTGGGGAAATGTCTAGATAAGTTACTTGTTGTGTACCTCTGAGGCCGTGTACACACGATCGAATTTGTCCGCTCAAACTGGTCAGACGGACCAGTTCAGCAGACAAATCCGATCGTGTGTATAGGCTAGCGGACATGTCTGACCGGCGGACAAATTTTAAAACATGCTTTAAAATTTGTCCGCTCAGGACATGTCCGTCGGATATGTCCGCTGGTTAGTACACTCACCAGCGGACATATCTTCCCGCACATGCGTCGAATGGATTCGACGCATGCGCGGAAGTATTTTTCTTCCTGGTGCGGTGACGTGGCGGCGTCAACGTCACCGCCACGTCACCACGCTGTCTGCCGGCGTGGATTTTGATCCGATGGTGTGTACACGCCATCGGTCCAAAATCCGGAGGAGACATGCCTGCTGGAAACGGTCCGTCGGACTGTTTCAGCGGATAAGTCCCTCCGTGTGTACGCGGCCTAAGATAGTGGTCTCCGAACTGCATCCCATGAGCTGATGTGGCTCTCTGTGTGCCTTTATACAGCACATCAGGTGTCATGCCATCCACTGGCACCAATGATGAGCAACCATTCCTCCCACAGACACCAATGATGAGAAACCATTCCTCCCACATACACCAATGACGGGGCACCATTCCTCCCACATACACCAGTGATGAGGCACCGTTCCTCCCAAAGACACCAATGATGGGGTGCCATTACTCACACAGAGACCAATGATGAGGCACCATTCCTCCCAAAGACACCAATGATGGGGAGCCATTACTCACACATACAACAATGATGAGGCACCATTCCTCCTACAGACATCAATGATGAGGCACCATTCCTCCCATAGACACCAATTATGGGGCATTATTCCTATCTTAAATACTAACAATAGGGCACTATTTCTTTCACTAAAAGCAATGATGGGACATGGTTTGCTTTCACCAACATCACAGCATTTTCTAATCCCACTGACCACAGTCTGGCCCCTTCATAGCTTAAAGCAGTGGTCATCAACCATTCCTGCAGGGCCCACTAACAGGCCGGGTTTTATGTATTACCTTGGGGAGATGCAGACTAGAATACGGCAATCACTAGAGCAGCAAATGATATCACCTGTGATGTATTTCAGTTATCTTGCAAACCTGGCCTGTTAGTGGGCCCTGCAGGACAAGGTTGATGACCACTGGCTTAAAGGACAGTAAACTGTCCCTTTCTTTAGAAAGTTTGGAGACCCCCCTTTCCAAGGCATTGTCAGGTATTATTGGGGTTCCTTAATCCAATGCATGTCAATGCATAACAAAATGCATATTAATGCAATGCAAAAAAAACAAACAACTAAAAAACGTGTTAATGGTTCATAAAAGTTTGCATACTTGGGGGGTGGAGGGTGACAACCCCTTGCCAGGCTCCCCCAACACTCTTTACTTCCATTGGATCTGTGGGCCTTATTCTTGTGTAAGCTTTACACCAGACAGTTTTGGAGCTAATACACGTTAAGGGTCCACTCCTTATCAGTACATCATGGCTTGCTGGCCTTGTTATCAGCTGATCAGGCCTGTGCTCAGCATCTTGGAAAGAAGGGAATAAAGACAAATGCTTTCCCATACTCAGAAGCACCGGGTATTTCCAGTGGAAAAACAGAGTGGTGGGGGAGAGCAGTGAAGTTGGACAATTGAACGATTCTCTTTAAGTGTGCTACTATAGTTATATATTAGTATATTATGATGTCATCGATTTATACATATCTCTTTGTTTTCTCTTTCCTTTTAGTCATTGCAGAGCATTTTCAGTTTGGACGTCAAGAAGACGCCCATGAATTTCTGATGTTTCTAATTGCTCACCTGCAGAATTCATCCATCTACGATTCTATAGGACAGGACAGGAACATCGGTCTTATTGAAAACATATTTGCCGGCACTCTACAAACACAAGGTAAGTTTGTGCATTACTATATCTCATCGCATTGCTTTATTTAGAAAATGCTTTGAGTATGAAGATACTTCTAAGAATTCTAATTTCATTTTTGTCTAAATATATGAACGGAGCCAATTAACAATGTTCTTCTTTTTCTTTTGCAGTGGTTTGTCAGAGTTGTCATTACGCATCCAAGAGATTTGAGGAATTCCTGGACATCCCTCTGGAGATGAACGTAAATATCAGATATACATTATATATTATTTTATATTAGATTACATTTTATTTTTCCCTGTACATTGGCAGTCAAGTTACAATTTCGTAACTTTATTGGTCTATGGCACACCTATGAGAGCCCTCCTTCTACCAGAACCAACAGGCCATCACACCAAATTGGGCTGGTGGCAACAACAGTGACCCCTGATAGCTACTCACTGCTTACTTACTATGGGGATACTTGGAGTGCCCAGCTGGTTTGTTTGGGAGCAGGGTAGGGAGAGGCTATTTTTTTAATACTAAATTGGGGGACAACATATTATAATATAATAAGTTATATTTTGTTTTAAAAAGGTCACTCCCCCAATCCCCCTTCCCTGTGACAGTGGGCAGGGGTTCTTCTCCCCACACTCACTGACACAATTAAAAAATAGCACTGCCATGTGGAGCTCCACCCACACGATCACATAATTTGTCCACAGAGTTCATTAAATTAATGAACTACAAGTACCGCCGCCACCTCCACCGATGGCTTGTAGTTCTCAATGGACTGTCTGCCCATATCGGAGGTACAGGCAGACAGTGTACTGACAGTCTGCAGGATCCTGGCATTGCACCCGCTATCTCCTCATCACGGGTGCAATGCTTTTTAGGCTCCGGTGTAAAAAATAATATATTCATATTGGAAAAATATATTTTTTCTTAAAGATGAACTTATCCAAAAGTTGCCAAATGTCAGGGATTGTCATTTTCATTGACCCAATACCCTCTTTTTATTGAAAACAATGTGTTTTTATCACGTATTATAAATATGAATAATGTTTTTTCTTTTATTTTTTGTTTAGTCCTCAAAAACGATTTTGGAATCTCTGAAACATTTCACCAGAACAGAGAGACTGGAAGGAGACAACGCATACCGATGCAATGGGTAAGTCCTGCTAATGACAGGCAGTATCTGAGCAGAACTTTTTAACCAAAGACTAAACCCGAGAACTATGCTTACATTTAAATTTCTTGTTTCCTTAGGTGTTACCAGTTAGTGTCAGCTGAAATGAGGAGTACCATCTACAACGCTCCGGACATCCTGATCATGACTCTGAAGAGGTTTAGCGTGTTCAATGGACGAAAGCTGAACAAAGTAAGTCTTGATTAAATTATGAAATTCATGTTGTAAGGTCCAAAAAAATGTACATTGCCTAATATGTCTTTTTTGTCTTACAGGATATCAAATACCCCGAGACCTTTGACATCGGAACTTACACTTCAAAGCCGAATGACCATATCAAATACAATCTGTATGCTGTGATTGTGCACAGAGGACACTTTTCCACGCAAGGACATTATTATGCCTATGTAAAGGTAAGGTTCTTCAAATCTCTATCAATATAATAAAAAAAGATGATTCATTTGTGTTGTGCAGCATTGCTGCCTTTTTTCCTGGCTGTGTTTGGTAATCGAATTATCTTTTTTTCAGGCTGATGACGATCGGTGGTATAAGATGAACGACAGCGAGGTAACCCCATGCAGCATCGGCAAGGTCCTACAAGAACAGGCCTATCTGCTTTTCTACAAAAAGTAAGTCCTTTATTTATATATTAAGGCTTCTGTCCAAGCCTCAAGCTCATCTGTTTTTTACTTTAACGTTACCATAACAATTTCTCTTTTTTTTATTGATTTCAGAGCACCAACTAAGCCTTGCCCACCAAAACCAGACGAAAGCACCTCCAAAGCACCTAAGGCTTTGGAAGTGGAAGAAAAATCAAAGGAACACAATTTCAAGGACAATGATGGTGCCATTGTGCCAATACAATCTCTCATCAGGGGCACGATGGATGCATCTGTTTGTGCCACTCAACAGGTTGATGATGTACTGGAACCCCTGGGGCCCGATAAGAATCTACCTGTGGAAACAGAAGATATGGAAGTGGAAGAAAAATCAAAGGAACAACATTTCAAGGACAATGAGAGTGCCATTGTGCCAATACAATCTCTCATCAGGGGCATGATGGATGCATCTGTTTGTGCCACTCAACAGGTTGATGATGTACCGGAACCCCTGGGGCCGGATAAGAATCTACCTGTGGAAACAGAAGCTAAGAGTCTCCCAAATACAGAGACTGTACAGGAGGAGGAGAAGAAGAAAGTCAAGAAGAACTGTCTATACAAATTCTTCTGCATAAAGTCCCCCACACATGATCAGAGGGATAAGGAGGAGAAGAAGAAGAAAAATAAAAAGTGCTGGCTTCTTAGATTGGTGAGCCCAAAGTCATCCACCAAAGATAACAGCAAAGAGAAGAAGAAGGAAGAGAAGAAGAAGGAAGAAAAAAAGTGCTGGCTTCGTAAACTAGCCAGACGAAATTGAACAAGTTGGCCACCCTGAAGTCACCCACAAAGAACAGTGACGCAAATAAGAAGACGATGCACAGCATGTAGCTGACTGTGAAACAGACACTCTCCAGTCTCCGGATCTAGCGTTGTGCTTAATCGAGCCATTTTTTTTCACTGGTCTTCGGGACCGGGGACCGAAGACCAGTGGAAAAACAGTCTCGTGTGAGCACAGCTCTAGATCCTAAACCTGGCAAGTCTGTTTTTTTTACAAGTCAGCAGCTACAAAAACTTTCATTTTTAGAAATATGACTGGAGCTCTTCTTTAAACACTTATCTGAGTTCTTTCTCAATCCAGTACTGTCCCATGTGCAGCAGTGCTGTTCCTCCCTTTTTCTATTTCTTCAGGGGGGGGGGGGTGGAAGGCAAGGGGGCACTTAGCCCAGCCATGGAGCACACCACGTACCAGTGCAAACTACTGTCCAATGGGAGAGGATCTTAAAATTGTTTTTCTCTTTCACAAATTACACTTTTTTTGGTGGGGGGAGCAGGAACTTTGTTTTGGCTGTGAAACAGACACTTTGCCAGTCTCCGGATCTAGCGCTGTGCTCACTTGAGCCATTTTTTTTCACTGGTCATCGGCACCGGGGACCGAAGACCAGTGAAAAAAAAACGTCTCGAGTGGGCACAGCGCTAGATTCTGAGACTGGCGAGTGTCTGTTTATTACAAGTCAGCAGCTCAGCTACAAAAACCTTTTAGAAATATGACTGGAGCTCTTCTTTAAACACTTATCTGAGTTCTTTCTCAATCCAGTTCTGTCCCATGGGTAGCAGTGCTGCTTCTCCATTCCTACATTCCTTTGGGGGGAGGAATGAAGGGAGAGGGACGCACATAGCCCTTCCATGGAGCGCACCTGTACGAATGCCTCCTCAGCAGCCAGCTTGCTGAGGGGTCACATGGAGAAGAAGAGGAGCCATGCTGCATGTGTCTACTGGCTCAAGAGTGCAACACTTTTTTCCTTTTTTTTGGTGGGGGGAGCGGGTACCTAGTTTTGCCTAGGTAATCCGAGTGCAAGTTCTCTGCCCACTCCTTCATCACAGGTCCCAGAAGACCGCAAGACCACTCTCAATGTGCAGTATGGCATGGCATGGCACATACATGTGCAGCGGGCTGTAAAACAGACACTTTGCCAGTCTCAGGATCTAGCGCTGTGCTCACTTGAGACGTTTTTTTTTTTTCACTGGTCTTCGGGACCGGGGACCGAAGACCAGTGAAAAAAGCGGCTCGAGTGGGCACAGCGCTAGATCCAGAAACTGGCAAAGTGTCTGTTTTACAGCCCGCTGCACATGTATGTGCCGTGCCATGCCATACTGCACATTGAGAGTGGTCTCGCGGTCTTCTGGGACCTGTGATGAAGGAGTGGGCAGAGAACTTGCAGATACAAAAACAATGAGTCAGCAGATACAAAAACTTTAATTTTTAGAAATATGACTGGAGCTCTTCTTTAAACACTTATCTGAGTTCTTTCTCAATCCAGTGCTGTCCCATGTGCAGCAGTGCTGCTCCTCTCTTCCTGCATTCCTTTGGGGGAAGGAATGGAGGGAGAGAGACGCACACTGCCCAGCCATGGAGCGCACCTGTATGAGCGCATCTTGGAGTTTGCACGTTCTCCCTGTGATTGTGTGGGTTTTCTCCAGGTTCTCCGGTTTCCTCCTACAGCTTCCTTGCTAACAGCTTTAAGACAGCTTTAAGACAGCACAGAGGCTTAGTGGTTAACACTTATGCCTTGCCTTGCAGCATTTGGGTCCTTGATTTGAATACCAACAAGGACTCTACCTGCATGGAGTTTGCACGTTCTCCCTGTGCTTGTGTAGGTTTTCTCCTGGTACTCCGTTTTCCTCCTACAGATGGATTCTCTTGCTATCAGCTTTCGGGCAGCACAGTCGCTTAGTGGCTAACCATTATGCGTTGCAGCACTGGGGTCCTTGGTTTAACTATCATCAAGGATCGCTATCTGCATGGAGTTTGCATGTTCTCCCTGTGCTTGCGTGGGTTTTCTCCGGGTCCTCCGGTTTCCTCCCACAGATGGATTTTCTTGCTATCAGCTTTTGGGCAGCACAGTCGCTTAGTGGCTTACACTTATACCTTGCAGCACTGGGGTCCTTGGTTTAACTATCATCAAGGATCGCTATCTGCATGGAGTTTGCATGTTCTCCCTGTGCTTGCGTGGGTTTTCTCCGGGTCCTCCGGTTTCCTCCCACAGATGGATTTTCTTGCTATCAGCTTTTGGGCAGCACAGTCGCTTAGTGGCTAACACTTATGCCTTGCAGCACTGGGGTCCTTGGTTTAACTATCATCAAGGATCGCTATCTGCATGGAGTTTGCATGTTCTCCCTGTGCTTGCGTGGGTTTTCTCCGGGTACTCCGGTTTCCTCCCACACTCCAAAGACATGCTAGTTAATAGGTCCTACTATGTATGCATATAGGACATCCCTTAGATCAATGATTTTCAGCTTATGATACGCATGTTCCTTATAAATACAATGTTTTCCACGGACCTCCTGATCCCTATAGATGACAAAGTTTTGGCAGTTCAGAATAACAGTAATTTGCTCATGTAATCTCCCCAGAGCTCACCCAGAGGTGCTGACTGACGATGGCGCTATTAGACTCACCCACCGCCACGTCTTTTTATGGAAACATGCGAATGACAGAGTTCAAAATGCGTTGGCATTCTTCAAAGAGTCAGGAATTATTTAGTTTCTGAATAAAACAATTAGAGCCCTGGTGCCCAATCTGCGGTGGGTTGATTCCAATTTGTTGGTATTAACGTGGTCAAACCCCTTTAACACCTGATAAGTTATATATATATTTGTGTAAAGGATTTCGATTTTAACACTCTGTCTTATTTGCCCCATATGGGCATTATATCCACTGAAGAATGCTATGAGTAAATTTGCATTTTGTAGAGTAGAGTAGGGACTGGCCAGAGAGGGATTACTTTGACGCAGTTGGCCAGCTTAAGCATGCATTGCAATGTATGTGAACCAAAAATCCCTGTTTTTATGCAAAGTTATTTGTGTAAAGTAGTGTGCAGAGGGTTGATTCGGGTTTTTTGGTATAATGTGGTCACACTCTTTTAGCATCTGATTGGTTAAGCTGGCTATACATGGATCGAAATTCGAAATTTTGATCCATACGTGGTCACTGCAGTTAAACAGAGGTCAATCTACTTATAAACTTCTGTTCAATCGCCCTGTTGAAAAATAGCTTCTCGATTAGCGCTGCAAACAATAGGCTGCAGCACTGATCTGTGTATTCTGACAGCAGGGCAGTCTCCCCACTGTCAGTATAAAATAGCGCAGCAGGGAGGTTTTCACCATCCACCCTGAATGTGAGGATGGGGGAATTGGTTCAGTTTATTCATGCAGCCCGCTGGCTGAACAAAAAAGCTGAACCATATGTGGTAACCCTATTGGTTAAAAGGTGCTTTATTAGCGCTGCAGGCCTAATGTCCACTAGCTGAATGAATGAAAAAACAACCATGTGTGGACAGTTTCATGTAAATGTATAAAGCCATTACGATTTGAATACAGGTATATCTAACTTGGTATCATCGGTGTCAGATGGATGAAATAAATTACATTTTTGGTATCAGTTGGATAAAAGAATAACTATTACACTCCAGACTGATGGGGTATCACAGCACCACGTCCCTTGTATATATTGGAAAACACAGGGGGCCAGATTCTCGTAGATCCGCGTATCTACGAGCGGGGCGTAGCGTATGCCATTTACACCAAGCCGCCGCAACTTACTGGAGCAAGTGCCGTATTCTCAAAGCACTTGCTCCGTAATTTGCAGCGGCGTAGTCTAAATGGCGTGGCGTAAGGCCGCGTAATTCAAAGGGGGCGGCTTGTATTTAAATTAAGCGCGCCCCGTTGCCAAATGAACTGCGCATGCGCTGGCCTTAAACGTAGGCCACTGTGCATGCTCCGTAGTACGCCGCAAATACATTGGTTGCGACGTTAACGTAATTTACGCACAGCCCTATTCGCGATGAGTTACGTAAACAACGTAAACGACGGAAAAAACAGACGCTGTCCCAACGGGCATACTTAACATGGCATACGGCAGACCGACGTAAGGTTACCCCTCATATAGCAGGGGTAACCTTACGCTTACGGAAACGACGTAAACTAAGGCGAAGTGGCGCAAAAACGTTCCAGAATCAGGGTATCGGCTCATTTGCATATGCGGCGCAGAAATCGACGTAAACGCCACCTAGCGGCCGCCGTATTATTGTATTTAAGATCCGACGGTGTAAGTGACTTACGCCAGTCGGATCTTAGCGTAAATCCGGTGTATCATGTTTTGTGACTACAAAACAATGATACGCCGGCGGGAAATACAACTGACACTATATATTCATTAACTTTACCACACTTTAATCCATTGTTTTCTTTCTCCTCCCCAACTTTGGGAACTACTAGCAATCACATTACCCATGCCTTTTGGCATGAGTTTACATTCATTTTTATCTACATTAATTATGTATTCCTCAATACTTTTATAGAACGCCATTAGATTGCTACTTTTGCAATCAACCACCATGCACTGGAGATCTGCATCTTTTTTGAGGTCCTCTCTTGTGTGCCCTGGGGTTCACGGATTATACTCCCACAGTTCTCAGTACAGATGTCCCCTAGCGGCCTGTTATCTACAACAACACGTGTTACACCCAGAGGTCAGTTGTGAGTATATTAGAAAGGGGTATTTCCTTATTGGGGTGGATTACATTTTCCCAATTTTTGCTTTCTCTATCATTTTTGCCCAACCATCAGATTACAATGTTGCTTATATCTTTTCAGTTATCCTTAATGCATTTGCTCCTGAGGAAGTGGTGCATACTTCACGAAAAGTGTCAAGTCTTTAGTATTCTATTTCCCTATTACAATCATGAATTCGATTTTAATTATGAATTTTATCAATACCATACCAACTGTACATTTCTCTATTAACATTTGTATATAACCAGCTCTTGGTCCATATGATCATGTTTTAAATGTGCTGTGATCCAATTGAATTACTAAATTACAATATGCATTATTGTTGTAATCATGTATTTCTACCATTTTGTTGATGTAGCCTTTCAATTAAAATTGCTCTCAACAGTAATAACATTGTATATTACATTGAATTATGCTAAGAGTCCACCTGTGTATTTAGATACATTATTCTATTATGTATGAACTATTTGCGAATGAGCTGCCGCGCACCTCATTTAAAGTCCCAAACTCTTCCTCTTAATCTCTGGTAGAGTTCAGGAGCATTCTCTCAAGCTGGTTGCTTGTGTTTAAACTGGGGTACACGTATGTTTTAGGCCTTCACCACTGGCTGAGCCTACTTGGAGGAAGATTCAATAACTTGGGATAAAATTTCCTTGGTGATTGTTTTACTTAGTAATAAACATGTGCCTGCAATGCTTTCATTCCCCTCTCTATAGGCATAATCATATAATATCATGGCGTTCACAATTTTTTAAAGGTGCTCACACATAATAGGGCTCTATATGATCTTTCAAAAATCTGGGCATATAAGGAAAACTGACTTCAATGTGGACATTCTTCCAATTCCTTTCAATAATGTTTATGGCTGAATCAAAAAAGAGGCTAGTAAGGAGGCTGAATACAATGTAAAAAGTACAGTCTATCAATCAACTCTATTTAATTTGATCCTTTCACTCATCTTTTTTAATTGAAATTCAAAACTAACAAAAAGTTAAATCTGCAACAATGATAATTTTTAATTATTTCTTTTGATCGATTAGATTACTTATTTTTTTAATTATCCCCCTGGAGAGAGCCTTGGACCTAGGAACATAATGTACCCCCTTTCAATGGCAACATGCACTGAAGGCAATCTTTTGAACCTCCCGCAGCACCTTCCTTTGGGAACTGACCCAAAAAAAACACCCATAGCGGGCACCTGACCCCACTGAGGATCTCCACATATAAACCTAATTTATCCTCTCTATATCGGAGAGACTGTGGATTGGAAGGTTTCCTATCTTATAACTTTTGGAGCTTCCCACTTCTACACAGATTTTGGAAAGAAACCTTTAGAGCCCTTTCACACTTACACGACTTGTCCCACGATTTTGGACTGCAAAATCGTATGACAAGTCATTCTCCATTATTTTCAATGAACACCATTCATACTTTAAGTTGTGCCGACTTCAAAGTAGTCCTTGTACTACTTTGGTCCGATTTTGATGCCACTTACACAGGCATTCATTGAAATCGCGGCCGTGAATCGCGGCCAAATTGCGGTAAAATCGTGGCCGCGAAATCGCGGTAAAATCGCGCGATTAAAGTCGTACAAGTGTGAAAGGGACCTTAGTCTTATTTCAGACTTTGCTCAATTCCCAATCCCTCCATCACCCAGTCTAGCCTTACTTAATCTCTCTATAGAGTCTATACCATCACCCCTACTTACAGTGGTTACCCAATTGTTTCAAACCCATTACATGTATGAGACCCTGTTGTCTCCAGACAGGAAAGCATTCACTAGCACCCAAAAAAATTGGAGCCCATTTGTATACACACCATTTCCCTTCCCATAATTATTCTGCTCCAAAATGAATATTCCTTTGTTTGACAATATCCTTTTTCTTCCACTCTTGTTATTCTAAATGTTCTTCAGGGGAAATATGAGGTATTACTTCAAAGTATGTTTAATGTGAATATCGTGTTATATGTCGGTACCAACTGTTCTATGTTATTTGCTGATCGCAATATTCTCACACTATTTGATTACTCTGTATTTGCCGAATGGTTCTGTATATCTAACATTGAAAAAGTAATAAAAATCTATTGAAATGAATATTACAAAAAAGTATGGAAGAGCCCTGGAGCCATCATAAAAAAAAAATACAGAGTTCTGAGATTAAAAGTCAGGCCACGTACACACGATCAAATTTATCTGCTGAAACCGGTCCGACGGACCGTTTCAGCAGACAAATCCGATCGTGTGTACGGGCGAGCAGACAGGTTTGTCCATCGGACAAATTTCAAAGCATGCTTTAAAATTTGTCCGCTACAAACCTCTCCGTAGGATCTGTCCGCTGGTTAGTACACTAACCAGCGGACAGAACTGTCCGCGCATGCATCGAATGGATTTGACGCATGCACAGAAGCATTTTATTTCCGGGTTTGGTGACGTGGCGGCGTCAACGTCACCGCCACGTCACCACGTTCCCTGGCCGAGGGGATTTTCACGAAAATCCGGAGGAGACATGTCCACTGGAAACGGACTATCGGACATGTTTCAGCGGACATGTCCCTCCGTGTGTACGTGGCCTCAGAATTCTGAGTTTCAAAGTCAGAATTCTGAGATTAAATCTCAGAATTCTGAGATTAAAAGTCAGAATTCTGACTTTTAATCTCAGAATTCTGTATTTTTTTTTTTATAATGGCCCCAGGGCTATTCCATAGAAAAGCAAGTGAGATGTAAAACCATAATGAAATGTACTGCAGTATTATCAAAAAAATGGTTGCAGGGAAACAACCTAAACTCAAAAAATGTCAAAATGACAGCAAAGATACCATCACTACCTGATAATTCTTCTCATGACGGCTAGGACCGGTATTCTGGCCAACTAGAAATCCTCCTTGGCTCCTGCAGTTGGCCAATGGATCAAGACAATAAATAATATCATGAAAATGGAAGACCCAACCTTATCTCTCTGGCGGCGTACACACGACCGAGGTTCTCGCTGGAAACCAGCGAGAACCTCGCTGGAAGCTGCATTCCAGCGAGGACCTCGGCCGTGTGTACGCTTTTGGCTCGCCCCGTCCGTCGGGAATCCCGTCGAGCGAAAAGAGAGCACGCTCTCTTTTTGCTCGACGGCCCGCCTAGATGAATGGCTGGTTGCCATTCCCGACGGGCGGGTCGCCGATTTCGACGGCCGGCAGAGAACCTCGACGGGCGGAACGATGTGTTCTGACCGTCGAGGTTCTCTGCCGTGTGTACACGGCCTCAAAGAACAAGAGAACCACTTTCGCAAGACATGATTCTACTGGATCCAATTCAAATTCTCAGATAAACATAAAGGGGTAGATTCACGTAGATCGGCGCATCTTTGTGCGGGCATAGCGTATCTTCTTTACGCTGGCGCAACGTTGAGAGTCAAGCATGGTATTCACAAAGAAAATGCGCTCAACGTTGCGCCGGCGTATCGTATAGTTGTCGGCGTAAGCCGACGCAAGTCAAAGTAGCTGGAAGTGGGCGTTATATATTAAAATGAATCGTGACCCCATGCAAATGATGGGCTGAGCTTCAAAAAACGAACTGCGCATGCGTCGTCTCTTGGACGCATCCCAGTGCGCATGCTCACAGTCACGTCGAAAAAACTGCCTAAGATACGTCGAAACACTGCCTACGACGTGAACGTAACCTACGCCCAGCCCTATTCACGTACTACGTAAACGGTGTATAATTCGATAGCGTTCATTCCCTGGTCCATACATTTGCTTGGGTTGCGCCTCCTATATGAGGAGTAACTTTACGCCGGACGTAACTTTTAGGCAAAGCGCTTAAAACATGCGCCGGGCGCAAGTACGTTCGTGAATCGGCGTATCTCTCTCATTTGCATATTTGCATCGAAAATCAATGGGAGTTTCAAAAGCGTCCAGCGTAACTATGCGCCCACTATACGCAGGCGTAGGCAAGTTATGTCGGTCGAATGAAGTCAGTTTTTTGGCGTATCTTCGTTCTATGGGTACGGCGCATAGATACGACGGCGCATATGTACACTTACGCTGCGTATATCGAGATACGAGCAATTGAGTTTCTTGAGACCTGTCCTCCTTGAGCGGAGGTGTCAGAGATCCTTACCGACTTTATTTCCTTTCTCTTTCTCTTTTTGCCCACATCCCCTCACCTGTGTTCCCTACTTATACTGAGAAAACTAAAAAGAGGGGCTTGATTTCACCCCACTGATGACATCTCTCATTTGTCATTGGCAAGACTAAATGACTGTGCCCTTACTTTAATGGTTTTGGTGCTGGCTATGAACCAATTAATTGCCTCTGAAGGGCCACCTTTATGTCACTCCTATGTTTTGACACCAACACTTAGTTTAGTAGTTTTTCCAATATGGTCCAAAGAGCATGGACGTTTTAAGAGATAAATGCAAAAATCCATGTCACAATTAAATTACAGATGGATACAATAAATGTGACCCATAGGAGGATGAGAGAACATTGAGCTGCATATAAGGGGGTCAATTCACCAAGAGTTCAATAACAGAAAATAAAATGTGGTAAAATAGCTCTTGCGTTAAATCAGTTTTGAAAGTGCAGTTAACAAGAATTTTTCGTTAAATAACAAATGCCGTGTTTGGTAGATTGAACGGTAATTACTGCATTTTTAAATGTGGTAATTTATCACATTGAGCTGGTTGCCAGTCGCTACATCCTTAACCACTTAAGGACCGCCTACTGCACATTTACGTCGGCAGAATGGCACGGCTGGGCACATCAACGTATATATACGTTGATTTTAGTACCCAGCTGTGGGTCGCGGGCGCGCGCCCGCGACCCGGTCCGAAGCTCCGGGACCGCGGTATTCGCGGACCCGATCGCCGCTGCAGTGCGGCGATCCGTCCCTGGAGCGGAAGAACGGGGAGAGCCGTGTGTACGCACGGCTTCCCCGTGCTTCTCTGTGGCCGTAGCATCGATCGCGTCATCCCTGTAATAGGGGAACGCGATCGATGACGTCACCCCTACAGTTGTAAACAAAGCACATAGCCACACATCCCCTACAGCGCCACCTGTGGTTAACTCCCAAACTGCAACTGTAATTTCCACAGTAAACAATGCAAATTTAAATGCATTTTTTGCTGTGAAAATGACAATTGTCCCAAAAATGTGTCAGAATTGTCTGAAGTGTCCGCCATATTGTCGCAGTCACGAAAAAAATCGCTGATCGCCGCTATTAGTAGTAAAAACAAAAAAAATTAATAAAAATGCAATAAAACTATTCCTTATTTTGTAAACGCTATAAATTTTGCGAAAACCAACCGATAAACACTTATTGCGATTTTTTTTACCAAAAATAGGTAGAAGAATACGTATCGGCCTAAACTGAGGAAAAAAAATGTTTTTTTATATATTTTTGGGGGATTTTTATTATAGCAAAAAGTAAAAAATATTGCATTTTTTTTAAAATTGTCGCTCTATTTTTGTTTATAGCGCAAAAAATAAAAACCGCAGAGGTGATCAAATACCACCAAAAGAAAGCTCTATTTGTGGGGAAAAAAGGACGCCAATTTTGTTTGGGAGCCACGTCGCACGACCGCGCAATTGTCAGTTAAAGCGACGCAGTGCCGAATCGCAAAAAGGGGCAAGGTCCTTTACCTGCATTTTGGTCCGGGTCTTAAGTGGTTAATCACTTGCCGACGTATATACACTGGCAGAAGGACAGTGGTAGGCAAATGGACGTACCTGTATGTCCCCTTTAAGAAGCCGTACGGCGGTCGCACTCTCCGTGACCATGCCCGCGGGCCCCGCAAATTCGATGTTCGCCAACGGCCCACGATCGTGTCATGGAGAGGCAGAATCATGTCCCTGTTCTGCCTAGTGACAGGACACTGATCATCTGCTCCCTGTCATCGGGAGCAGTAAACAGGGTCATGTCACTAGTAGCCCTGCCCCCTCACAGTTAGAATTACTCTCTAGGACACACTTAACACCTTCCTCACCTCTAGTGGTTAACCCCTTCCCTGCCAGTGTCATTTACAAAGTAATCAGTGCATTTTTATAGCACTGAATGCTATATAAATGACAATGGTCCCAAAATAGCGTCAAAAGTGTCCGATCTGTCCGTCATAATGTTGTGCAGTCACGATAAAAATCACAGATCGCCGCCATAATTAGTAAAATAAAATGTATAATAAAAATGACATAAAACTACCCCCTATTTTGTAGATGCTATAACTTTTGCGCAAACCAATCAATATACGCTAATTGCAATTTTTTTTTACCAAAAATATGTAGAAGAATACATATCGGCCTAAACTGAGGAAAACATTTGTTTTTTTATATATATATTTTGGTGATATTTATTAAAGCAAAAACTTTAAAAATATTGCTTTTTTTTTCAAAACGTACGCTTTTTTTTTTTGTTTATAGCGCAAAAAATAAAAAACGGAGAGGTGATCAAATATCACCAAAAGAAAGCTCTATTTGTGGGAAAAAAAGGATGTCAATTTTGTTTAGGTGCAACGTCACAGGGCGCAATTGTCATTTAAAGCGATGCAGTGCCGAATCGCAAAAAATGGCCCAGTCATTGGGCAGCCAAATCCTCCGGGGCGGAAGTGGTTAACAACAGATGACAGGCTGCATGCTCAAATAGAAGGCTAGTTTGGATTTTGGGGGGGACCCCATGCCGCGTTCTACAATATTGGCATGGAGGGAACCCCACACTGTTTTTTTTCATAATTTTTAATTTACGTCATTTTTATTTTACATTTAGCTGTCAGCAGGGAAGTCATTCGTTGTTAAAGCGGTTGTATACCCTCTTGTCATACTTGCACCTACAGGTAAGCCTACATTAAAGCGGAGTTTCACCCTAAATATAAGATCTCCCATGCGCTTCAGCATACTGGCGTCAGCGCCAGTATGCTGGTTTTTTTTTTTTTTTATAGCACACTTACTGTTTTATCGTAGAAATCCTTTTCTGTCCCCCGCGGTGGACGGCGCCAGTACAGCGCGTCACATCTTCCTAAGATACCCGATATGGACTCGGGTATTTCCGGCGCTATGCGGCGCCTGCGCACAGACCTAGGAGCTGACTGCGCAGGCGCCGTATTTCTCCGAGTCCTATTTCGGAGGGCGTGACGCGCCATAGTCGTAGGACTCGGAGAAATACGGCGCCTGCGCAGTCAGCTCCTAGGTCTGTGCGCAGGCGCCGCATAGCGCCGGAAATACCCGAGTCCATATCGGGTATCTTAGGAAGATGTGACGCGCTGTACTGGCGCCGTCCACCACGGGGGACAGAAAAGGATTTCTACGATAAAACAGTAAGTGTGCTATAAAAAAAAAAAAAACCCAGCATACTGGCGCTGACGCCAGTATGCTGAAGCGCATGGGAGATCTTATATTTAGGGTGAAACTCCGCTTTAAGGCTTACCTGTAGGTGCATGCAATATCTCCTTAACCTGCATGGTTAAGGAGATACTTGCAGAAAAGCAGGCATCGATGTCTACAGTGCATGCGCACCGTAGACAAACGGCGCAGGCACACTGAGTGCGGCGGCTCTTGAATGGGAGCCTGCCAAAAAGCGACGGAAATGTGTGCATGCGCAGGGATCGTGCTGTTACACGCGCATGTGTGGGAGTGACGTTATCGCCGCTCCGGCCAGTCACAGCGTCGGAGCGGCGATACCAAGGACCGCTGCAGGGGCTTCGATCTAAGGTAAGTAATTGATAAAGAGCTAGTATGCTAGTCATACAAGTTCATTATGCCTTTGATTTGCAGGTTTAAAAAAAAAAAACGCTTTAAGGATGCAGTGGCCGTCTCCCACACTACCACCAGCAAAGCCATTGTGGTAAATATTGCATGTTTTTTAACTCTCTGTTCTGTTTGTGAATTGGATTTAAGAGCTTACCACATGTTTTGTGGATGATATTTACCAGCACATTTTTCATATTGCGGTAAATACAGCATAATCCTTATTTTTCCGTGAATTTGCATTTATTTACCGCATGCGATAATTTATCAATAAACATTAGTGAACTGACCGCAGGATTTCTTAAATCTCTCAGGTAAGAAATTGTAGATTTGCACAGATGGTATTCCTGGGCTTGTAAAAAAAGAGCTTTATTCAATACATTTTTTGGAAAACCCCATTTCAGATTTTTTTTACGCATCGGAAAAGTGTAAACATTTTTCAATTTGTAGAAATACTTTTTTTTACTTAACCACTTGCCGCCTGCCCCAAAACAAAATGACGGCGGCAACGTGGTTTCAATATCCTGACTTGACATCATATGATGTGATCAGGATATTGAGCCGATGCGTGCGCCCAGGGGGCACGCATCGCGGCAATCGTTGTTGCAGGTGTCAGTCTGACACCCCGCAACACCGATCTAGGTAAAGAGTCTCTGACGGAGACTCTTTACCATGTGATCAGCCGTGTCCAATCACGGCTGATTACGATGTAAACAAGAAGAGACGGTTATCGACTTTTCCTCACTCGCGTATGTCAGCCCCCCCCCCCAAGGATGCCCACACTAGATCACCAGGGATGCCACTAGACCACCAGGGATTCCACCAGACCACCAGGGATGCCCACCACCAGGTATGCCACCCTAGACCACCAGGGATGCCAATCAGTGTCCACAATGAATGCCAATCAGTGCCCACAATGGATGCCAATCAGTGCCCACAATGGGCATCACTAACTGACAGGCATTGTTGTTTGGCACTGATTGGCATCCATAAGTACAATACAGTAGATCCGTGCCACCTATCAGTGCCCATCAATACCCATCCGTGCCACCTATCCATGCCCATCCATGCCACCTATCAGTGCACATCCATGCCGCCTATCTGTGCCCATCCGTGTCACCTATCTGTGCCCATCCGTGCCGCCTATCTGTGCCCACCCGTGCAGCCTATCAATGCCCCATCAGTGCTGCATATAAGTGCAAATCAGTGCCCATCAATTCCATCTCATCAGTGCCACCTCATCGGTGCCCATCAGTGCCGCCTTATCAGTGCCCATCAGTGCAGCCCCATCAGTGCCCATCAGTGAAGGAGAAAACGTACTTATTTACAAAGTTTTATAACGGAAACAAAAAGCAGAAAATAAAAATCCCAGAGGTGATTAAATACCACCAAAAGAAAGTTTCATTTGTGGGAACAAAATGATAAAAATTTAGTTTGGGTACAGTGTAGCATGACCGCGCAATTGTCATTCAAAGTGCAACAGCGCTGAAAGCTTCGAATTGTTCTGGGCAGGAAGGTGTATAAGTGCCCTGTATGGAAGTGGTTAATTAGTACGCATTTGTTCCGATATTGAAGATTGCAACATAAAAACTCAAACGATGTGAAAAAATTTCTGGAACAGGGTTATCCCACTAATGTACTGAATAGCTCCTTATCAAGCCCATAAAAGAGTCAGTGTTGATGTTCCACATACTGCAAATACAGACAAAATATCATTTGTACAAATCTACATTTTTTTGTTCAGCTGATAATAATCTGTGTGCCGACATCAAATGGCCACCCCATCATTCATACAAGTGAAGCAAAAAATTGAAAGACCTATAAATTCGAGCAGACCCTTGTGACAAATATCAGAATACATCAATTAGAATATCAGATAAAAAAGGGGCTGTGTAAACCCGCACCCTGTAAAACAACCCATTCAGTTTAACTGCTTGCTTCGATCGGCTCATAACAGGCACAATCATGTACCTATACGTTGCGTCACATCGTGACTGTGCTGTCATTTGCTACAGCATAAGCCAATGAGCGAATGACAGAAGAGAGTTCTGTGTAGGTAAACAACACAGGGTTCTCTACAGACAGAAGCAATGTGCAGGTTTCTCTCTGCAAAGCAAGCACATTGCTTAGTAAAAAATAGCACACAGTAAACATTTGTCTGCTGAAAACGTGTCACTCACGGGAGCGCAGAACGGACTGCATTTATATGATCCACAGGAGAAGTACAGCCAATTGACCTTTGGCTGTACTTCTCCTTAAAAAACATGACTGGATCCTTTAAGCGTAGGTTTAAAAAACAGAGAAACATAAGGGTGGCCCTGGAAAACCCCCACATGTTGCGGTTTTGGTTGTTACTGTCCAGTAGGGATGAGCCGAACATATGTCCCCTCCCCCCCCCACCCCGGTTTGGTTCGCAGCAGAGCATGTCAACAGGCAAAAAAATTGTTCGAACACGTGAACAACGTTAAAGTCTATGGGACAGGAACGTGAAAAATCAAAAGTGCTTATTTTAAAGGTTAATATGGAAGCTTTTGTCTTAAAAAGTTTTTGGGGACCTGGGTCCTGCCCCAGGGGACATGTACTAATGCAAAAAAAAGTTTTAAAAACTGGCGTTTTTTTGGGAGCAGTGATTTTAATCATGCCTAAAGTGGAACGGTAAAAGTGAAATATTCCATTAAATTTCGTACCTTTACCTGGGGGTTGTCTATAGTATGCCTGTAAAGTGGCATGTTTTTCCCGTGTTTAGAACAGTCCCTGCACAAAATACAATTTCTAAAGGAAAAAAAGTCAATTAAAACTACTTGCGGCTATAATAAATTGTCTGGTCCCGGCAATACAGATAAAAGCCAATAAAAAAAAACCGCATGGGTTCCCCCCCAGTCCATTACCAGGCCCTTTGGGTCTGGTATAAATTTTAAGGGGAGCCCCGAACCAAAATGAAAAAATAAAATTGCGTGTGGGGTCCCCCCAAATTTCATACCAGGCCCTTCAGGTCTGGTATAGATATTAAGGGGAACCCTGTGCAGATTTTTTTCTAAATGGCATAGGGGTCCCCTTTAAAATCCATACCAGACCCTTCAGACCCTGCGCTAAAAATAAATGGGGTGGGGGTCCCCCAAAAATCCATACCAGAGGGGGAACGAGAGAGCGTCCCCCCAGTTGAAACCCCAGTTGTGTCAGAGGGGGCAGGGTCACCCGTACATGTAACTGGGTTACCCCGCTGCGTTTCTCTGTTTCGTCAGAGGGGGCTGTCTGTAGCCCTCAGCTGTTTAAGAGCTGTCACGGCAGTAGTAGTGTCATTCGACAGGAACCACCCATGGAGGCGGATCACGTCTGTTTTTTTTTTTTCTTCGTATCCTCCGCTCGAGAATGGAGCTTGTCCCAAGCTGTCTACTGTGTTTTTTTTTTACAATTTTTGACACGATTTTTGTGAAATAGTAGGGTTACAATGTACCCTATTACAAATTCACATAGGGGGGCCAGGATTTGGGGTCCCCTTTGTCCCCTTTCCAGATTCCGATAAGCCCCCGCCTGCAGACCCCCACAACCACCGGGCAAGGGTTGTGGGGATGAGGCCTTTGTCCCCATCAACATGGGAACATGGGGTCCCGGAACCAGGAACACTGCATGGCACGCGCACTCTGGCCTGGAAGGCAATTTCGCCGGGGGGCTGTGATGTGGTCACCCTAAAGGTGGGTGCCACACTGGAAGAAGACCTAGACCAAAGGCATCTGTCTCATAAATACCCTCCCCCAGCATACACAGCGAGGAAAACACTCCTGATAGGCTGCTGGGGAAAAGCACCCAAACCTCAAATCCACTGCTGTCACCTGTCGTCCTGGGTTGGGATCAGCACCCCAGAACTGACAGAATGAGCACACAATACAGCCAAGCTGAGACAGAGACCCAAATTCAAACAAATCAGCCTGGTCAGAGCTAACTAACTCTCTGACCCCCTCTAAATTTAAACTAGTAAAGTAACCAGGCGCTACATTTGTTTAGCATGATCTGTTCTATGATCAGCTGAATCATTTTTGATCATTTCCCTTAGTACAAATAGAGAATTGTCTCTTTTCGTTTGCCAGCTGGCAGCATATCTTAGTACAGGAATGGCACTGCCATGTGATATCCAGTTATCGGAATGTTCAGATATGGGTGTCAGTTCCTTGGTAATTTCATAGTTGTCATGCTAACAGAGGGAATCTGTTAGTAAGAGACAGGAGAAGGCTGCTGAACATGAGGGGGACACCACTTCCTTCTTTCCTTGTCAAAATATCTTTATTAAGAAGATAATGGTTCGTACAAGAACAGTGAGTAAATAGGTTACATAAAAAGCATATAACATATTGACAAAAAACATTGTACATCTGATGAGGCATTCTTTTCCAGTGGTCTATAAATGGGTAAGTATGTGGTGGAATCCATATGGCTGTTTATGCCTGGCTTGCTATAAGGTGCCTCATTTGTCACGAGCAGTCCTGGAAAGGATAGGGCTCATAGTTCATGCAAGTGTGCCAATGCGTACATCAGGAAGCTTCAACAGTACCTACTCATAAAACAATATTAATAACATTAGTAACAATATCTTTCCAGACTGTCGTCCAAACGTGGGGAGACGGGGGGTGGGTAGGAGGGGGGGGGAGTTAAGGGGTGTCTGCAGGAGTGGTGCGGCTGTTGTTGTCTATTGTTATAGTAAGTGGAGGTTTGCTAAGGTTGGCTGGGCTACCATGGCAATATAACAGCATCAGTATTTACATTGGGTAGAACGTAATTCAACCAAGGTTTCCAAGAACTTTCATATCCGGCTAACGTGTCCTGGTCTATTGCCATCATTTTGGCGTGTGCTGATGCTACATTCATTCTGTTTATTGTTTCGCTGAGGGGTAGATTAGGGGACTTCCACGCTTTAGCCAGTGTTTGTTTTGCGGCTGTGGTAAGCTGAAGGATTCTTTCAAATTGTTTGTGTGGGATATTCCCCGGTTTCAGGTTTAATAGTGCTAATTTAGGATCAATTGGAACACTGGTTCCCGTGAGTTGGCTTATTATTTTAAAAATTTCCGACCAGAATGAATGTGCTGTAGGGCACGACCACCAGATATGAAAGAACGTTCCTGGGGATGAGCAACCCCTGAAACATTGGTCAGGGTAGTTTGGTACAAACTTCGTAATTCTGGCAGGAACTAGATACCACCTTGTAAGTACTTTATAGTTAGTTTCGCAAGCTAATACATTTAATGACGCTGATTTAGTGTTGCTCCAAATTTGATTCCAATCTGATGTATCTAGTTCTTGATCAAGGTCCTTTTCCCACTTGCTTACGTAGGGAAGTTTCTCTGTTGTGGAATTAAGCAGTAGTTGAGAGTATACTATTGAGATCCTACCCCTGGTGGGGGGGTCATTTGTACAAAGCTTTTCAAAGGCAGTTAAGCAAGGAGGATGGGATGCAGAATCAACGTTTGGCTTGAAGAAATTCTTTATTTGTAGGTATTTGAATAGTTCAGATTGTGGTATGTTGTATGTATCGCAAATATTGGGGAAGGACCTAAACGTCGATGAGTCCATTAGCTTGTATAAATTCGTGCAGCCCTTCTTGGCTCATTCTTTAAATGAGTTGGGGTATACCCAAGCTGGGTAAAATGCCGGGTTTTTGTGAAAGGATAAAAGTGGAATATGAGGGGATAGAAGTTTGTTTTTGGTCTTCAATTTGTCCCAAAGGGAGAGAGAATGCTTAGTGATAGGGTTGTGGATAGATTTGCGCATTTTGGGGGGGATCCATAGTATGTTTGAAATTGAAATAGGGTCGCAGTCCACCGCTTCGATTGATACCCAAAGGGGTGGGTCTCGTGTGGCGTGGTATTTCACCAAATCAGTTAATTGCGCTGCTCTATAATAGTTCATGAAGTTGGGTAGCCCTAGTCCACCATTAGCTTTCGGTAGATGTAGAATTTGGTGTTTAATCCTTGGTCTGGCGGACCCCCATATAAAGTTGGAAACTCTTTTTTGTATCAGTCTTAAGTAATAAGGAGGAATTGGGATAGGGAGTACTCTAAACAAGTAAAGGAGTTTCTGTAGAATTGACATTTTGGTTGCATTAACTCTACCGATCCACAACAAAGGTAGGTGGGCCCAGGAATTTAGGAGGTTTGAGATTTGTTTTAAGAGGTGGGGGTAGTTGGATAAAAATGCATCTGAAAAAGAGGCTGTGAGGTTGATTCCTAAGTATGGGATGCTTTTGTTTGACCATTGGAAAGGAAGACCGGATTTAGCTGCAGTTAGTTCCATGGGTGAGAGGGATATGTTGAGTGCTAGGCATTTTTTGGGGTTAATGGCGAGTCCTGAAAGAGATGCAAATTGTTTTAATAGGGATGTCAAGTTTGGGCCCGTTACTTGGGGGGATGCGAGAAAGAGTAGGATGTCATCTGCAAACAGGCATAGTTTATGTTTGTGGCCACCTACTTCTATGCCTAGGATTTTGGGGTCCAGCCTTATTTTTTGCGCAAGTGGTTCTATGAGGAGAGCAAATAAGAGCGGGGAAAGCGGGCACCCCTGTCTAGTTCCTCTCTCAATGGAAAACAAGTCTGATCTGTAACCTGCGTACTTGACACAGGCCTTCGGATTATCATATAATTTCCTTGTCCATGTCATGAAATTAGGTCCGAAGCCCCATTTTTGTAATTCATATTTTATATAGGACCAGGATACAGAGTCGAACGCCTGTTTTATGTCCAAGGAGAGGAAACATGCAGGGATACCCCTCTTCTTTGCGAAATGTGCCAACAAGCTTGCCCTATTTATGTTGTCCCCCGCCTGACGGTTAGGGATGAAGCCAACCTGATCCTGGTGGATCAGGGATCCAATTGTTTTGATTAGGATCGCCCAGATTTTCCCTAAAATTTTGATGTCTGTGTTCAGCATTGAAATGGGGCGAAAATTTTCACACAGGGAATTGTCAGTTTGTGGTTTCGGGATCATGCAAACTGTGGCTAGGAGTGACTCTTGTCGGAAAGACTTATGAATTAGTAAATCATTAAATGCATCAGCTAGTCTAGGTGAAAGAAGTTCTGCAAACGTCTTGTAGTATTTAGCTGTGAAGCCATCTGGTCCTGGCCTTTTATTAAGTTTGAGGTCTTTTATCGGGTCGATTACTTCTTTATGTGAGATAGGCGAGTCTAGCTGTGATTTCTGGGGGTCAGACATTTGGGGTAGGTGGAGATCTGCAAAGAGGTTTGCGTCCTGTTCGCAAAATGTATTTGTTTCCGAATATAACTTTTTCAGGTGGGTGCCGAATTTTTGTGCGATTTTAAGGGGGTTACTGGATAGGACGCTATTTGCTAATTTCAATTTTATGGGGGGAGTAGGATTTGTTAATTGAATTAAGTGATCTCGCTAAATATGCCCCTGGTTTGTTAGCTGATTTGTAAAAAGTATGTTTGGATCTATTTAAGTGTTTGTTGGCGGATTCAGTGAGAAATAAGTCGTATTCTAAGCGGGCTTTGTCCAACCAGTCTTTGGTTCTAGGCGAGTAATTGTTTTGGAAGTCAGAATAAGCTAAGTTAAATTCTGTTTCTAGCTTTATTGCCATTTGTTTTCTTTCTTTTTTGAGGATCCCTATCTGTCTTTGGAAAGTTCCCCTTAGGACCGGCTTGTGGGCTTCCCAAAGTGTAAGGGCAGAAATGTCCGGACTCATGTTGTGAGTTAAGTAGTCTCTCAAGGATTGTTCTATTGCTAAGCTATGAGAGGGGTGGTTGAGTAATATTTCTGGCATGTACCAGGACCGGTCATGTTTTTTGGGGATAGTAGACGCTATAGTTGTGAGTACAGCATTATGGTCTGACCATGGGATGGGGATTATGTCTGAGTTGAGGATTTCAGGTATCATTCCGATTGTTAAAAATATGTGGTCTATTCTGCTAAATGATTGGTGTGGGTTAGAAAAGTATGTATATTTGCGTCTTGTGGGGTTCATTTCTCTCCAGGAGTCCACAAGATTGTGTTTTGAAAGAAGATTGGGGAGATTCCATTTGGGTTGTTGTTTCTGCTGAACATAGGGCGACTTGTCCAAAAAGGGGAGGAGGACTTGATTGGAGTCTCCACATATTAGAAGTGAACCTATTTTATGGGAGTTGATAGTTTGAAGAAGGTGGGACATAAATGGCATTGGGTTGAGGTTAGGGGCGTAATAAGAAACTATCGTAACTGCTGTGTCTAGAATGTAACCTGTTAAAATCAGGTATCTCCCTTCTGAGTCTTTAAGTTCTGAGTTCAATGTAAATGGGGTAGAGCGATGGATAGCTATAAGAGTACCTCTCTTCTTTTCAGGGGCCGATGCAGTGTATATTTGTGGGTAAGCTGAGTGGAAATATTTAGGGGTCGTGTTCGGGGTAAAATGTGTTTCCTGCAAGCATACTATGTGGGCCTTTTTTGATTGGAAGAGTCTAAATGCTTTCGTTCGCTTCTGTGGTACATTCATACCTTGTACATTGAGAGATAATAGGTTCAGTGGTGCCATGGTAGCCAAACCAAGGTTTTCGTCTTACCGTGATTCCACGTGCGGCTGTTGCCCGGACCACTCCATGCAGACGGGATGGGGAATGGGGTTGGGAAGGTTCCTGGGAAGGAGAACTCGAAAGGGAGAGAAAAAACAACATAGGTTAGAGCATTGTCATGTATCGACTCATAGAGTAAGTGTACAAAATATCCCCTTGGCTGGGGAGATAGGTCCCTGCCAAGGAAAAGGTGGTCATCGTCGGATCCCCACATATTAGTTTGGGGACCCGAGGTAGACCGGATGGGGTGCATGTTTTCCCACAGGACAGAGGGCCGCATTCTGTAATGTGTGAAGAAAAGGTAAGAGAGTTGGAAATGCGTGTTCCTAACAATTGTGTTGACAGCTTAAAGGGAGGGGGAAAGAGGGGACTTTTCCTTACCTAGGTATGTTAAGTGTTACCCAGATGGGATTTGCTGTGATTAGAGCGAGACGGGTTGCTCTGGGGCTAGGCTGTGAGGGTAGACATGGGGTAGGGTTTGAAGAAGGGTGTTGGTTACCTGGGTGTTTGACGTGATGGAGAAATTGGCTCAGCCATGATGGACATCCCAATGGAATAAAGAATTTAAGTTGGTGCGAAAGAGCAGTACCAGGTAAGCTGATGTTATAGGGTGTACTGGAGTTGGTTTTAGGGGGGGTGGGTGAAAGAATAAGTCAGGTCGATTAAGGCTATTGGTGAAGTGTGTGTATGAACACTCAGAGTTTTCCCAAGTCTCTAACTATAATGCTATGTGGGGTGTATATTTCAGTTAAGGAAAAAGACTGATAGGAATAAATTCCTATGTAGTTTAAAGGGTGTGAGATGTAAAATGGTGATCTCAAAGCCTCTGGTTGAAGCAGAGCTGATTACACCAACTGTAAAAGGAGAAAGCAAACAAGAAAAAAGGTAATCTTTTCAGTAATAGATGACCTAAGGTCCAACCTAAAATGGGAAAAAGAATTTGTTAGTGGTGATGGAAACTCAGTCCATTGAGTCATCTCGTTCAGGGGGATGCGGGGCTAGTCTGCTATGCTTGCTTGAATGGCGGATGTCATCATTTTGGTCTTGCTGCGTTGCTTGGTTGTTAGTAGGGGAAGAAGACTGTCTTCTGTGTGCGGTTGAAGTAGCAGAGGGTTGCTCGATTAGCTTGAAGTCAACCAGGGCTTGGTGCAGTTGATCAGGAGTTCTACAGACTATTTTAGTTCCTTGTAGCGTGAACCGAAGGGAGAAGGGGAAACCCCATTGGTATTTAACATTTCGTTGCTGCAACTCAATTAGAAGGGGTTTCATAGCTCTTCTTTTAGTGATGGTAAGTTGCGAGATGTCAGCGAAAATTTGATAGTTATAGCCTTGGAATGACAAGTTGTTTTTTTCCCTTGCTGCCATCAAAATTTGTTTTTTAGACTTATAGTGGAACTTGGCTACTATGTCCCTGGGAGGACCATCTGTTTTTTTAGGGGTAAGTGCCCTGTGAATTCTGTCCATTTCTAGACGTTCAACAGGAATACCTGGGAGTAGTTCTTGACATAGAGCTAAAACGGTGGATTGAAGGTCCACTACAGACTCTGGTATGCCCCTAAATCTAAGGTTGGACCTCCTTTCCCGGTTCTCAAAGTCCTCTAATCTATTCTGTAAGGTGAAATGTTCCTCTTTAGGAGTGTCAATCTCTGATATACAGTCCTGTGTGTAAACTTCAATCTCCTCTACCTTGGCTTCCAGGGCGTCTGTACGGCATCCCACTTCTCTTATTTCCTTAGTGAGACTTGAGGTGATTTGCTCTGAGGTCTGTTTAAGCGCTCTGCGGAGCATCCTTTCAAACTGCTTGAGCAGTCCTGAGGGAACCTCACTGTCCCCAATGTCCCTTTGTGATATAGTGTTGGCCTCTTCTTCCTCATTTTCGGAGGAATTGTTAGAAAGTGCTGCCATTAGTTTGTCAGGTTTGGCGGCTTTAGCTGCCTTTTGTTTCCTTTGTCTCCCTGAGGGGAGCTGCTCTGAGGCGAGCTGTGCTTTCCTGGCAGTGCTTCCAGTCAGCTGAGCGCTGCATGAGGGGATCGTTTTGGATCTATTTCTCGAGCCTCCCAGCACCATTTTTTGTTCTTTGTGCCCCCCTCACCTTCCAGCTGGCAAACGCTGATTTTCATGTATTTTGCGGCTGGATTTGAGTCGAATTATCCGTGGTCTCTGTCCCGTGAAGCGGAGCTCTAAGCAGGCATGTCCGCTCCGCTAGAGCCCGCGCATGCGCCCCCACTTCCTTCTTTCAATCCTACAAAAGCTGCACATCCCGGAACCCTCTTCATGGGTTTCGTTGCTGGATGGGCAGCCAGAGCATCACAGACATGCCAGGGAACCTAACCTTGCACCAGTTAGCTGTTAGAAGCCTTGCACCCCATGAAAACCTTTCTTACATCCAAATAGATTGTCAGACATTAATAGGAGTTCTTGTAAATAGTGCCATCTTAATAGCATCATGGGCCCCTGGACAAAGTAATACGCTGGGGCCTCTACCATCCAGAATCAGGTTCCCTTATCATGTGTCCATATACAGCACATTCGGTGTCCCTAACACAGTATCCCCGAACATCAGATGTTCCCAAACAGGTTCCCCCATCAAAGTGTCCCCTTACATCAGGTATCCCCATCACAGTGTCTATATACATCAGGTACCCCTATCGGTGTTCCTTTACATTAGGTTTTCCCATCACAGTCCCCCCATACATAAGGTGTCCCCATCACAGTGCCCCTATGCATTAGGTGTCCCGATTACAGTGCTTCCATACATCAGGTGTCCCCATCACAGGGTCATCATACATCAGGTGTCCCCATATCAGGTTCCCCCATCACAGTGCCCCCCTACATCGTGTTCCCATCACAGTGACCTCTTACATCAGGCGTCCCTATGACAGTGTCCCTGTATAGCAGGTGTCCCCATCACAGTGTCCCCTTATATCAGCTGTTCTCATCACAGTCTCCCCTTACATCCACTGTACACATATGTCAAAAATTCTGTTTCCATCTGCAATCAAGGCAGCTGCTCCTTCTTCTGCCATGTTAAAGCGGAGCTCCACCCTAAAGTGGAACTCCCGCTGATCGTAACCCTCCCCCTCTGGTGTCACATTTGACACCTTTCAGGGGGGAGGGGGTGCAGATACCTGTCTAAAAACAGGTATTTGCACCCACTTCGGGCCACAGTCTGCAGGCAGACTTCGGGCAGGATGTCACCTCCCGCCCCCAACCCCCCTCCCCCATTGTGTTCTGGGAACATTCGGCTCCCAGAGCACATCGGGAGCCAGTCAGCAGGCACAGCGCGACACGTAAGGAATCGGGCAGTGAAGCCGGAGAGCTTCACTTCCTGGTTCCCTCACCGAGGATGGCGGGGGGGGCAGCAGAGTGACAAGCGATCGCTCGTCCTCTGCTGCGGACGGCGCTGGACTCCAGGACAGGTAGGTGTGCCGATATTAAAAGTCAGCAGCTGCAGTATTTGTAGCTGCTGACTTTTAATTTTTTTTTTCCAGCAGACATCCACTTTAACACTTAGGCTGCATTCACACCTAAGCTTAAGCGATTTGCGGCGTTTTTTACCGTGATTTGCCGCGACAAATTGTGGCGTTTTTCCCCACGGTTTTGTACAGGTCATTGGCATCAATGTTAAATGCCCAAGCCGCCCGATTCGCGTGTCAAAAAAGGGTCCGGGACTTGTTTGAAATTCAGGCGTTCTGCGTTTTTTGGGCGTTCGGCGTTTTGCGTTGGATAAGTGAACCATCTCCATAGAGAATAATGTTATTTTTCCCCTCTAGCGTCTTTGAGCGTCGCGCTTCAGGCAACAAAATGCTCAGGTGTGAATGCAGCCTTAGTCTCAGTGTTGGCTTTCTTCTGCCCCCTGCAGGAGGGAGGGGAAAGCTGAACTCTCACTGGGGCAGAAACTAGCCATTGCTCTTTCTAACAGGAGTGACATTGCAGTTACTCCCATCAAAGAAAAGCGGCACATACTGTACAACCAAATTGCCAGTGCACTCCCCCAACACAGCTTCCCCCTTGTTCTGGCCCTGGTCATGGGGCCCTTATGTACATGGGGCCCCTGGATAGTGCCCAGGTGTATCCATTCACTAAGACGGCCCTGCTTGTAAGATCAGATTGTTCCTGTTTTGAGTAGAAACTTTCTAAAAATTAATTGTGAGACAATCGTTCAGTGCATAAATGAATGTTCTCTCATATCTAGGGGCAGCTTTACAAATATAAAAGTCATTAAAAATACCAACACATCCTTCTATTGATTGCTATTGACTTATTTTACACATATTCCCCAAAAAAACTTTTAAAGACTATAATTCCTCTTTAAATAGTTTCCACTCCACCTCTTCTCCTCTCCACTCATGGCTCAGTTCTCTAAGAAAAACACACTTATGAGAGATTGATGCAATCTCTGGGGTCAAATTCACAGAGCGCTGCTACAATTAAAAAGATTGGCAGACAACTTATCGGTGGGTAGAGCTTACTTTGGATTAGCAATAGCAACAACCAATTTAGGATTCAATGGAATATTTGTAGAGAGGATCCAGTGCTTTCACTGTGCTCTAATCAATGTTATCATTGCATGAGTCACAAGTGATTCCTATGGCAGAAAATGGAAGATCACAAATTCTGCATGATTGGCATGCAATAAAAGGTCATGTGTGACAGAGTAAGCTTTGAAGGTTTGATATTTTTATATGTAAAATTGTCATGTTTGTAAGTAAAATTTGTCTCTCATCTCTACTATTGCAACTCTCTCCCCATTGGCCTATCTCTACACAAGCTATCCCCCTTAAATGCTGCTGCCAGACTCATCTACCTTACCAACCGCTGTGTCCACCATCCCACTCTGTTAACCACTTAAGGACCAGACCAATATGCTGCTAAATGCCCAGAGGCGTTTTTACAATTCGGCACTGCGTCGCTTTAACAGACAATTGCGTGGTCGTGCGACGTGGCTCCCAAGCAAAATTTGCGTCCTTTTCTTCCCACAAATAGAGCTTTTTTTTGGTGGTATTTGATCCCCTCTGCGATTTTTATTTTTTGCGCTATAAACAAAAATAGAGCGTAATTTTTGAAAAAAAAAATATATTTTTTACCTTTTGTTATAAGAAAAATCGAATAAACAAAATTTTTGTCACATGTCAAATTGCAATAAAAAAAAAACTAGCTACCTAGCGGCAACAGTGACACTAATACAGCGATCAGAAAAATGATCGCTTAGTGACACTGGCAATAGGGGGTGAAAGGGTTAACTAGGGCGGTGATCAAGGGGTTAAAACTTTATTAGGAAGGGTACGGGGGCTACCCTGGACGTAACACTAACTGCCTGTCACACTGACACTAAATGCAGTGATCAGTACATATATGATCACTGCATTCAGTGACACTGTGACAGAGGGGGGGGGTGATCGGGGGGGTTTATGTGCCTGTGTGTTACTGTGTCAGTGTAGTGTTGTGCAGACTTACTGTGTGATGTCTTCTCTCCTCAGCGGCAGTTGAAAATACCACCGAGAGGAGAGATTACATCACTTCCCCTTCCTGTGTTTACACAGGAAGAGGGCGGGTGGCGGATGCGCATTGGCTGGGAGCGATCCGGAGGGGGCGGACAAAAATGAACAGCTGCCCCCTCATCCCGGATCGCTTGCACAGCAAACCGGACCGCCGCATGTACCTGGGGGGGTCCCGATCGGACCCCCGACCCACGTCTAGGCAGGGACGTACAGGTACGCCAATGTGCCTGTACGTGCCATTCTGCCGACGTAAATGTACATGCGTCGGTCCTTAAGTGGTTAAACTCTCCACTGGCTTCTAACTGCCCAACAAATACAATTGAAAAAACTAGCAACAACATACAAAGCCATACAAAACTCTGTCATCAACTACAACTATGGTTAAACCAGATGGACTTGTGTCGTTTTTCAATCTGACTAATTATGTAACTACCGTATTTATCGGCATATAACACGCACAGGCGTATAACACGTACCTTCATTTTAAGAGGGAGGTTTCAGGGGAAAACATTTAAAATAAAGAATTTTGAAGCAAAATAAGGGTCAGTGCCCATCAATGCAGCCTGATTAATGCCCATCTGCAGCCCCCATCAGTGCCACCTATCTGTGCCACCTATCAGTGCCCACCACTGCTGCCTATTAGTGCCCCCCACTGCCGGCTACCAGTGCCCACCAGTGCCACCTATTAGTGACCACCAGTGCCGCCTATCAGTGCCGCATTTTAGTGCCTCCTCATCAATGCCACCTAATCGGTGCCCATAGGTGCCGCCTCATCAGTGCCCATAAGTGCCGTCTCATCAGTGCCCATAAGTGCCGCCTCATCAGTTCCCATCAGTGCCGCCTCATCAGCACACATCAGTGAAGGAGAAAAATTACTTACTCACAAAATTTACTGACAGAAACTAAAAACAAAGGTTAGACTGGAGTAATTTCCAATTACGCGCGTTTTCTAGCTAGTTGAAAACCTCAAACCATGAATAGACGGCTGCGGGCTTCAATTCGACTGGATTATGTGTTCATACGCCTTCGGATCTACGCTGCAATAAAATTGCGGCCACTGGGTGGACTTCCCCTCGTTTTCCGCGTCTGGGTATGCAAATGAGCTTTTGCCGGCGATCCCCGAAATTACGATCTTCATTCGCAATCTCTTACGGCACCTTTAGTCATCTTTTTTTTGCGTAACACTATACCAGCTTTTTGCTGCTCTAATATTAGACAGCCCATGTTAAGTATGGCCGTCGTTCCCACGTCGAATTTCTACGTTTTCCGACGTCTTTTATTTTTTTTGACGTAAGTCGTCCGGGAATAGGAATGTTCGTAAACGACACTACTACAACGAATGACGTAACGACGTGATTTCGCGCAATGCACGGCGGGAAATTTCTGAACGGAGCATGCGCAGTTCGATCGCCGAGGGGACGCGCTTAATTTAAATGCTTCACGCCCCCTAATCTCGTATTTTGATTACGCGGCGAGAAATAGACTATGCCGCCGTAGCGTACGGGCAAAAATCTACCAGAATTCGGTGTAGAGCCTGGTAAAATACGGCAGCGTAGAGTATTTCAATTACGCAGTGCAATATTAAGTGTATGTGAATCTGGCCCAAAATTTGCAGTAAACAAAAAATCCCAGCAGAGATTAAATACCACCAAAAAAAGCTCTATTTGTGTGAAGATAAAGATAAAAAAAATATTTGGAAACAGTGTTGTATGACTGCGCAATTGGCATTCAAAGTGTGACAGCGCTGAAAGCTGAAAAATGGGCTGGGCAGGAAGGGGGTGAAAGTGCCCGGTATTGAGCTGGTTAACCACTTAAGACCCGGACCAATACGCTGGCAAATGACCCAAGGGGTTTTTGCGATTCGGCACTGCGTCGCTTTAACAGACAATTGCGCGGTCGTGCGACGTGGCTCCCAAACAAAATTTGCGTCCTTTTTTTCCCACAAATAGAGCTTTCTTTTGGTGGTATTTGATCACCTCTGCGGTTTTTATTTTTTGCGCTATAAACAAAAATAGAGCGACAATTTAAAAAAAAATGCAATATTTTTTACTTTTTGCTATAATAAATATCCCCCAAAAATATATAAAAAAACATTTTTTTTCCTCAGTTTAGGCCGATACGTATTCTTCTTCTACATATTTTTGGTAAAAAAAATCGCAATAAGCGTTTATCGGTTGGTTTTCGCAAAATTTATAGCGTTTACAAAATAAGGGATAGTTTTATTGCATTTTTATTAATTATTTTTTTTTTACTACTAATAGCGGCGATCAGCGATTTTTTTCGTGACTGCGACAATATGGCGGACACTTCGGACAATTTTGACACATTTTTGGGACAATTGTCATTTTCACAGCAAAAAATGCATTTAAATTGCATTGTTTACTGTGGAAATGACAGTTGCAGTTTGGGAGTTAACCACAGGTGGCGCTGTAGGGAATGTGTGCCCTAATGTGTGTGTTTACAACTGTAGGGGGGTGTGGCTGTAGGTGTGACGTCATCGATCGCGTCCCCCTATTACAGGGATGACGCGATCGATGCTCCGGCCACAGAGAAGCACGGGGAAGCCGTGTGTACACACGGCTCTCCCCGTTCTTCCGCTCCAGGGACGGATCGCCGCACTGCAGCGGCGATCGGGTCCGCGAATCCCGCGGTCCCGGTCCTGGAGCTTCGGACCGGGTCGCGGGCGCGCGCCCGCGACCCACGGCTGGGTACTAAAACCAACGTATATATACGTTGATGTGCCCAGCCGTGCCATTCTGCCGACGTAAATGTGCAGTAGGCGGTCCTTAAGTGGTTAACCACACACCGTCTTGCAATGAGCTTACGGTTGACAGTATCTTTGCGAATATCTGTGTCATTCTTATTTACTGTCTTGCCATTCCTGAAGATTTCACTTAGAAGATTTATTGTAACCTGCAACCTTCTGCACACGATTCTGAATTTGCTATTTATTGTAACAGAGATTCTCCCCGTGCTGTTTATTGCCATCGCAGGCACTCTGTTAGAAACAATAGAGGCTCCTTTTTTCTCTACACTTAGAACTAGCACACCCTAATGATGTCAAAGGGCCATTCCTGCACTGACATTTCTTCAGTGTACGCAAAAACACACACAGGGTTGAGACATCTAGATGTGTGTGTGTGTGTTTGATTAAGTACTGTTATGTTAAGCTGCTTGGCAACAGAGCTGGAGCGTGACCAATGAGAGTGGGTAGGGTAGCGAGGAGCGCACATAATGAGAGAAGCAGGGTGAGCTATGACCACTTAGAGCAAGGAGCCACCATACATCGTCATGGAAACCCAGAGGGTGCTAGAGGGGGAAGAGGGCTGGAACGTATATAGAACAGAGCGGGAGACAACAGGTGCATGCACATAGACAGAGCTGCAGTCCAGTTCCGTCATCATATATATTATTATTATTATACAGGATTTATTTAGTGCCAACAGTTTGTGCAGCTCCTTAAAATATAAAGGGACACAGTATAATTACAATACAATAATAAAATAATACAATACAATAAAATACAAGATCCACAAAGGCTCGCCTAATAAAGGATCTAATTTACACTACGCCACTGTAAGTTACAGCGTCGTATCCTTATCCACAAAGAATTGCCACTGTAACTTATGGTGGCCAGGCCCAGATTTCCCACAAGGCCACCAAGGCCAGGCCTCGAGGCGGGAGGGTGCCAAGGGGCGGCAGTGGCCTGGAGTCCCCCGACGGCCGTAACATACAGTTGAGGGCGGTAAGTTGCTGTGTGGGAGAATTGAGTGGGGGAATCCGCTCGCTCGCTAAGTGATTACGGCGATGTTGTCAAAATCACTTGTCAAATGTGTGCTGCTGTCCGTTCTCCCCTCCCCCCCAATACCTTTCTCGGCTTGCTCTGCCTTCGGGACTAGTGTTGCTCACGAATATTCGCATTGCGAATATTCGCTACGAATATTGCATATTCGAGTATTCGCGAATAACTCGAATATCGCGGCGAATATTCGCTATTTCGAATATTCGTATTTTTTCAAATTTCGCAATCAAATTCGCAATCAATTTTGCATTTGCACTAGCGAAAATTCGCAATTTTTTATTTTTTTATAAAATATAGCGAATATTCGTAAATATCGAATATTTGTGATATTTTATCCCAAAAAAATAGCGAAATTTCGCATTGGCGAAATTTCGCAATTTTTTTTTTTATAAAATATCACGAATATTCGATATTAAAAGTCACACAAAAAAAAATAGCGAAATTTCGCAATTTTTTTTTTTTTTATAAAATATCACGAATATTCGATATTAACGAATATTCGCGAATATTCTTTGAAATATTCGCGAAATATCGCGAAATCGAATATGGCGTATTCCGCTAATCACTATTCGGGACTCCGTCCTCCCCCAGCCGCCGAGTCTGTCTCCTGTCCCTGCTGCCGATGTACACAGTGAGAGGGGTGAGCTGTGCTCTTCCCATCTCAGCTGTGACAGGAGTTCTAGCACAGTGCTAGGACTTCTGTTTTGGAGGTGACAAGGTCAATAAAGATAACCTGTCACCTCCAATTGCTATCGCACAGTGAAATGTTTTCTCCTGTGTGATAGCAATAAAGTTAGGTATTGAAATATTTGAACTAACCGTGCTGCCCCTGTCCCCTCCGGTTGCCATTCTCCGTTGATTTGGGGGGGGGGGGGTTTGGTTGGTTTGAAGGGAATGCATTGTGGAACCTGGCCTTGGGCGGCAGGGAGGGCAAATCCGGCCCTGACGGCGGCGTATCGTAAATGGGCCGGCGTTCGCGGGTGTAATTTAAATGGGGTATAGGTGAGCTTGTATTATTTAAATTATCAATGACCTGACGCAAACGTCGTTTTTTTTTTTTACTCCGCATGCGCCGGCCGTGGACGTATCCCAGTGCGCATGCGTGAAATCACGTTGCAAATAGTCAATGAGAAATAACGTGTACGTAACTTATGCAATTCCCTATTCGCGAACGGGTTACGCAAACGATGTCAACGACGTCCAATACTACGCAGACCCGACGTCCATACTTAACATTGGCTGCGCCTCCATATAGCAGGGGTAGCTTTACGTCGGAGATACGCTTACGCAAACGACGTAAAGGGAATGCGCCGGCCGCTCGTACGTTTGTGAATTTGCGTATCTCGCTCATTTGCATATTTTACGCTGGAAATAGACGGAAGCGCCCCTAGCGTCCAGCGTAAATATGCACCTAAGAGACGGCGGTGTAATAACATTACACCAGTCGTTTCTTAGCGTAATTCCGGCGTATCTTGTTTTGTGGATACAAAACAAAGATACACGGGGGTAGATTCATGTAGATCAGCAGGTCTTTTGATCCGCGTGATCTATCTTTTTTTACGATCCGCCTGCGCCAGTTTTTGAGGCAAGTGCTGTATTCAGAAAGCACTTGCCTCGTAATTAGCCCTGGCGGATCGTAAATCCCCCGGCGGAATGCAAATTCCGCGGCTAGGGGGAGTTTACTATTTAAATCACGCGCGTCCCCGCGCCGATCGTACTGCGCATGCGCCGCCGGCAAAATTTCCCAGCGTGCATTGCTTTAAATGACGTCGCAAGGACGTCATTGTTTTCGATGTTAACGCAATTAACGTATGGCCGTATTCCCGGACGACTTACGTAAACGACGTAAAAAATTCAAAACTCGACGCGGGAACGACGGCCATACTTAACATAGGATCCGCCGCACTTACCCCGCATATAGCAGGGGTAACGATCCGCCGGAAAAAGACGAACGCAAACGACGTAAAAAAAAAAAGCGACGGCCGGGCGTTCGGTTCTGAATCGGCGGTTCTCCTCATTTGCATATTCGTCGCATAGAAAAAAAGAAGCGCCACCTAGCGGACGGCGGGAGATTGCAGCCTAAGAACCGACAGTGTAACTCACTTACACCAGTCGGCTCTAAGGGAGATCTATGCGGAACCTGATTTGAGGAATCAGCCGCATAGATCCGAGCGTCGGGTCTCACAGATCCGACGGTGTATCAGTAGATACACCGTCGGATCTCTACATGAATCTACCCCACGGCGGGAAATTGGAATTATGTTGGCGTATCTGTAGATACGCCGGCGTAATTCTTTGTGGATCTGGCCCAAGAGGGTTAGGAGGGCCCTGCTCATAAGAGCTTACACTCTAATAGGGTGGGGCATGTGGTATAAAAGGTAATAACTGAGTCATGAGCTGATGAAAGAAAAAAAGTTCAGTTGTTAGGTGGAGGCAGGATAGGCTGAGAAGGTTTATTACAGGGATCATCTAAAGGTGGACAGAGTAGAAGATAGCCAGACAGTTTGAGGTATAGTGTTCCAGAGGATGGGAGAGGCTCTGGAAAAGTCCTGGAGATGATCACGGGATGAGGAGAAAAGAGAACTAGAGAACAGGAGGTCCTGGAAGGAGCGGAGAGGACAGTTTGGGTGATATTTAGAGATAAGATTGGTGATGTAGCTTGGGGCAGAGTTGTGTCTGGCTTTCTATCAGCGAAGGATGGTGCTCAATATTTTTTTTTTGGGGGGGGGGGGCAATGGGAAGGCGACAATCAGTGGCCTTACCTTAGAAGGCTGATGGTGCTGGATCGAGGGTGGGGCTCTTGGAAACTCCACCCCGTTGCTGCCCCTCCGCCACTACACCTGTTGTTCCTCACTCCAGCTTGCCAAGGCAAAGAAGAGCCGTTGCTTCTCCTTCCTGCCGAACAGCAAGTGGGTCTTGAGACCCAAATGGCCAGAAGTCCTAAGACTCGCTGGCCAATCGGGTCTCAGGACCCCATTCCTGACTGGCCGGGAGGAGAAGCTGGAAGACATTAGTGAATATTAATATTAATTTGCTAATGTCACACAGCTAGGTGGGCTCACGATGCAGTGCTCTGCGCCCTGAGCCCACCATTTTTTTTCCCCGATTAACTTCTTGCAAACTTAGAACTGAGAGGCGACCATCACTCAGCCTTTCAGTAATGTTAGTCCTTCAATGAAGTTCAAGGCCTCTCCTGAGATACCAGCCTCGTGCTCGGTGCTCTCCAAGACAGGTTCCTCATCGAGTGGCTTCCTCCCTCAGGCCAGACAGCACAGGACCACTGCAAATGTAGACCCAGTGTGACTACCGGGTCTACTTAGTAGATCACAACCCCGGACCAACGTGGTCCCGGAGCCAGGAACACTTGTACACACACCCCCGGCCAGGAGGGCCACACACACGGGGGGTGGTGGGACGACAGACCCAGGATCGATGACGACCCCGGACTAGTGACGCCTGTCCCTTAAGTACTCCTCCCCAGCATGCACAGCGGGACGATCAACTCCCTCTGATTGGCTGCCGAAGGGGAACTCTCAAAACACCCTGACCTGACTGCTGCCACCCTCGGCCTGGGATGATAACACCTCAGACAACAATAGTGGTCACTCACAGTACAGCCATGGCTGGAACAGAGGCCCAAATGTAGTGAAAAATAACACAACTAACTCTCAGACTACCCTCTAAATTTAAAGCAGCGCTGGCTAAAAAGTAGCAGGCCGCTACATGTGCAAGGAAAAAAAAACAGAGTTTTGCTTGCATGTAGATGGATGATGGAAGTCAGCAGAGCTTCTGCTTATTTACTAAGCCCTGAAGCAACTTTACTTACACAGTGCAACTGTGCCTTTAGTCCAGTGCTTCTCAATTATTTTCTGTCATGCCCCCCCCCCCCCTAGGAAGAAGAAAACATTTCGCGCCCCCCGCGCGACTGTAAATAGTATAATTTGTCTATAAAATTGTTATAAGTACACCTCTGCATAACACTGTATCCTTATATAAGAGAATAAAAATAGAAAGAAATGTGGATCCTACCTCCTCTCCTTGACCCCTGCTCTTTATGTTCTTTCTGTGTTTCAGCTCTTGTATTCCCACCTGGTGATGCTGCAGATGTATCTTTGCGACTCTGCCTTGATGACATGCTGGCATCCTGCTCTTTCTCCTCTGTGAGTGGCACTAGGAACTGGCGTATTGATTCCTGTATGTCTCTACGGGTCCTCTGCATGTGTCACGTGCGTTGGCGGTCACGTGGTCCTCCGCGTCGGGCTGCTACTGGGGCTGCGCTGGGACAATCTCCAGTGATCACGCCGCGCTGCTCCCTCTCTCCAGCCGTAGAGTTGCTAGGTAACCGACGCCGTGTGGGACGCCGCTTGCGAGTGAGTCGGATAATCCGATCTGGACATCCAATATGACAGTGTTTGCCGAGGTCAAACGAGCCCCCTTTTACGGAGAAGGGGGGCGTGCCCCACTATTTGAGAAACACTGCTTTAGAAGGAGCTGTGGTGGCTCAACGTGATTGGCACGGCGCTGACAAACCGTTCACCTCTGCAGCCAAGGGTTCGGATCCTGGTCTCGGCTACATGTGAATTGAGTTTGGTGGTCCCAGCCCAGCTCCCGGTGGGTGTGCTATGCAAGGTACGCCTGTGCTTAGTACGACCACCCCCCCCCTCCGCGTCGGGACGCCTGTGCTTAGTACGACCACCCCCCCCCCCTCCGCGTCGGGCTGCTACTGGGGCTGCGCTGGGACAATCTCCAGTGATCACGCTGCACTGCTCCCTCTCTCCAGCCGTAGAGTTGCTAGGTAACCGACGCCGTGTGGGACGCCGCTTGCGAGTGAGTCGGATAATCTGATCTGGACATCCAATATGACAGTGTTTGCCGAGGTCAAACGAGCCCCCTTTTACGGAGCCTCCCGCCCCCCACTATTTGAGAAACACTGCTTTAGAAGGAGCTGTGGTGGCTCAACGTGATTGGCACTGCGCTGACAAACCGTTCACCTCTGCAGCCAAGGGTTCGGATCCTGGTCTCGGCTACATGTGAATTGAGTTTGGTGGTCCCAGCCCGGCTCTCGGTGGGTGTGCTATGCTAAGGTACGCCTGTGCTTAGTACGCCCACCCCCCCCCCCCCCACAAAAAAACCACCACACCTGCACGCACACGAAATTGGTTTAACACGCACGCACTTTGGCCATGCGGTCTCCTAAAAATAAAGAGAGGCGAAGGACCTACGGGGCTGGCTGGGTGGGCTAGGCCCCCTCACTCCCCCATAGGGGGAGTCCCTCTGCCCTGTTAGGGTCTCGTTGGGCCCCAGTTGGACTCCCAAGTGGAGCAGGTAGGGCGGGGTGAGTGGGAGGCCCCCCTCACACCCGCCATTGCCACCGGGGGCATGGAGAAGGATGGCGATTACCTCCGGGGGGAGGGTCTGCCTACTCCCAACTCCTGCAGTCCGGCTCCTCTCTCTCGACTTCACGCACAAAATACACTTTAGAAAGAAAAAAAGGGAAACACTGCTTTAGTCGATTAACCCTTTTGTTTTTATTATACTTGCAGACCCTAACATTGTCCGTTTATGGGATCTTGCCATTTTATCCCATAATCTATAAAAAATTTAAAAAAATTAAAGTTTTCATACACAAGGCTCCAGCAATGAAGTATTAGGCAATATTTGCAATAGTTTCAATGCTGACAGTTCCTGGATGAAGGAAATTTAAGTGTCGCCTATTTCTATTCCTGCTTTACCAGTCGTGACGAATATGTCAAACAAAATGATGTAAAGGTCTCAATCAGACAGGGTCACAATCATTTTTGGTTACATAGTAGTTACTTTAGTTCAGATTTTTTCCTTTGAGATGGAGGATGTAGTACGTTGATACAAGTCGCAATGAAAACATTCTTCTACCAAATGTAACCTGCGGGGTCACAAAGTTACATGGCTGGTTAGATAAAAACATAAGGCCGACAAGTTCAACCTTTCATCTCCCAAAGAGCCCCAGGTCCTTTCATCTTCAAGAACGTCAATTTATCTAGAGGAAGTCAGAACTCCTGTAAAGTATACCTCAATTTCGTTCAAAGCTAAATCCAAGTCCAGCATGAACATTTCCACCTAAAGTAAGCCTGACATAAGGGAATTATGTGGGCCACCATTGCTCACTTCTGTCTTAAAAGCCTTGTTTTTGTCATCCTGACCCCCTGGTTTCAATACTTTCTATATAAAACAATTGTATACCAAAAAAAAAAACAACAACCTGCAAGACAAAGGCATAATGAGCTAGTATAAATAGCACTCTAGCTCATTATGTATTACTTACCTTAGATCGAAGCCCCCAAAGCCGTCCTTGTCTTCCCCTCCAGCTGCAGCCATCGCTCCCAGAGGTAGGGTGACCACATTTCCAGACTGCCATTCAGGGACACCCCCCCCCCCTCCTAAAAAAAAGTTTGCATCTTCGCATCTTTATCTCTGAGGGGTTCATGGTGGGACCTGTAGTCCTTCACTTTTGGTGGTCACATTCCCCCCAAAAGTGAAGAACTACAAGTCCCAGCATGAGCTCCTAATATCTAAAGATGTGACCCTCCCCCCCCAATTTGAAGGACTACAACACCCAGCATGAAACCCCTGAGATCTAATGCCGCGTACACACGGTCGTTTTTTGCGATGGAAAAAAACGACGTTTTTTAAAACGTCATTTAAATTGATCGTGTGTGGGCAAAACGTCGTTTTTTGTCTTCAAAAAAACTACCAAAAAAAAATTCCAACATGCTTGAATTTTTTGTTTGGTTTTTCAAAACTTCGTTTTTTGTTTCACAAAAATTCACCGTGTGTAGCAAAAACGTCGTTTAAAACGACGTTTTTCAACCCGCGCATGCCCAGAAGCTAGTTATGAAGCGAGCTTCAATGGAAAAGAGTGGTGAACGTAACCTCGCTTTTGTGAAAAAACGATGGTGTGTATGCAACATCGTCTTTGAAAAGTCACATTTCAAAAACGTCGTTTTTTACTTCACAGAAAACTTCGTTTTTTTTCATCACAAAAAATGATCGTGTGTACGGGGCATAAGGGTGTGATCCCATAGATTTCACAGGTTTATGCTGGGACCTGTAGTTCTTGACTATTTGGGGGGCAGGGGGTCTCACAACTTTAGCTCAGGGGGGGGGGGGGTTCATGCTGGGACCTGTAGTCCTTATCTTTGGGGAGGTCACACACCCCCCCCCCCCCCCCCAAAGTAAAGGATTACAAATCCCAGCATGAACCGATGATACCTAAAGATGTGACCCCCCCTCCCAATTTTGAAACTCCCAGCATGAACCCATGAGATCTAAGGGTGTGACCCAGATCTATGCTGGGACCTGTAGTTCTTCACTAGTTTGGGGGGGTGTCACATCTTAAGCTCTAAGGGGTTCATGCTCGGACCTGTGTCAGTTTCATTCCGGGACACTGTATTGTCCCAGAGTGAAGGTGCCTGGGACAGACCTGCAGAATGCGGGACAGTCCCGGCCAATCTGGGATACGTGGTCACCCTACCCGGAGGTCACTTCTGGGTATCGCCACTCCGGTGTCACTCCCGCACATACGCGCGGAGCGGCACGATTCCCACTCATGCGCGCGTTCCCGACACTTTCCGGCATATTTCTATTCTATATAGCATACGCCATAGACATCGGTGCCCAATTTTCAGCACATATCTCCTTAACCATGTAGGTTAAGGAGATATTGCAAGCACCTACAGGTAAGCCTTAATGTAGGCTTACCTGTAGGTGAAAGTATGATCAGAGGGTTTACAACCACTTTAAGCCTTCTTCACATGAGCTGCTAAACTGCCACCCCTCTGGAAGGTAATCTGTGGTGTATTGCTTGTCAGAGGGCATTTGACGGGCAATGAGGGAGAGATATGTCACTGCCTCACAACCGACTTTAACCTCACAATGGTGAACCCCAACGCAGCAATGCATGTAGCTGCAAGGCGGTTTCGGCGCACCACCATTCACTTTTGTGCCTGTGCCTATAAGGAGAAGTGAGCTCCCTCCAGGCAAACCTGCCCTTAAAGCAGAGTTCAACCCAAAAGTGGAACTTCCGCTTTAAGCACTCCTCGTCCCCTTACATGCCACATTTAGGGGAGGAAGCGGGCACCTCGTTTTGACAGGTACCCAGCTTCCACTTCCGCTCTCGCAGCCTAGGTGACTCCTCCTCTCCCCCTCCCTCCCTGAAATCTTCTGGGACACCTCAGTGGTCCCAGAAGATTGCCCAGCCACTGAGAAGGCGCAGTGCGACTCACACATGCGCAGTGCACATCTGGCCGTGAAGCTGCAAGCCCTTACAGCTGGGTGTCCACGCTTGCAATTCCGGCACCACGGAGAGGGAGAGGAGCGAGGCTTCAGACGGCCGCATCGCTGGACCACGGGACAGATGAGTGTGTGTTTTCTTAAGTGTAGCTGCTGACTTTTAATAAACTTAAAAATGACTGGAACACCGCTTTAATTTATTCCCTGCTATATATGCTTCAACTTGGATACTCTCAAAATCTTTAGAGTACTTTCACACTGGGGCGCGGGGCGTCGGTAGTAAAGCACTTCTAATTTTAGCAGAGCTTTACTATTGTTTCAGAGGCACTTTTCAGCCAATAGCAGGGCGCCTTTAACCCCAGCCAACAGCTGATAAAGGGTTATAAGCACTCGCAAAGTGCCGCTGCAGGTGCTTCGGCGGCACTGCCCATTGATTTTAATGGGCAGGGGCGCTTTAGGAGTGGTGTATACATCGTTCCTTAAGAGCTTCAAAGATGTTGCTTGCAGGACTTTTTTTAATGTCTCGTAAGTGCACCGCTCCAGAAAAACTTACCGGCGACAGTTAGAAATGCACGACCCAAATGAGATTAGAAACGACCAAATAAACTGTGCAATCAGTCTGAGCTGTTTACGGCACAGCCAAAAACTACATTTACATTATAGCCCCTAGTTTAAGACCAGGGGGCTACATGTTAAAACATTTTCATCTGTCAGCAGCACAGAGGAAAGGGCGGAAAGACTACAGTTACAGTGTGTGAGAGGTGATTGGAGAAAAGGAACAAACCCCGTCCACACAGCAGAACTGTGTTCTGAATACATGGGTGTCCGCTCATAGGAGTAAGGGGGGGCCAGTGACCCCCCCTGGAATCGGCAAGGGTCTGCCATGCTTGCATCTCTAGCTGTGCTGACTCTCTTTGTTTGTGCGAGTCGGCTCCACAGCTGTTGCAAGATCAGTGTCACTGAGTTACAGAGCTCTTTACTGCCACCTCTGGCTGCTTCCTGTATGTGCACCCTTGTGTTTGCTTTGCTGCCTGTAATGTATTTTCAAAGGGACATGTGGAAACAGGACTTGGGAGAAGGAAGACCACCGTGACCTTACAAGTGGGGACTGTGAGTACAAGTTAAGGGAGAAGGCTTTATGGGATAATGACTAAGCCCCTGCCCTTCATGACATTGTCAAAGAAGCGGAGCATAGGTGACCTTAAAATTATGCCCCCCCCCTGGAAAAAGTTCTGCGGACGCCCATGTCTGAATAGATAATGTTCTGAGCTCTCCCTTCCCTTTCTCCCGACACAAATTTATCTCATATGTCGGGAAATCTTCTCAGTAACTCCTACTGATAACAGAGGAACAAAGCACCAGAGAGAATTTAACTCAGAGCTTTGGAGAGAGATAAGTAAACACTGCAGATATACATGCATTTCTCAGATTCCATGACTCAGGTTTACAACCACTTTAACCGACCAACAGCCAGTAGGCAGACTAGAAGAAAAAAAATCAAAATCTTAATTATTCCACATTAGAAAATCTACCAATTGAAGCAAGGTAACTAGCATGTTCAGAAGGAGAAGTCAGCATTGGCATGCATATTACTCTCAGGAGAAGATTTGCTTTAGACCTAATGCACATGAATGTCTAGAGGCCTCTGCAATAAAAACCGCTATGTGATATGATGAGGCACTGAGATCTTGAGGAATGTAGAATTCAGGCTTACTTCCATATGAAAACAGAGTACAAAACAGCATTACAGGAGAGAGCAGAGAAAAAAACGTTCCTTCCTGTACAGAATATAGAACCATATATAAACACACATACGCTAGTATCTACAGCGCCATCTATAGTTCGGAGTTAGGATTGCCACCTTTTCTTCGAACCACTCAAACACTTTTTTTATGGGGGAACACTGTGGACTGTAGTATTAAATGGGACTCTGATGTAAGGGGTTTCTGCTTTCCACCTACATCAGAATTCCCAGCATTCCCCATTAAATCAGGGTTCCCAAAGCTCCCCCTTACATCAGAGTCCACAGAGCACCCCTTACATCTGTGTCCCCTTTACCTTAGTGTACTCACTTGCTCAGGGGCAGGACAGAGAAGGGAAGGGGCCTATGCACTTGGTAGTTGTGGTACTTGGTTAATGGGGAGCATAGGTGGGTGCAATCTGGGCAACAAAGGGAATCTGCACCGCACTAGGTGAGTGGGGGGGGGGGTGGTTGCAGTCCGGTCTGAATAATATGTCCGGGTTTCAGACAGTCTGAGACCTGGACACATCATTCAAAACCCGGACTGTCCGGGTGAATCCTGGACCGGTGGAAACCCTATTCGGAGTGCAAAGTACATGCTGTTGCACTTCCAGAAACCCTTCTCAATAGCATGTTTTGCTTTATGAAGTTGCGATTCTTCTGAAAAGGAGTAAGATGTTCTTTTAACAATGGCTTGGCAAGTGCATTTGCAGACACCTCTTCTGATGGGCAACATTGAATGTCTATAACACCTTGCTCTCGTGTGTCCCTAAACAGATGATACTTCATGTTGATGTGCTTTGGCCAACTTCTCTGGCATAATCAAAACAACTCTTCTTTTTTAGATTTGAAGAAGAAGAAGAAGAAGCCTCAGCAACAATGATCTTTTTATAATGTTTTTTATTGCTTTGGATTCACAGGCAAGGTGACAAAAACACAAGACTGTTAATTTAAAATCTGATTCTCGCAGCAAGTCATTAGCACTCTTCCAGAGACGTATCAGGGTTTTTCTTGGTCTATCCTACACATTTATCTCTACAGTATAAGGAGTTACTTAAGCTTAAAGCCCAATTGAACTTTCTTTATAAATTGGGTAAATACTGTACATTCCGGGTGCATCAAAACAAAAGGTGTGCAATGTCTGTTCTCTTTCATTCTAAATCAGCCACAGCCTGATTAGAATAGCCTGTCCCCTGCCAGCATGCACCTTTACTACCTGTGTGGAAGCAGAGATCCCTTTTCTGTGCTCCAACAAGCCCCCAAACTGAGTCAGAGTAATGCCACGTACACACGATCGGAAATTCCGTGGATTTTCTTCCGACTGAATTTTGGTTCAAACTTGTGTTGCATACACACGGTCACACCAAATTCCGACTGTCAAGAACGCAGTGACCCTCTCTTTATTATAAAGAGAGGCGAAGGACCTACGGGGCTGGCTGGGTGGGCTAGGCCCCCTCACTCCCTCATAGGGGGAGTCCCTCTGCCCCATTGGGGTCCCGTTGGGCCCCAGTTGGGCTCCCAAGAGGAGCAGGTAGGGTGGGGTGAGTGGGAGGCCCCCCTTCACACCCGCCATTGCCACCAGGGGCATGGAGAAGGGTGGCGATTGCCTCCAGGGGGAGGGTCTGCCTACTCCCAACTCCTGCAGTCTGGCTCCTCTCTCTCGAGTTCACGCACAAAAATACACTAAAAAAAAAGAAAAAAAAAGAACGCAGTGACGTACAACACTACAACGAGCCAAGAAAAATGAAGTTCAATGATTCCGAGCATGCGTCAAATTGATTTCAAGCATGCATTTTTTTTTGCGCGTCGGAATTGCATACAGACGATCAGAATTTCCGACAAGAACTTTTCCCGTCTGAAAATTTGAGAACCAGCTCTCAAATTTTTGCTGTCGGAAGTTCCAACAGAAAAATTTAGATGGAGCCTACACATGGTCGAAGTTTCCGACCAAAAGCTCACATCGAACTTTTCTTGCCGGAAATTCCGATCGTGACGCGACATTAAGGATCTCCAATTAAAGGGGAACACGAGTTTTGCTAATTGCAGAGGTTTGGGTCTGACTGAGTAGAGCAGTGGTCTCCAAACTGCGGCCCAGGGTTGCTTTCCTTTATCCGACCCATGGGGTGCTATTTTTTCACTGATACCAATGAAGGGCACAAGTCCTCCCAATGGCACCAATAATGGGGCACAATTCCTCCTTGTGACACCAGCAAAGGGGCCTAATGACACCAATGATTGGGCACAATTCCTCCCAGTGACACCAGCAAAGGGGCTTAATTACACTAATGATTGGGCACAATTTCTCTCAATGACACCAACAATGGAGCCCAATGACATAAATGATGGGGCACAATTTCTCTCAATGACACCAACAATGGAGCCCAATGACATCAATGATGGGGCATAATTTCTCTCAATGACACCAACAATGGAGCCCAATGACATTAATGATGGGGCACAATTCCTCCCACTGACACCAATGTTGGGGGATTCTTTACTGTCGCTGAGACATTTTGTACTCCCGATGTACTCCCGATGGCCACAGTCTGGCCCTCCTAAAATCTGAAGGACAGTAGACCGCCCATTTTTTAGAAACTTTGGAGACCCGTGCAGTAGAGGGTGTACCAGACCATTGCTTCACCACAGCAAGCACTTCGCAGCTGCTGGCAGTGGACAGGCTTTTATACTCTGTGGCAGTTTTGTAAAGATTTTGCACACATTTTACTTTAATGGAATATATTAAACTGATTAAGGCAAATGCCTCAACTGAGCTTTAACTATATATGTTTTGTGTTTTAACCCATTGTCACATGATTGGAAAGCTCCCGATCACAAGCAGCGATAGTGAACTCTCAGCAACTGTGCCAGGAGCGTGCGGGGCGCACTCTGCGCATGCACAGCTCAGTGTAGATTCTGCAGAGTATTGCAAATAGACAGGTAAGTATACTTTATTGCAAAACAGACATTGCATGTCTCTTCTTTAATATAAAACCTGCATGTTTGCAATTTTTTATTTATTTTTTGCTACATTTAGTCAGGCATTAATTTTGGGGTGAAGGTCCACTTTAATATGAGTTATATGAGGGGCACCAGGTCACAACATACATTTTGCAGCAGGAGCCTGTGTCTAGTAATATACAGCCCATATCAGTTAAACACACTGGATTAGTCACAACATTGCTGACTTTCTGACCTGCAGACAACACTATCAGCTAATTGGTAAAGAAATGACAGCCGTCCATTGTCTGCAGTGTAGAAGAAAGTGATAAATTAGTAAGATGAAGGGAGAAAAGCCCTGATAACAGGTAAATCACCAGCATGGAACAAGCATGAGTCACCTGTGATGGTCACAAGTACAGACACGCCGGGCCCTTCCTAAAGGGGAACTATTACGGTTTTCCATCAATTTTATTATAACCTGAAAAAAATGAGTCGTGGAGTCTTGTACCGCATTAACCATCGATCAATGTAGAAACACACAGCTCCACTACAAGGGATAATGTTTAAAGTGGTTATAAGGGCTGGAGGATTTTTACCTTCTTGCATTCTATGTAGGACTGCCACTTTTTCTTCAAGTCAAACCCGAAGACTTTAGTGACACACAGCATTTGTTTAATAGTATAAACTATACATATATTTTGCGATTAAATAACATTTCTAATCATATGAAGTTAATGACAAGTGTCCCCCCTTTTATCAGAGTCCACAGAGTTCCCCTTTTACATCTGAACTCGAAGGGTTCCCTTACACTGTAAGGGTGGACTCTGCAGACTCTGATGTAAGGGAGAACTCCGGGGCCTCTGACATAAGGGATGCTCTGGGAACTCTAATTTAAGTGGGAACACTGAGAGCTCTGATGTATGGAGAGCAGGGGCGGACTGACCATTCGGACAGATGTCACATTTTCTGTCATGTAAAACCACACGTTGAAGCTGTGTATTCAAACACTGAAAATGAATCCTTTCAAAAACATATACTTTGAAAAACTAAGTACAGTGAACTGCTACAGAGAGAAAGCATGCACAGAAGACCGGACAGAAGGTATCACTCATCTCTGCAGTTGTCTTGGAGACTCGGAGGGTCTGATTTACTAAGGTTGTATGTTTGCTCACTGAGCTGTCAGTCTAGGACACCTGTTGGATTTATAAATAGCGTACCTGAAGACTTGTATGGATGTAAATGCATGAGAGGATTTATCTTGGGGCTATGCATTCATGAATTTACTAATAGCATGTGGTATTGGGTTATTTTATTCATGGATAACATTTTACGTACAATTTCAACTTTTTTATGCTTTGAAAGGTGTCATTAGTATTATTAAAGTGGATGTAAACCCAAAAAAAAAATTTTTTTTTTTGATGTCACAATGTAGAGTATAATATTTCCTATCATTTGTGCCCAGTCTTGCCACACAGAGTTAATCCTCTTTTATGTTCAGTGAAAACGAACAGCCTTCCAGATAAAACCCTGCCTAAATCAAAAAGTCCGGAATCTCTCTTCTTGCTTTGAGTGAGAGGTTATTTACAAATATAGCTAGGACAGGTTTATCATATGGAAAAAGAGGGGGGAAGGAAATGGGATTTTCTAAACGGTGCTCTTAGCAAAAGATTATTGTTGTTAGCAAGAGAAAGAAAATATTGTACAGACCAGGAAGTACAAAAGTAAAAAATATTATTTATTCCATATACATCAATACAATAGTTATTCACAGAAAGCAAAGAAGTTCTATGAATATTAAAACAAACAGAAGATCGGTCAGAGGTAAGTAAAATCAGGTTTGAGCCAACAGTTGATTGTTGTATCCCGACAGTTTCGCTAATAATAAGCTTCCTCAGGGGTAGATGGTAACAATCACGGCTTTTAAATTGATTAAACTACAAAAATGTAGAAAAACGTCATTGTTAATTTTATACATACACAGAATGTAGGTACAAAATATACATATACATATTACACATGATATTACTGGGCTGCAGAGGCTACAAACAATTGAGCTCACCCTTTAACCACAGGAGACCATAGGCCATCTCGTATCTCGCCACCAGGGGGAGCAGAACCCCCCACCCTGAAACACACAGGTGTAAGTAGACCAATTCGACTGCTCGATCGCGTGGATCGACAAGAGGTCTGATACTTAATAAGAAAATGAAAATTAGTTGTGAAAAACAGGAAGGGAGGCAAGGGAGGAAAAAAATTGTATTTAAAGTTGAATCAGAGAAAACCAACTTTACTTACATGGAAGCAATAGTGTACTCGGAATGGAGATGGTTAATAGAAGAACACTGGACATGGAGTGCAGGTGTGCTATAAATAGCACATGTAACTCTGAACATAATGGGAAAGAAAAAGGTAAAATGAAAAATGGAAAGAGAGAACGAGATGTCAGTAGAAAAGGGGGACTTGGAGTAGTTTACATGGATTTAGAAGATATTTCATTGCAATAAGTATTGTGGAAAGGACCGAAAGTCTCAATTCCATAGACTTGTAGGAAAACATCAAACATGGATGCATATATACAAGGGGGAGTACTCAGTGTAAGATACTGAGAAACATAGGAAGGATGGTTGTATCAGAATGAGATCTTACCGTACGGAGGTGTGAGCAGCTACAGCCAGTGTCATCTGCGCTGTGTTGTAGAACAAACGGCTATTTAAAGGAAATTCTCGTCTGACGTAGCAAACATGCAACGTGACGAGCGTGTGACGCAGAAAAACACTGGCCGCTGAGACAGGAAAAGACCGACCGAGACTACACATCCCAGAAGGCAATGGGATGGTCACGTGTGGACGTTCATGATGCCGCGACGTGAGCTTTGGGCGTGCTTATGCAGAGGACGCCGCCTCTATGCAAATGCACAGCGTGTTGAAACTAAGATAAACAAAACGGACAAAGGAGGCGTTTCGAAAAAAATGAAAAATAAGGAGCGCATAGACAACTTAGAGAAGCATTTAAGAAAAAGAAGTGGCTGTCGTAGGCCGGGTGTGTAGAAGGGGGGGGGGGGGTTGGGTTTGCTAAACCGGGCGCCGAAGCAGAGACAGACCAAGCACACAGAGAGGGAAAAGGGAGAGCATAGGAAGGAATCGAAGGGTAGACCGAAATGCCTCCGATAAATTCCTAGTGCCTCTGCAACCCAAAACGAAAAATATCATAACAGATCAAAATATACTCAAGTACAGTTTATAAGCATTGGTTCACTAGATAGGTACAAATAGTCATTGCTCAATTATGTATCGCAAAATTGTACAAAAAAGCATACCTCGGGTTAACAAAGACCCAAGGAAGTGGTATGTTGCCAAGAAATAGGGGGAAGGGAAAGTGGCAGGGATAAGGGACGGGGAACGGGGAAGGGGAAGGGGAAGCGTGGGGAAGGAAGGAAAGACCAGGAACTAGTTGTTGGAGGTAATGGGAAAGGGTACTTAGAAACTTAGAAATTAACAGAGTAACCACAATATATCATATGAAAGGTTTAAAACTAAGACTCTCATTAAACCCAGGGTAAATGGTAGCCCTGAGCTTGTATATCCAGCGTGCTTCAAGCTGAAGCAGCGTTCCATCAACGCTGCCTCCTCTTGAGTCAGGCGGGGTATGTTCAAGGGCAAAGAACTTTATAAAGTTTGGATCAAAATTGTGATGGGTTCCTACATGTCTACTAATAGCGGTGACAATTTTCTTTTTAAGAATTGGTTTTATATGATCTTGAATTCTTTTAAAGAAAGGTCTTTTAGTTTTTCCTATATAAAAGCCACCGCAGCGGCATTGAGCTAAATAGATAACACCTACTGTTTGACAAGTGATGACATTTTTGGTCGAGTGCCAGGTACCGTTGGGCAGTTAAATTTTTTTTTGATCTCCAACAAACATGCATACATCACATTTGCCACAGGGGGCGGTGCCACCTTTGGTTGGTATTTGAAATTGGTCAACCATGTTGAAATGGCTATGTACTAGACAGGGGTGTATTTAGGTTTTGTGCTGCCCTAGGCCTGGTGAAACTTGCGCACCCCCTACTTTATATGACGCACCCCTTCCTTTTTAAGACCCTTCCTGTCATTTTCATGGGATGAGGACAGAGGGATGCAGTGGGATGACCACAGGGCGACAGGGTGGGATGAGCACAGGGCGACAGGGTGGGATGAGCACAGGGTGACAGGGTGGGATGAGCACAGGGGGGCAGGGTGGGATGAGCACAGGGGGCAGAGCATCTTTTAATTTGGGGGGAGAGGGTGGTATGGGGATATTTGCTGGGCAGTGATTTGAGAAGAAAGATGATATGTGCTAGTGTGGGGGGGGGGGGGATCAGACCCCCCACTAGCACATATCTTCTTCCCTCTCAAATCATTTCCCAGCACATATCCCCATACCACCCTCTCCTCTCCCATCACTTCATTCGTTCACCTCGTATCTGCCTGCCCCCCTCCTTCCCTCCTAGTTACTGTGTCCTCTCTCTCTCTCACTGAAGTCCCACATACCAGCAGCACGCCTCTCTTAGTTGTGTCTCTCTTCGACTCCTTCTGGCTATGTACACAGAAACATTGAGCCACCCCCCACAAAGTGCCGCCCTAGGCCTGGGCCTTGTTGGCCTAGGCCATAATACATCTCTGGTACTAGACGATCTTTGAGTGATGGAACGCGTCTAAAAGTAACTTCTGGAGATTCTTTAATGAATTTTTTTAAATTTTGGATCTGCAGATAGCAACGGCCAAAAATTCTTTAGAATATTACGCAACTCTCTGTGCTGGCTGGAATACTTGGTAATTATTCTTACTGTGTCCATTTTGCTTTTAGTGTTAAAAGAGAAGATAAGTGAGCTTCTCTTTTGAACTTTCACACGGTTATACGCACGTTTAAGTAGCCTATGGCTATAGCCTCTTATTCTCAGTCTGTGATACAGATCCTTTGAGGTTTTCTTGAAGTCACTGTCAAGGCTACAGTTGCGTCTCAACCTAAGATACTGACTATAGGGAATACTTTCAATTAAGGAGGCAGGATGCGAGCTAGTGGCGTGAAGGATTGTATTTCCAGCTGTAGGTTTTCTGAACAGACAGGAATGTAGAAAGCCATGTTTATCATATGTTATGTTTTGTTTATCATAACATGAGGTGATATAACATCATAACACATCCTAGTAATATACAATGAACTTTGGATCACCTCTTGTTATGATAAACATGTCCATGCTATATTTGTAAATAACCTGTTACTGAAAGCAATAACAGAAAAAACGGACTTAACCTAAGTTGGCAGGTTTTTATCTGAAGTCCGGTTAATTTGCACTGGACTTTAAAAGAGGATTACTCAGCGCTGGATTAACTCTGTGTGGCAAGACTGGGCACAGATGATAGGAAATCTTATACTCTACATTGTGACATCAAAAAAAAAATGTTTTTTTTTGGGTTTACATCCACTTTAACCACTTGACCACTGGGCACTTAAACCCCCTTCTTAACCAGACCAATTTTCAGCTTTCGGTGCTCTCACAATTTGAATGACAATTACTCAGTCATACAACATTGTACCCATTTGAAATTTTTGTCCTTTTTTTCACACAAATAGAGCTTTCTTTTGGTGGTATTTGATCACCTCTGGGTTTTTTATTTTTTGCGCTATAAAAGAAAAACGACTGAAAATTCTGTAAAAAAATAAAAATAAAACTTGTTTCTGTCATATTAGTGGGTTATTTCTCACACACAGCATATGCATACCACAAATTACACCCCAAAACACATTCTGCTATTCCTCCCGAGTATGGCGATACCCCATGTGTGGGACTTTTACACAGCGTGGCTACACACAGAGGCCCAACATGCAGGGAGCACCATCAGGCATTCTAGGAACACCCAGACCAATTCTGACATTTCTCTCCTACATGGAAAAATCATCATTTATTTGCTAGAAAATTACATAGAACCCCAAAACATTATATATGCTTTTTAAGCAAAGACCCTAGAGAATACAATGGCGGCCATTACAACTTTTTATCTCACACGGTATTTTCGCAGAAATTTATTGAACGCGTGTTTTAAAAAAAAAACTGTTTTGTGCTTAAAACAAAACAAAACAGTAAAGTTAGCCCAATTTTTTTTCAAAATGTGAAAGATGAAGTTACGCCGAGTAAATAGATACCCAACATGTCACACTTCAAAATTGCGCACACGGAATGGCGCCAAACTTCGCTACTTAAAAATCCCCATAGGCGGTATCGCAGAGTATTGGGGTATTGCAAAGTATCATGCAGGGTATTGGGGTATTGCCGAATATTGGGGTATTGCCAAGTACTGGGGTATTGCCGAGTACTGGGGTATTGCCGAGTATTGGGGTATTGTTGAGTACTGGGGTATTGTTGAGTACTGGGGCATTGCTGAGTATTGGGGTATTGTTGGGTACTGGGGTATTGTGGGGTATTGTTGGGTACTGGGGTATTGTTGGGTACTGGGGCATTGCTGAGTACTGGGGCATTGCTGAGTACTGGGGTATTGCCGAGTACTGGGGTATTGCCGAGTACTGGGGTATTGCCGATTACTGGGGTATTGCCGATTACTGGGGTATTGCCGAGTATTGGGGTATTGCCGAGTATTGGGGTATTGTTGGGTACTGGGGTATTGTTGGGTACTGGGGTATTGTGGGGTATTGTTGGGTACTGGGGTATTGTTGGGTACTGGGGTATTGTTGGGTACTGGGGTATTGTGGGGTATTGTTGGGCACTGGGGTATTGTGGGGTATTGTTGGGTACTGGGGTATTGTTGAGTACTGGGGTATTGTTGGGTACTGGGGTATTGTGGGGTATTGTTGGGTACTAGGGTATTGTTGGGTACTGGGGTATTGTTGGGTACTGGGGGATTGCTGGGTACTGGGGGATTGCTGGGTACTGGGGATTGCAGGGTACTGGGGGATTGCAGAGCTGGGATGGATTGGGGGATGGCTGGATCTGTGACTGCATTTGTCACAGATCCAGCCACAGCTTAGCTGCTGACACCCCGCTCCCCCCCCCCTCTCCTCGCACACTGTACCGAACGGTACAGAGAGGAGAGGGAGGAGAGGGACGGCGCGATCACGTGGTAAACGGCCGCTATCAGCGGCAATTTACCGTGATCCGTGATGCGCCGGGTCTTCTAGACGCGCAATCGCGGAAGTGCACGACGACGTCCCAGGGTCGTGTCAAAGTAACTCCACCGCGCCGTAGCAGTAAAATGCTTATGGCGCGGTGGGGAAGTGGTTAATATAATACAGGATTTATATGGCGCCAACAGTTTAAGCAGCGCTTTACAATATCAGAATAAAATGATCTCACAAATCATCAATTACAATCACTTAATAAATTCATATTTATTTTTAAAGGGAAAGAATAAAGTATTTATAGATCATATATTTCAAGTTTGCTGCTATTTCAGTGTTTGCCTAAAGTACAGTTTATTATGTGACCTTTAAAGTTTTGTCATTTTACATAGTTACATAGTAGGTGAGGTTAAAAAAAAGGTACAAGTTTATCTAATCCAACCTATGTGTGTGATTATATGTCAGTATTACATTGTATATCCCTGTATGTTGTGGTCGTTCAGGTGCTTATCTAATAGTTTTTTTAAATCATCGATGCCCCCCGCTGAGACCACCGCCTGTGAAAGGGAATTCCACATCCTTACCACTCTTAGGCGCCTTTCACACGGGCGGCTGTCCTGCCGCAGTTAAAAGCATGTTTTTTCTTTTGAAATTCAAGACTCCAGGCACATCGATCAGCTGCATTTGTACACTGCGATTAGCTGCGTTTACATGCAGCTACGTTTAGCTGCGGTTGGCCATTATTGTCATCCCCATAGCAACCGTTTTTTTATTTTGATGTGCTTCCTGTTGTTTTTCTTTTGTTCACGCTGCTATCCGCAGCTGACACAGTGCACTGCGTTTACCTGCAGTTATGTGCAGATAGCTGCGCAAAATCGTTCCTGGACGCAGTCAAACCTATTTTTTCTATCTGCACCAAACCGCACGTAATGAAACTGCAGCTAAACGCAGTGTGTGAATGGGGCCATAGGAAAGCATTGTGTGCTTTCAGCTGCAGTAGAAAAATAGAAAATCCGCAGCTAAAAGCACCATTCTATCCGCCCGTGTGAAAGAGGCCTTACAGTAAAGAACCCTCTACGTAGTTTAAGGTTAAACCTCTTTTCTTCTAATTTTAATGAGTGGCCACGTGTCTTGTTAATCTCCCTTCCGCGAAAAAGTTTTATCCCTATTGTGGGGTCACCAGTACGGTATTTGTAAATTGAAATTATATCCCCTCTCAAGCATCTCTTCTCCAGAGAGAATAAGTTCATTGCTCGTAACCTTTCCTCATAACTAATATCCTCCAGACACTTTATTAGCTTTGTTGTCCTTCTTTGTTCTCTCTCCATTTCCAGTACATCCCTCCTGAGGACTGGTGCCCAGAACTGGACAGCATACTCCAGGTACAGCCAAACCAGAGTCTCTTAGAGCAGGAGAATTATCGTTTTAGCTCTGAAGTTGATCCCCTTTTTAATGCATGCCAATATTCTTTTTGATTTGTTAGCAGCAGCTTGGCATTGCCCACCCAAATGCATTATTTTACATTTCTCTACATTGAACCTCATTTGCCATGTAGTTGCCCACCCCATTAAAGAGGAAGTAAAGCCTCCTGAAAAAATAAGTAAAAATACAACCTGCAAGACAAAGGCATAATAAGCTAGTATGCATTGCATACTAGCTCATTATGAAGTACTTACCTGAGATCAAAGCCCCCGCAGTGGCCCTCGTTCGCCTCCTCCATCGCCGCCATCTCTCCCGGAGTTACTTCCGGAGCCGCGATGACGTCACTCCCGCGCGTGCCTTCACCAACAGCATGCTCAGTGTGCCTGCGCCGTTGTCTATGGAGTGCATGCGCCTTAGACATTGGTACCGTCTTAATCTAGGCTTACTTGTAGGTAAAAATGGTCTGTAAGGCCACGTACACAAGATCGTTTTTGTCCGATCAAACTGGCCTTAAGGCCAGTTTCATCAGTTTAAACCGAGCGTGTGTACGGCCCATCGGACCAAAGTTTTAAAACTTGCTTTAAAACGCCTGACCATCGGACCAAACCGATGGTTAGTACGCAAAAGCATCGGACCAAAGCGCATGCTCAGAATCGAGTCGACGCATGCTTGGAAGCATTGAACTTCGTTTTTTCAGCACGTCGTTGTGTTCTACGTCACCGCATTCTGACCCGATCAGATTTTGGACTGATGGGGCCAGATTCACATACACTTAATATTGCGCTGCGTAATCAAAATACTCTACGCTGCTGTATTTTACCAGGCTCTACACCGAATTCTGGTAGATTTTTGCCCGTACGCTACGGCGGCGTAGTCTATTTCTCGCCGCGTAATCGAAATACGCGATTTGGGGGCGTGAATCATTTAAATTAAGCGCGTCCCCGGCGATCGAACTGCGCATGCTCCGTTCAGAAATGTTTCCGCCGTGCATTGCGCGAAATCACGTCGTTACGTCATTCGTTGTTTGAGTAGTGTCGTTTACGAACATTCCTATTCCCGGACGACTTACGTCAAAAATAATAAAAGACGTCGGAAAACGTAGAAATTCGACGCGGGAACGACGGCCATACTTAACATGGGCTGTCTAATATTAGAGCAGCAAAAAGCTGGTATAGTGTTACGCAAAAAAAAGATGACTAAAGGTGCCGTAAGAGATTGCGATTGAAGATCGTAATTTCGGGGATCGCCTGCAAAAGCTCATTTGCATACCCCGACGCGGAAAACAACGGGAAGTCCACCCAGTGGCCGCAATTTTATTGCAGCATAGATCCGAAGGCGTACGAACACGTAATCCAGTCGAATTGAAGCCCGCAGCCGTCTATTCATGGTTTGAGGTTTTCGACTAGCTAAAAAACGCGCGTAATTTGAAATTACTCCAGTCTAACACCAGTTAGACAGGAGTTACGGCTCTCTGAATCTGGCCCATGGTGTATACGCACATCAGACCATCAGGCCACTTCAGCGGTGAACCGATGAAAATGGTCCGTCGGACCATTCTCATCGGTTTGAACCGATCGTGTGTACGCGGCCTAAGGGTTTACAAACACTTTAAATTGTTTAGATCTTTTTGCAAGGCTTCCACATCCCGCGGAGAAGTTATTGCCCGGCTTAGTTTAGTAAGAATTTTGTTCTTCCATGCCACTTGAAGGGCTCATTTACACCTGCTTTGCGCTCTGAAAAGTGACCACCAGCTGTGCAGGTGCAGCTGACAGGCATTCAGGAGGCAGCAGTGTCTGTTATTTTATTTTTTTTTGATGACCCAATGTGGCTTTTAAATGGGAAACAGCACCGAAATCACAAGCATGGCTTTCGGCTCGCAGCTGTGACTTGACCCTATTCACTTGATTGGGTAGCGTTTGACGGTGGTACTACCTGCTGATCACGACACGAAGGACAGTTTTTGTTGCGATGCAAAGGAAAGTGCCACAGCATGTGTACAACCCCATCCAGCTGTCAGTAAAACTGTCGTTCATTTTTACTGTCCTTCAACTGCAAGTGTAAACTAAGCCTTAGTATTCTGTTAAATATAGAGTTCGTTTTTTTTCTAGAACAGACACTTGACACAAAGAAATCAGCCATATTTTGAGAAAATATTGTTATCTTCTAAGTATGGACACTACTTTCGCTCCTCTGGTTTCTGACCAGCCCCTGATCAGGTATAAAAAAAGCTCCATCTCTATGTGATAAACTTGTTTACAGCGAATATAAAGAAGAAACAAATAGTAGAATAAAATTCACAGGAACCTTCCCTTGTGGAAAGTGTGGCTACTGCCAGTATATGGACACACACAAATGTATCACATTGCAGAATGGAGAAAGATTTAAACCTAGGCATTATGTCACCTGCAGCACCCCTGGTGTGGTTTATCTATTGTCATGAATGTGGCTGTTATTATTTTGGGAAGACAAAATTAGAACTGTGGTGTGTAGAATATACAGATACATTTGGGTAGTTTCTGTTGTGATCAGGGGCGGACTGACCATTCGGGCACTTGGGCACTGCCCGGGGGCCCCATGCCATTAGAGAGCCTCATCAGGGTTGCCAGCCTCAGTAAAACCAGGGACAGTATGTAAAAATCTGTGTTTTTAAAAAAAATCCCAAGAATATAACGTAGCTGCCCCGCATCTCCAGTACCTTTTCAGTGTGTGTATGTATACTGTGTATGTATATTGTGTGTCTGTGTGTGTATACTGTGTATGTATACGGTATGTGTATACTGTGTGGCCCCATAATCTATTCCTTAGGGGCCCCATAATCTCAAATTGCCCGGGGGCCCCAAGAGTTGTCAGTCCGCCCCTGGTTGTGATTATGATATAAAATAGGGTTGTCCCGATACCACTTTTTTAGGACCGAGAACAAGTACCGATACTTTTTTCAAGTAGTCGCCGATACCAAATACCGATACTTTTTTTAAATGTGTCCCCAAATGCAGCCATGTCCCCCACATATGCAGCCATGTCCCCCCACATATATTGCAGCCATGTCCCCCCACATATATTGCAGCCATGTTACCCCACATATATTGCAGCCATGTCCCCCCCACAGATGTAGCCATGCATGTTCCCCACATATGCAGCCATGTCCCCCACAGATGCAGCCATGCATGTCCCCCACATATGCAGCCATATCGCCCACAGATGCAGCCATGCATGTCCCCCACATATTGCAGCCATGTCCCCCACATATTGCAGCCATGTCCCCCACAGATGCAGCCATGCATGTCCCCCACATATTGCAGCCATGTCCCCCACATATTGCAGCCATGTCCCCCACAGATGCAGCCATGTATGTCCCCCACATATGCAGCCATGTCCTGTCCCCCATATTGCAGCCATGTCCCCATACCTGTAGTAGTAGATATGATGCCGCCGCATTCCGCCGCGTTAATCCCCCTGCATTACAGCGCGCATTACAAGCTTGTATTTGAATACTTGTAATGCCTGCCGCACCATGTATAGACACTCCCCTTCTCGGGATTGGACGGATCCATATTTAGGTATCGGGGGTATTTGCGGGAGTACAAGTACTACCGCAAATACTCGGTATCGGTCCCAATACCGATATTGGTATCGGTATCGGGACAACCCTAATATAAAAAGAGTAAACACAGTTTGATAATAAGCAAAAATGTATAGAGAAAAACCGGGACGGCCGCACTCCAAAAAAATGGTTCCTTTTAATAAAACTGGTCACAACATGAACATATCACAGCAAAAAAATCAGGAGAAAACTGACGCGTTTCACACTATCATACAGTGCTTATTCATAGCTATATGATAGCTGTATGATAGTGTGAAACGCGTCAACTTTTCTCCTGATTTTTTGCTGTGATATGTTCATGTTGTGACCAGTTTTATTAAAAGGAACCATTTTTTTGGAGTGCGGCCGTCCCGGTTTTTCTCTATACATTTTTGCAAACTATTGCAGTGCCTGCACCCAGGTGTTTGGACTCCACCTTGCAGTTCCCTGGGACCGCTGAGCGGTAAACTTTCTTTCTCATCCCATACTACAGTTTGATAATAAATGGCTTCAGACAAACACTAACCATGAGTGAAAGTAAAGTTTTTGTGTTATCCTTCATATTCTCTGAACAATGGCCAAGAAATCATAAATTCTGCCAGGGTATGTAAACTTATGAGCACAACTGTATCCAGCTGTGTACCTCCTCCTTCCCAGGAATGGTACATGCACAGGTCTGTGTCCCCCTCCTTCTCCATAATAGTATATACCTAGCTCTGTGTCCCTCCTCCTCACCCAGAATGGCAGATACTCAACTCTGCACCCGGGCTCCTGCAGGAGATGTCCCTACTCCAGTCAAAGATGCAAAGGCTACTTCCAATCCACGCCCGGTGTCTTGCCGAAAAAGGTCCCCCGGCAGATTATGCCCCCCCTGTACTGCGCAGGCGCGGCGCTTGCCTCCGAAAATTGCCGAACATGTAGCTCTAGACGGCGCCTGCGCACACTTCTAACATCCAGGCTCATTCCTTACCATCCCCATGGGCATGGAGGATGTTAAAAAAAGAGCCAGGAGGCCGAGCGAAGCGACATGCCCGAGCGAAGTGAGGACGTGAGGCCGACTGGCCACTTACAGCGAGGTCCACACAGGGGCCGCATGCTCGGCTATTTTCGGAGGCAAGCGCTTGTGCAGCACGGGGGTGGCATAATCCGCTGGGGGGACACTCATTGGCAGAACACTGGCACTGGGGTGGATTGAAAAGATGAAGTGTCGGATTGACTGGTGGGTGGAGTGTGGGGGGACTTTCCATGCAGTGGCGGATCTGCTGGGGGAGGTAGCAGAGGTGCCAGTGTGTGAGGAAGAAAGAAGGAGCTTTGGCTCTGCTGCGGGTAAGCGGCAGAGCTAGAGTTCCTTTTAGACATGTGCAATTTTTTCAGTTACGAATACGTTTTCCGTCATTATTCGTTATTTTCGTTGATTCGTTAACCTACGAATGAACGAACGGTTTAGCGCAAATAATAACGAATAACGATATTTCCAAAATTAACGAATATGGAAAACTACGAAGATACGAAACTACTAAATGTAAAAGAACAACACAACAAAAGAAAAAAGAAACGAAAACATAGAAATAACGAAAATACCGAACACAAAAAAAAACATAGAAGAACGAAAAGTAAACAACCGAAATGCCGAACAAAGAATAAAAAACGAAAAGCAAAACTATCGAAAAATGAATTACGAATCTTCGGAAAACGGAAATGAAAACAACGAATATACGAAATAACGTAAATTCACTTTCATTAGTACTGTGACCAATAGCCACTCAGCGCTGTCCCTTCCCCTGAAGAGGTTTGTTCCTTCCCCCAATGAGCTTCTTTCTTATTACCTAGTGGCTCCTTGACCTTGTGTCTTTATCTGTGTTAGACTGCAGTGCATTCCATCCAGAGTCCAGGGTGTGTTTGGGTAGGTTGCACCGGTTTTGTGGATCTGTCAAGTCAATCGCAGTAAATTACGATGTTTTACAAAATTACGACAAGTAGTGTGTCGAATAAACGTAAAATATATTTTAACAGAATTACGAATGCAATAAAATCTACAATCAAATTAAATTAGACACGAAAATACGAATGATCATAAAGCAACGAAGATTTATTTCTTACGAAAATACAAACGCTGCATGATGGAAAATATAATGTAAATACGAATATCAAAACAACGAAAAATAAACCAACGTAAGAACGAATGAACGAATAAATTCATTGTAAAAATACGAACGAGGCAGAATACAACATTTAACGAAAATATTAATCTCGAATCAACGAAAAATAAACTAACATAAAAAAACGGAAACGGAAAACAAAGTGTTACGAAAATACTAAAGAGTATAAATACGATAACTAACGCCTTACGAAATTACGACTCGTTATAAATCACGATAAACGAACAGAAAAGAAACAGAAATAAACGAAAATTTTTGTTGTGCACATGTCTAGTTCCTTTTTTTTGGGCTGTTGGAACTGAGTCAGCTGCCCGGTGCCCGGGTCTGCATGTCCGGTGCATTGGGAGTTTGCTTGGCGCCTGCTGCCGGCGGTGGATGGGCTGGTGGGGGCCCAGGTGCCAGGATGTGGTTTCTGGTTGCCGTGGTGACCTGGCGCCTGGGATTTGTCAAGCCCTGGCTGCCAGCAGTGATCATTGTACTCTGCCGTTGGGGAAGGCTCCCTGCGCTCTCCGTCGGGTTTTTCTATCTAACAGTGTGTTGATGGAGGAATGAAACAATATTTTTTCCTTCAACCCATGGTTGAAGGAAAAAAATTGCCTAATCTATGGCTTGCCTAAGGCCACTTTCACACTGAGGCGCTTCTAAACTGCCAGTACAAACACACAGGGCCAGATTCTCAAAAGAGATACGACGGTGTATCGCAGGAAACACCGTCGTATCTCTGTTTTTTTTTACTGGGTATCTATGTGTGTGATTCCTAGAATCATATACGCATAGATACAGTGAAGATCCGACAGGTGTAAAACACTTACACCGTCAGATCGTAGATGTAATTACTTTTCTAGCCGCTAGGTGGCCTTTACGTTGTTTTCTCATTTGCCTATGCAAATGAGCCTAATACGCCGATTCCCGAACGTTTTTACGCCGCCCCGTCGTCGTTTACGTTGTTTCCGTAAGCGTAAACCTACCCCTGATATATGAGGGGTAGGTTTACGAAGTTCTGTTGTATGCCATGTTAAGTATGGCGTCGGGTCAGCGTCGTCTTTTTCCGTCGGTTACGTCGTTTTACTAAGTCGTTCGCGAATAGGGCATTGCGTAAGTGACGATCACGTCGGTTTCAACAACGTTTTCCGACGTGAGCTGGAGCATGCGCACTGGGTTATTTTCCCGGCCGGCGCATGCGCAGTTCACAACCACCCTACAACACTGCAAAGAAAGCATAACTTGTGTATGTAGTGAGAAAATATGGCTGTCCCTATGTAACTATAGAAATGTATATTTGTTTTTATTTCAAAGATAAAATATATTATTATTATTATTACTTACATCAGCTGATTCATTTTCCATGTTTACACTGCAATTCCTTCTAAATTATCTATACTTTCATTGTGCTTTTCTATATTTAATATTTCAGACACATATTTAATGAGCTACTCTTTAATATTCATGATGGCACACTCTGTCTGCAGCACCCAGAGGAATTTAAAGCCATCCAATGTAAAAACTGTCAAAATCTTAAATTACGGCCAGTGCACACGCATGCGTGGCCTTCATCTGTAATGTGCATGCATGGGCTCCTGAGACTTCCCACTAAGTTTTATTTGTATTGAGATATTTATGTTCATTCCTACTAAATTTTATAAGGTTTCCATTTCCAATATTAATGGAGCAGGCACAGACATTCCGCCGGACGCATGGATTCCAATGTTTTTTTTAAGCACATGATTAGAGCCTGAAGCCCTGTACACACGATCGGATATCTGATGGAATCTAATCCGATGGATTTTTTTGTTGGATATCCGATGAAGCTGACTTTCATCAGTCTTGCCTACACACCATCGGTCAAAAATCCAACCGTGTCCAAACGCGGTGATGTAAAACACAACGATGTGCAAAGAAAAATTAAGTTCAATGCTTCCGAGCATGCGTCAACTTGATTCTGAGCATGCATGGATTTTTAACCGATGGACTTCCACACAGACGATCGTTTTTTTCTATCGTTTTTTTATCCATAGGAACATTTTAAGACATGCTTTTTTTTTTTTAACCGATGGGGTCCACACACGATCAGTTTGTCCAATAAAAACGCGGTCCATCGGTTCATTTTCATCAGACAAACTGATCGTGTGTACAGGGCTTGAGGTTCTATCTGACTTCAAAAAAGGGTGGGCTTAGGGCACAGAGCACTGCACCATGAGCTCGCCCAGTTGTGTGAAATATATATATATATATATTCGCTCTCCTCCCAGCCAATCAGGAAGCGGCCCTGATTGGGAGTCTTAGGACTCCCTGGCCAATCGATTGCTGCATTCCCCTTCGTCACCCATGGGGAGGTGAGGGGAGGTGAGGGGGGGTGGGGGTCAATCGTCACATTCCCATTTGTCTTCCGTGGGGGGACGGGGTAGCGCTAGTTTGCCGTCTCCCCCAAAATATTTAGCACCGGACGCCACTGTTCATTTAGAAAAAGAAGGTGCTGGTAAATTGCATATTCACTTGCCCTTTCCCCGCTCTCCAATCTGAAACATCCCCCACAGCAGCTGAGAGGAGGGAAGCCAGCAGCACTGCAGGGGCTGGGGGGCAAGGAAGAAGGGTAACACAGGGGAGACTTATAGGCAGGGCTGTCTTAATGAGAGGGCCCATCTGGGCACTGCCCAGGGGCCCCAGCTGCATGGTGGGCCCCTGCACTTTCCCCAAAGCAGCTGGTCCTTGAGCCCATGCTCCCCTGAAATTGGGGGCCCCATGATGGCACTGAGAGTGATGGATGCAAAGGGGAGGCAGTCTGCCCCCTACCTACTTGATGTCTGTTTACCTGCACTGTCATCATTGTAGGGGCCCCAGGGCATTACTTTACACAGGGGCCCATGATGCTATTAAGACAGCCCTGCTTATAGACGCCAAATTTAAAAAAAAATTACAGTATTCAAAACAGCCTAATTTGGCGTTTTGAATGATTTTAAGTGCAAAGGAGGGATTTGGGGGTCTTATAGACCCCAGATCCCTCCATAAAGAGTACCTGTCATGCACTATTTCTATTACAAGGGATGTTTACATTTCTTCTGAAAGCAATAATAGTGATCAGATTTTTTTCTTTTCAAAGGAACAGTATATGTATACGATACGCATGTGTATACAAGCATATGTGTATAAATGACTGCACTCAAATGAACAGTTTTGGATTTTTTTAAGTCTCTGAGCCTGTTACTGTTTTACTGATCTTTACTCAGCTGTGTGTATTATCCCATAGATAACTGTCCACCTGTGTTCAGATATATACTGTAAGGCCTCGTACACACGAGGGGATATGTCCGCTGAAAACGGTCCGATGGACCGTTTCAGCAGACATCTCCGCTCGTGTGTATGGGCTAGCGGACAGATTTCTCCACCTGACAGATTTCAAAGCATGCTTTGAAATCCATCCGGTGGAATCTGTCCGCCCGACATGTCTGCTGGTTAGTACACTTACCAGCAGACATGTCGTCCCCCACCGCCGCCGCGCCGCCGCTGAATGGATTCGGCGCATGCGCGGAAGTGTTTATCTTCCTTGTGCTGTGACGTGGCGGTGACGTGGCGGCGTCAACGTCACCGCCGCGTCACCGCCACGTCAACGCGCCGTCCGGCGGCGGGGAATTTGATCCGATGGTGTGTACACGCCATCGGATCAAACTCCGGATCGGACATATCCGATGGAAATGGTCCGCGGACCGTTTTCATCGGATATGTATGATCGTGTGTACGAGGCCTAAGAGTCGGTTCACACTGGGGCGACTTGGGATCCGACTTGAGGTCGCCTCAAGTCGCGCTGTAGAGAAAAACAATATAAGTGAATGGGAGCGGTGTTAATACACACTACTCAAGTCGCTCCGACTTCAGAAAAGGTTCCTGTACGACTTCAATCCGACTTCTAGGCGACTTGTACCCATTGATTTCAATGGAAGTCGCCTCCAAGTCTGATCGCTGTCTTAACTGAAGCAACTTTCCAGATAAGATAACATACATTTCTCAGGCAAACCCCTCCCTCCCCCTCCCTCTCCCAGAGCTGATTGTTGTTTCATTGGCCACTGGAATGTCTCCTGACCTGGAGACACTTCAAGTCGTGTTGTAAATCGCCCCAGATCGTCCTGTGGTTCATGCTCAAGTCGTGTCGGAGTCGCCTCTGAAAGTCGCGCTGGAAGTCGTGTCGCCCCAGTGTGAACCGACTCTAAAACCTTAGATTGCGAGCATAATTCATTCCGGAAGCATGCTTGTAATCCAAAGCACTTGTATATCAAAGCACATTTTCCCATAAGAAATAATGGAAACTCAAATGATTCGTTTCACAATTCATATAGTCCATATAAAAATATTATAGCAATGTGATAAGTTGTGTAACCATAAAATGTCCATCCACAAATGGAAGCCTCCACAAGGGGATTAGAAGCAAAATCCAGCAAGAGCTACAGAGTATAAAAGAGAAGAGAGGCGCCTCTAAGGCCTTGTACACACAATGTAATTTATCCGATGGAAACGGTCCGACGGACCGTTTCCATCGGATATGTCCGCCGGGCTGTTTGATCTGGTGGCTGTACACACCATCGGATCAAATTCCCCGCCGGCGGACAGCGCAGTGACGTTGGCGCCGCCACGTCACCGCACCAGGAAGTAAACACTTCCGCGCGCATGCGTCGGATCCATTCACAGGATCGCGCATGTGCGGGCATATGTCCGCTGGTTTGCCGTACTAACCAGCTATCCGACGGGCAGCTCTCCGGCGGAAAAGTTTCAAAGCATGCTTTGAAACTTTTCCACCGGAGGAATCCGGCCAAAACGGTCCGTTTGCCCCTACAGACGAGCGGATTTTTTGGCTGAAATGGTCCGTCGGACCATTTTCAGCGGAAAAATTCCCTCGTGTGTACAAGGCCTAAGTGTAGTAATATGGTTACATTTAATGAAGGTACAACATTTAGCAACTCACATGGTTGATGATTAAAAGAGGCACATCTAATGCCTCGTTCACAGGATCGGAATTTCTGACGGAAGTCTGACGGAATTTTTCCATTGGATATTCCGACCGTGTGTGGGCCCCATCTGACTTTTTTCTGTCAGAGTTTAGAAATAGAACATGTTTTTTTTTTTTTCCGATGAAAAAAAATCCTATTGGAAATTCCGATCGTCTGTGTGAAACTCCGATGGAGAAAAAAAACACGCACGCTCAGAATCAAGTCGACGCATGCTCGGAAGCATTGAACTTCATTTTTCTCGGCTCGTCGTAGTGTTTTACGTTACCGCGTTTTGGACGGTAAGAATTTGGTCTGACAGTGTGTATGCAAGACAGTTTGAACGGAATTCTGATGGAAAATTCCATCGGGTTTTATCCCATCGGAAATTCCGATCGTGTGTACAGAGCTAAAGTATGCAGGGATCCAGGGTAAAGTTGTCCGCATAGACTGTCCTCCTCTCCAACGGCTTTCACCGCTGTCAGTCTGCAATCGTGATCGGGAAGACTACCCTGCAGTAGAGTGATCTAAAAGTGAGGCTTGAACTGCTCGTGGAGCACAGCGTGAAAGGGATGACATCAATGGCGGTGCAGGGGACAGTCTATGTGGACAGCTTTACCCTGCATGTCTGCATACTTAGATGTGCCTCTTTTATTCATCAACCATGTGAGTTTCTAAATGTTGTACCTTTATATAATGTAATCATATTGCTACACTTGGAGGCGCCTCTCTTCTCTTTCATACTCAGTTATGACGCTACTTGTATATCAAGACATCGCTTGTATATCAAGTAAACATTTCTTTAAAAATGTAGCTTGTCTTGCAAAACACTCTCAAACCAAGTTACTCTTAAACCAAGGTTTTACTGTACATAAAAAAAGCTACACAGGCCCATTTGCAGGAGACCAAAATTTTCCCCTTATTAACTGTGATGTGACAACAGTTTCCCCAGTTTGGAGAAACTGTAACATGGGACACAAGGGACAGCAATAAACAGCTGGTAGGGTTCTAGCCTTCCCCTCCTGTACTTAGATTGAAAAAAAAAACTGTCTGTGTTTTCCCTTATATTGTTTGTGAAAGCAGTGTCTCAGGGACAGGGCGTGAGATAAAATCTCCATAACAGGGCCCAGGGTAACAATGAAAACCTGACAAGGGGGACCGATACTGAGCATTTGCGGGAGTACTTGTACTCCCGCAAATGCCTCCGATGCCTCATCCGATACTACGCCCCACCCCCCCCGCCGACGCACTATTCCCTATGGAGATGGTTCACATCTGCACGCCAATACGCCTGACGCCGAACACCTGAAGCTCAAACAAGTTCCGGGACCCTTTTTTGTCGCGCGTATCGGGTGGCTTGACCTGTACAAAATCGCGGGAAAAAAAGCTGCGTTTGGTCGCGGCAAAAAACGCGGCAAATCGCGGTAAAAAACGCCGCAAATCGCCTACGCTTAGGCTGCATTCACACCTAGGCGACACGATATGCCGCGTACGCGGCTTATCTTGCCGCCTGTAGAAAAAAAAAGAAAGTTTTATCTTTCTTTTACATTGCGGTCTATGAGGAAACGCCAATGTCGCCTGAAAAAAAGGGTCCGGGACTTTTTTTCAGGCGACAGGCGTTGAGATGTGAACCATCTCCATAGACCGCAATGTTATTTCACATCTCGAGCGACAAGAGCGACGGGCGACCGGCGTTTTGTCGCTCAGATGTGAATGGAGCCTTAGGTGTGAATGCAGCCTTCAACCTTGCTGTAGTGTTCCCTGCCGTGCCGCGTATAGACACTTCCCCTTGCTCGGGATTGGACGGGTGATCTGTCCAATCCCGAGCAAGGGGGAGTGTCTATACGCGGCGCGGCGGGGAACACTACAGCTATTTAAATGAAAGCTGTGATGTACCCCGCATGCTGAATAACCATGCGGTGGCGGCATCTAGGTATGAGGGACATGGCTGCATATATGGGGGACATGGCTGCATATATGGGGGACATGGCTGCATATATGGGGGACATGGCTGCATATGTGGGGGACATGGCTGCATATGTGGGGGACATGGCTGCATATATGGGGGGACATGGCTGCATATATGGGGGACATGGCTGCATATGTGGGGGACATGGCTGCATATATGGGGGGACATGGCTGCATATGTGGGGGACCTGGCTGCATATGTGGGGGACATGGCTGCATATGTGGGGGACATGGCTGCATATGTGGGGGGACATGGCTGCATATGTGGGGGGACATGGCTGCATATGTGGGGGACATGGCTGTATATGTGGGGGGACATGGCTGCATATGTTGGGGAACATGGCTGCATATATGGGGGGACATGGCTGCATATGTGGGGGACATGGCTGCATATGTGGGGGACATTGCTGCATATGTGGGCGGACATGGCTACATATGTGGGGGACATGGCTGCATATGTGGGGGGACATGGCTGCATATGTTGGGGAACATGGCTGCATATGTGGGGGACATGGATGCATATGTGGGGGACATGGCTGCATTTGTGGGGGGACATGGCTGCATTTGTGGGGGGACATGGCTGCATATATGGGGGACATGGCTGCATATATGGGGGACATGGCTGCATTTGTGGGGGGACATGGCTGCATTTGGGGACACATTTAAAAAAAAGTATCGGTATTCGGTATCGGCGAGTACTTGAAAAAAAGTATCGGTACTTGTACTCGGTCCTAAAAAAGTGGTATTGGGACAACCCTAGTTTTAACCCTTTCCCACTCTTAAGCCCCATACACACTATCAGTTTTCTTGCAGTTTTTTTCTCTCAGGTTTACCAAAACCATCTAATATGAGGTCAAACCTTAAGAGTTTCAATTTGTATGCAATCAGGCAGGCCCTTGTACTACATGGTTTTGGTAAATCTGAAGAGAAAAACCTGCAAGAAAACTGGGGCTTAAAATAATGGTCCTAGTTCCTGGTACTCCTTCTGGAAAGGTTTTGTGTGTACCCCCAGCATGGCATGAAAGCCAGGTCTCCACACTAAACATCCGGTCCCATTTTTCACATTCCCCCCCAGAACAACCATCATGGATCAGTGAAGACATTGAACTTGTTGATATGACCCCACAGTATTTTAATAAAGAGTAACTACTTACATTTGAACACTAGATGGCACTAGCTGTCATCAAATTATTCTTAGTCCAACTCCCCTCTATAATAATGTCAAAATGAGTTTGTATATCATTGTGTGGAGTGTGAAAATGTCTGGACTAAAGAGGAATATATTCAAAGTGAACATTGTGAAAAAGGGACATAATCTAATGTTACACTATGCTAATGAGACAGATGTGTCTTTTTAATTTGCCAAAGCAATGTAACCCTTACTAGGTTTCTACACTGGATATGTGAGGAAAAGGGAGGTGAAAAAAATATATATATATATACATACCTCCCAACAGTCCCAGATTTTGCGGGAATGTCCCGCGATTCGCTGTAAATCCAGCGGTCCCGCGATTAGGGCTGGTGTCCCGCGAATCCGCGGCCCCCCGCTCAACAACTTTGATCTGCGAAACCCCCCCCCCCACTCAACAACTCAGATCCGCAGAAACCACCCCCCCCCCTGCTCAACAAGGTGTCCCTCATTCCTATCTCAAAAAGTTGGGAGGTATGTATATATATATACAGTATCTCACAAAAGTGAGTACACCCCTCACATTTTTGTAAATATTTTATTATATCTTTTCATGTGACAACACTGAGGAAATGACACTTTGCTACAATGTAAAGTAGTGAGTGTACAGCTTGTATAACAGTGTATATTTATTGTCCCCTCAAAATAACTCAACACACAGCCAGTAATGTCTAAACCGCTGGCAACAAAAGTGAGTACACCCCTGAGTGAAAATGTCCAAATTGGGCACAAAGTGTTAATATTTTGTGTGGCCACCATTATTTTCCAGCACTGCCTTAGGATGCGTACACACGATCAAATTTATCTGCTGAAACTGGTCTGACGGACCGTTTCAGCAGACATCTCCGATCGTGTGTACGGGCTAGCGGACAGGTTTGTCCATCGGACAAATTTCAAAGCATGCTTTGAAATTTGTCAGCTACAAACCTGTCCGTCGGATATGTCCGCTGGTTACAGAACTGTCCGCGCAGGGGTAGAATGGATTCGACGCATGCGTGGAAGTATTTTACTTCCTGGAGTGGTGACGTGGCGGCGTCAACGTCACCGCGTCCTCGGACCGAGGGGATTTTTGTCCGATGGTGTGTACACGCCATTGGACCAAAATCCGATGAGACATGTCCGCTGCAAACGGTCCGTTGGACATGTTTGAGCGGACATGTCTCATCGTGTGTACGTGGCCTTAAAGGGGTTGTTTGTTTTTTATTTTCTAAATTGGTTCCTTTAATCTAATGTATTTTTGGTTCACTTACCTTTTCCTTCCATTTCCCTTCTAAATGTTTATTTCTTTGTCTGAATTTCTCACTTCCTGTTCCTCCTCAGTAAGCTGTTCTGGCTGAGTAACCCCCAGCCGGAATGGCTCGGATGATGGGGGAAAGCTTACTGAGGAGAAACAGGAAGTGAGAAATTCAGACAAAGAAAAAAAAACATTTAGAAGGGAAATGGAAGGAAAAGGTAAGTGAACCAACAATGCACTAGCTTAAAGGAATCTTTTTAGAAAATAAAAAAACGAACCTTTACAACTGCTTTAACTCCATTAACTGTTAGTCTTAGTCTCAGTCTACCCTAATGCCGCGTACACACGATCACTTTTTGTGACGAAACAAAACGACGTTTTTCAAACTTCATTTTCCAAAACGACGTTGCCTACACACCATCGTTTTTCCAAAATGCTCTAGCAAAGCGTGGTGACGTAAGACACGTTCGACGGCACTCTGTTCCATTGAAGCCCCGTCTCATAACTTGCTTCTGAGCATGCGCGGGTTTAGAAACATCGTTTTCAATGTCGTTTTGCCCACACACCATCACTTTTTATGAAAAAAAAAATGACATTTTGAAAAACGACACAAAAAATTCAAGCTTGTTCAAATTTTTTTTTTGGTCGTTTTTTTTGAAGACATAAAACGACGTTTTGCCCACACACGATCATTTTAAATGACGTTTTTGAAAACGTCGTTTTTTTTTATCACAAAAAGTGATCGTGTGTACGCGGCATTAGTCTTATCTGGATCTGTTTTGGGGACAGTGCAAAAAGGGGAGGATTTGTGCATACAGGATCAAACAGCCTTTTTACACAATGTGAAGGATTAACCCCTTAGGTTCCACAGTGAGTATAACAAGCATGCTTTACTGCATATACACACTGATTTTACTGTTGTGTGGGTGTAGTAACACTTTATTGATACTAGACAATACCAGTTCTGTAGAACAATCTTGTGAATTTTCTTACTTTCCCTTATTTCTGCCAGATTAACCACTTACTTACCGGGCACTTAAACCCCCCTCCTGCCCAGACCAGTTTTCAGCTTTCAGCGCTGTCACTCTTTGAACAACAATTGCACGGTCATACAACACTGAAACCAAATGACATTTTTATAATTTTTCCCACCACAAACAGAGCTTTCTTTTGGTCACCTCTGGGTTTTTATTTAAAAAAAAAAGACTGAAATGTTTTAAACATTTTAAATTTTTTCTCCTTCGTTGATGTACGCTGATGAGGCTGCACCGATGGGCACTGAAAGGGTGCACTGATGGAAACGGATAGGCTGCATTGATGGGCACTGATAAGGCGGCACTGGTGGGCACTGATGAGGTGGTCCTGGTAGACACTGATAGGTGGCACTGATGAGTGGCACTGATGGGCGGCGCTGAAGGGCTGCACTGAAGGGCTAGCGCTGATGGGCACTGATAGGTGGCAGTGATGGGAACTGGTAGGTGACACTGATAGACAGCACTGCTAGGTGGCACTAATGGGGCACTTATTGGCACCACTGGTGGGCATTGATATGTGGTACTCGTGGGCATTGATATGGGGCACTGATATACACTGGTGGGCACTGATATGCACTGTGGGCACTGGCAGGTGGCACTGGAGGGCACAGATGAGGTGGCTGTGCCTCTTCCTCTTCAGGACCAATGTCCCTTCAACAGAATCCAGTGATCGGCTTTTTTTTCTCCTCATGCTGTCTGCTTACATCACATGATCAGCTGCAATTGGCTGACAGCTGATCAAGTGGTAGGGGGCCGGGATTGGCCCCTTACTCAGATCTGTCATCATCCAAGTCTCATTGACTTGGTGATCACAGAGTGTGCCGCGCACGCCCTGCAGGGAGCGCAAGTGTCGCACGACTGCACAATTGTCTGTTAACCACTTGCCCACCAGCGCACGACTATATACGTCGGAACAATGGCTCGGCTGGGCATATGGGTGTACAGGTACGTCCCCTTTAAGATGTGGCATTGTGGGCGTGCGCACCCGCCGCAAGCTCTGTCAGTGTGACCACGGGTCCCGCGGACTCGATGTCCGCCGGCAGTCCCGCGATCGTCTCACGGAGAGGGAGAACAGGGAAATGCTGATGTAAACAAACATTTCCCCAGTCTTTCTAGTGACAGGTCACTGATCACCGCTCCCTGCAATTGGGAGCGGTGATCAGTGACGTGTCATACATAGCCCATCCCCCCACAGTTAAAACACATCCCTAGGACACGCTTAACCACTTCAGCGCCCCCTACTGGTTAACCCCATCACTGCCAGTGTCCTTTACACAGTAATCAATGCATTTTTATAACAATGATCGCTGTATAAATAACAATGGTCCCAAAATGGCGTCAAAAGTGAAATTATGTGTCCACCATAATGTCGCCGCCATTACTAGTAAAACATTTTTTTTTTTTATAAAAATGCCATAAAACTATTTTGTAGACGCTATAACTGTTGCGCAAAGCAATCAATAAACGCTTATTGCGTTTTTTTTTACCAAAAATATGTAGAAGAATACATATTGGCCTAAACTGAGGATTTTTTTTTTTATATATATATGCTTTTCGCATGAGCAATTTTCCAAAAGTTAGTTTGACTGGGAGAGTTACATTGCTCCCAGTCGTGATTTGTCAGGGTTAATGACCTGTGTTATTCTAGAAAGGACCACTGGCATTCTGAGGATGTGAGTTCATCCTTGGTCGGCAGTGGGAGCTGGAGGGATTTCTGGCAGATGGAATCTTCCCCAGCAGCCAATTAAAGAGGGTTTTCTCTTGCTGGGCATGCTGGGGAGGGATATATCTGGGAGGGAGGTCAGGTGTTTGGCGGCGTGGGGTCCCGGAGTCGGGGTGCGGCACATTCAGGGTGTGCGCATCCAGGGACCCTGCCGGCGTGGCCTTCCTGGCCGGGCTTCAGGCCTTATTGAGTCTCAACCGGAGACAAAACTGAGGGAACCCCAGTGGCTCACTGGGTTCCCATTGCTGTGGAGAAGATCCGGCATCCGGGCAATGGACAGGTATGCTTTGCTGTCACCTGGAGATCTTTTCCAAGGAGAAAGTTACTGGGAGGATTCGCTCTGTTCGGACGTTCCGTTCTGAATCTTTTACATTTTATTGGCCCATGGCAGGGGCTTAGAGCCGAGTCAGCAAAACTCGTTCCTCCCAGCTAGAATTTAAGGTGACGTCTCGGCTGCTGTCTGAGAGAGAGAGACCGGTCCGGGAGACACCTCGCCCACCCCAGGGCGCTGATTGGCGACGTGTGGGTTCCGTATTCTTTTGTTTTTGAAAATTATTTTTATTGAGTTTTCATACAAACACCACAAACACAAGGTAGGCAACATACCTACCCCGACCGAGGCCACGCAGGGCCAACACACAAACACTTAACAGTAACAACCCGCAACCCTACAACCTGCCCCACCCTACCCCAACCCCGACCAACCACCCATCCCGAACAATCAAATAATAATAAAATAATGAAGCACCAGGGTCCATCCAAGAGTTGGAAAGTCTCCAAGCAATTTAGGTTAATGGAAGATTACATTTCGTACGAGACAAAATTGATGCTGTTACTCACAGAATGAACCTAAGCGGAAGAACCGCAAAGGAGGAGAAAAAAAAAAAGCAATAAAAATAAATATACCATTCTTGTTTAAACTGGTCACCCTAACCCACCGTGGACGGGGAGTCCAGCCAAGCCTGCCAGACTCGCCTGAACTTTTTATCACTTAATTTATAAGTAGCCTTATACATGTGTATAACAGAGTTGACCAACCCCTTCCAGAATGACAACGTTGGGGCAATGGGGTTCTTCCATTTTAAGAGGATAGCTTTCCTGCCATAAAACAATCCAATATTCACTAGCGTGCGATGTGCCAAGGAGGGAACAACCTCCTCTACCAGACCAATAAGGCAGACCCTGGCTGACAGGGGAACTGGAGCGTTGAGCACCCCGGATAGACACTCCACCACCTCTGACCAGAAGCGTCGGATGTGAGGACATGTCCAGAAAATGTGGTCCGAATCCGCTGGAGAGAAGCTGCACCGCCAACACTGACTACCACTAGATGGGTATATACCAGATAATCTGGCTGGGGTATAAAAAATGCGATGTAGAAATTTAAACTGAATTAGACGGTCCCTAGCAGAGACCAGGTGCTTGAAAGGGTGATCCCACATGTCCTCCCAGTCCTCCCCCTGAATATCGGGGATCTCCCTCTCCCATCTCTCTCTACATCTGGAAACTCCTAGTGGCGTTTTGGTAAACAGGGCTTTATATACCGTAGACAACGTTTTGGGCAAGTTCTCCTCTTTTAATAGAATTTCCAGCGCCGATGGAAAGAACTCCACCTTACGATCCCCGAACTGCGCCCGAAAAGCATGGCGCAGCTGCAAAGAAAAAGGAATTCGGCAACCCATGCCTGGCCTTCATTTGATCAAATGTGATAAGCTCACCCTCCCTTGTGACATGTTCCAGCAGTTTTACACCCCCACAAGCCCAAATCATCGGGTCCGGGAGGGAGCAAAAGTCCGGTAGAGTCGGGTTTAGCCACAACGGAGCCAAGGGCGAGACTCCCAAATATGAGGGCGACATCATGGTTGTAGCGACCTCCCATGCCCGAATGGTAGCTTTCATAGTAACTGTCAGGGGTAAAGTGGAATTAGGGCGCTCTATACAGGGCAAGCCTCAAGCTCTCATACGAGCCCAATAGTGCCGCCTCCAGGATAGTGGCCGTGTCACCCTTTTCCGCCAGCAACCACTGTCTGGCAATAACCATTTGGCCGGCCAGATAATACTTCTGCCAGTCCGGAAGCGCCAACCCTCCCTGTCCCCACGGTTCCTGAAGTACCTTAAGACCGATTCGGGGTGATTGTGGCGACCATATAAAAGCCCCTATTATGCCATTCAGTGTAGTAAAAAAAGCTTTGGGGATCCACATAGGGGAATGTCGCAAAAAGTATAAAAGAACAGGTAAAAATTTCATTTTAAGCAGGCTAACTCTACCAATTAATAAAAGGGGTAATTTTTTTCCATGCCTGAACCCTCTGTTTTAAATTAACCACCAGCGGGAGGAGATTCAACGACATATAGTCAGCAATGTCAGCAGTGATCTTAACACCCAGATATGTAATCGATGAGACCCATAGCAACGGTAGTGTATCATCCCGTTGCAGCCGAGCCTCGGGGCCCAGAGGTAGGATAGATGACACGCGCAGGCCCGAATAGGAGGCAAACGTATCTAGTATCTTCAGGGCTGCCTTAAGCGACGACCCTGGATCCTTAAGGAAAAGAAGCAAGTCATCCGCATAGAGTGCCACACATTCCACAATCGAACCAACCCGAATACCACCCACAGGACCGCCATCAGGAATTTTGGGGCCACTTACACAGCTTCAGGCATGGGCCCCCTGGAGCAGAGAACCGGGGGGGGGGTGCTGCCGCATGAAATTGAGAAGCGGGGGGGGGCTGCTGTCGCGAATTGAGAAGCGGGGGGCCCTTTACAAAAAGAAGAAATAAAGAAAAATATAATATATATAAAAAAGGGGGGTAGCCGTCCGGGGGCCTGGGGACCTCTGTGCCCTTTAATAAAAAGAAAAAAAGAGAGAAAATTATATATATAATATATATATATATATATATATATATATTTTTTTTTTTTTTTAAAAGGGTGGTTGCCAACTGGGGCCCGGGGACCTTATTTTTTTTTTATAAAAGGAAATTACAAAAAAAGGGGGCTTTCCATTCGGGACCTCTGGGCCCTTTAATAAAAAGAAACCTCTGGGCCCTTTAAAAAAAAAGAAAGAAATAAAAAAAATATATATATAAAAAAGAGATAAACATTTATATATAAAAAAAAAAACAAGGGGGTTGCCTTCCAGGGCCCTGGGGACCTCTGGGCCCTTTAACCACTTCAATACCCAGCCATAGACAATTGACGGCCTGAGATGGGATCTACCATCCTAAGTGGCCGTCAATTGACGGCCTGGGCATTGCAGGTGAATATCTGGATGATGCCTGCTGCCAGAGGCATCATCCAGATATCCTCTTCTTCTGCCGGCGATTCTGCAAAATGTAAGAACGATCATAGCGGTGGTTCCGCCGCTTGATCGTTCTTACAGGCCGCGGGAGGGGACATCCCCCCCCCTCCCGCCGCCATCCGGTGCTTCTCCGGGCTCTCCCGTGCCTTCGGGGGCCCGGAGAACGAATCGTCGGCGTCGGCAGGAAGCATAGAGATGACTGGTGACCAGATGGCCACCAGTCATCTCTATGAACGTCAGAGGACCCGGGCGCGATGTGATGACGTCACGCCCGGGTCCCCGTAAGTAATTCATGAGATCGGTGAATTTTTTTTCACCGATCTCATGGTTTCCAGCCTGGAGGAGAGATGTGAGGTCTTATTGACCCTGCATCTCTCCTTAAAGAGGACCTGTCACACACATTCCTATTACAAGGGATGTTTACATTCCTTGTAATAGTAATAAAAGTGAAAAAAAAAAAAAAAAAAGTGTAAAAATAAATAAAAAAGAAGTAAAAAAAAAAAATTAAAACGCCCCTGTCCCCGATAGCTCGCGTGCAGAAGCGAACGCACACGCAAGTCCCACCGACATATGTAAACGTTGTTTAAACCACATAAGTGAGGTATCGCCGCGTGCGTTAGAGTGCCAGCAACAAATCTAGCACTAGATCTCCTCTGTAAATCTAAACTGTAACCTGTAAAAAATAGCGTTGCCTATGGAGATTTTTAAGTACCGAAGTTTGGCGCCATTCCATGAGTGTGCGCATAATTAAAGCGTGACATGTTGGGTATCTATTTACTCGGTGTAACATAATCTTTCACATAATACAAAAAAATTGGGCTAACTTTACTGTTTTGTTATTTTTTTAATTCATGAAAAAAATTTTTTTTACAAAAAAAAGGCGTTTGAAAAATGATTGCGTAAATACTGTGCAAGATAAAACGTTGCAATGACCGCCATTTTATTCCCTAGGGTGTCTGCTAAAAAAAACATATATAATGTTTGGGGGTACTGTGTAATTTTCTAGCAAAAGAATGATGATTATTACATGTAGGAGAGAAGTGTCAGAATAGGCCCGGTATGGAGGTGGTATAAAAGCCTGGTATTGAAGTGGTTAATAAAAAACAAAAATATATAAAAAATATATAAACAAAAATAAAAAATACAATTATAAAAAAAAGAGGGTTTGACACATGGGGCCCTGGGGACCTCTGAGCCCTTTAATAAAAATGCATCTATATATTAAAAAAAAGAAATAAAATAATATAAAAAAGTAAAAAAAAAGTAAAAAAGGAGGATTCTAATCCGGGGGCCCTGGGGACCTCTCGGCCCTCTAATAATAATAATAATAATAATATATATATATATAAAAATAAAAGAAATAAAAAAAATATATAAAAAATATATTTTTTTTTATAAAAAAAGGGGGGTTGTCATAGGGGGCCCTGGGGATCTCCAGGTCCCTGTGGACCTCTAAAAAAAAAAAAAAAAAATTGGCCCTTTAATAAAAAATAAAATTAAAATATATTAAAAATATATATTTTTTTATAAAAAAATAAATAAAACATAGGGGGTTGCCATCTGGGGCCCTGGTGGCCTACGGGCCCCTAGACCCCTAAAAAAATGGCCCTTTATAAAAAAATAAATAAAAAAATAGGGGGTTGCCATCCGGGCCCCTGGGGACCTTTTTTTTTAGGGTGGTTCCCATCCAGGCCCCTGGGGACCCCCGGACCCCTTACAGGTGTAATGCTTGAACCCCCCTGATGGCGGCCCTGACCACACACCTCCTAAGATCGTCTAAGAGCTCTGGCGATAGGTTCCCCGTATTCTTTTTTAAGAGCTAATCTCTGCTACACCTATATCCAGGCCTGACATCTAAAGTTCTTTCCTTCTCATCAACCTGCTCTTCCTTCATCGAGTTGATGTTCTGCAATGTTGGCCTGGAATTAAAGCATTGAGAAAACCTTTATTCACTGTGTGGACACTCAGTTATTATCTGGTACTTCTGGTGCATCCCTAGACAAAAGTGAGAGTGACTTAATTTGCCGATCCCATCATCAAATCAGCGGCTCCTTCGGGGGTGAGCGCTACATATATATATATATTTATTGGGGATATTTATTATAGCAAAAAGTAAAAAATATTCTAAAATATTTTTTTCAAAATTGTTGCACTTTTTCTGTTTATAGCGCAAAAAATAAAAACCGTAGAGGTGATCAAATACCACCAAAAGCAAGCTCTATTTGTGGGAAAAAAAGGACGCCAATTTTGTTTGGGAGCCACGTCACATGACCGCGCAATTGTCTGTTAAAGCGACACAGTGCCGAATGGCAAAAAAGTGGTCATTGACCAGCAATATTGTCCGGGGCTGAAGTGGTTAAAGCATTTCAGGTATGGAGACTGGATCAGAGCCTCTGCTGACTGCTGAAATATTTTCTGCCAAATGATGACCATTTTTGCAAGACTTTGCTTCATATCCATCCCTGTTCAGGCACCCACCCTTCTGGGGGTATACATAAGGCAGACGCAATGCAGCTCCGCAGCGGCCCTATGTAAGGCATTATGAATAGGCTTTTATAGAGGTAGAAGTAGGTTACAGGCCGCATTATGACAGTATTATTTCAGCACTGAGCTTTTTGATTGCAGAAGCAGTTGCCCTTTAAATCAATGGCATCTGGCAGCTGCAGATCATTATCCAACACGACTACCCACAGGGAATTATATGCTCCACTATACCATTAAAGAGCAATTGCAGGCGACACGTGAAATCAGCGAATGCAAATGCGATTCAGGAAGCGGCTTACGTTCGCTCATGTCGCCATAAACAGAAAGTCTAATGGTTTGGGGACCATTATGTTCTATGTATGTACGTAGAGGTGACATTTTTTGGTAACGTTTGGCAGCTGTGTTGTCGTGTATCAGTGTGCGTTTTCTTTATGGGTGGACGTGCGTTTAGGTGTGCGTTTTCAATGTGTTTGTGAATTTATCATTTGAAGTGGTTACCAATGTTAATACCTGTTGCCAATGCATAAAAACACATTTTGATGTGTTGCCATTGACCTCTATGAGCCTCCCAATGTATTAAAATGCAGGAAAAAAAGGTCATGCTTGTAAATCTTTGGATTGTGTGTCCAGCAGCAATCATCGCAGGTAATTGCCGGTTGTGCGGAGAGCCACAAATAGCTGCAGCTGCCAGCTACCTGTCATTATAGTCAATGGGGTCGGCGGCTGCACCTAGATGTTTACAGCAGCAGGGATCTACCGTCACAGGTCGCAGTGGCCTTAATCTCGGTGCGATGAAGCCGCACTCGGTAGTGTCCAGCTGTCACTCATTTAAGCCTGTCATAGAATTTGACAGGCTGCTGACAGCAGGGGTAGACACTGATAGGCGTCCAATCACAGCACCTGTCGCTTCAGCCAATCAGGTGACAGGTAACCAGACCCAAGCACCTGATTGGCTGAGAGGCGGGTCAGTGTTAGGAAAGCAATTTATTTGCTTCCCTAACACAACACTGAGTAAACAGCGAATGCACAGCATTGCGCCCGCTGTTCACCAATTTGAAAGCCTATTAAAGCCTTTGGCTGTAATCAGGACGCCTATTAGAGCCCACGGCTAAAAACACCCCCGCCGCTGTAATTTAGATGCCCTGTGCCCGACAAGTGTCTGGACACCTGAATAGGGGGTGGCAGCGGTGACAATAGATAGTCTATCTATTGTTGATAGACAGGTGCAGGAGAGAGGGGCGGCCTCCTGTGCCCTTTATGTACGCACCACCACTGAGGTATTATCTACCTTAGGTCCCTTTCACACAGGGGGCCAGATTCAGGTACATTGGCGCATATATTGACCGGAGTAGCGCACCTCCTTTACGTTAGACCGGCGCAATGTAGAGGCGCAAGTACCGTTTCCTCGTAGTATTTGCGCAGAAATTTGCGCCGGTGCAACGTAATTCCCGAGGCGTAAGGCGGTGTAATTCAAATTGGGAAGGACGTGGGCGTGTTCCATTGAAATGAGCCGTTACCCCATGCAAATGAAGGGACGGCCAGATTGCGCATGCGCGCATGAAGCAAACCATGGTCAGCACCTCTCTGCGCATGCTCACAACTCGGCACGGCACAATCAGTGAGATTGGAAGTGGACCCAGTCAACTTAGTGAGCTACGCAGACAGCATAAATAGACAGAGACAAACGCACTTCCTTTGCAAAAGTACATCCCTTTGTATCCCTCCCTATACAGCAAGGTGCTTTTGTTCTGTTGTTTGTTCGCGTTTGTTGGTTTGTGACTTGTGTTTGATATATTTGTTGACTGTTTAGTGTTTTGTATAATATATTTGATAGTGTTTTTTGGTGACTGTTTTTGAGACTTTTTTGTTGATAGATTTTGTTTGATTGTTTTGTTGCTTGATTTTTCCTGCTTGTTTTTGGGAGTGATTTTTGGTGATTGTTTGGGAGAGAGTTGTTGTATGAATATGACTGAAAGGAAGCGCAAGACCAATTTTTCTTTGGGGGAGAAACAAATTATTGCCCGGGCCATTACCCAATATGGGCGTTTCCTGCATGGCCCGGAGAGTGCCAACACCACCCCGGCCAGGAAGAAGGAGATTTTGCAGAACATCACCGACCAGGTAAATTCATTAGGGGGGGGGGAGACCCGGACACGCGAGGGGATCGCCAAGAAGATCAATGATCTCCGGCGTCTGCTCCGTGGGAAGCTGGGGCAGATGGCAGCACATGCCAGGGGCACTGGAGGGGGCCTACCATGCCCTGTTAGGCTGACAGCGGAGGAGCGTGTGGTGGCCCAGACCTTTAACAGGCAGCAAGTGGAGGGCCTGCCTGGCTTTGACTCCATTGAGGAGGCCGTAAGGACAGGTAAGGTTTTTTTTTTTCTATCTGGTGTGTAGCATGTGTGGGGGGGGGGGTGGGGAAGGGAATATGTGGCAAGTGTGTGGATCCTCCAACCTGTGAATGTTTTGTGTCATCCACAGCTGTGCAGGAGGGTGCTGGGCCATCTGGCCTGACCGCACCATCCCTGGGACACCAGCCTGATGAGGACCCCCCGACATGGCCGGGGACCTCGGAGGAGCCTGAGGAGGAGGAGTTTGAGTTGGAGGAGGAGGTCATGTCAGGCAGTGGCTTGTTATTTTTGGAGGACTCTTCCCCTCTGGCTGGCAGCAGCCAGCCCTCCATAAGGGGTAGCCCCTCCCACTCCTCCCCCAACAGGGCTCCCCTCCCAAGGGGCTCCCCTTCTCCCGGCCACAAGCATCATCTGGAGGCAGGAAGTCGTCCCAGAAGACCAGTGGTTGGCCGAGGTTCTGCCTGCCAATCTCAGAATGGACCAGGCCCTTCAGACCCACCATCTGGGACAGGTCAGCCAGACTTTGGGGCGGATGGAGGAGAGCCTGTCCTCCATAAAGGATACACTTGGGGACCTGGACTGCCACTCCCGGGCTCTTACAAACTGCCTAAACGAACTGCAGACTACTACAGCAGACGCTGGGCAGGATGTGAGGGCCCTCACCCAGGCTATCCAGGCCAATACGGCAACACTAAATGCTGGCCTGAACAGAATAGCTGTGGCCTTGGAGGGCACAGAACCAGGGGCTGCTCCTCCTTCCCCGGATTACCCCCCCCCCCATGAGTCCACCCTGAGGAGCCGGGGCCGTGGCCGTGGGCGCCCCAGGCGTGGGTCACGCCAGCAGCATTCATTTTGTTTCCCCCTTTTTTTTTTTCCTTTTTTCTTTTTTTTTTGCGGGACATTTTTTTTTTCTGAAGACGTGAGCACCAATCACGAAACGCGTCAGGGCGTGGCTACACGACCAGCGTACAACGTACACACAAGGAGTCATCTGGACCCGAGATCCAGCAGAGTAAGCCGAGCTGACAAGCACAGCTACCCGCAGCTATCCGCATTCCAGTGTCTCTTTGATGTGCTGTTTTTATCGCATACACATTGTAAGCATATGCTAGTGTGGGGCATTTAATCTTGAATAAAAATTGTATTACACTATATTCTTCTCCTCTCTCCTCACTTCCATGACCACTCATGAATCAATTTCCATAAACCAACACTGATCACCTGGGTGACTTCAACTTGGATTCCTGGTGGAGAGTAAGAGGAATGAGAATATCTGAACCGAGGAGGAGACCTCATCTTTGATTACTACAGGCATACATATCACTACTATCTGGTGAGTAGAACTCCTAAGGGAGACACCCTTGCAAAGAGCAGAGAGATACAGACAAGATTAACCCCTCACTGGAAGCATATGATTTCCTTGAAGAGACTTTACTAATGATTCAGCCAGAACTGACAACATATATATATATATATATATGATTGCTGCTAATGTTTATTCATTGCTGGACATTATTATTATTATCTTACATACTAATCATTATTAATGTGATTTTTTTAGATAATTTTAGCAGATTTTATGTGTTTTTTTAGGATCCATAGATTACTTAAATTAACCCATACAGTGCTGTTAATGTTTCCCACCATAGAAACATATTACTATATTTATTTCTTTTCACTATAATAGCTGCTTATCAGCACAAACCTTTTACATAGCGTAAGCTTTACATCACCATAGTGCGCTAGGATCAGATTTGCTTAAAAAACAGATTCTGATATTTTCATTCTCACATTTTTTTTTTGCTGGACATTTTTTTTTTTTTGCTGGCCTTTTTTTTTTTTTTTTGGTTTTGCCTGATTTTTGAATGTGGGGGTGACATTCCTGCCCGAAAAGGGGTGTCACCCTCATTTGTGGTGGAGAAGGGTTCCCCAGGACCAGGGAGAAGTGATCCCCAGGTCCGTGTGACTGCTCACAAGTCCTGCATGGTGGGCTTGTGCCAATCCAATTTGATGAGGAAGTGGGGTGTGTGTGCTAGGGACCACAGTGGTGTGCATGCATGCATTCTCATTGTGCCATGATTAATGTGTGTGTTTAACGTGCAAAGATGCCTAATGTGAGCTGTCTCCTGGCTGCTCTTCCCTCAGAAGACGGGGTAGCCTCGGTTAGGGGGGGATTGTCTGGTTCGGGGGTCAGGTCATCACGTATGTCAATCTCCAGGCCCTTTCTCACTGCGAAGTTGTGCAGCATGCAACATGCACCGATGATCTGACATACAAAGTTTGGGGAATACAACAGGGTACCCCCAGACTTATCCAGGCATCGGAAACGTGACTTCAGGAGGCCAAAGGTGCGCTCTACGACTGCACGGGTTTTGGCGTGTGCTTCATTGTATCTTTCCTCTCCTGGGGTTTGGGGGTTCCGGATAGGAGTCATGAAATGGGGTCCCAGTGCATATGCAGAGTCATCTGGAAGGGAAAAGACAGGAGGATGTTATTAGTGCATGTGCCCCTTGTGATTTCTGCATCATGGGGGGGGGGGGGACAGTCATGCCTGACTCCCATGTCACTCACCAACCAGCCAGCTGTCCCCATACACGTTCTGTTCGAATTCCATTGGGATGATGCTCTGATTGTATATGTAGCTGTCATGGCTGTATCCGGGGTGTTTGGCACGGACGTGTCATATGAGGCCTTGGGCATCGAATATCACCTGTACGTTGATGGAGTGCCAATGGTTGCGATTGCGGTATATGTGCTCTGTCTCACGGGGGGGCTGGAGTGCCACATGTGTGCAATCAATAGCCCCCGCGGTGCGTGGGAATCTGGCAATTCTGTAGAAATCTATCATTGCCTTCAGCCGCAGGTCCTCAGTGGTGGGTTTGATGATTTGGTTGGCCATGCGTCTGAGGATTGCAGGGATAACCTGGTGCACACATGTGCTCATGGAGGATTGTGACATCCCAGCCACCACTCCACGTTCTTTGAAAAGAGCCACTGGCAAGGAAATGCAGTGTTGCCAGGACCTTGACCAGTGACTGCACTGCATGTGAGCGGTGTGTTGGGCTGGTGATGTCCTCCTGCAGGGTTGTGGTTAATTCCATGATGGCATAAGGGGTGAATCTGAAGATGCGATACACCTCAGAATCACTCATGCCAAAGATGTCTATGCGTGTGCGGTATATCCTCTCCCGTGCCCTCCTCCGTGCCCTCCTCCTTCTTTGCTCATCTAAAGTTAGTAGTATAGCTATGACCATGGATGCCCCTGGCATGTTGGCATACAGTTTGTTGTCCTGCAAATGTGGCTGCTCAGCTCGTCCCTAACAGTGTTGCTTCACCTGACATGTAGACGGATTGTCTAATTTTAAACCAGCTTTTATATGGACTATATATCAAGGAAATTACCGCGCTTAACATACAAAAATGACAATAATTACACGCAGCAACCACTAGGTGTTACACACACACTTGAATAATACAGGAAAGAAAAGGTGAAGTTGCGCTAAAAATAAAAATAAAAGCAAAAATAATGGGTGATGACCAAATGGTTGTTATACCATGTGCAAAAAAGATATTATGTAAATCTAAAGTCCAGGTGTACTCAAAAGATTAGTAAAAATCAAAAGAGTATAGGTGAAAGACCAAAAAAAACGTTAGAGTGTCCTTGATGGGCAGTTGTGGGAAAGAAAGATGTTTAATCTGCTACAAAACTGTAAATGTGATAAACAATGGAGGCTTACCAGAAGGCAAGCATAATGTGCTTGCGGCTACAACCCAGCCAGGGCCTTTAGGAGTCCACAGTAGGTTGATACAGCAGGGAAAAGGGTTGAGAGGTTGTGGGTAGCTCCAGGTGTATCAGCAGTTGGTTGCCAAAAGAAGTTATTAAATAAACATAGTGAAGTACGTCAAACCAGCACATTAAACAAGCAATAATTAAAAAATATATAAAGATGTCCTAGATAGTGACTTGAAATAACACCACCACCGTGTCACCAAATAAATTGAAGGCTTACCAGAAGCCAGATAAGTACCGCATAGGAGAGAAAGCCTTGATTCAAAAATAGCAGTGGAGCAGCTGATGTCAGGGTGTATTATAGATCTTCCGGATGTCAGCAGTGCACCGAAAATAAATAAATAGCCCACATAGTGAAGTAAGCTTAAACAGTCTTCAAGATTTAATAAGATTGCACTTACATGTGGCATAAAGAATTAAAACATAGAAATATAGCAGCCGGCCGGCTTACACGAACGCCCGTGTCTCTCGGAACGTCTAGTTACTAGAACGTCAGCACGTCACCTTCCCGACGTACGTTTCGTCATAAGAAATTGACATCGTCTGGGGCACGGGCGACGTACTGACACATCGCATGAAATAGTAAACAAAAAAAGCCAAGCCTCGATCTGATGCCGAGTGATGGATGGTGGATCATGGTGGCCTAATAAGAACAGAGCCAAGCCTCGACTTGGAACTGACAAACCAGATGTCCACATACGGTGGTCCTAAGGTACCAAATGTAAACACAAAGTGTTGTTGGGAGCTGTAAATAGACAAGCTGGCAGTGCGATCGGGTGGCGAACTAAATTGCCCTCCAAAGTAAAAAAAATTATAATCAAATATATATAAATATATATATAATAAAAAACATCAGTAGTTTGTAACTGAAAATACTCAATCAGAGAATTGTCAGACAATGTTAATTTGCATACCTTCCGACGGCTCATTAAGAATATAACATTGGCGACAGTAAAATGTAAAATATATATAAAAAAATTCCTGTATAGAGATACAAAAAATTATAAATATATAAAAAAATTATAAATATATAAAATATAAAAATTGTGTAAAAAACAAGAACAAAGAAATATGGGGGTATGGGGGTCACATTAACATGAAGAAGCTGTCCCACTCATACTAGTTAAACTCTATGAAGGAGTTGTGGGCATATCCACATTATTGCCATATTGCAGGTTGTGGAATCAAAAGAGGGGGGAATAGGGCTGAATATATAACACTAACAGAGATATGTCAAATCACGGTGTATAGCGATTATGGATATTACACTAATCATAAGAGTTCAACAAAAGGCCACCAGGGGGACCATCCATCAGGTCAGATCGAGTTCACAAACCATGATGCCGTAAACCCTACATCTTAGGCAACATAAAACATGGAACTTATGAATTATCTATAAATGCATTAACATCTACTTCAACGTTTAACCCAAAAGGAGTATAACATTTGATCCTATGGATCCATGCCATTTCCATTTTTGATATACTCCTTACTAGTGCACTCCCTCGCCAATGTGGATTATATCTATCAATTCCCCAAAAAATAGTTTTAGTGGGATCTCTATTATAGGCTTCAAGATAGTGTCTCGAAACTGGGTGTTTATCTGAACCCCCTAAGATTTTGGTAATGTGCTCATTGAGCCTTACAGAGAGGGGTCTTTTAGTTCGCCCTACGTATTGGAGCCCACAAGGGCACTGAAGCAAATAGACCACCCCTTCAGTTGCACATGTAATAAAAGGCTTAATTGTGTGTTCATGGCCTGTGGACGTGGAGATGAATTTGTGGGTTCGTCTATGAGCACACCCACTGACAGAAAACACACGGCATTTCCTACATTGATAAAAACCTGTTAAGGAATTAAGAAAAGTGGATTTAACTTTGGGGGGTTCAAGTACATTGGGGGCTAGCTGGTGTCTCAATGCTGACCCTCCCCTGAAAATTACTTGAGGTTTGTCTGGTAGGGCCGGACCCAACACTGGGTCATTTTTTAAAATGTGCCAATGTTTCTTGATTAGATTTTTAACACTATAGTGTTGGGTAGAATAGGTGGTAATAAAAGGGGCAACAGGTAATACACCTTTCTGTGCATGCTTTTTATTCAGTAATTCTTCCCTATTTGTAGTTTTGACCTCATCCAACGTTGGCATAAGGGATTTCAAACTGTACCCCTTTTCTAGGAATCTATTGGTCAAAACCTCAGCTTGATTTATGAAATCGGTTTCATTCGAGCAGTTACGCCTAATGCGCAAATATTGACTCTTGGGGACAGATTTTAACCACACTTCATGGTGGCAACTATCCACAGGGATATAGGAATTTCTATCAGTGTCTTTGAAGAACGTGCTGGTAGAGAATTCGTTTTGGGATATCAAGATCTTGAGATCAAGGAAGTTTATACTAGACTGGCTAGCTTCAAAGTTTAGATGGATGCCCCTAGAATTATTGTTGAGAAATCCCATGATCTCGATATCCCAAAACGAATTCTCTACCAGCACGTTCTTCAAAGACACTGATAGAAATTCCTATATCCCTGTGGATAGTTGCCACCATGAAGTGTGGTTAAAATCTGTCCCCAAGAGTCAATATTTGCGCATTAGGCGTAACTGCTCGAATGAAACCGATTTCATAAATCAAGCTGAGGTTTTGACCAATAGATTCCTAGAAAAGGGGTACAGTTTGAAATCCCTTATGCCAACGTTGGATGAGGTCAAAACTACAAATAGGGAAGAATTACTGAGTAAAAAGCATGCACAGAAAGGTGTATTACCTGTTGCCCCTTTTATTACCACCTATTCTACCCAACACTATAGTGTTAAAAATCTAATCAAGAAACATTGGCACATTTTAAAAAATGACCCAGTGTTGGGTCCGGCCCTACCAGACAAACCTCAAGTAATTTTCAGGGGAGGGTCAGCATTGAGACACCAGCTAGCCCCCAATGTACTTGAACCCCCCAAAGTTAAATCCACTTTTCTTAATTCCTTAACAGGTTTTTATCAATGTAGGAAATGCCGTGTGTGTTCTGTCAGTGGGTGTGCTCATAGACGAACCCACAAATTCATCTCCACGTCCACAGGCCATGAACACACAATTAAGCCTTTTATTACATGTGCAACTGAAGGGGTGGTCTATTTGCTTCAGTGCCCTTGTGGGCTCCAATACGTAGGGCGAACTAAAAGACCCCTCTCTGTAAGGCTCAATGAGCACATTACCAAAATCTTAGGGGGTTCAGATAAACACCCAGTTTCGAGACACTATCTTGAAGCCTATAATAGAGATCCCACTAAAACTATTTTTTTGGGAATTGATAGATATAATCCACATTGGCGAGGGAGTGCACTAGTAAGGAGTATATCAAAAATGGAAATGGCATGGATCCATAGGATCAAATGTTATACTCCTTTTGGGTTAAACGTTGAAGTAGATGTTAATGCATTTATAGATAATTCATAAGTTCCATGTTTTATGTTGCCTAAGATGTAGGGCTTACGGCATCATGGTTTGTGAACTCGATCTGACCTGATGGATGGTCCCCCTGGTGGCCTTTTGTTGAACTCTTATGATTAGTGTAATATCCATAATCGCTATACACCGTGATTTGACATATCTCTGTTAGTGTTATATATTCAGCCCTATTCCCCCCTCTTTTGATTCCACAACCTGCAATATGGCAATAATGTGGATATGCCCACAACTCCTTCATAGAGTTTAACTAGTATGAGTGGGACAGCTTCTTCATGTTAATGTGACCCCCATACCCCTATATTTCTTTGTTCTTGTTTTTTACACAATTTTTATATTTTATATATTTATAATTTTTTTATATATTTATAATTTTTTGTATCTCTATACAGGATTTTTTTTATATATATTTTACATTTTACTGTCGCCAATGTTATATTCTTAATGAGCCGTCGGAAGGTATGCAAATTAACATTGTCTGACAATGCTCTGATTGAGTATTTTCAGTTACAAACTACTGATGTTTTTTATTATATATATATTTATATATATTTGATTATAATTTTTTTACTTTGGAGGGCAATTTAGTTCGCCACCCGATCGCACTGCCAGCTTGTCTATTTACAGCTCCCAACAACACTTTGTGTTTACATTTGGTACCTTAGGACCACCGTATGTGGACATCTGGTTTGTCAGTTCCAAGTCGAGGCTTGGCTCTGTTCTTATTAGGCCACCATGATCCACCATCCATCACTCGGTATCAGATCGAGGCTTGGCTTTTTTTGTTTACTATTTCATGCGATGTGTCAGTACGTCGCCCGTGCCCCAGACGATGTCAATTTCTTATGACGAAACGTACGTCGGGAAGGTGACGTGCTGACGTTCTAGTGACGAGACGTTCCGAGAGACACGGGCGTTTGTGTAAGCCGGCCGGCTGCTATATTTCTATGTTTTAATTCTTTATGCCACATGTAAGTGCAATCTTATTAAATCTTGAAATCTGTTTAAGCTTACTTCACTATGTGGGCTATTTATTTATTTTCGGTGCACTGCTGACATCCAGGAGATCTATAATACACCCTGACATCAGCTGCTCCACTGCTATTTTTGAATCAAGGCTTTCTCTCCTATGCGGTACTTATCTGGCTTCTGGTAAGCCTTCAATTTATTTGGTGACACGGTGGTGGTGTTATTTCAAGTCACTATCTAGGACATCTTTATATATTTTTTAATTATTGCTTTTTAATGTGCTGGTTTGACGTACTTCACTATGTTTATTTAATAACTTCTTTTGGCAACCAACTGCTGATACACCTGGAGCTACCCACAACCTCTCAACCCTTTTCCCTGCTGTATCAACCTACTGTGGACTCCTAAAGGCCCTGGCTGGGTTGTAGCCGCAAGCACGTTATGCTTGCCTTCTGGTAAGCCTCCATTGTTTATCACATTTACAGTTTTGTAGCAGATTAAACATCTTTCTTTCCCACAACTGCCCATCAAGGACACTCTAACGTTTTTTTTGGTCTTTCACCTATACTCTTTTGATTTTTACTAATCTTTTGAGTACACCTGGACTTTAGATTTACATAATATCTTTTTTGCACATGGTATAATAACCATTTGGTCATCACCCATTATTTTATATGGACTAATTTTAGACAAGACGTGCAGCTGTTGCGCACAGCGCGTAGCCTGCGCTGCACCAACTTACTTTTGTGGATCGCCGTAACTCCCTCATTTGCATATTTGACTAGCAAATCAATGGTGTGTCTAGCACAGTTTTGCGTGCACGGATGCGCCGGTCTATCGAAATTACGCCGGTCCAAAAAAATTTAGATTTCATGCGTATATCGTTTTGGGGATGCGGCGCATCGATACGCAGGCGCATATTTAGACTTAGGCCGTGCATCTCCTGTAACGCCGGCGTAATGGCTCTCTGGATCTGGCCCAGGCTGTCTGATCAGGTCTGCCTGCCAGTTTTTCAGGTGATATTTAAATAGAGGGTTGGGGAAGGGGACGCGCAAGTTTTCCACTGGTGTACAGGAGAAGAGTAGCCACCGCCTGTATTGATCTAGTACCTAACTAGGTAGTGTTGCTGTAACCAATAATCTGATACTAAAAGGAGGGAGAGGGAAAGTTTTTCAGGTGAACCTGATCAGATCCTTCAGTCTTTTTTATGGAGTGGCGGATGTCAGCGCACTCATGTCCGCTGACACCCATGCCAAAAACAGACGGATAGTGGTCCTATTCCCCATCTGTACTGCGGCTCAGATCAGATGGCATTGGATGGAAATGGACAGGTAGTCTGTTTCCGTCCGATTGCCCCATAAAGGAGAGCAGGACTGTGTCCGTGTCCCCGCTGCATAGTGGAGCAGACATGGACTTGTCATCTGCCTGCTCAGCGGGGATCAGCAGAGAGGTCACCCGCAGAGCAAGCGGATTCGACTTAGCGGAGGCGCTGTGAAAGGGGCCTTAAGGATCACACAGGTGTTGATTATTGAGGCAGCCTCTAATGCAAATTAATGAGCTTAGATCGTTAATGGGTGCTTTGGATGTATTGCACAGACATTCAAGTTGCGTCAAGCAACACTCCTCAAACACACTGTGAGATTATTAAAAAAAGTTTTACTATGCTAAAATGGGCAATGATGACTTTTTGGGCAATCATGACTTTTGACACGTTGCAACTGTGCCTTAGAAAAATAGTGTTGACCTTTACCACACCATATAAAATGCTCCGGATTCATGTGCTTTAGGAGAATGTAAAGAATTTATATACAGTACATATATTGTTTCTTTGCGCAGTAACTATTTTAACCAAAAAAATATATATATATATATATATATATATATACACATTGCCCGTGGTGGAAAATGCTTCAAATGGGAGGAGATTACTTCCCTATTTAAGAATGGACTCCCATAGTGTCCTGATGAAGCTAACGTGATGAGCGAAATGCATTGACATCATCACGTCATGTGATCTGGTGTCTCCAGCCCATTTACACAGCTTTTCCATCTGCCGCTCCACATCATCCAGCTTCGGTTCACACAGCGCCAGCGAGGATGTACATTTGGGATCCACTCTGTCCCTGGCATTGGCACCTGGCATTGGCACTGACATTGATACTTGCAGCCACTTGGAGCCTTTACTCCGGGGAATGAACGGTTCTCAGGCTTAAAGACAAGTCAAAGTGTCAGAAATGTTTTTTTTTTTTACTTTTGCTTTTAAGGGTAATTGGGAGATCTGTTTTTTTTTTTTTTACCCCAGACCTTATTTCTATTAAACATCCCTCTGTGCTCGCGAGCAGAAGCGAACGCTAATTCGCGCCTGCAGATGTAAGAAATGTTTAAACCACACATGTGAGATATCGCTGTAATCGTTAGAGCGAGAGCAATAATTCTAGCACTAAATCCGGTAACCTGTAAAAATGTTTAAAGCATCGCCTATCGACATTGTTAGGTACCATAGTTTGTGGCCATTCCTCGAGCGTGTGCGCAATTTTAAAGCATGACATGTTAGGTATCTATTTACTCGGCGTAACATCATCTTTCACATTATATAAAATAAATGGGCTAACTTTAGTGGGTTTTTTTGTTTATTATTATTTCAAATCTATGTTTTCCAAAAATTTGCGTAACATAAAATATTGCAACGATCGCCATTTTATTTTCTAGTGTCTCTGTTAAACAATATATATATATATATATATATATATATATATATATAGGCCCAGATTCACATACATCGGCGCACATTTATGCCGCCGTAGCGTATCTCTTTTACGCTACGCCGACGCAGCGCAGAGAGGCAAGCATGGAATTCACAAAGCAAATGCTCCCAACTCTGCGCCGGCGTAGCGTATATTTCGTAGGCGTAAGCCGGCGTAAGTGGAAGTAGATAGAAGTAGGCTGGAAGTGGGAGTGATCCATGCTAATGAAGCGTGACCACATGAAAATTATGGACCAGGGTGCCAGACAAGTACTTAAAACGAACTGCGCATGCGTCGAGACGTGGACATATCCCCGTGCACATGCGCACAACCACGTCGGAAGAACTGCCTAAGATACGCCGGATCACTGTGTACGCCAGACCCACGTCGGCCCATATTCACAGACGTCCAACGTACAATATGTAGGCTTGTGTTCCCTGGTCCATACCCTTGCATGGGTTGCGCCTCATCTATGGGGAATAACTTAACGCCGAACGTAAAACTTACGCAAACCGCGTAAATCATGCGCTGGGCGCAAGTACGTTCGTGAATCGGCGTATCTCCCTCATTTGCATATTTGAATAGAAAATCAATGGGAGTGCCACATGCGTCCATCGTAAATATGCGCCCACTCGACGCCGGCGTAGGCAAGTTACGTCGGTGGGATGAAGTCTGTTTTTAGGCGTATCTTAGTTTGTGGGTTCGGCGCACAGATACGACGGTGCATATTTGTACTTACGTGGCGTATCTGGAGATACGGTGGCGTAAGTGCTTTGTGAATCCGGGCCATAGTGTTTGGGGTCCAAATAATTTTCTAGCAAAAAATACAAATTTAAACTTGTAAACAAAAGGTTCCAGAAAAGGCCTGGTCAGACAGATTTTGTCACAGAATTATCTCAAAGATGTACACGTGCAACACAACCAAATAGGGAGGAGGTCATATGTACCTCCATTTTTCTCATCACCAATATGGTGGTATTTTTTTATGAATTTGTTTCAATCACAGCCCTGTACAATAAAAGCATCACAAATAATGCCGCGTACACACGGTCGTTTTTTGTGATGAAATAAAACAACGTTTTATGTCTTCTGAAAAACGACCAAAAAAAAATTTGAACATGCTTCAATTATTTATGTCGTTTTTCAGAATGTCGTCTTTTGTTTCACAAAAAATTGTCGTGTGTGGGGCAAAACGATGTTTAAAACAACGTTTTTAAACCCGCGCATGCTCAGAAGCAAGTTATGAGACGGAAGCTTCAATGGAACAGAGTGCCGTCGAACGTGTCTTACGTAACCGCGCTTTGCAAGAGCATTTTCAGAAAACGATGGTGTGTAGGCAACGTCGTTTTTTAAAATGAAGTTTGAAAAACGTCGTTTTTTTTTTTTTTCATGAGAAAAAACAACGTTTTTTACAAGACAAAAAACGACCGTGTGTACGCGGCATAAGAACTATCTGAATTTGTCACGTGTGTCAGTACCAACAAAAAATGAATTTGGCGCAAGGCTTCCGACTACATACACCACCAGAAATGTGTCGAAAAATGTCTTATTGATTTGTCCACAATGTGCATTGCAGGCCACCGCTGTAAAAAAAAAAAAGGGCAAAAGCAATTAACCCCAACGGTAATACACCATGCTACTGTGCACAATGTAGCGCATGCAAACAGGCTCTTAACGTCTAAATACAAGACATTCACAGCATTATTGCAAGGTTTCATAGCAGTGAAAAATATTTTGTTAATTGCTGCACACCATAGTGCTCGTCTGTTTATGCCGGATTACTTTTTATCTGTGAAAGTAGAACATATTTATTAAAATTCCTACCAGGTAAAATCCAGTCAGTTTTTGTATAAGGATATGTCTGCTATATAGCGAATAGCTTCCTACCATCAAGAGGTTAAAAATCAAAGATTAAAAAAATATATATATTTTATGCCTGACTGAAATCTAATAAATTGCCCATTGTTCTCATGGAAATGCTGTTTTTATTATCAATGTTGTATTATAATGATTCACATGCGAATATGTTTTATTGTTATTGGTGTATTTTTTTAATCTCTAAGCAAGGCAGAGTTTACCTCAGGGAATGTATATACAGTACAATGTTTGATGTTTCCAAATGGAAGTGACAGTGGAGGTAGAGAGCGCCGTGTGTGGGCATGGATAGCTGGAGGATAGATGGAGGTGTAGTGACAGATCTGTGTATAGTATGTGGTCAGTACAGAAATATTGGCAGAAGCTGAGGAAGGTGTAAAGACAGTTCTGGCCCTGTATAACATGGAGGGCACAAAAAGCTGCAGTAATGGCAAATCAATGTGGGTGTAAGTCGCATGTAGTAATGATATTTCTGAGTGTCTCCTTGTTATAAGCAATAAGAAAAAAATTGGCAATCGTTGCAATTTTTTATGTCACACAGTATTTGTGCCGCGGTTTTTCAAACGCAATTTTTTTTTTTTTTAAATGTAATGAATAAAAAACAAAACAAAAACACAACGATTCCGGCTAAAATGAGAATCACAATTATTTTGCTAAGAATAAAGATCACGATTTTCGCGGCCTAACATTATCTTTCACATTACACACAAAAAAAAAAATTCTTTACTCTACTGTTTTTTTTTTTAAATTAATATTCATTGAAGTGTATTCTCTCCCAAAAATTGCATTTGAAAGACCGCTGCGCAAATATTGTGTAACATAAAATATTGCAAGAACCATTATTTTATTGTCTAAGGTCTCTGCTAAAATATATACAAATAATGTTGGGGGTTTCAAGTAATTTTCTTGCAAATAATACAGATTTTAAGTGTCAGAAAAAGGTTTAGATTTTAAAGCAGAGTTCCACCCAAAAATGGAACTTCCGCTTTAAGTGTAGGTGACCCCCTGACATGCCACATTTGGGGGAGGAGCGGGTATCCTTTTTTTACAGGCACCCAGCTGCCACTTCCTCCTTGGCGCCGGTGGGAAGATCACCTTTCCCCCTCCCTTCCTGCAATCTGCTGGGACACGTCACAGGCCAATCACAGCACAGTTTGCGCATGCACAGTGCGCGCCCACAGTTACACTGCCGGCACCGCGGAGAGGAGGGGGAGAGGAGCGAGGTTTCAATCACCTGCATTGCTGGACCACTGGGCAAGGGAGTGTCTGATTGTTAACCACTTGCTGCCCGCGTATAGTCATATGACTTCCACAGGAACCTTTCGTCCCTCCAGGCGGATGTCATATGATGTCCTGGGTTTCCTGGCCGCCTAGGGGGCACGTGTGTGCCTGCCGCATTGCTCAGGACCCGGTGTGCGTGCTCGCAAACACGGCAGGACTGTGGATCTGTGTGTGTAAACACACAGATCCATGTCCTCTCAGAGGTGAGGAGACCGATGTTAGAATCACTCCCAGGTAACATATTTAACCCCTTTAGTGCCCCCTAGTGTTAACCCCTTCCCTACCAGTCACATTTACACAGTAATCAGTGCAGTTTTATAGCACTAATCGCTGTATAAATGTGAATGGTCAAAAAACTTGTCAAAAGTGTCCGATATGTACATCACAATGTCACGGTCACAATTAAAAAAAAAAACTGCAGAGGTGATTAAATACCACCAAACGCAAGCTCCATTTGTGGGGGAAAAAAACCCATAAAGTGTTGCATGACCGCACAATTGTCATTCAAAATGCGACAGAGCTGAAAATTAAAAATTGGTCTGGGCAGGAATGGGGTGAAAATGCCCCGTATTGAAGTGGTTAAAAGTCAGCAGCTACACTTTTTGTAGCTGCTGACTTTTAAATGGGTGCATTCACACCTGAGCGTTTTGAGCTCATAAAACGCTCGTAAAACACCAGAAGAAAGCGCCTGAAAAACAGCCAATAAGCAAAATCCCATTCATTTCAATGGCACCTGTTCACATCTGAGCATTTTGTCACCTGAAGCAAAAGGCCTGAAAGACGCCCTAAACTCAAAAAAGAACATGAACTTCTTTGGGGCAGTCTTTCTGCCTTTCACATCGGTGACCTAAACAAAACTGCGGCACAAAAGCGGTAAAAACCATGGCAAAATTGTGGTAAAAACACACGACTTTGAAACGCTCAGGTGTGAATGCAACCTAAGTGGTTAAACTTCCCTCATGTCAGACTGAAGTTCATTCCTTTGATCTAAGAACAAAAAGTTACAATGTTTATAGTTCTCTACCAGCACAGACAACATTGTGAAAAACTTGGCAGACTGCCCGTTTTTTTTTTTTTTGAGCAGAGAACTCTCTACACTTGTTACATGAATGAATCAGGAAATTCTTCATAGAGATCTTGAGGGGGCTTGAATCGAGATCAAGATTTTTTAATGATTAATCCTGCAGCTCTAATATGTACCCTAATTTTTTTTGTAAGATGTGAAAGATGGATGTTATGCCAAATAAATAGATACCTATCATGCCACACTTTAAAATTGTGTGGAATGGCGACAAACTGTGGTACTTAAAATTCTCCATAGGCGCAGTTCCGGTCCGGAGCGGGCTGTGACCATCTGGAAGCCTGCAACAGTTTGTCCGGGAAGCGCCAACAGGGGTGGGGGGGGGGGTCTGGTGGAGGGGGTGTCTGAGTGTGTCGTGTGATATCATGGTGCAAGAGAGCCAAGCACAGCGGCCAGAGCCTCGTGTACAGGTCTGCGGGATGGGAGCAGGACTGCCAGTGTTGTTTGGACTGGAGTGGACTGGGATTATCACTGTGACTCCATCGACTGCTTGCTCCTCCATCTGACATTTCTTAAATAGCTTAGGGACAGAGTCACCCATTGAAGTCAGCGGGTAACCGCTCCCTTGTGACATCACTGACTGGGGCATAAACAGTGGAGGGGTGGCCCACGCAGTTTTTTTCCTGAATTTTCTATTGCCGGCATTCTCTTGTTTACATTTCAGCTCTTAGCGGGAAGCCCGCTGACAGCTGATGAGTCATTGGCTGTTAAGGATGCAGTGGACGGCTTCCTGGTCCCGCTGCTTTACAATCAGCTATTATTTACACAGAATTCTAATCAGTCAATCATTTTTCAACCAATCCGAATTCAAATCGTTCTGAAATTTTTTAATTTGTTACAAAATTTAACAAAAAGGAAAAAGAAAACTTACCGAATTCCAAATCGAATCAATGAAACCAAATTAGTAACATAACAAATCTATTAGAAACTAAACAAATTTTTTCCGTTCTGCACATGTCTAGTTGGCAACACTGCTCCAGACCCTTGTCTGCTCTGAACTACACCACGCCTGCTCTAAGAGCTTTGTGACTCTAAGGGCTTCTTCCTGGAGGTAGGTTTAACTCCTTTGGGGTCAGAGTCCCTGTGATCAGGGTTGGAGGCTCTTTCCCACCCCAAATATCTTTCTGAATCTCCAAACTCCAGGTCCCAAATGAGAAATGATTAATCTAGAGAGAACTGTAAATCAGTCATCTCCTACCTAATTGGACTTCTTCAGAACCCTTCACCCTACATGGGTAAGAACCCCTGTGTACATCAACTGCATACAAATCATCCCCCTAAAGGGACCACAATTCAAATATGGGCAAAATATAGCGCACCCCCAGGACCCATCTTTGGCATCCTGTACCTGGCACAGCTATATATATGGATACTATAATGAGGTACATGACAGGATGGTGTGCATGTGTATTGGTAAAGCAAACAGTGCAACTGGCATAGGCACAGTGCACAAGCTATATCTGAAAGTAGTATAATGAGGTATAGGACAGAATGGGGTGGAAGTATATTGATAGAGCGGATAGTGCAATGGATTGAAGTGTATAGTGGTGTGGAGATGTAATGGTATATCTACTTGTAGCATCCTTCTAGTTAGGCTTCTAGGTAAATTTAGTTTTTGGCTCATTCTGTAGTCAGGGGAGCAGTGATTGTTTGCTCTGGTCTGTTTAGGCTTTCACAGGCTGGAAGTTTCATTGCTTCCCCCTGATTCTAAAAGAAGTTTCTAGAGCTTAGAAAGGGGAAATTTAAATAACTAGCCTTAATATTGATGAGGTCCTAGCCAATCCTTAAGGAGGTGTGATCAGCAGTGGACTGGGGCAGCTGATAAATAGCCAGAGGCCCTTGAGAGATTGTCTTCCTCAACAAGGAGAAGTTTCCAGCCTTGGAGGGGGCTGTTGCCCCTCTGAGGCAAGCCATGGATTGTGCTGCTGTGCAGGCTAACAAAATGCCAAAGAGACTTGAGTCATGGTTACTAGCTAGCAAGCAATAGACTGTTCAGATTTCACAATTACTAAACAGAAGGTTGCATTTTTTAGTAGATTTATCTCAGCCTTCAGCTGTGAGGCTTCAGACTGCTTTGAGATTTGGCTTATTGTCTTCAGTCGTGAGACCCTTCGGGGGTCGAATGACAATTTTCCAGGGTTTACCAAATCCTGGGCTGTTTCTAAATCCAGCACTGCTCTCCCAGCCTTTTCATGGCTAACCATCAGGGCTGTCCCTGGAGCTTGCGGTGGCCCACTCAGCCTCTTCACAGTCACCCATTCAGTTCATAGCGTGACTGGGGGGCAGAGACTAGATGTCAGCTGGCTGGTGAGGAATGTGAAGTGGGAGGGGCTGGAGGAGACCCTAACTCCTGATTTTGGCATAGGTGTCACTGCTGCGAAGACACAGTGAATACCATAAGGGGTTTTAATACCGTACGAGTGGAAGGGACTCAGGGAGCGCTAAGTATCTGTGGGTTAGGGGTGCAAATTACTTGTTGTGCCTTGAGTGCTATCAACCCACACTACAAAAATAATTTTACTGTTAGGGGTCCCCACAACTTGGGAAATTTTATCAAGGGGTCATGGCACTAGAAGGTTGACAACCACTGCCTTAGATGGTCCCATTTCCAAACAACTGCTAAGAAGAAGATCACATGTACCAAAGAGACTTTCCTTATGGTCCCCAAACATGATGTTTTAGCCTGCTCAAAAAGTTACCTCATAGGCCTCGTACACACGATCAAATCTGTCTGCTGGAAACGGTCTGCTAGACCGTTTCAGCAGACAGATTCGATCGTGTGTACGGGCAAACAGACGGATTTTGCCACCCGACAGATTTCAAAGCATGCTTTGAAATCTGTCGGCTGGGAACCCATCCGCCCGACATGTCTGCTGGTTAGTATGCTAACCAGCAGACATGTCTTCTCGCACACGCGCCAAATGATTTTACTTCCTGGTGCGGTGACGTGGCAACGTCAACGTCACCGCCACGTCACCGCCACGTCAGCGCGCTGTCTGCTGGCGGGGATTTTGGTTTGCTCGTGTGTACACGCGAGCAAACCAAAATGCCAGCAGACAGATCTGTTCAAATCGGTCGGTCCGACCGATTTGAACAGACAGATTTGATAGTGTGTACGAGGCCTTAGTGTTCAGCTGTGGGGAGTTCAGACTCAGGGAAAAGACTGTCCTTCAATTGTTACGTGATAAATGTTTTGGAGTATCCAATGCCCCATACCCCTCTACTGTTGCAAGCATTATCAGCGATAAATCACAAAAAGACAACTCCTAGACTGTTTAATGGAGCCAGAGTGATGCTTGGGTGGCTGGTGACCTCTGTACTGTTTGAAAAAGAACCAGTTAAAGTCAGCAGCTCCTGCAGGGGTAGCACTACATGCTGTATATGTGAGAATAGTATAATGAGGTACAGGATTGAATGGTTTGGAGGTGTAGTTGTAGAGTGGACCATGTAATAATTGCAATGTATAGTCGCGTGGAGGCGTAATGGTAGAACTATGTATAGGAAAAGCATAATGAGTCATAGGACACGATGGCATGGAGGTGTAGTGTTAGAGCTATATCTGAGAAAGGAATAATGAGGTAGAGGACAGGATGAGGTAGAGGTTTACAGAGTGTGATGGATTGCAATGTAGTGTGGTCTGGAGGTGTAATGGTAGAGCTATGTTTTAGAAAAATGTAATGATTAACAAGACAAGATGGTGTGGAGGTTTAGTGGTAGATCTATGTATAAAAATAGTATAATGAGGTAGATGACAGGATGAGGTGGAGGTATTAATGGTAGAGACAACAAGAGGACACAGGCAACACATTGACATCTCAAAAATCGATCCTTCATTAGCTAAAGGAAAGGCCTCCTTGTGTGCTGCATTTTACTATGTAGCTAATAATAGGATGAAAATTTGAGACATCACTGTGTTGACAGTTTTATCTTGTTGGATCAGAAGAGTGGACAGTGCAATGGTTTACAGTGTATAGTGGTGTGAAGGTATAATGGTAAAGCAATATTTGAGAACAACATAATGAAGTAGAGAACAGGATGGAGTGGAGATGCAATGGTAGAGTGAACAGTGCAATGGGTTGCAGTGTAGAGCGGTGCGAACGTGTAGTGGTATAGCGGACTGTGTAATGAGTTATGCCCTGTACACACGATCGGTCAATCCGATGAGAACGGTCTGATGGATTTTTTTGAAGCTGACTGATGGTCAGTCGTGCCTACACACCATCGGTTGAAAAAAACGATTGTGTCAGAACGCGTTGACGTAAAACACAATGACGTGCTGAAAAAAATGAAGTTCAATGCTTCCAAGCATGCGTCAACTTGATTCTGAGCATGCGTGGATTTTTAACCGATGGACGTTCCTACAAACGATCGTTTTTTTTCTATCGGTTAGGTATCCATCAGTTAATTTTAAAACAAGTTTCAAATTTTTTAACCGATGGATAAATAACCAATGGGGCCCACACACGATCGGTTTGGTCTGATGAAAACGGTGTTCTCGTCGTATTGACCGATTGTGTGTATGCGGCATTACAGTATGTAGTGGTGTGGAGGTGTAATGGTAGAGCTATGTATACGGATAGTATAATGAGTTAGAGGATAGGATGGTGTAGAGGTGTAGCATTAGGGCACAGTGTATTTCTGAGAATAATATAATGAGGTAGAAGACAGGATGTGGTGGAAGTGTAATGGTAGAGCAGACAGTGAAGTAGGTTGCAGTGTAGAGTGGTGTGGAGGTTTAATGTTATAGTGGACTGTGTAATAAGTTGCAGTGTGTAGTGGTGTGGAGATGTAGCAGTAGAGCTATATCTGAGAATAGTAAAATGAGGTAGAGGACAGGATGGGGTATTGGTAGAGTGGACAGTGCAATGGGTTGCAGTGTAGAGTGGTGTGAAGGTGTAATTGTTTAGTGGACTGTGGAATGAGTTACAGTGTGTAGTGGTTTGGTGGTGTAGCAGTAGCACTATATTAGAGAATAGTATAATGAGTCAGAGGACAGGATGGTGTGGAGGTGTGATTGTAGAGCACACAGTGAAATGGGTTGCAATGTAGAGTGGTGTAAAGCTGTAGCGGTAGAGCTAAATCTGACAATAGTATAATGAGGTAGAGGACAGTATGGTGTGGAGGTGTAATGGTAGAGCTATGTATAAGGATAGTATAATGAGGTAGAGGACAAAATGGCGTGGAAGTGTAGCGCTAGAGCTAAATCTGAGAATAGTATAATCAGGTAGAGGACAGGATGGGATGGAGGTGTAATGGTAGAGCTATGTAAAAGGATAGTCTAATGAGGTAGAGGACAGGATGGGGTGGAGGTGTAGCAGTAGAGCTATATCTGAGAATAGTATAATGAGGTAGAGGACAGGATGGGATGGAGGTGTAATGGTAGAGCTATATCTGAGAATAGTATAATGAGGTAGAGGACAGGATAGGATGGAGGTGTAGCAGTAGAGCTATATCTGAGAATAGTATAATGAGGTAGAGGACAGGATGGGATGGAGGTGTAATGGTAGAGCTATATCTGAAAATAGTATAATCAGGTAGAGGACAGGATGGGATGGAGGTGTAATGGTAGAACTATATCTGAGAATAGTATAATCAGGTAGAGGACAGGATGGGATGGAGGTGTAGCGGCAGAGCTACAGTACAGACCAAAAGTTTGGACACACCTTCTCATTCCAAGAGTTTTCTTTATTTTCATGACTATGAAAATTGTAGAGTCACACTGAAGGCATCAAAACTATGAATTAACACATGTGGAATTATACATAACAAAAAAGTGTGAAACAACTGAAAATATGTCATATTCTAGGTTCTTCAAAGTAGCCACCTTTTGCAGCAGACACATCTCTAGAACAACTGTTAGGAGGAGACTGTATGAATCAGGCCTTCATGGTAGAATATCTGCTAGGAAACCACTGCTAAAGAAAGGCAACAAGCAGAAGAGACTTGTTTGGGCTAAAGAATACAAGGAATGGACATTAGACCAGTGGAAATCTGTGCTTTGGTCTGATGAGTCCAAACTTGAGGTCTTTGGTTCCAACCACCGTGTCTTTGTGCGACGCAGAAAAGCTGAACGGATGGACTCTACATGCCTGGTTCCCACCGTCAAGAATAGAGGAGGAGGTGGGATGGTGTGGGGGTGCTTTGCTGGTGACACTGTTGGGGATTTATTCAAAATTGAAGGCATACTGAACCAGCATGGCTACCACAGCATCTTGCAGCGGCATGCTATTCCATCCGGTTTGCGTTTAGTTGGACCATCATTTATTTTTCAACAGGACAATGACCCCAAACACACCTCTAGGCTGTGTAAGGGCTATTTGACCAAGAAGGAGAGTGATAGGGTGCTGCGCCAGATGACCTGGCCTCCAGTCACCGGACCTGAACCCAATCAAGATGGTTTGGGGTGAGCTGGATCACAGAGTGAAGGCAAAAGGGCCAACAAGTGCTAAGCATCTCTGGGAACTCCTTCAAGACTGTTGGAAGACCATTTCAGGTGACTACCTCTTGAAGCTCATCAAGAGAATGCCAAGAGTGTGCAAAGCAGTAATCAAAGCAAAAGGTGGCTACTTTGAAGAACCTAGAATATGACATATTTTCAGTTGTTTCACACTTTTTTTGTTCTGTATATAATTCCACATGTGTTAATTCATAGTTTTGATGCCTTCAGTGTGAATCGACAATTTTCATAGTCATGAAAATAAAGAAAACTCTTGGAATGAGAAGGTCTGTCCAAACTTTTGGTCTGTACTGTATGTATAAGGATAGTATAATGAGGTAGAGGACAGGATGGGATGGAGGTGTAATGGCAGAGCTATATCTGAGAATAGTAAAATGAGGTAGAGGACAGAATGGTGTGGAAGTTTAGTGGTAGAGCTATATCTGAGACTAGTATAATGAGGTAGAGGACAGGATGGGATGGAGGTGTAGCGGTAGAGCTATGTATAAGGATAGTATAATGAGGTAGAGGACAGGATGGGATGGAGGTGTAATGGCAGAGCTATATCTGAGAATAGTATAATGAGGTAGAGGACAGAATGGTGTGGAAGTGTAGCGGTAGAGCTATATCTGAGACTAGTATAATGAGGTAGAGGACAGGATGGGATGGAGGTGTAGCGGTAGAGCTATGTATAAGAATAGTATAATGAGGTAGAGGACAGGATGGGATGGAGGTGTAATGGCAGAGCTATATCTGAGAATAGTATAATGAGGTAGAGGACAGAATGGTGTGGAGGTGTAGCGGTAGAGCTATATCTGAGAATAGTATAATCAGGTAGAGGACAGGATGGAATGGAGGTGTAGCGGTAGAGCTATGTATAAGGATAGTATAATGAGGTAGAGGACAGGATGGGATGGAGGTGTAATGGCAGAGCTATATCTGAGAATAGTATAATGAGGTAGAGGACAGAATGGTGTGGAGGTGTAGCGGTAGAGCTATATCTGAGACTAGTATAATCAGGTAGAGGACAGGATGGGATGGAGGTGTAGCAGGAGAGCTATGCATACGGATAGTATAATGAGGTAGAACACAGGATGGGATGGAGGTGTAGCGGTAGATCTATATCTGTGAATAGTATAATGAGGTAGAGGACAGAATGGTGTGGTGGTGTAGCGGTAGAGCTATGTATAAGGATAGTATAATGAGGTAGAGGACAGGATGGGATGGAGGTGTAGCGGTAGAGCTATGTATAAGGATAGTATAATGAGGTAGAAGACAGGATGGGGTGGAGGTGTAGCGGTAGAGCTATATCTGTGAATAGTATAATGAGGTAGAGGACAGAATGGTGTGGAGGTGTAGCGGTAGAGCTATGTATAAGGATAGTATAATGAGGTAGAAGACAGGATGGGGTGGAGGTGTAGCGGTAGAGCTATATCTGTGAATAGTATAATGAGGTAGAGGACAGGATGGGATGGAGGTGTAGCGGTAGAGCTATGTATAAGGATAGTATAATGAGGTAGAGGACAGGATGGGATGGAGGTGTAGCGGTAGAGCTATGTATAAGGATAGTATAATGAGGTAGAGGACAGGATGGGATGGAGGTGTAGCGGTAGAGCTATATCTGAGAATAGTATAATCAGGTAGAGGACAGGATGGGATGGAGGTGTAATGGTGGAGCTATATCTGAGACTAGTATAATCAGGTAGAGGACAGGATGGGATGGAGATGTAGCAGGAGAGCTATGTATAAGGATAGTATAATGAGGTAAAGGATAGGATGGGATGGAGGTGTAATGGTGGAGCTAAATCTGTGAATAGTATAATCAGGTAGAGGACAGGATTGGATGGAGGTGTAGTGGGAGGACTATGTATACGGATAGTATTATGAGGTAGAGGACAGAATGGTGTGGAGGTGTAGTGGCAGAGCTATATCTGTGAATAGTATAATGAGGTAGAGAGGACAGGATGGGATGGAGGTGTAGCGGTAGAGCTATGTATAAGGATAGTATAATGAGGTAGAGGACAGGATGGGGTGGAGGTGTAGCGGTAGAGCTATGTATAAGGATAGTATAATGAGGTAGAGGACAGGATGGGGTGGAGGTGTAATGGTGGAGCAGACGGTGAAATGGGTTGCAGTGTAGAGTGGTGTGGAGGTGTAATATTATAGCGCACTGTGTAATGAGTTACAGTGTGTAGTGGTGTGGAAGTGTAATCTCAGAGCTATGTGTAAGATTGCCACATAAATTACGATGAGGTCTGTTGGTCAGGAGGAAGGTGTGGTGAGGAACCATTGTGTGAATATTATAGGGTTGATTAATGCGGGAAAGGCAGGCAGCTCAGAGACAGTATAAGGATAGACACAGTGACATAATTATCTTAATTAAAAAGTGGTATGACGGTTCGCCTGGCGTGGCATTTCTCAGACGCATAGTTTGCACCATCCACCCCCCACTGTTCAGTCAGTGAGCTCTTCCATGATTATATCAATGAAATATCTGTCAGTGAATCCCCCCAGGATCTCTGTACCTGTGATAAGAAGGGAGATCACAAGGAATAATATCATCCCACATCCTCACCCACCAGGCGACTGACTGCCAGCTGTTAACTCACACATTGCTGGAAATGCATTGTATAAAGCAGACACTGAGAGGAGTAAAACTAAAAAAAAAAAAAAGAATGGGGAAACCTGATATTGCACATTTTGCTTCATAATAACTAAATTTAGAGGAAATTCTCAGAATATGAACAAGGACAATCAGCAAAGGGAAATAGCAATAAGGCACCTTAAATACCTTTATAGGGGTCTTCACTGAAATCAAAAGTGGACCCCCTTCTTCCTATTCCGACATGGAGGGGTTCATCCTATTGTAGTGCTATCCCCTCAGGAGCTGCTGGATAGATTCGGGACGGCCTGTTACCTCTGTGAACATTGAGAAGGAAAACAAGTCTCTGCCACAGACTTGGCTCAAATGGAAATAGGAGTGGAACCTCTGTCACATGGGCCCTTGCTCTGGAACGCAGTTTAATGGAGCGATTCCTTCTCAATGAAAGTAGTTGCCTGAATCTCCCTCAGGTAGTTCTTGGTTACAGTCAGCGACTGACAAATTGCCATTAGACAAACTCCCAGTGTTGTCCGGTCACTCAGATCCCTGATGGCTTGTCTAGGCCCTATTGGATCGCCTGCCTCCGGGCTCTCCTCAGACTGACTCCCCACCGAACAGCACAACTCGCTTGGGATCTTCCCTTTAAGATGGTTGGGGACCCAATAAGTCACTGGGTCCCATCTTAGCTTCAGTCGCTCCGGGCCAACATGGTCCCGGAACCAAAGACAACGTGTCGCACGTGTGCCCGGCCTGGTAGGCCATATCGCCTGGGCCTGTGATGTGCGCACACCCTGAAGGTGGGTGCCGCACCCGGATCCAACCACAAACTCGTTCGCCCAAAATGGCGCCTAACTAGAAGTACCCTCCCCCAGCATGCCCCGTGAGGAAAAAAAACCTCTGATTGGCTGCTGGCAAGAAGGCGCTCCAACCTGGACTTCACTGCCGCCCCACCTGACTCCCCATGGTGGTAAAGCACCCCAGGAACACAGGACGAACTGACAACAGAGCCCAGCTAGATCAGAGCTGAATTTGTGCAAATTACCGCTGCATAACTCTCTCATCACCCTCTAAATTTAAGATAGCACCTGGACTGAAAGTACACAGGCGCTACACTACACCCCCCAATTTTATATGACATTGATATCAGATGTAATGTACTGATGTGGTAAGGTTTGATTCTGTAGTTCAACATCAATATAACAGCAAAGTATATACTTTTCGAATGAGAAAACATTGGTTTTGTTCAGTAAGGCAATGCAAAGTGCATGGTGATTTGTAGTGTGCAAACCCATAGCAACCAGTGAAATGTTTGATTATCTTGTCTTAAATATTAACTTAGATTCCTTGCTATGGGTTTCTACAGGTTGTATAATACCATTGCTCTTTGCACTGCCCTTATTGAATAAACCATTTTCCTGTAACAAATTTAGGAAGTAGGGTTCTGCTAATCCTTACAAAACGGCTCAAAGAGGAGTGAATCCAAGAGTATATGTAGCAAGGACCCGGCCTCCTTCAGTCTAATGAGAACCTCCAGGGCCGGAGATAGCTGACATTGTTCTGTATAAGGTGGGTTGTGAGGCATAGTCGGTGTTAAAGAACTTATGCCGCATACACACCATCACTTTATGTGATGAAAAAAAACGAATTTTTTTGTGAAGTAAAAAACAATATTTTTGAAACTTCAATTTTCAAAAACAATGTTGCCTACACACCATCTTTTTTTCACAATGCTCTAGGAAAGCGAGGTTACGTTCACCACTCTTTTCCATTGAAGCTCGCTTCATAACTAGCTTCTGGGCATGCGCGGGTTGAAAAACGTTGTTTTTTGCTACACACAGTGATTTTCCGAAACAAAAAAACGACGTTTTGAAAAACTACACAAAAAATTGAAGCATGCTTCAATTTTTTTTTGTCGTTTTTCACAAGACATAAAACGACATTTTCCCCCAAACACGGTCATTTAAATTGACGTTTTTAAAAACTTTGTTTTTTTCTATCACATAAAGTGATGGGGCCAGATTCCCGAAGAATTGCCGCTGGCGTAGCATAAGCCATTTACACTACGCCGCCGCAACGTAATGGAGCAAGTGCCGTATTCCCAAAGCACTTGCTCCGTAGTTTGCAGCGGCGTAGTGTAAATGCATCTGCGTATCCCCGCGTAATTCAAAGGGGACGGCTTGTATTTAAATGAAGCGCGCCCCCGCGTCGATCGAACTGCGTATGCGCCGGCCGGGAAAAAAGCCCAGTGCGCATGCTCCAGCTCACGTCGGAAAACGTGAATGAAACCGACGTGAGCGTCGTTTACGTAAAACCCTATTCGCGAACGACTTAGTAAAACAACGTAACCGACGGAAAAAGACGACGCTGACCCGACGCCATACTTAACATGGCAACAACAGAACTTCGTAAACCTACCCCTCATAAAGCAGGGGTAGGTTTACGCTTACGGAAACGAGGTAAACAACGACGGGGCGGCGAAAAAACGTTCGGGAATCGTCGGATTAGGCTCATTTGCATAGGCAAATGAGAAATCATCATAAAGGCCACCTAGCGGCCAGTGATGTCATTACATATACGATCCGACGGTGTAATTGTTTTACACCTGTCGGTTCTTCACTGTATCCTATGCGTAAGTGATTCTAGGAATCACACGCATAGATACTCAGAAAAAAAAACAGAGATACGACGGTGTTTCCTACGAAACACCGGCGTATCTCTTTTGAGAATCTGGCCCATGGTGTGTACGCGGCATTAGTGTCATTGGGCGCCAGACACGTCTTGAATGCAAATAAGATTTTTTATTATTTTTACAGAACTTTGTGAGAGAGGGTTAGGTCCAGGACACCCTTAGGTAGTTGCAAAATTAATTGACAGACACAGAGAGTTCAACAGGAGGTCAGCTATGCAGGGAAAGGCATCCAACAAGATGCCACATCTGCATGTGTAGGAATGCCGTCTCCTATGGCAACAGTCTTCAGCAGTTTCTAGCACAAAGTGTTACAGTAAATTTTCTTCCACTACAATCCCTTCTTGTAGTTAGTTATTCACCCCACTGAGCTCCTGGTCTCTCTCTCACTAGATGATTCACTGCCACCGAATCCTGTGGGCTCCTACAATCCTCACTGTAGTATCTTCCTCAAGCGTCACCCCGCTTCTCTGCTGGGTCCCCAGGCCCTAGCAAAAGCCAACTTCCAAGCATTGGGCCTTGGATCTAGAACTAGAGTTGTTTCCAGGGAGCAGGCTTGTGAAGCCGCGTACACACGGCAGAGAACCTCGACGGGCAGAACACATCGTTCCGCCCATCGAGGTTCTCTGCCGGCCGTCAGATTCGGCGACCCGCCCGTCGGGAATGGCAACCAGCCATTCATCCAGGCGGGCCGTCGAGCAAATAGAGAACATGCTCTCTATTTCTGCTCGACGGCATTCCCGACGGGATGCTCGCCGAGAGTGTACACACGGCCGAGGTCCTCGCTGGAATGCAGCTTCTCGCTGGGTCGTGTGTACGCCGCCTGAGACAAAGAAGCTCAGGAGGCCAAAGACTAGGATCCCACTAATATCCTCTACAAATTCTGGGAGAGAAGGACTCTTCCAGAAGGTCTTTCTGTATATTTTTACCTTTTCCCAGCTCACCTAATTAGCACAAACCTCTTATGCCCTGTACACACGACCCGTTTTCCCGTCGGAAAAAGTCAGATGAGAGCTTTTGGCCAGGAATCCCGACCGTGTGTATGCTCCATCGGCCTTTTTCCCACAGGAACACTGGTGGGAAAAAAGAGCAGGATCTCTTTTTTCCCGTCAGGAAAAAATCCTAGCGGGAAAACCGTTCGTCTGTATGCAATTTCAACATGAAAAAAAAATGTGCATGCTCACAATCAAGTCGACAATCAAGTGCATGCTCACAATCAAGCGTTGAGCTTCATTTTTCTTGTCTCCTAGTGTTGTACATCACTGCGTTTTTGACTGTCGGAATTTGGTGTGACCGTGTGTACGCAAGACAAGCTTGAGCGGAATCCCGTTGGGAAAACCATCATTTTTTTTCTTTCCGACAGGAAAACCGCTTTTGTGTACGTGGCATAAGTGATTGCCCAGAGTTAAAATAAATATTCATGACTCACAAATTGTATCTACTCACTCTATCTACTTGAAAACACTCCGAATTAGCAGCAGGCAGGAAAAAAAATTATCTTTTAGGCCCTGTACACACGAGGAGACATGTCCGATGAAATCGGTCCTGCGGACCGTTTTCATGGGACATGTCTCCTTGGATATTTTGGTCTGATGTGTGTACATACCATCAGACCAAAATCCCCGCGGACAGAGAACGCGGTGACGTAGACGACATGCTCAAACAAGGAAGTTCTATGCTTCCACGCATGTGTCAAATCAATTCGACGCATGCGCGGGATTTCTGTCCGATGGTTGGGCGTACTAACCATCGGACATGTCCGACGGACAGGTTTCCAACGGACAAGTTTCTAAGCATGCTTAGAAACTTTTGTCCGCTGGAAACCTGTCCGCTAGGCCGTACACACGATCGAACATGTACGCGGAAACTGGTCTGCGGACCAGTTTCAGCGGACATGTCTCCTCGTGTGTACGCGGCCTTAGGAAAGCCCAGCAGATCCAGATAACAATATCAATCAGAACTCAGGCTGGCTACAGCACAGCTGCAAGCACTACGTTTGGGCTAGGGGCAAATCCAACGAATGCAAGGGTCCCTACACATTTTTTCATGCATTTTTATGGGTTTAGCAATATATGAAGATGAATAAAAACATGTACTAAAGATACTAACCAACATACATCAGTGCCAGCGTTATAAACACTTTTTAAGCCACAAATGTGTGAACTGGACCTTTTAGCATTATATGGCATGAAGTGATAAAACCCTTTAAAACTGGTTTATGAGTAACATACGCTGAGTGAACTTTAGTATTTGTGAACGGCGGCAATCACTACTGATAAAATGGGTTTTGTCTGAAAACAGATTTCACTGCTAAAATCCTCCTTCGGTAATCTCTCACAGCGCTGCCAAGTCAGCTTTAGCATCTAGAAAGAGTGGAAGAATCGCTAGTTTGGTACTAAAATTAGAAACCATCTTCACAAAAATGTCTCCGCTTTTCAAACCAATCAGTATCGCTATTTATAACGGAGAGATTAGCAGGAAAAAATATTCCGCTTTTTAGGCTGGGAAGTTATCTGCTGACCTTGAGATAAGCACAGCTTAAATAATGCTCTTTAATATGGAATGAAATTAGAAGTCAGGATGGGTTCTCTAAAAATGTAAAGGCTTCATTTTCAGTGTTTTCACACCAAAAATACTCCAAACCCAAATTATGTTTATTAGAAGCTTCAAAAAAATTATGGGATAATATAATTTCTACCATCAAAGGTACAAGGCTTGTAAAATCCATCAGAGAATAATGTGTATGGCCAGCTAAGACAGAGCAAAGAACAGCTGTAATTTTCAAGTGTAACAATGCACAGCAACCAATCAGAAAAGCATCTCTTACGCAGTGCTTCTCAAATAGTAGGGCGCACCTCCCAGGGGGGGCCCGAGGCTCCATAAAGTGGGGCTTGTTCCGGACCGTGTCAATTGCGCCATTTAGTATCCAAAACCATCTAATATGAGGTCCCCAACCTCCTAATGCCGCTAGTACACACGGTCGTTTTTTGCGATGAAAAAAAAACGACGTTTTTTAGCAGCCTGTCATTTAAATTGGATCGGCAGTGATTGGCTGCTAAAAGGCGTAGTTTTTTGTCTTAGCAAAAAAACGACCAAAAAAAAGTTCCAACATGCTTGAATTTTTTGTGTCGTTTTTCAAAACGTCGTTTTTTGTTTCACAAAAAGTCACCGTGTGTAGCAAAAACGTCGTTCAAAACGACGTTTTTCAACCCGCGCATGCCCAGAAGCTAGTTATGAAGCGAGCTTCAATGGAAAAGTGTGGTGAACGTAACCTCACTTTTTGTGATGGGGCAAAAACGTGTGGTATGTGTATGGGGGTCAAAATTGTCTTTGAAAGTGGGGGGGTACGTGATGGGGTCATGTAAAGGGGGCAATACGTCGTTTTTGGGGCAATACTTGTGGTGGGGGTACAGATGGGGCAAACGTTGTTTTGTTTTTTGGGGGTCATCGCAAAGGGGGCAAACGACCGTGTGTACGCGGCATTAGAGTTTCAATTTGTATGGGGCAATCAGGTGTGGTGGGCCTTGTATGGAGCAATACATGTGTTGGAGGTTGGTAAATCTGTGTGGGGGGAAGTGATGGGGGTCATGTAAAGGGGGCATCTGTGTGGTGGGGGTAGTGATGGGGCAATCTGATGTGGTGGGGGTATGTGATGGGGTCATGTAAAGGGGGCTCCATTCACACTGTGTGGTTGGCGGTATTTACGCCCGACGCTCGTGCCGCAATAATTTGTGAGGGGTGATGGGTAACATTGTGTGACTATGGGGGAGATGATGTGAAGAAGGGCACATCTCCACTGTGTGTGGGGGGAACGCCGTACGCCTGAAGCTCAAGGGCAAGTCCTGGACCCTTTTTTTTTAGGCGGCTTTCGGCATATGTGCATACAATGTTTTGTAAAAAAAAAAAGGTTGTACTTATAACAATTTTATAGACAAATGATACCCGTATTTACAGTCGCGCGGGGGGCAAATCGCAGTACAATACGCCGCAATTTTCTTCTTCCTAGGGGGGGGCATAAAAAATACGCCACGTTATAGTGTGAATGCAGCCTTAAAGCGAACATTCCCCACAATTTTTTTTTTACGTAAGCATAAAAATATTATTGTAAAAAACAGAACTTAATTACTTATCTATTTACATCTCTCTGCACAGCAAACAGTATATCTGCTTTACCTCTCTAAAAAAAACTCAAAAAGGAAATATGGACGGCCGCACACCAAAAAACCTTAAAAAGGTAGCCTTTAATGGTAAAAAAGGAAAACAGCACTACAAAGCACAGCAAGCAGTTGGTGTTATAGCTGACGCGTTTCACACTGGGGTTCAGTGCTTAGTCTTAGCTATGACTAAGCACTGAATCCCCAGTGTGAAACGCGTCAGCTATACACCCCACTGCTTGCTGTGCTTTGTAGTGCTGTTTTTCTTTTTCACCATTAGGCAGCGTACACACGATCGGACATGTCCGATAAAACTGGTCTGCAGACCGGTTTCATCGGACCAGTTCGATGGTGTTTACGGCCTATCGGACCGTTTTCCATCAGGACCAAAGTTTTAAAACTTGCTTTAAAATCTGTCTGATGGACGCCTGACCGTCGGACAGGTTCGATGGTTAGTACACAAAAGCATCGGACCAAAAACCCGCGCATGCTCAGAATCAAGTCGACGCATGCATGGAAGCATTGAACTTCGTTTTTTCATCACGTCGTTGTGTTCTACGTCACCGCGTTCTGGTCTGATCGGATTTTGGTCCGATGGTGTGTACGCACATCAGACCATCAGACAAGTTCAGAGTTGTCTGATGAAAACGGTCCGTCAGACAAGTCTCATCAGACATGTCTGATCGTGTGTACAGGGCCTAAAAGGCTACCTTTTAACGTTTTTTTTGGTGTGCTGCCGTCCATATTTCCTTTTTGAGTTTTGCTTTGTGCATTGCCGGAGAGGACACTGATTGCATAGTGCACTCACCTGGAGCGGCAGTTTCTCCCTTCTGCTTTACCTCTCTGATGTAGAATATCTGGTTGCATCTTTATGTCTATTATGCCACATACACACGACCGTGTGTAGGCTCCAGCGCATTTTTCTCGACGAGAAAAATGGTCATAAAAAATGTAGAACCTGCTCTATTTTTTCTTGTGTTCGCGTGTAGGCTTTAACAACGGGGGGAAAAAAAGCGCGTTTTTAGAAGCAAGTTATGAGAAGGTAAATTTGCATAATCAGCCCATAGGGTGTCGCCAATCGAATGGAACTTCCCCTTATAGTGCCGTCATACGTGTTGTACGTCACCGCACGTTGCTCAAGCATTTTTTTTTTCACAATCGTGTGTATACAAGGCAGGCTTGACAGGAATCCTGTCAAGAAAAGCTTTGTTTTTTCTATGACATGAGAAAATGGTCACGTGTACGCGGCTTTAGATTCATTAACCAGATCAGCCTCTGAAGAATTTACCCCCTTCCTGACCAAGCCATTTTTTTGCAATACAGGCACTGCGTAGCTTTAAATAACAATTACGCGGTACCCAAACAAAATTTACGTCCTTTTTTCCCACACAAATAGAGCTTTCTTTTAGTGGTATTTGATCACATCTGTGTTTTTTTTTCTTTTTGCGCTATAAACAAAAAAAGAGCGACACAATATTTTGTGCGTTTTGCTATAATAAATATCCAATTTTCAAAAAAAATATATATATATTTTTTTTCCTCAGTTTAGGCTGATAAATATTCTTCTACATATTTTTGGTTAAAAAAAAAATCACAATAAGTGTCTGTTGAAAAGTTATAGGCCCCGATTCACAGAGCGATTACGCCTGCGCAACTGGTGTTGCGCGTGCGTAAGTCTAAATGTGCGCGTGCGTTCAGATGCGCGCGATTCAGAAAACGATTTACGCCAGAAATCTACTTTTTTTTGTCCGGCGTAATTTCGTTAGACAGACGCATCCGTCCGCGCAAAAATGCGCTAGACACACCATTGATTTGCTAGTCAAATATGCTAATGAGGGAGTTGCGGGGATCCACAAAAAAACGCATTTGCTGCGCAGGCTACGCGATGTGCGCAACAGCAAAATGTCCTGTCTAAAGTTAGAGGACCTAAAAGCTGGTCTAAATTTTAAAAAAAAGTCTACTTGTCAGATAAAGCAACACTGTTAGTGAGGAGTTCAGCAGTCACACGTGTTGCCCAACAATCTGTATGCCAACATGCCAGGGGCATCGTCGCGCATAGCTATACTACTGACTTTAGATGAACAAAGAAGGAGGAGGGCACGGAGGATGGCACTAAGGAGGGCACGGGAGATGTTTTTTTTTTTTTTTATTTGCTTATATAAAATTTACAATTTAAATTAATCTAATACAATATTCTTATCTGATACAAGCCCCTCACTCTTCACTTGATATATCACACACGCATAGACATCTTTGGCATGAGTGATTCTGAGGTGTCTCGCATCTTCAGATTCACCCCTCATGCCATCATGGAATTACCACAACCTTGCAGGAGGACATCACCAGCCCAACACATGGCACCACCCATGACACCCATGACAGCTACATATACAATCAGAGCCCCATCCCCACAGATTTCGAACAGAACATGTATGGGGACAGCTGGCTGGTTGGTGAGTGACATGGGAGTCAGGCATGACTATCCCCTCCCGTGATGCACACCTCACAAGTGGCACATGCATGACTAACATCCTCCTGTCTTTTCCCTTCAAGGTGACTCTGCATATGCACTGGTACCCCATCTCATGACCCCATCTCATGCCAGCTCACATTATGCATCTTTGCACGTTAAACACACACATTAATCATGGCACAATGAGAATGCATGCATGCACACCACTGTGGTCCCTAGCACAGACACATCACATCCTCATCACATTGGATTGGCACCAGTCCACCATGCAGGACTTGTGAGCTGCAACGCCATGCCACGGCTCCAATTATGTCACTGTACATTCATACACCATTCACACAGACCTGGAGATCACTTCTCCACCACAAATGAGGGTGACACCCCTTTTCCCGCAGGAATATCACCCCCACATTCCAAAATCATACACAAACAGAACCAAAAAAATTAAATAAATGACGAGCAAAAATAAAAAATGCCCAGCAAAAATATAATTTAAACAAAATAACAACAAAGAAAACACATAAAAGACAAAAATCACTCTGCAAAACAGTCCTCAAATATCTCAAAGACACGTCACAAACAAACAAAAGCACCTTGCTGTAGAGGGAGGGATACAAAGGGATGTATTTTTGCAAAGGAAGTGCATTTGTGTCTGTCTATTTATGCTGTCTGCGTAGTTCATAAAGTTGCCCTAGTCCATTTCCAATTTCACTGATTGCGCTGCTCCCGAGTTGTGAGCATGCGCACATCGGAGCTGACCATGGTCTCCTTCAAGCGCGCAAAAATGCGCGAGCCGGCCGAAGCCCTTCATTTGCATGGGGTCACGGCTCATTTCAATGTAACACGCCCACGTCCCTCCCAATTTGTATTACTCCTCCTTACGCCTCTGGAAAAAATCTTACGCTTGCGCAATTTCCTGCGCAAAAGCTACGTGAATCGGGGGATTACGCGGCTAGATGGCGCAAGTCTAACGTAATGGCGGTGCGCTACGCCGGACCGATAATGCGCCGATGTACGTGAATCTGGGCCATAGCGTCTACAAAATAGGGGAAAGATTTATGTCATTTTTATTATTTATTTTACTAGTAATGGTGGTGATCATGGATTTTTATCATGACTGCGACATTAAGGTGGACAGATCGGACACTTTTGTGGGACCAGTGACATTTATACAGCTATCAGTGCTAAAAATAGCCACTGATTACTAGACATGTGCAATCGTTTTTGCCCGAATGCAGTTTCGTCCGAATTTCTGGGATTTTCGCGTTCATTTTAACAAACGATACCGAATGCGCAGAATCCGAAATCCGAAAGATCCGACATAACATTAAAAATGCTTTATTTCCGTTTTGTTGCGACAACAGTTCGATACAGATAGAAGATTCGACATGACGTTGACAATAAAGATCTGTGTCTATCAAACCTGTGTTTGAATGTGCCTACCTTAACTCTATTAGTCCAAGATTATACTACATAGAGAGGAAAGATTCGACATTATAGAGACATGAAGATTCGACGAAGCAGCTAAAAACATATGATTGCCTCGAGCGTGACATTTATGGGGAAATGCTCCGCCCATAGGCTATAGAAGAATTCTAATGTTGGTTGACTAGTAATAATAATTTATACATATAATTATTACTAGACATACAACATTAGAATTCTACTATAGCCTATGGGCGTAGCATTAGACCGTAAATGTAGATTGCGGCGTTGTACAGTTTAGGTGCTTCGTCGAATCTTCTTAGAACATTCGACCGACACCATTAGCCTTCAATTGACAGATTCGACCTGAATTAATTCAGATTTTCGGAGGAATGCATTTTTAAACTAAACTAAATAAAAAAAAATTTCAGGAGTAATTAAATACAATTTATTTTTCGGACAAAAACTAAATTCCAAAACAAAATATTTCAGTGTACACGTCTACTGATTACTGTATAAATGTCATTGGTAGGAAAGGGGTTAACACTAGGGGGCGATCAAGGGGTTAACTGTGTTCCCTAGGTGTGTTCTTACTGTGGGGGGATGGGACTGACTAGAGGAGGAGACCGATTGGTGTTCATACTTAGTATAAACACACAATCGGTCTCCTCTCCCCTGAGAGAACCAGGATTTGTGTTTACACACATAGATACCCAATTCTCACTCTGTCAGGAGCGATCGCGTGTGCCCGCCGGGCATGCGCTTCAACTCCAGGGGCACGCTGTGAGCGTGTGCGTGCGGGCCTGCATCTTAAAGAGCCGACGTACAGCTACAATGGCTCGCGCAGCAGTGGCATCCTGACGCAGTATAACTGCTGCGGCTGGTCCAGAGGCAGTTAACAAATATATAGAGGTGCGGCTTTCTTCTGGCAAGGAAGTGGTAAAACGAAGGAGATATTTTAATGGAATGATTTTAGTACTTTGTACCAAATAAAACATTTATGTTTTTATAAAAACTTGTTTGTGACTCCCTATGGTAATACTTGGCACCTCTAAAGTCCCATTTCTTTGTTTTCTGATGTTTTCCAATTTTAATATTGGGATGTTGGTGTCAAACTTTCCATGTCCCATCTCCATTTTATACTACTCACCATTCTCTGTTTTTCCCAAGCCACAGATGGGAAACCCGCACCACCATTTAAAAAAATAAAATAAATCGGTGGCAGCTGCCCTGGTAAGGGGGGTGAGACATACTACCTCTGATCTTTGCACAAGGTATTGTCTGGTCTGACCGTGATTCATACCTACCTACTTTGATTAGAGAGGTCCCACTAGCATACAGATTCATTTGTCATCTTATCCTCTCTAATATTTGAGGCCTGGTGAGCTCAATCGACTCAGACTCCACCCCTAACCAGAGACAACATTTTATCTACATCATACTAGATTTTGGCTTGCTTTGGTCTATGTTTATGTACCTGAGGATTGTCTTCCCATAATCCGGCGGGCTGTGTCTGAGAGCTTCAATTTCTCCTTCCATAAAGCCTTGAGCACACTATATTGCATCCATCCTGGATTTTTTTTAACTGTCTGTTATTTACTTGTTTTCAATACACCCAATTGGTCCTGATGAAGCCGATGATCCGTGAAACGTGTTGACCTTCTCAGAAGATTTAATGAGCATACCTTTGTAATGTATTTCACAGACAACGATATGTGTTTTTATATTTTATGAAATAAAAAATGATTTTTAACTGTAACTGTATGATATATAATACTGTATGATATAGGAAAAACTGTATGATATAGGAAATACATTTTTCTTTTTGCGTGGTAAGTGTGCACACTGGGGTATATTCAAAGTCCCAAAATACTCTCTGTCCTTTTGCTACTATATCATGATGATACCCTAGTGTTCACACATTTTAGCTTTACACTCTTTCCTACAAACAAACTCGAGGCATATCTTTTAGTAAACCACGGTCAAAATATTATGCCACGAAGGACAGGTCTCAGAATAGAGATAGAGGACGCTATATAAAATCTGGAGCAACTAAATAAGAGCAAAAGTGGAACTAGCTTTGAGTTCCTGCCCTTGGGATCCAAACTAGAACATTAAATACAGAATTTGATCAATTGATGTCAGCAGAATTTCCACTTTTCCTTCTTTTATTGCCATGGGCTATACTGAAGCTGACAATTAGTAGATAAAGATATTCAGACTGCAATAGCTCCATCTGCCTTACAATGATAACTGTCAGAGAACTGAAAGGTATACAGTATTCTGTAAATGTGACATCCCCAATACTGTGTATACCTAAAAACTATATAGCCTTGTACACAAGATCAGTCCATCCGATGAGAATGGTCTGAAGGACCGTTGTCGTCGGTTAACCGATGAAGCTGACTGATGGTCTGATGTGCCTACACACCATCGGTTAAAAAAACGATCGTGTTAGAACGCGGTGACGTTTACGTGTTTCAACACAACGACGTGCTGAAAAAAACGAAGTTCAATGCTTCCAAGCATGCGTCGACTTGATTCTGAGCATGCGCGCCCTTTTAACCGATGCTTTTGCATACTAACGATCGGTTTTGACCTATCATCAGGCGTATATCGGTTCAATTTTAAAGCAAGTTCTATTTTTTTTGACGGAAGGATAACTGACCGATGGCGCATACACACGATCATTTTGGACCGATGAAACGGACCTTTAGTCCGTTTTCATCGGTTTTGACAGATCGTGTGTACGCGGCTTTTTTTTTTTAAATGAATAAATACACAGGTCTCTGCTTCCACACTGCAGCAAATAGAACAATTGTAGAGTTGAAGGAGTTGTACATATTGTACATACTGTACATACCATCTCGCTGTAAAATCATGGGGTTACCGGTTGCAAAGAAAAATACAGTATACTGATGTGTTAGTGGTGTCATTAGAAAGAAAAACCGATCCTGTGTTGGTGGTCTCACTGGAAGGAAAATTTGCCACTGTGTCGGTGGTGTCACTGCAGGAGAAAAAATGCCACTGCATCTGTAGTGTCACTGGAAGGAAAAATACCTCTGCATCAATGCCAGTGGGAAGAACAAAATGCTGCTGTGAGAAAAAAATGCTGATGCGTATCAGTAGGAGGAGTAAATGCTGCTGTGTTGGTAACGATAGGAGAAAAAAAATGCTGCTGTGTTGGTGTCAGTGGCAAGAAAAATGCTACTGTGTTAATGTCAGTGGGAGGAAAAATGCTACTTCATTGGTATCAGTGGGAGGAAAAAATGCTGCTGTGTTGGTGATAGTAGAAAGAAAAAATGCTTCTGCGTTGGTGTCAGTGGGAGAAAAATGTTCCTGCGCTGGTGGTGTCATTGAGAAAAAGGGAGCTGGAAGGCTGGGGGGCTCTGTGGGGTGCATTGGTCTAAATGGCCCTATTTGGCTCTAGAAAAAGGAGGGGGGCTACGAGGCTCTTAGGAAGATTTGAGGGGTAGAGGTTGTTCCCCCCCCATCCTTCGTGTACACACAGCTTCTCTTTCTCCCAGTCTGTGATATGTCATATGACAATGGGAGACAGGAAGAAGAGTATTTAGGTCTCACTCTCCAGCATGCATCCGTTCTGAGGAGGTCTACTCAGTTGGCACCCACTTATCCTCCTTACAGAAAACTACCATCAAAGTTATGATGGAGCAGAATCTTCCCTCCATCACTTATCCTTGTCCCTGCTCTGCCTGACCAGAGTGATGCTTTAGTGTCTTTTGTCAATCAGCAGGCAGCTAGAGAACTAAGCATGGTGTCTAGAGATCTGGTAATCTGGAGCAACTGCATCTCCGGGCAAAAGCTAGCAAATTTTCAAGGTATGCAGACAGGGTCTTTCTGAAAAAAAAACCCCAAAAAACATTAGAATCTCTGAGACCTTTAAATTAGTTATATGGTTATAAGCATACACTTTCCTTTTATAACATCAACATTATAATAACAATACAGACAATAGATATATTTGACAATCTAATATAATTTCCTTTCACATTGCGAGCTCTGCCTGTCTGTTGGCCATCTCTTTCCACAACTTCCTGGATTCTCTGGATGCTTTACGGCTTCTCCTCTTCTAAGGACTACATATCCCATGGTACCTGTCTGCCTGAAAGCAGGAATTTCTGTACTGATTCTGCCTCCTGAAAATCCTCCAGCTCAGCACTTCTGTAGTGCTGAAACCATAGATCTATATAATAGCGTGGGTATAGATGTCATGGGTAAAAATGTCATAGAGATCCCCGGGCAGCTGTGGAAACACTAGAAGTAGTGGCCAAACAGATAAGAAACAACCACACAGCGCTCAGAGGCTGGTTAACAATAAACAATATCCATGGAGGATCATAGTCTTACACCAGATGTCTATTGTACACATGATGAAAAGAAAAACTGCCAATGAAGAATCAAGAATTCACATTTATTCAGACGTAGGAATGGCTTTAAAAACATAAACCAGGACATGCAATCCATTTGCCAACTCACTGACTGTGACCGAAGATCAGCCCCTCCTCAGTGTGCAGCCCATGTAAAGGAAAGCCAATTCCTGTGGGTTCCAGGCACAGTGAAGGGAAGGCAGGAGAGAGAAGGTGACAATATTTGAGGTGTGCGCACATGCCGGGCCAGCAGACTGGGCGGGCGCGCTGGCGCACTGGAAGTGACACATGCTGCCATGAGACAGGAGGACAGAGGGAAGTCAAGGAGCGCTTAGTTGGAATGCAAGCCCTGGGGTTGCTGTGACGATGCCTTTTACACACATGCGTGTTATCAAGTCAAAGGATTGAGGGCAACCATTGGATAAAAACTGTAGAAAAAGGGCAGACTATGGGCTGAACTGGTGAAGAGCGGGATCTCCCGGCATCACCACTTTTTTTATTCTGAAGAAATCACTGTGTATTTTTCTGTACCCAAGTGGAGATCCCACTCTTCACCAGTGAAGTGAGCACATGTTTTTTCGCACTCAAGAAATTACTCAATGGTGTTTATGTACTAAAGCAGGTGCCCCTGGACAACGTCACCTGTGACGAAATGCATAGAAACGAGCGAGGCCCTGACGTCACCTTTACCCTCATATCCCGAAAGGACAGGTCTGTTTGGTTGTGTGCCGGCCGGCACACCAAACTTTAGGCGCTTTCAGTTTTACCTTGCTGTAAGTGCAGTATTTTTTACTTACATAAATATTTAAAAAATGTTACACCATGTGGAGCCTTTTATCTTTTGGGTGCATCGTTTATCCAATCTACTTATTGACGTTACGAGCACAGGGGAGCCGTATAACCGGGAGAAAGGCCCAGGCTGGGTTTAAGCCAAAGGCGTTGAATGATCCCCTGTAATGAAGGATCATCTGGAGATGATTAGCTGCTAATTCTACTAGGGTTGTCCAGATACCGATACTAGTATCGGTATCGGGACCGATACCGAGTATTTGCGGGAGTACTTGTACTCGCGCAAATGCTCCCGATGCTTAAATAGAATACTTTTTTTGTATTTATCAACATGTTCTGTGAAAATTCTTTGAGTTTTTTACTACTGCGTGACAAGAAAATAAAACATTTTTATTAATTTTTATTCTTTTATAATGTCTTGAGTTAGAGTTCTTCATAATTCTAAAGAAAATATCCTTCGCCTGTATTGTGGTTTGAAAACTGTCACATGACATTTAAAAAAAGTATCGGTATTCGGTATCGGCGAGTACATGAAAAAAAGTATCGGTACTTGTACTTGGTCCTAAAAAAGTGGTATCGGGACAACCCTAAATTCTACCATTGGTGGTGGCACTGTTGCATGAAGTGGTGGATGGTGGAATCTATTAGCAACATTCAAGATTAACATTCGAGCATAAATATTACAATGAACACAATATTGACAAAACTGAGCTTTTTAGAACAGTTGTTTGGCTTATTAAATGAAAGTAAGGTTAATAATATAGCTTAGATTACAAAATCTTCAGTTTTACTTAAATTAGTTGAAGCAAAAATGAATACACCCCACAACAAAGACTACTACATCTAGTATTTTGTATGACCTCCATGACTTGTAAGGACAGCTCCAAGTCTTCTAGGCGTGGAATGAACAAGTTGGCGACGTATTTCAACATCTATCTTTTTTCCGTTCTTCAAGAGCGACCTCTTTTAGAGCCTGGATGCTGGATGGAGAGTGATACTCAACTTGTCTCTTCAGAATTCCCCATAGATGTTTGATTGGGTTCAGATCAGGAGACATACTTGGCCACTGAATAACTTTCATCCTGTTCTTCTTCAGAAATGCAACAGTGCACGGAGTGATGGTAGCATCTTCTCTATAGAGCAGTACATCTGTGAATTCATGACCCCAGCAATGAAATGCAGCTCCCCGACACCAGCAGCACTGCCACCACCATGATTCCCTGTAGGCACCATGCATTTTTCTTTGTACTCCTGACCTTTAGACGCCTTACAGATAAAATGCAGCATGTTGTACTTTTTTTTCTGAAACTGACCACACTACTGTGAACTAGTTCTGCTATTGAAAACCATACAAACCTACTATCCATGCTTTTTTGATGCAGAAGATAAATGCACTGGACTGCATGTGGTGCGAACTGGCCCTAACTCATTAAAGTTAACGCTTATTACATTGATGGTCAGTGGGAAAAATGTTCCTTACATTGGTGATCATTGGGAAAAATGCTCCTTACAATGGTGGACTATGGGACAAATTCTCCTTATATTGGTGGTCATTGGGAAGAATGCTCCTTACATTGGTAGTCATTGGAAAGAATGCCCCCTACATTGGTAGTCATTGGAAAGAATGCCCCCTACATTGGTGGTCATTGGGAAGAATGCTCCTTACATTGGTGGTCATTTGGAAGAATGCTTCTTACATTGGTGGTCATTGGGAAGAATGCTCCTTATATTGCCGTTCATTGGGAAGAATGCTCCTTACATTGGTAGTCATTGGGAAGAATGCCCCCTACATTGGTGGTCATTGGGAAGAATGCTCCTTACATTGGTGGTCATTGGGAAGAATGCTCCTTACATTGGTGGTCATTGGGAAGAATGCCCCTTACATTGGTGGTCATTGGGAAGAATGTCCCTTACATTGGTGGTCATTGGAAAGAATGCTCCTTACATTGGTGGTCAGTGGAAAGAATCCCCCCATACCCATTATAGTAGACGTTTGAATACTACCCATACAAACAGATAAAAATAATATTGGTGTCATGCTACTGGCTATGCCAAGTGGTGAGGGACCTGGAACTAGGAAGCCATCAACAGAGAGGAGGTCAACTAGCCACAGCTCAGAGAACCCCTATTATGTCTAGAGCCTTTTATAGCCTAAAAAGGCAGAAAACGTAAAATCTCAGCAGATTTTGCACTCTCCAGTTTTAGTAAATCCACCCCAATGTCTACTATCTAAAATCCTGCACTGGCATACAGTCATGCCAAGTGTTGAGGGACCTGGAACTAAGAAGCCACCAACAGATGCTAGGTCAACTAAGCACAGCTCAATAAACCCCTTTCAATGTCTAGAGCCTTTTATAGCCTAAAAAGACAGATAATGCACAACCTGAACAGTTAAAACATAATGGGGTTGATTTTACTAAAACTGGAGAGTGCAAAATCTGGTGCATGGCAGCCAATCAACTTCTAACTTCAGGGTTTCCAATTAACCTTTGACAAAAAAAAAAAAAAATGGAAACTGATCGGTTTAAATGCAGAGTTGCAACAGATTTTAGTAAATCCACCCCAATGTCTACTAATCTAAAATTCTGCACCGGCATACAGTCCATGCCAAGTGGTGAGGGACCTGGAACTAGGAAGCCACCAACACATTGGAGGTCAACTAGCCACAGTTGAGGGAACCCCTCTTATGTCTAGAGCCTTTTATAGCCTAAAAAGGCAGATGATGCACAACCTGAACAGTTAAAACATAATGGGGTTAATTTACTAAAACTGGAGAGTGCAAAATCTGGTGCATGTTAGCCAATCATCTTCGGACTTTAACTTGTTCAATTAAGCTTTGAAAAAATAAACTGGAAGCTGATTGGTTTCTATGCAGAGCTGCACCTTATTTCGCACTCTCCAGTTTTAGAAAATCCATCCCCATTATGTTTTGTCTACAATCTAAAATTCTGCCCCGGCATACAGTAAGAACTTGTGAATAAACTGAGATATGTCTAATTTAAATATTTTATCTAGTTATACCTATGTTTTGAGCCACCCTGTGACTTTTTGTGTCCTCCGGGCTGGGCTGCCATTCATGGTTCAGGCTCCTGGCCACTTACCTGAAACAGCATCCACAGTGAGATGTTCTGTTGGTGATGGTTATATATCGGCAGATGGATGCACTTTTTTCTATAGAACTGTAACAATATATTTTCTACAATGTATATATAAAGATATTAATGTTTATTTGTTTATTTTTAGTTCCGTGACATATTCCTTGTACATACCTTTCAACAAATTATGCGCCTATGTATGACTCCTGAGGAAGTGGACATTAAGTAACCGAGAAAAATGAGACATGTATTGGAATGTTTCTATTTTTGTAATAAAAACCTTTTATATTATAATATCGACTGTTTATCAGTTGCACATATGATGCCATTATAGTCCACCATAAGCCCCCCTTTTCTCTACTATATTTCTGTTATTATTAACTTTCTGCATACAGGCACAGTGGTTATACTGGTCCTTTAAGAATGCTAGTGGGTGCAAATGGCTCACAGATTGATAAATGCGGAGAACGAATCATTGGGAGATGAGGATCAAATGATGAATGTGATGCAAATAAATGGGTGGGCTAATAAAGAAACAGAGCAGAACAAAGGAATTGTAAAATCTATATTGTGACTAAAAAAGGAGAGATGACATAATGCAGAAGGCCAGGCTGAGACGACACAGAGACACGTAATGGGCTTTTTTTGGTAAAGCAGCACAAAGGGCGATGGTAATGCATGAAATACAGTAACCTATATTAACCAATTAGATCTCCTGGGGTCATCAGGGGATGATGACTCCTCAATAGTTGCTATGGGTTACTACAATTTGCACAGTGCTCTTTGCCCTATTGAATGAATGACGATTGGAGGCACCCAGCATCCCCTGGTTATTGGAGACAGCCACAATCAATCACTTGACTACATTCCTACACACAAGCCATTGCAGATACAGGGGAAGGATGCAGGATGAAATCAGCTTATAATATGGCTGAAAATCTCCTCCCATCCAATAGAGACAGAGTCATTTATCCGGATTAAATGAGACGGCGGCATGTAGGAGACGGAGAGAGCGATAGAGAGGGAGAGAGAGAGAGAGAGAGAGAGAGCGTAGAGGGGAAAGTGACAGAGAGACATCAGGCTTTGGAGGAATAGGAGAAGGGAGGGATCAGTAAGGAGCGAGGGGGGGAGACAAAGAGAGAAGCAGGGGGAGGGCATAGAAGAAGGTAGCAGCTAGAAGGATGCTATGACACAAGGAGAGGAGGGGAGCCAGCAGGTAGTCTCAGGGAATGAATGGGGAGCAGGCGGCTGGAAGGTATCAGAAGCAGAGGAGATGGCAGGGAGGGAGAGGAGATAACCTGGAACTGATGCTAATTACTGGCAGCAAGGGTACCAATCTGGAGCAGCAGCTGTTTCAGCACTGGACAGCGACCTGGCTAGGGAAGGTGGAAATGCAGAAAAATTAAGCAGCAGTGCAGATTTGGCTCCCATGTAGAAGGCAAGGGGGTTTCTCTAACCAGTCAAGGCAGCCCTTTTTTTTTATCTTATAAGAAACAGAAGAGGTGCTAGCCAGCTGCTTCACCCAGGGATCCTTTTAATTTATTTGTGCAGGATAGCTATTGATTTTAGGCTTAGAGCAATCATTTAAGCCAAGGGGTGTGCACTGGTCTGTGTAGCAGCGCCTGCAGCCATCTCCTGGGGCAGGGTGACTAGTGGTCAAGGAAATGCTACCTGCCCCATATCAAAGATTTGGGGTGAGCTGAGGACAGGACTTTGGGCCAAAGTGGAGGAGGAGCAGGGGAGTTTTGGCTCTCCCCGTCCCCCCCGGCTGATGATGATGCTGCCAAGGAGCGATCGGTAAAAAAAAAAAAAAAAAAATCGACAAGAGAAGATCAGTTGTTGGGAAAGGTGATTTGGAGAGGGGAGCCAGCTCGTTCCTCTCCGGTATCCGAGCTGAGTACGGCGGGGCAAGAGGCAGACGTGATGGGCGAGTGGACTATCCTGGAGCGCCTGCTGGAGGCTGCGGTACAGCAGCACTCCACCATGATAGGGAGGTAAGAGACTGGTACACCATTGAAGGGGGAGGGCTGGGGTCCATGGGATCATCAGCATGGATGGAGACTGTATTTTTCAGACAACACTTGCACAATGCATTCTGCCTAGCTCACACCTTGCAGCAATAGCCTACAGAGAAACACGACCCGTATTACCCATATGACCCCTTATCGCGCTTTTGGCCCACTTTTGCTGTACCGTACCATATGGCTCTGTGCTACCCTACTGAGCAATACGACCCCATGCCACTGCAGTGGGCAACATGGCCTACTTCTCCCCTCCAGGGGGCCTACCGTACTCCAAATTAGACTGAAGCACTGCAGATATTCTCACCGGCAGGTAGATTGAGGAGTGGGTGTGGTGACTGGTATGCTTATATGTGGAATACAAGGTTGAATGCCTGGATTTCATGATCTCATATACATGTCTAACACATCACCTTTCGAAATTATAGAATATTTGTTTGTCATATCAGCTGTGCATTCCAGGGTTAAAGCAGCTCAAATAATTCATCGGTCGGGGCTGCCCTGGGAATCAGAGCCCCGCGCCATGCCTGCATCATAACACACATCCCAATGCACCCACCGACAGGTGCTTGCAGGGATAAATTGGCACATGGCGAAACGACAGCTGTTTGAAGCGAGCATTCACAGAACGCCAGTCTCTCTGTGAATGTACTAGGTGTGTCCACCATCGTTCCCACTATTTACTATATGTCTTGTGTGTTGCTAGGGTAACGTATAAGCTCTAGCATAACCGTGTAAATCTGTCATTGAGTGATGTATGGACGCTACACTGTATATTCATGTACACACGTTAATTTCCATCTCTTAAAGATCACTCGTTCCCCGCAGTCCTCTCTATCTCCCCGCCTGAAATATCACACTCCATTTGCCATTTTCATGGCTGTTTGGTAACCCTGTGTAGTCTCTGTGTTGTTTTTTTATTTATTTTACAAAATGTTTAAATCTACTCTTTTTCCCCCCAGAATCTGCCTTTAATAGTGTTTCTCAGTATGAAGTTAATTTAATAAATAATATGTGCGGTAACCCATGGCAACCAGTCATCTTTCATTAATATGACTGCTGGAACCTGAATTCTGATTGGTCGATGTGGGTTACTCCGCTTTGCACATTATAGTTGCTCGTAACCCTGGCTTATTTTTTTATTTTTTTGGATAGAGGTTTTGCAAGGAATGGGGGAGGAATCCGTTATGAGTATGCCAGCTCTGTATAGATTTGATGGTGCTTCCTTTGGTCCTTTCATGTGTAATAGGTGGCTGGGTGGCTGGACCAGTTCTGTGCTAAGCAGTGTCTCTTACAACTCTGATCTCATATCTGTATGATGAATAATACATAGCGTAATATTACTGCTGTCGCTGCATGTTTTGCTGGTTGTTACACATTTATGCTCTAATTTAATAAGGCAATGCAGGGTGTGCAATCCTATAACATAATATAAATCCTATAAGGAAATGCAATCCTATAATAATCAATCAAAATCTTTTTACTGATCTTACTACAGTAAACCTAAATACCTTCACTTAGCCCTGCCATATCAAATAGTCCCATGAGACTTACAATTGGGGTCCTTGTTAAATGATAATGAAGGCGCAAGGGTCCAAATGCAAGAGTTTTTCTAATGGAGGGGGTCTGATTATTACAATGATCATTTATATATATATATATATATAAAAAATAATAATGGAATGGACACAAATAAAAAAAAAAGAATGTACTATATATATCTATCTATCTATATATATATATATATATAATATATATATCTATCTATCTATCTATATATATATATATATATATATATATATATATAGATATATATATATATAGATAGATATATAGATATATATATATATAGATATATATATAGATATATATATAGATAGATAGATATAGTACATTCTTTTTTTTTTTTATTTGTGTCCATTCCATTTTTTATTTTTTCGGGTCCTTTGCATTTTTTTTTATTTTTTGGGATCGCATCCATTTTTTTTTGGGGGGGGGGGTCTCTTCCATCTTTTTTTGTTTTTTTTTGTTGGGGGGGTCCCTTCCATTTTTTTTTGGGTAGCTTCCATTAAGTAACACGTCCTACATCACCCACGTAAACAATAGTAGGACCGTCATTACACTCTTGTTTACAGGGCTTGGTAAACCATTCATTCAGATACAATGCTGCTCAAGGAGAATATGTACAGTATTGTTCTGCCACGTTAGGTTTCAACTGATCTGAAACTACAATGCTGTTATTGTGATGCTGAGATCTGCAAAGAGAACTCCATTTTAGGTGCATTATATTTATTTCTATCTCTGGTAAAGCCAGGGCTTTTTTTTCCTCAAAGACTAGGTGCAGGAACTCCTCCCTTCAGAGTCACCCCTTGTCTCCGCCACCCTACCCACCTTCGAGCACCGTTCCTTGTTTCCACCCCCTACCCGCCTCTCATTACCACCCCTTTTAGAGGATACAGAACCAAGTATTATTTTGCAGGGAATTTGTTAATGATTACAACAAGAGTCATAGTCAGTCAAATAAATCTAGCAACCATGGAACCCCCCCCCCCACAGTGACAATAGATACACCCCTGCAACAACAAACTCCAAGCAGACAGCATTTCCAGTAGCCAGCAACATTAGACCGCTCCCTCAACAGTAAACCCCCCCCCCCCCCCCCCCAACCCCAGCAATGTAGGATTCACCACCAGTAACAAGAGATCTCCCACCAGCAACAATCATTTTCACCAGCAACAATACATCCCCTCCAGCAACAATAGACCCTCCAGCAGCCAGGAACAATAGACCCCCCCCCCCCCCCAACAGTACATCCCTCCTATCAACTATTGATGGCCCAGCAACATATTACCCATCCCCATCAACAATAGCTCCCCCACAAAAAAAAACAGAAGACCTCCCCGGCAAAAATACACACCCCACCCTCTGAAAAAATAGATCCCCTCCAGTAACAATAGACCCTCCAGCAGCCATGAACAATAGACCCCTCCCTCAACAATACATCCGTCATATAAACGATTAACACCCCAGCAACATATTACCCATCCCCAGCAACAACAGATCCCCCACAAGAAAACCGAAGACCTCCCCAGAAAAAATAGACCCCACAGCCTCTGAAAAAATAGATCCCCTCCAGCAACAATAGACCCTCCAAGAGCCAGGAACAATAGACCCCTCCCTCAACAGTACATCGCTCCTATCAACAATTGATGACCCAGCAACATATTACCCATCCCCAGCAACAATAGATCCCTAAGAAAACAAAAGACCTTCCTAAAAAATAGAAAAAAAATAGATCCCCTCCAAAAGGCCTCCCAGCAGAAAAAATAACAATATAACCTCCTATCAACGACCCCACAACATAATACCCATCCCTAGCCTCTGAAAAAATCCCCAAAAAAATAGACCCCACAGCCTCTGAAAAAATTGATCCCCTACAGCAACAATAGACCCTCCAGGAGCCAGGAACAATAGACCCCTCCCTCAACAGTACATCCCTCCTATCAACGATTGACACCCCAGCAACATAATACCCATCCCTAGCAACAATAGATCCCCCACAAGAAAACCGAAGACATCTCCAGCTAAAATAGACACCCCACACTCTGAAAAAATAGATCCCCTCCAGAAACAATAGATTTTCCATCATCCATCGAACCTCCAGCACACCCCAGCACCCCTTGCCATTACATACATTCAGTTCTAGAGGTGCCAGGACTGCTTACGACCACCCCCCCCCAGCGTTCCTGCTGAAAAAAAGCCTTGGGTAAAGCCTTCAGTAAAACAAATATATTCAAAGCAATGTTCCAATGTCTCCTCTTGCCCTGATTGACCAGAATTCCTATACACCTGGGACCCCGCAAAACTTATGGTAAGATACTGCAATTTACCTTTAGGACTTGTCCACACTAGTGGTTGGGGGGGGGGGGTGGTAATGATCGGAGCTGGTGGTACTGGCTCCTGATCATATGACCACCATGACAGCCAATCACAGTGGTCACGTGACCGGCAATCCTTACTGCCCCTCTGAGCATAAAGATCCAGCCAAAGGGCCACCAGGTCCAGGCAGAAAAGGGTTAAGGAAGTTAAAGCTGAACTCCAGCCAGCAACAATATTTGGATATGTGCACTGTAAAAATTAATGAGCACGAATGACTTGTGTGCCATATGTTTAGACTTCAATATTATCCTATATAGTATAGTAAGCACCAGACGTTGGCGCTGAGACTTCACTTATGCTTTTGGCTGCGGGCAGCTTGCTCAGCAGCTTGTCCATTCATTAAACGCCTTGCCTTCTTTTTACAGGATTCAAGGTGTTCTCTGATTGGAGGAGACGCAGATGAATGTAAGGATTTCCCTCTACCAGTCACACAACGCTTTGCATACTGCAAAAAGAATGCAAGGTGTTTACTAAATAGTTGTACTATAAAATAAGCAAGCCACTATGTCCTCTAACCCGCTTGTTTTGAATTGTACTGTTAGTGTAGTGTCTCCCTACATTGTAAAGCGATGCGCAAACTGTTGGCGCTATATAAATACTGTATAATAATAATAATAATTTACTCCACTCAGAAGTGTAAGGCAAGCCAAACATGCAGCAAATTTCTTTCCTGCAACCACGGGTTGCAGGAAAGAAATTTTGCTAAATTCCCCCCTCAACACAGACAGCATTGATGTGGGAATCCCTCTTGCAGAAATTGTTTTTTCCCGGCGGGGGGGGATCAGTGTTTTGGGTCCTGATTGGATAGATTACATAGTTACATAGTAGGCAAGGTTGAAAAAGACACAAGTCCATCAAGTCCAACCTATGTGTGTGATTATATGCCAGTATTATATTGTATATCCCTGTATGTTGTAGTCGTTCATGTGCTTACTTAACCACTTAAGACCCGGACCAATATGCAGGTTAAGGACCTTGCCCCTTTTTGCGATTCGGCACTGCGTCGCTTTAACTGACAATTGCGCGGTCTTGTGTTGTGGCTCCCAAACAAAATTGGTGTCCTTTTTTTCCCACAAATAGAGCTTTCTTTTGGTGGTATTTGATCACCTCTGCGGTTTTTATTTTTTGTGCTATAAACAAAAATAGAGCGACAATTTTGAAAAAAAATATGATATTTTTTAGTTTTTGCTATAAGATATATAAAAAAAATGTTTTTTCCTCAGTTTCGGCCGATACATATTCTTCTACCTATCTTTGGTATAAAAAAATCGCAATAAGCGTTTACCTTTTGGTTTGCGCAAAATTTATAGCGTTTACAAAGTAGGGGAAAGTTTTATGGCATTTTTATTAATATTTTTTTTTTACTAATGGCGGCGATCAGCGATTTTTTTCATGTCTGCGACAATATGGCGGACACATCGGACAATTTTGACACATTTTTGGGACCATTATCATTTTCACAGCAAAAAGTGCTATAAAATGCACTGTTACTGTGAAAATTACAATTGGCAGTTTAGGAGTTAACCACTAGGGGGCGCAGTAGGGGTTAAGTGTGACCTCATATGTGTTTCTAACTGTAGGGGCGGGGCTGGATGTGTGACGTCATTGATCGTCTTTCCCTATATCAGGGAACAGACGATCAATGACACTGCCACTGTGAAGAACAGGGAAGGTGTGTTTACACACACCTCTCCGCGTTCTTCAGCTCCTGTGACAGATCGCAGGACACGGATCCACGGCCACGGTCACGGAGCTTTAGACCGGGTCATGTGCTCCTCCCTGCTTCAGATAACCCCCTCTGGGAAGCGTTCTCCCAAGGGGGTTACCTTGCGGGCATGCTCTCAAGTCCTGCATTCGGCATCCATAGACGCCAATTGCAGGATTCGCCCCCGTGCCAGCGTCATTGAAATTGATTGACAGCAGCGTGAGCCAATGGCTGTGCTGCTATCAATCTATCCAATGAAGAGCAAAGAAGCCTGGGCAACCATTGAGTGCTGGACTTTCCAGGGCTCAGGTAAACAAAAAATGTAATGGCATCCCAGTCTTAGTCCTTAAGGTTCAATATTGGGTTAGTCCACCCTTTGCAGCTATAACAGCTTCAACTCTTCTGGGAAGGCTGTCCACAAGGTTTAGGAGTGTGTCTAAAGGAATGTTTGACCATTCTTCCAGAAGCGCATTTGTGAGCTCAAGCACTGATGTTGGACTAGAAGGCCTGGCTTGCAGTTTCTACTCTAATTCCTCCCAAAGGTGTTCTATCAGGTTGAGGTCAGGACTCTGTGCAGGCCAGTCAAGTTCCTCCACCCCAAATTTGCTCATCCATGTCTTTATGGACCTTGCTTTGTGCACTGGTGCGCAGTCATGTTGGAACAGGAAGGGGCCATCCCCAAACTGTTCCCACAAAGTTGGGAGCATGAAATTGTCCAAAATGTCTTTGTATGCTGACACCTTAAGAGTTCCCTTCACTGGAACTAAGGGTCCAAGCCCAACCCCTGAAAAACAATGCCACGCCATAATCCCCCTCCACCAAATGATGTGGACCAGTGCACAAAGCAAGGTCATTAAGACTGTCCCAAGATCCAAATATATTGGAGGTAAGGATATTATGCTCGAAATCATTGAACTTCATTTTTCTCGGCTCATCGTAGTGTTGTACGTGACCGATTTCTTGGCGTTCGGAATTTCCGACAACATTTGTGTGACCGTGTGTATGCAAGACAAGTTTGAGCGAACAATCCGTTGGAAAAAATCCACGGTTTTGTTACAGGAATGTCCAATCGTGTGTACGCAGCATAAGGGGTTGAAAAGACTTGGAATCCATGGGCCCAATATGTGAAGGTCCAGCTATCCCCTTGGTCCATTGTAGATCTATTTACATATGGAGATCGCTAGGCCTGTCACTTCTTATTCTCTCCTTTCTTTTCCTGTTCTCTGGTCTCTTTTATTGCAGTTTTATTTTTGTTTCCCAGTGGAGAGCTTTCTCTTTTTGTTCCAAAGAAACTACAGGGCTTGAGGCAAAATACAGCTGTCACTGGAAAATGTGTCCCATGGCAAAATGTATTTCCACCTCCTGTTCCACTGACACCTGTAAAATATTAGATTACTGATCACTTGCTGTTCCTGTTACTGTCACAGACATCAATAAAATCCTGACAGGGAGCCTAGGAACTGGAGGGCCACGACTGTACCTCGTGTCAAAGATTGGGTTGTTGAACCTTACCTCCTGATAAGGATGGAGAACCAAAAGCCTCGTACACACGGTACGATTGTTGGACGACCAAGCTTCTGATTTTTTGTCAAAAGGGCGTGGGCCAGGATCTTGTCTTGCATACTAACGGTACGCAAATTGTCATTTGACAAACACGAACCTAGTGACGTACTATTGCCACGTACACACGCTCAGAATTTCCGACAACAAATGTTGTTGGAAATTCCGACCATGTATAGGCTCCATCGGCCATTTTCTGTCGAATTTCCGACAACAAAAATTTGAGAGCTGATTCTCAAATTGTCCGACAACAAAATCCGTTCTCGTAAATTCCGATTGTGTATGGACAATTCCGATGCACGAAATTCCACGCATGCTCTGAATCAAGTACCAGACGGAAGTGCTAGCGTTCATAATGGAGATAGCACATTCGTCACGCTGTAACGGACTGAAAAGCACAAGGCTGAAAAGCGCGAATTGTCTCTCACCAAACTTCTACTAACACGACTGGTATTGAACTTCCAATAGAGCTGTTGTAAGTGTTGTACGTCACCGCGTTCTTGGCATTCGGAATTTCCGACAACAATTGTGTGACTGTGTGTATGCAAGACAAGTTTGAGCCAACATACGTCGGGAAAAAAATCTACCGTTTTGTTGTCGGAATGTCCGATCGTCTGTACTTGGCAATATGAGTGTATAAAGAGGAAATTAATTTCTCAAACACCACCCTTTGGGCTCCTTCTGCTAATTTCGTGTTAGTAGAAGTTTGGTGAATGTTGATTCGCGATTTTCAGATCGTACAAAACAAATGCCTTTTAAAATACGTTTGGCATAACTACATGCAAAGCAGCTTCATTATTATTCCATTAAAGAAGATGAGAATTTTGTTATTTCATCAATTGCCGCGTCACGAATTTTAATTCTAGATTCCAAGCGGTAGTTTACAAGACCAAACTCTTCCCAGTCGTTCCTTGATTCCGCACATGCGTGTTTGTACTTTTGACTTTTGTGTCACGAATTTGTGTACTGACCATCCGAAAATCAGACGTGCAGCCGTTGGTCGCCAAAAATTTACTAGCCTGTCATCCAACAAAACAATTGTCTAAAGAAGCGTACTAACGGTAAGAATTTCAGACAAAAGCCTGTCAAATGACAATCCCTTTCTGATATTTGTACCGTGTGTTCGAGGCTTTACAGTCTATTTTCTGGACAGACAAGGTAAATATCTTTTTCTGTTGATCACCTAGGTTCTCTTTTTAGATACACAAGCATTTAAATCACTCCAACTGACTCTAATAAGCTTCATGCTCCACAGCCTGACCCCTCGGGGTTGGCCTACTGGCCTTTTCTTGGTCCGTTTAATTGCCGTTTTAATTGCTGCTTTAAGCTGGGCCACGAAATGCAGCTTGGCCCGCCATGCCACTCGCTCAACCCCTCCCTTGTCTTGCCCCTTTTCTTCTCATTAGCTTTTCCTTTCTAAGTTTCTAGGCTCCCTTGTCTTTTCTCTCTTTCTGGCATTCCAAGGTTGGCTGTCAACATTCCATAATGCCTACCTTTTTATACTTTCATTGTTCATTATATGGATCAAAATTATATATTTTTTTTAAAGAAAATATTCCTGACGGAGATCCAAAAAACAAAGGTTTGGGTACTAGATTACGACCTCTTACTGCCATAGTGATCTTAAAAGGATGGCATGTAACCGCAAGCATCTGCAATTAATTGTGCACGACTGCAAGACCATATGCAATTCATGTCATATAATACAGCATTGTATGATCCTGAGTTATTGGCGAAAGATCGTAGCTACCCTTCACTGTCATGTGACCAGTGTAGTATTAAATAGGCCGAATTAATTGCAGTAGTGGGTGATGGGTACTTCATGGCTCATGTAACTTGCAGTTTGAGCTTTCCACATTTTTTCTCAGTATATGATATAATTTGGCATGGTGCTGCCTTTTGAATACAGACCAGCAACTGACTAGAGGTCTAGAAATGGTGACCTTTTGGTGATATAGAAATGGAGCTGTAATAGTGCACTCAAAGGGTACCTGTAGGTTGTTTATCATTCAGACAATCCAGATGCAAAATGCAATTTAGCCTTAAAGCTGAGGTTCACCCTAAGTAACAACACTATCTTATCCTCATCTGCTCACCACATACATATGCCAAGTGAATTTTTTTTTTCTCATTTAAATACCTTGCAATTGCTGATTGAAGTTTAACTCCCGTTTATTTCTCCCGCGGGAGTAGGCGTTGCTACTCTTTGCTACTCCCAGTATGTGGAACGCCGTCCAGTGAAATCTCTTGAGATTTCTCGAGTCACGTGATGCCTCAAACCGGTCACGTGACGAGGGCATATCAAATTCCGGAAGTCAGTGCTTGTGGGCTTCACAATGCCCACAAGCAAAATGGAAATGTCACGATCAGTTTTAAAAGTTTATCTTTGCTACGGAAACGGACGGGAATGGTTTTTGTCACCGAACAAGTGAGTACCTAAGTGTAATTGAAATCCCTGCTGTATGCACACCAAAAAAAAACCGATTGGTGGCGGAACCTCCGCTTTAATCTTAACCAGCTTAAACTTTAACAAATTTGGTCATATACTCAATATACACATATCACACAGAACATAAAATGGGCTTCCATATTATGTTGGGTAATTATAAACAACCAGTAGAAAAAAGGAATTGCCAGAATGAAAACAGGCCCTCTTTATTAAGGTTGTCCCCTTTGATAAAAGTGGTCTCCAGTGACTCAGTACTGAATCCAGGGGATTTATATGACAGCCAGACAAATAGCATTTCTAGGAGAATTCAGTAATAACCCATCTACTGTATTTCATAACAGCTTTTCTTTTAATATACAGATTTTTAAACCCACGCCCTATGTTTCTACCCTCAGTTGGCCTTCTCTTGACAAGACCATATCTTCTGATTGAAGGCTTATATTCATGACTATCCTGTCAAAATAAAGCATCTAAGAATGACAGATGAAACTACCATCATTTATATATGATGCATAAGTCAGCAAAATGCCAAGGGAGGGCATTCCCTAATTAAATTATCCTTTAAGCTTCGAAGGATCACTCAGTAAATAATACTCTATTTATTGGATATGATGTATATATATTATTATTATAATTGGGGTTGTCCCGATACCACTTTTTTAGGACCGAGTACAGGTACCGATACTTTTTTTCATGTACTCGCCGATACCGAATACCGATACTTTTTTTAAATGTGTCCCCACAATCACCCCAAATCGGTCTTAAGGTACTTCAGGAACCGTGGGGACAGGGAGGGTTGGCGCTTCCTGACTGGCAGAAGTATTATCTGGTTTTTGCCAGACGTTGGTTGCTGGCAGACGAGGGTGACACGGCCACTGTCCTTGAGGCGGCACTATTGGGCTTGTATGAGAGCTTGAGGCTTGCCCTGTATAGGGACCCTAAATCCACCTTACCCCTGACCGTTACTATGAAAGCTACCATTCGAGCATGGGAGGTCGCTACAACCATGATGTCGCCCTCATACTTAGGGGTTTCGCCCTCGGCTCTGCTATGGTTGAACCCAAATCTGCCGGACTTTTGCTCCCTCCCGGACCCGATCATTTGGGCTTGTGAGGGTGTCAAACTGCTGGAGCATGCCACAAGGGAAGGTGAGCTTATCACATTTGATCAACTGAAGGCTAGGCATGATTTGCCGAATTCCTTTTTCTTTCGATACCTGCAGCTGCACCATGCTTTTCGGGCGCAGTTCGGGGATCGTAAGGTGGAGTACCTTCCTTTGGTGCTGGAAATTCTATTAAAGGAGGAGGACTTGCCCAAAACGTTGTCTACGGTATATAAATCCCTGTTTACCAAAACGCCACTTGGAGTTTCCAGATGTAAAGAGAGATAAGAGAGGGAGATTCCTGACATTCAGGGGGAGGACTGGGAGGACATGTGGGATCACCCCTTCAAGCACCTGGTCTCTGCTAGGGACCGTCTAATCCAGTTCAAATTCTTACATCGCAACTATTATACCCCAGCCAGGTTGTCTCGTATATACCCATCTAGTGGTGGTCAGTGTTGGAGGTGCAGTTTTTCTCCAGCGGAATCGGAACACATTTTCTGATTTTTTGTTATATTTATAATGGCTCAGCGTATAGTTATATGGGATTCTCAAGCTAGCTTTGAATCTCGAGTGTCCTAATTAAGTGTTCCCTAGCTGCAAGCAAAGGTTTTCAGTTCAATGCCATCAAGCTTTAACCTGCTGTGCCTTCAAATTGAAGCCGTCTTACTTTAAGCAAGCTTGCTTGGCAGTTGTAATGAGGAGTTGTCTATTACTCCCCCTTTTATTGCTGATGCATTGTAAAGTAGAGAGATTTCCAATACATGTTTGCCCTGTTCTAAGCTTTTTTTCTGTAATCAGCTGCTGACTACACCGAAGTCAGTTCTTCTGTCCATGGTATTCCCCTCTATAGTTCTACCATCTCTGCAAGCATTCTTGCTAAATTTAATTTACAACACTAAATGCTTATTCTTCCAGACAGTATTTTGAAACGAGTTAATTGTTTTCTAACAAGCTAGTATCAGATTGAATACAGAGAAAACATGGAGTCAAATAAATCATTACTTGATGTCCTTGGGCCAACTGTGCATACAGGACTGCTGGTTGGGCACCACACAGTTCTTTTTGGCCCACCTCACCATAACCCTTATGGGTATGCTTTCCTATTGCTCCATAAACCCTACTTCAAAGAAGAAATTGTTTACATGGCATGCATGCTGATAACCAAAAACCCTGAAAAAGCTGTATGCAATTTAGAATGAATGGCAGGATACTATAAGGTGGTATCTGTGTTGTTAACCAGCGATTCTGAATGTACAGTAAACCCAGGGGCATAAACCAATGAGTTGCATAGTTCCATCCACTATTCTAAAATTAGGTCTTATTTATGGGATTACTCAAGGAGGTGAGGCATTTAAAAAAAACTTCTGTTTAAAGTAGGGTGACCAGACATCCCCGGTTTCTGGGGACAGTCCCCAGATTGAGGACCCTGTCCCCGGAGCCAGTCTGTCCCCAGATTTGTCCCCAGATTGCAGTGGCATGGGAAGGGCATCTGGTACTCTCGCCCCGTGTGCAACATTTGAGGGGTGCAAAATCTGTTCCCCCCCCAAGTGTGCTGTTTTGTCCCCCCCCGCCCAGTGACTCCTGTGGTCCAGATTGTCCCCCATGATCCCTCTGGTGTGGGTGGCCCATGTGTGTGTGAGAGTGGAGGGGAGGGGCGGTGCAGAGCTATTGAAGAAGCTCTTGGCAGGGGATACTGAGGAGTGGCTGGGTGTTGGGTACAGTACATGGTGCTGGAGAGCCCTGCTCCAATGGATTATCATGGAGGCCAGCAAAATCAACCGATCTACACTGTTAATATGGGGGGGTGTGAGTAGTGCAGAAATCAGGTAGGTCAGTGTAGTGGTCAGTATTAGGCCCCATACACACGATCGGATATATCCGATGAAAACGGTCCGCGGACCATTTCCATCGGATATGTCCGATCGGGAGTTTGATCCGATGGCGTGTACACACCATCGGATCAAATTCCCCGCCGCCGGACGGCGCGGTGACGTGGCGATGACGCGGCGGTGACGTTGACGCCGCCGCTTCACCGCTACGTCACCGCACCAGGAAGTAAAACACTTCCGCGCATGCGCCGAATCCATTCGGCAGCGGCGCGGCGGCGGTGGGAGCCGACATGTCTGCTGGTAAGTGTACTAACCAGCAGACATGTCGGGCGGACAGATTCCCACCGGATAGATTTCAAAGCTTGCTTTGAAATCTGTCGGGTGGACAAATCTGTCCGCTAGCCCATACACACGAGCGGAGATGTCTGCTGAAACGGTCCATCGGACCGTTTTCAGCGGACATATCCCCTCGTGTGTACGCGGCCTAAGAATTAGGTCAGTGTAGTGGTCAATATAAGAATCATGTAGATCAGTATAGGAATACGGTAGGTTAGTGTAGGAATCAGGTAGGTCAGTGTAGTGGTCAGGTAGGTCAGTGTAGGAATCAGGTAGGTCAGTGTAGTGGTCAGTGTAGGAATCAGATAGGTTAGTGTAGTGGTCAGGTAAGTCAGTGTAGGAATCAAGTTGGTCAGTAACACTGTACTAGTGGGAGGGACTCAGGGAGTGCTAAAAGTCTGGCGTGTGCAAATTTCTTGCCTTGTCCCGGGCGCTGACAACCCACTCTACACCACTGACTGCATATATAACTTGAGGAAAATATGCGTATAAAATAGTTTACCATTTGCCAAGTGCTTTGCACTTTGTTAAACTTTAAATAAATCTTCAGATTAATGTAAAATTGTTACAGAGGATCTTTACTAATATACTCAGGTAACATACATAATTTAGCATGGAACTTAAAGGGTCACTAAAGGATTTTTTTTAGCTAAATAGCTTCCTTTACCCTAATGCAGTCCTGGTTTCATGTCCTCATTGTTCGTTTTTGCTGTAATCCTTCTCTGTTCTGCACACTTCCTGGTTGTCTGTTTCCTTAAAAAAAGTACTGGGAGCTTCTCTCTGTGGTCTCTAATCAAGGAGGTGTGATTACTGTGTCTTTAAAACCCCTCAGAACCAATTAGTTTCATTTTAAAAACAAACACTGCCCTGTATTGGCTCTGTGACTCTGTCCTTCACAGAAGCATGAAACTAGATGAAAAACGAAACTGAAACTGCAGGCACATTATATGATTGATTTTTATCTATTTTTAATCATTTTTAAAAGGAATCAGTTAACTATTATGTCTATACCCTGCATTTCAGCAAAAAAAATGTTTTCCTTTACAACTCCTTTAATTTAATTGAACATTAATTTAATTTAACATGGAATTCAGCATCTCAAAAAATTTGAAGTTAAAAAGTGAAACTCGCATATTATATAGATTCGTTACACACAGAGTAATTTATTTCAAGCATTTCTTTCTTTTAATTTTGATGATTATTGCTTGAAGTGGTTGTAAACCCAAAAATCTTTTTTTTTTTAAATAAAAACCTGCAAGACAAACCCATAATGAGCTCGTATGACAGATTCCAATGATAGAATACCATTCCTCCCACAGATACCAATGATAGGATACCATTCCTCCCACAGATACCAATTGAGGGACACCATTCCTCCGACAGATATCAATAATAGGGCGCCATTCCTCCCACTGATACCAATGATAGGGCGCCATTTCTCCCACTGATACCAATGATAGGGCGCCATTCCTCCCACTGATACCAATGAAAGGGCGCCATTTCTCCCACTGATACCAATGATAGGGCGCCATTCCTCCCACTGATACCAATGATAGGGCGCCATTCCTCCCACTGATACCAATGATAGGGCGCCATTCCTCCCACTGATACCAATGATAGGGCGCCATTCCTACCACTGATACCAATGATAGGGCGCCATTCCTACCACTGATACCAATGATAAGGCGCCATTCCTCCCACTGATACCAATGATAGGGCGCCATTCCTACCACTGATACCAATGATAGGGCACCATTCCTCCCACTGATACCAATGATAAGGCGCCATTCCTCCCACTGATACCAACAATAAAGCACTATTCCTTCCACTAAAACTAATGGTAGGGCACTGTATACTCTCACTGAAACCAGGGCATTTTTAATCCTAGTGGCTACAGTCTGGCCCTTCTAATGAACAGTAAACTGGCCCTTTGTTCACAAAGTTTGGAGATCCATGGACTAGTGGTTAATGGTTACTGTTGGATGTAATCCCTGATGATAATATTATAACTTCACTGAAATCAGAGATTAAAAATATAATACAGTGGCTGGCCATCTGCAACCTAGACAAGGCTTATTTTAGACACATTTATAAATAAGAACCATTGTTCTCCACTCACTTGTGCTGTAAAGGAGATATAGATTTGGTATACAGGACATAAGCCAGCTGCCTGCATTGTATCGCTGAATTCCTGGATCACAGGGTGAGGATAGAAAAGGTGCTGGCTTTTACTATCAATAGCTTATAGCTCATTAACACCATGTAGGCACTCAACACCTCTTCTAGTTAGTGAGAGAAGTCTCACCACGTGTTGGCACCTCTACAAGAGGGCTGAGGGTGGCCGAGCCATAGCTCATCCTGTCGCTGGAATTAATAATACAAGGCATCTTCGGATGCATTGTTGTACAATTTTCCTTGCATCCCCATCCAATCTGTTTCTGTACAGCGCATTCCACAAAAGTCCAGCTCAATGCATTTTTGGTCCTACATTTTGTCATCGGAGTCTTTTTGAATTGGAGGCTTTTTTTTTTTTTTTTTTTTTGAACAAAAGTTTTATTGAGAAAGAAACATTGGCATGTATACAGAAGCAATTACAGCAACGATGGTTATAAAAGAAGCAAATAAAAATAGTATAACATTGTATAGTACAAGTTAGAGTACACCATCATGGGTCAGGCTCCACAGTGCATTCAGAAGTGATACCGCATGTCAACATTGTAAACAGAGTAGGAGGCTCAGATTACCACCTATCCCTAAAGTGATGGAGGTTGTTTGGTTCAGGAATATATTTCAGATAAACAATGTCAATATTGCAAGTATAGGAGTAGTGATTACAACATAGGGATAAAGAAAAGAGGGAGGAAGGGGAGGCACGCACATGCAAGAATAAAATAATACACCTCAGAACTCGGTACAGTACATTGAGAGTTAGGCCCCACGGTATACCAGGGATGGTGTCGTACATTGACATTATAGATATTGTGGAGGGGTCGAAGTGTCTAGCGATTCCCCGGATTAAGATAAATATTATATGAGCAGGAATCAGATATCACAGTGAGGGGACAAACTTTGTCCACCTCATTTACGTGCATGTTTCAGGGTCATCTAGCCATCTGTCCCAAACTTTGTTAAATTTCTCCGGACAACCTCTATTTATGTATAAGAATTTTTTATACGGTAACGTTCCGTTTATCTCTTTTTTCCACTCCGTCCATGTGGGTGGAGTGGGCCTCATCCATCTCCTCGCAATGATCTTTCTGGCCAAAAACAGTGATTCCTGTAAGAAGGTTTTGGTATGCCTATCCATTAGGGTAGGGAAGACTCCAAGGAGACACTGTTTGGGGTCCAGAGTGACCGGGGAGCCCATGTCATCATGCAGGAAGTTGACAATCTGGGTCCAATAGCCCTGGAGTATAGGACAAGACCATAGGAGGTGGAAAAAGGTGCCCGTTCCCATTCTGCACATTGGGCATAAGGTTGACTGTTCCCTGTTGTATCTAGCTACTCTAACTGGAGTCAGGTATGATCGATGGAGAATGTAGACCTGGGTGAGTCTATCTGAGAGCTTCGGGGATACCTCTTTGCATGAGTCCATAGCCTCTTCCCACTCCTCATTATCCATTGGGCCCACTTCCCTCTCCCACCGGGGCTTAAGAGCGTAAGCCACTCTACCAAATCCAGGGGCGGACAACAGAGAGTAAAATGAAGAGATAAGGCCTTTTGGGTCTAGACTCCTAGCTATTGCAATGATAGGATTGGGGGTGGGTGGCGGGGTCGTCTGTGAGAACTGTGCCCTGAAAGCATGACGCACCTGTAGGAATCTAAAGTACATGTGGTCAGGGAGTGAGAATTCCTCCCGGAGGATGTTGTATGTTTTAAGTTCACCATTCCGCACCAATTGGTGAAGATACAATAGGCCCCGTGAACCCCAACCCCCGGGGTCCGGAACCGTACAAAATTCTGTCAGATGTTTATTATGCCATAGCGGGGAGTAGTCATTATAAACGGGTATGCCTATCTTAGTGGACGCCAGGTCCCACACCCGCCTGTAGTGGTATAGAAGGGGTTTGACCTCTCCACCCAATACATTGGTACCCGTCCCCACCGCTATCGCATACAATGGATCACCAGTACACCGTGTCCATCTAGGACATATCAAGGTCCTGAAGCGGTCACTATCCGTCTTATCAAGGTGAAAGAGGTGGGAGAGCTGGGCTGCAATGTAGTAGTGGTTGAAATCAGGCAAGGCCAGTCCCCCCATATCCGTCGGGTTCTTGAGTGATCTCCAAGCCAATTTATGTCTGGTCTTACCCCATACAAAAGGTCTAAGAAGGGCCTCTATTGATTTAAAATATCTAAGCGGGAGGTACGAGGGGGAATGCCACAGGGCATATAAAATTTTAGGCAAGAGGACCATTTTTATAAGACTTACCCTCCCCCAGACACCCAACGGCAGGCGGGCCCATGCGCTTAATTTGGTTCTGATTATGGAGAAGAGCGGGTCAATGTTAAGGGTGGTATAGTCAGAAGGGTTTCGAGATACATGTATCCCCAGGTATTTGATCCTCTCCACCCTCTGTAGCAGCAGGCCAGCCTGGGACTCCTGTGGGGGAAAACTGTCCAATGGCAGAATCTGGGATTTGTCCCAGTTGATCTTTAGTCCGGAGAAAATGCCAAATCGTTCTATGGTATTGAGAGCTTTAGTGAGTGATAGGCCAGAGTCCGCCAAATATAGCAACGCGTCATCCGCATACAAGCTGATTTTTTCGTCAAGGGAGTCCACCCTAAATCCCCTAATCTCGGAGTCTGCTCGGATAGCCATGGCCAGGGGTTCCGCCGCCAGGGCATACAAGAGTGGGGAAAGTGGACACCCCTGCCTTGTGCCTCTGCTGAGGGCAAAGGCCTCCGAGGGCCATCCATTAGCAACCACCCGGGCCGAAGGGGCTTGATAGAGGAGTCGTGTCCATTTAATAAAATTTGGCCCAAAGCCATAGCATCCGAGACAGCTCCAGAGGTATTCCCATTCCACAGAGTCAAATGCTTTGGCGGTGTCAAGTGACACCACCACTCACGTACCCACTTCTTCGTGTTCTGCCTGAAGATTCATAAACAATCTGCGGAGGTTAAAAGAGGTGTTACGGCCCGGCATAAACCCGGCTTGGTCCGGGTGGATGAGGGAGAGTATGACCTGATTAAGGCGCATGGACAGGATTTTAGCTAGAATTTTCACATCTACCTGTAACAGTGAGATGGGGCGGTAGGACTCAGGGAGTCCTGTGTCTTTCCCGGTTTGGGAATCAAAACTATCGTTGCCTCTCTCATAGAGGGTGGGAGTGTTTGGGTCTGGAAAAGGTCGTTGTAGAGTGCAAGGAGTCTGGAGGTGAGCATCTCTCCATAGTGTGAATAAAATTCTATCGGTAACCCATCAGACCCAGGGGTTTTGGAGCGGGCAAAGCCCACCAAAGCAGCCCCTATCTCTTCTACAGTAATGGGGGATTCTAGGAGATCCACCTGGTCAGTCTTTAGTTGAGGGAAAGCTATCATCTCCAAAAAACTATTCATAGGTTCCTTATCCATCGGGGCCGTGGACTTGTACAAATCTGAGAAAAAATCCCTAAATCTAGAGCTTACTATTTGTGGGTCCGATACTGTCGTTCCCCCCGGGTCCCGTAGGGTTATAACAACTGGCGGCCTGTCTTCGCAGTGAACCAAGTATGCTAACATTTTGCCTGCCCTTTCTCCTAATTCAAACAGTTTTTGTCTGGAAAAGAATAATTTCTGCCTAGCCTTTGCATAATGAATTTGATCCACTACCCTGGAACGCTGTTTCAGCACCGCCGCAGCCGCATCCGATGGAGCGGCTATGTAGGCACGTTCAGCAGCAGACAGTTCTGTGGTCGCTAAATCTAGCACCTCCAAGGAGTCAACTTTAATACGGTTAATGCGGGCTGTGAGACGAGTTCGAACATGAATTTTAAATGTCTCCCAGACCACAGAGGGGGGCGCAGATCCGTCATTGTCTTCAAAGAATACCCTCCATTCATCAGTGAGATCGTCGTCCTCTGGAAGGAGGGATAACCAAAAAGGGTTTAATCTCCATGCCCGAGGAGGCCCTTCCCGGGGTACGCTCAGGGTGATCATGTATGGGCAATGGTCCGATAATAATCTGGGGCCGAAGGTCGCATCCAACAGACGCGACCGGAGACCACCAGAAAGGAGGATATAGTCAAGTCTGGAGAGCGTACCATGTGTGGCTGAGTGGCAAGAGTATGCCCTGGCCAGGGGAAACCTAAATCTCCAGGAGTCAGTCAGGTGTAGGGTATCAACTAATTTAGAGAATTTGGATGTCGGTGGTGGACGGGTAAGGGGTTGGGAGGGGGACCATCTGTCAAGTGTGTCGTCCATCGTAGCATTAAAGTCGCCCAGCCATACCGCCTGTATCGAGGGATGTTGGGCCATGAAGGCAAGGCCCTCAGTCAGAGCGGACATAGTAAATGGTGGGGGTATGTAGAAGGCCAAAATAAGAAATGGTTCTCCAAACAGCCTGACTGAAAGGAAAACATAGCGACCCTGGGGGTCCGTGCGAACCTCTTCAAGAGAAAAGTGGACGGACTTGGCAACAAGTACCGACACCCCCCTGGAGTGGGAAGTATGGGTTGAGTGATAAGCAGAGCTTTTTTTCTCAGAAAATAGGTGCAGGAACTCAACCACGACCCGTTCATATTTCACAAACAGTAGAAGGGTCTTAAAGGGGCATTAAATACCAGAATTGCATTACATACAGTGTGCAGAGTTCAGGGGGTTACAAAGCAGTCACTTGTAAACACAGAAACCAGACTTCTGTGTTCACAAGTGATTGTGGTGAGCGGGCACCAAAGGGTCTGAGCCAAAGGTGGTGGAACTGAGTTCCACCAAGTTCCCCCAGAAAAAAAGCCCTGGTGATAAGAACATCCCACCCACGGACGACGGAGTGCCATCTGCAACCTCCCCTCCACATGAGTTTCTACAAGCACCAGTATATCAGCCCTCTGTTTTTTAAGGAATGCTAGGACAGCAGTGCGCTTCACCTTATTGCGCAGCCCCCTGACATTCCATGTCAAAAACTTTACAGACGCCATGGACCTATGACCCAATATGAGGCTGACCCAATCAGAGCGATAGATATCTCTTTCCACACCAGGAGCCCAACCCCCGCAGTATACAGGTGTAATATTATCGATAGAAGGAGAATACACATTATCCAGTGAAACCATACATTGCTATTTCTGCACCGCAGTTTAAATACCATACATGCCAATATATACAAACATTTATAACCTTCCCCTCCCCCCTCCCCCCTCCCCGCCCTGCACCTCCCAAACATGGTGCGGGCATGAACCCAAAACTGAACAAACATCCCCATCCCGTGGTAAAAAATGACAGTAGAAATAAAAAAAGAAGAAAAAAAAGGAAAAAATGGATATGCGGAAGTAGGCAGCCTCCAGCACCAGGACCACAGGGCCTGGACCATCCCAGCAGACAGAACAAATGTGAAAAAATTGAAGAGCGTACATCCTATAAGGAAACAGGCATCTGGAGCCGGGATTTGAGTAGATCGGGCAGTGCCTTCGCCATCACCCGCACATAAGTCCAGAGACCGGGATGGGCATGGGGGGTATCCACGCTGTACCATGCACGCAGCTGGTAGGCTCCAGGCTCCCGCTACGAGTGCAGCACACAGTATACACGGGCCCTGTAAGAGGCCTCATAGGTAATGTCATAAACAGAACATAAAACGTTTCTCAAGCTCCAAATCAACCCATTGCAGTCAAATTCAAGGATAGGTCACGCCTCGCCCAGCCCCAGGCGGTGGGCAGTACAGAAAGAGCATAGAAAAGAACCCACAGAAAACTAGTGGGATTCAGGGGAGTCCGTTAGACCAACTGGACATATGGCAGTCAAGACTGTGTTATTGATAGTCAGTATGTCAGAGGATACAAGCTGTGTAGGCTAAAGGGGTTGCGGTCATGTACTCACAAACATCTCAGTCCCCGCCACCCGGGGGGGAGCGACGTTCCAGCCAGGCAATCGCGTCTTCTGGAATTTCAAAAAAGGAGGCTCTCCCATCATGTTCCACCCGGAGCCTGGCAGGAAAAAGCATGGCATATTTGTAGTTGTGGATCCTCAGCCGGCGTTTAACTTCCATAAATAAGTTGCGACGGCGGCCTCTGCTGTACTTCTGCCGAAAAATCTGGGAACACAGCCACCTTGACGTTCTCATAGTCTATATTTCCCCGCAACCTGGCCATACGGAGGGCAGCGTCCCGATCCTTAAAGTGGAGCATTTTAGCTATAAACGTGCGTGGTGGGGCTCCCTGCGGCGGTGGTTTGGCCGGCATGCGGTGGGCACGTTCCACTGACAGCATGGGAGTGAAGGCCTCCCTCCCGTAGGCCTTGATAAGCATCTGCTCCAGAAACGCGGCGGGGTCTTGTCCTTCAGCACCCTCCGGAAGGCCGATCAAACGAATGTTACATCTCCGGAGTCTGTTCACCATTTCATCTTGCTTGGCAAACAGCTGCTGTATCTGATGCTGCATGTGTTCGGTGTCTGACTGTAATGGCGGCAAGGCATCCTCCACCACACTGAGACGGTTCTCCGCGGTCTTCACCCGGTCCCGGATGGCATTCACATCCTGCCGAAGGAGGGAGATGTCAACCTTAACCTCCTCTATCTGTGTGGCCAAAGTGGTGCGACACAGGTTGATGGCTTCAAGCAGTTTGGCAGTGTCTCCCGCCGACCGCGTCTCCCCCGCCATGGCTGCTCCGCCATCTTCCACAGACTCCCCCGAATCATGGCGATATTGTGCCAACTTCGCCTGGGTGGATTTCTGAGATTTAGGTGGCGACATGATGGCCCGACTCTGAGGGATCCAGCTAGGTAGGTTTGGTGGGTCGATTCCGAGCGTGAGAGGCAGGATGATAGGGATAGCAGGATCAACGGTCAGAGCTCTGGAAAACACGTCCTACTCCATGCACCCTCAGGCCACGCCCCGAATTGGAGGCTTTTAAATGGTTACACAATGGGGCATATTTATAAAGCAGTGTATGTGACCCCAACCAATCATTTACTGTGGGAGCTATCCATCACTGTAGTTTAAAATACATGCATTTGTAGTGAATGTTTGCTGCATAGGTGTGCACGGCCTATTGCCTTATTGTGTGTACCTCAAAGCTCAAACACATACATATGTGTGCATGCGTATTTATACTGACTGTGTCCGTGGGGCAGTGGATGGTGTCAGTAGAGCAGGGATTGGTGTCAGTAGGGCAGTGGATGGTGTCAGTAGAGCAGGGATTGGTGTCAGTAGGGTAGTGGATGGTGTCAGTAGGGCAGGGATTGGTGTCAGTAGGGTAGGGATTGGTGTCAGTAGGGCAGGTATTGGTGTCAGTAGGGCAGGTATTGGTGTCAGTAGGGCAGGGATTGGTGTCAGTAGGGCAGGGATTGGTGTCAGTAGGGCAGGGATAGGTGTCAGTAGGGCAGGGATTGGTGTCAGTAGGGTAGTGGATGGTGTCAGTAGGGCAGGGATTGGTGTCAGTAGGGTAGGGATTGGTGTCAGTAGGGCAGGGATTGGTGTCAGTAGGGCAGGGATTGGTGTCAGTAGGGCAGTGGATGGTGTCAGTAGGGCATGGATTGGTGTCAGTAGGGCAGTGGATGGTGTCAGTAGTTTTTTATTATTTTTTATATTTTATTACATTTGTTAGTTTTCGGGTTTTTTAAGCCATGTTAGGTGGCTTTGGTGAAATATCAGTGGTTTAAACAGGGGGAATATGCGCCACAAAGGGTGATTAGGTCGGCACACCCTGTGCGCACTCCTATGGACTTTGCTGAATGTGACATTCACTGCTTTATACATACTTCCCTATGCAGGCTAAACAGCGCTGTTACTAATATGCAATTTTTGACATGGTGTCATAAATCAACAGTTAAGCCCCCATTCTCATCTCTAACCAATCTTTCTGGTAACGTCATTTCCTGGTAATTTAGAAGTGTTTAAAAAAAAATGCCTAAATGCCCTAAGAGTTTGAACAGCAAATGTTTGGTTCAAACCTACATTTGTACCAAATACTCAATTTATCACTATTGCGTAATTAAAAAATTCCCTTTAACATAACAATCACAACTTAAAACATGTTGTCCCAGAAAAAGGGATCTTAAAACATTTTCTGTATTACTGAGCTGCAAAATTACGAGGTGTTGCTTTTATCGGCTGGAGAACAACGTTGCCTCATCCAGATTAAATTTGTAAAACCACAGAGGAGCAAGAAGGATGAAGCAGGAAAGCCTACTATAAAGATTTGTATTTAAGACACTGATTGGTTACGATGCACAGCTTCATCAGATTCTGTGTGCGCCAGTTTTAGTAAATCCCCCCCAATGTCTTAATGAATTGCAGTCTTACGAGCAGAAATTCCGACAAGAAAACCATGGATTTTTTTCTGACGGAATGTTGGCTCAAACTTGTGTTGCATACACACGGTCACACAAAATTCCAACCATCAAGAACGAGGTGATGTACAACACTACAACGAGCCGAGAAAAATGAAGTTTAATGATTCAGCATAAGTCAAAATTGATTCTGAACATGCGTTGAATTGATTTCGAGCATGCTTGTTTTTTGCATACAGACGATCAAAATTTCCTACAAGAACTTGTCAGAAAAATTGAGAACCAGCTCTCAAATTTTTGCTGTCGGAAATTCAAACAGAAAAAGTCAGTTGGAGCCTACACACGGTCGGAATTTCCGACCAAAAGCTCATATGGAACTTTTCTTGTCAGAATTTCCGAACGTATGTACGCAGCATTAGGGGCTTACTTATGAAAGATATTATATGTGTCTTCTCATTTAGCTTCTCTAAGGCCCCATACACACGAGCAGACAGATTTGTTCAAATCTGTCCGTCCGACAGATTTGAACAAATCTGTCTGCTGGGATTTTGGTTTGCTCGCGTGTACACACGAGCAAACCAAAATCCCCGCCAGCAGAGAGCGCGCTGATGTGTCGGTGACGTGGCGGTGACGTTGACGCCGCCACGTCACCGCACCAGGAAGTAAAAAACTTCCGCGCATGCGCCGAATCCATTCGGCGGCGGCGGTGCGGGACAACATGTCTGCTGGTAAGTGTACTAACCAGCAGACATGTCAGGCGGACGGATTCCCACCCGATAGATTTCAAAGCATGCTTTGAAATCTGTCGGGTGGCCAAAACCGTCGGCTCGGCCGTACACACAATCGAATCTGTCTGCTGAAACGGTCCAGCGGACCGTTTCCAGCGGACAGATTTGATCGTGTGTACGAGGCCTTACAGTTGCTTCTATATGGACTGTCCTGGTGTCATACATTGTGTTCCAGATTCTGAGTGGGCATGTGTGAAGTCAACATGCAGCAACACCAGAGGACATCTGAATTCCCACTGAAGCTGAATTGTCACACTCAGACATCATAAGTAAAGATAAATAGGACGGGGGGCGGATATAAACCCTTAATAGGTTAGCTGTTACAATAATTTATGCCTGACTACGTATTCATATTCTATCATAAAAGTCTTTCATAAAACCAACTGAGTTCTGGTATGATGAAGCCATTTTTGCAAAAAGGGGTTGTAGCCTCTGGTGTGATATGAAGGAGGACACATAAAGGTGCATCTCAAAACATTAAAACAGGGTTTGACAAATTTGCTTGGAATCTAGGAGCCAGCTAAAAAAGTTAGGAGCCAGGAACGCACCCCGTCCCGCCGAGCTCACGTGCAGAAGCGAACGCATATGTGAGTAGTGCCCGCATATGTAAGTGGTGTTCAAACCATACATGTGAGGTATCGCTACGATTGGTAGCGCGAGAGCAATAATTCTAGCCCTAGACCCCCTCTGTAACTCAAAACATGCAACCTGTAAAAAAAAAATTACGCGGCCTATGGAGATTTTAAAGGGTAAAAGTTTGTCGCCATTCCACGAGCGGACATAATTTTGAAGAGTGACATGTTGGGTATCAATTTACTTGGGGTAACATTGTCTTTCACAATATAAAATAAATTGGGCTAACCTTACTGTCGTCTTATTTTTTATTCAAAAGTGTATTTTTTCCCCAAAAAAAGTGCGCTTGTAAGACCGCTGAGCAAATACGGTGTGACAGAAAGTATTGCAACGACCACCATTTTATTCTCTAGGGTGTTAGAATAAAAAATATATATAATGTTTGGGGGTTCTAACTTCTAAGTAAAGGGAAGGAGATGCAAACCGGGAGGGAAGCGCCATTAGCATTGCTGGTTGTCTTGTCATACCAACGGACACCACAAGAGGGCACCAGATTCCAGAAGGAACCATAGGACTGCAGAAGGCCGCAAAGCCGCGGCCTCAATTACCGGCGCGGCCCAACGCGATTGCGAGGGGGGTGCACGTGGAGACAGGGTACCCAAGGGTACCCCAGCTGTGCCACTCCAGGCGCCAGGTTGCTAATTCTAGTCGCAATTGTGACCTGGCGCCCGGGGTTTGTCAAGCCCTGCATTAAAATATCATGAAAAAGTTAATTTATTTCAGTAATTCATTTCAGAAAGTGAAACTCGTATATTATATAGATTCATTACACACAGAGTGATATATTTCAAGCATTTCTTTCTTTTAATTTTGATGATTATGGCTTACAGCTAGTTAAAAACCCAAATTCAGTATCTCAGAAAATTTGAATATTGCATCAGAAAAAAAAAAAAGTATTTTTAATACATAAATGTTGGTTTACTGAAAAGTATGTACATGTACAGTATAGCAGGGCTCAAAATTTCAAGCCCTGAGCTACTAGCCAGGCCTCAAGGGTTACTTGCCACCAGTTGCCCCGCCCAACCTTTACCTTTCCCCTGCCCCTAATCACACCCTCATAAATTATATAATGAAATTACACTTATATGTTAATACTTTTTTTTAACTTAAATCTGCATAAAACAACAGTTTTATCAGTTCCCCTTAGCACAGCCTCACCAGTGCCCATCATTGCAGCCTCACCTGTGCCCCACCATTGCAGCCTTACATATGCCTCACCATTGCAGCCTCACCAGGGTGGAGGAAGTGAGGGCGGACGAATCATGACTGGAGGAAGAGGAGAGCCACGGGATCGTAGATCAGTACAGCACGCTGTTACTGCTTACATTACAATTGTCTCCACTCTGCTCGCTGAAAGAGAAAAAACTCCTGGAGTGGGACTTTAAAGGCACTACAGCAAAAATAATATTAATATTTAAGTAAATAAATAATACTTATTGAAAACACATACTGTATATAAATAGTACAAAAGCGTGGATACATAAAAATTGCAATACAGATATGAATTCTTAAAACCAACGCGTTTCAGAAAATAGGGTTTTTCTTTCTTCATCAAGGCAGTAACAGAATTTCACATTTATAAGAAATGCAAGATAATCAGTGGACAATTTGTACAACAATACATCTATTGTCTCCACTCTGCTCGCCGTCACACACAGCCCTGACTCCTCCTAACCCCGCGCCTGTGACAGACAGAATGCATCCCAGTACTGGATCTGTTTTATCTATTAGGCCTCGTACACACGAGGGGATATGTCCGCTGAAAACGGTCCGATGGACCGTTTCAGCAGACATCTCCGCTCGTGTGTATGGGCTAGCGGACAGATTTCTCCACCCGACAGATTTCAAAGCATGCTTTGAAATCTATCCGGTGGGAATCTGTCCGCCCGACATGTCTGCTGGTTAGTACACTTACCAGCAGACATGTCGTCCCCCACCGCCGCCGCCGAATGGATTCGGCGCATGCGCGGAAGTGTTTAACTTCCTGGTGCGGTGACGTGGCGGTGACGTGGCGGCGTCAACGTCACCGCCGCGTCACCGCCACGTCACCGCGCCGTCCGGCGGTGGGGAATTTGATCCGATGGTGTGTACACGCCATCGGATCAAACTCCCGATCGGACATATCCGATGGAAATGGTCCGCGGACCGTTTTCATCGGATATGTCCGATCGTGTGTACGAGGCCTTACAGGCGCGGGGTTAGAAGGCGGGGCTGTGTGAGAGTGAGCAGAGCGGAGACAGTTTCAATATAAGCTGTTACAGCGTGCTATACCACTAGGTATTCCCCCGGCTGTCCTCTAACTCCATGCTCTCTTCCACCAGGAGTACAGCTCCTGATCAACCCCCCTGCCGCCAGTGCTTCACCCCCGCCCCCCACTCCCAGGCAGCCCAGCTCTCATTTTCCACTCACAAAATGTAAGTAGGGGGAGTAGAAAAATTATAGGACTGCAGTATAGTATGCACTCAATATTTGGTCAAGCTCCTTTTGCATGAATTACCACATCAATGCAGCGTGGCATGGATGCGATCAGCCTGTGGCACTGCTGAGGTGTTATGGAAGTCCAGGTTGCTTTAAAGGCAGCCTTCACCTCGTCTCCATTGTTGGGTCTGGTGTCTTCCTCTTGAGAATACCCCACTGAATTTCTACGGGGTTTAGGTCAGGCGAGTTTGCTGGCCAATTAAGCACAGTGATACCCTGGTAATTTTGGCAGTGTAGGCAGATGCCAAGTCCTGCTGTAAAATGAAATCAGCATCTCCAGAAAGCTGGTCAGCCGAGGGAAGCAAAATTTCCTGGTAGACGGCTGCGCTGACTTTGGACTTGATAAAACAGATCAGGTGACATGGCTCCCCACATCATCACTGACTGTAGGAAACCTCACACTGGACCTCATGCAACTTATATTCTTCTTCCAGACTCCGGGACCTTGATTTCCAAATGAAATGCAAAATTTACTTTCATCCGAAAAGAGGACTTTGGACCAATGAGCAACAGTCCAGTCCTTTTTCTCCTTAGCCCAGGTAAGACACTTCTGACGTTGTCTCTGGTTCAGGAGTGGCTTGACACAAGGAATGAGAATGGTAGCCCATGTCCTGGATACGTCTGTGTGTGGTGTTTCTTGAAGCACTGACACCAGCCGTAGTCCACTCCTTGTGGAAATTCTTGAATGGCCTTTGCTTTACAATCCTCTCAAGGCTGCGGTTATCACTGTTTCTTGTGCACCCTTTTCTGCCACACTTTTTCCTTCCACTCAACTTTCTATTAATGTGCTTGGCTACAGCACTCTGTGAACAGCCAGCTTTGTTAGCAATGACCTTTTGTAACTTACCCTCCTTGTGGAGGGTGTCTTTTGTACAACTGTCAAGTCAACAGTCATCACCCTGATTGGGTTACCTACTGAACCAGACTGAGAGACGATTTAAAGGCTCAGGACAACCTTTACCGGTGTTTTGAGATAATTAGCTGATTAGAGTGGGACACCATGAGTCTACAATATTAAAAGTTTTCACAATATTCAAATTTTCTGAGATACTGAATTTTGGGTTTCCACTAGCTGTAAGCCATAATCCTCAAAATGAACTTGCCGCCTGCCATATAGCAGAATGACGGCGGCAAAGAGGTTGTGATAACCTGACTGGATGTCATATGACGTGATTTAGAATTTCACTGCCAGCGCACAGCATGGCAATCGGAGGTGCTGTGTGGAAGTCTGATACAAAGAAACTCCGATCGTGGTATGAAGCTTCTGATATAGGCTTCTTACCATGTGATCAGCTGTGACCAATCACAGCTAATCTCGCTTGAACCAGGAAGTGCCGGTTAAATGGTTTTCCTCGGTTCACGCTAACAGGGAGAGCCTATCGGCGGCTCTCCCTGTCAGAGGGGGGGTCTGTGCTGATAATCAGCACATTGAATTATCAGCACAGCCCCCATCAAAATGTGACAATCAATGCCAAATACCTGCCAGCCTGTCCCCTATTAAACAGCCATTTGGTGCACTATCAGTAATGCCTTTCAGTGCCCCATCAAAGTGCCACTCAGTAATTGCCTGTCAGTAGCGCCTCATCAATGCTGCCTATCCAGTGCTACCTATCAGTGACCTTCAGTGGTCATCAGTGCCCGCTATCAGTGCCCATCAGTTGACTGCCTATTCAGTGCTGTCAGTGCCGCCTATCAGTGCCCATCAGGTTATTTTTTCGTTACATTTTCGGTACTTTTTTCATTTATAGCGCAAAAACTAAAAACTGTGATCAAATACCACCAAAAGAAAGCTATATTTGTGGGAAGAAAATAATAAAAATTTAGTTCGGGTGCAGCGTAGCATGACCGCGCAATTGTCATTCAAAGCGTGACAGCGCTGAAAGCTAAAAATTGTCCTGGTATGGAAGTGGTTAAAAGAAAGTAATGCTTCAAACATATCACTCTGTGAGTAATGAATCGATATAATTTGAATTTAATTACTTTTATTTTCCTAGCATGAAATGAAAGCTAGCACTCGATCATTTACTATCCCCACTGTTTTTCCATTTTCACTATATTCATACTGTCGCACAGGGCTAGTAGATTCTTGCCAGCGGCACTATACACTCTGTGCATGACCAGCAGCGGCTGTCAGTGGCGACCGTGTGTGTCTAGGGTCAATGTTTCTATCATAGGCCTACGCAAGGGGTGTGCCAGGTGTACCTGGGCACACTCTAATCACTGTGTGCTGTGCTGATTGCCCCCTACTGCCCAAGCTTCCACCCATGTTGCTCACCCCCCCCCCGCAGTGCTGCTGGCTTCCCTTCTCTACTCTCCCCCTGGCTGCAGCTGGGGATGTTTTAGAATGGAGAGCGGGGGAAGAGGCTAGTATATATGTAATTTATCCCCACCTTTTCTAAATGAACACACCCACTCACTGTGTTCATTCATAGCTGAAGCATTGTAAACACTGTTTACTATGCTTCCGTTTGTGAATGAATAAGAAGCCGCGCAGAACAGAGCACTTGCCATTCATTCAGGCCTGGTTCACACCTATGCAGGTTGCAGTTTTCATATTCCAGGTGCATTTTGCGTTTTTCTATGGAACCAAAAACCAGAAAAAAGTGCATTGATGTGAACGTGACTCATAGAAGTCACTGGCATAGCAGACACTGGCTGGAAAAAGCGCCCAGAGGCGATTCAGTTCGCATGCGTTGCGCTATACAAGTCATTCATTCATAGAAAACCATGTTAAATGGACTGTAGTGTGTCTCTGCAAAACTGAAACACACAAAAAAATGCATAGGTGTGAATCAGGGCTTTCTGTCCAGTGCAGCTGAGGCTGCAGAGAAAGGTATGTGTTTGATCTATGGGCTGCACACCCAAATGCAGGGGTAGGCAACCCGGGGCCCTCTAGCTGTTGTGGAACTACATTTCCCATGAGGTATTGCAAGGCAGGCAGTTACAATTACTCCCAGAGGCATGATGGCACTTGTAGTTCTGCAACAGCTAGAGGGCCCCATGTTGCCTACCCCTGCATAGGCTGCGCACACTTATGGTTTCTATAGAGTTCTGGCCACAGCTAATTGGCCAGTGTTTATGAATCCATAGCACAGAGTGTTCAGCCGTCTCTTAACCACTTGCCGACCGCCGCTTGACTATTTACATTGACAGAATGGCACGGGCAGGCAGATTGGCGTACAGGAAAGTCCCTTTAAATCTGCCGCCCAACGAGTGCACGCGCCTGCCGCGTGCCTCGCGAGTGAGGTTGCGGGTCCCAGGAACTCGATGTTTCTGGGAGACCCACGATTGCGGTCGGAGAGAAAAAGAACAGGGGAATGCCTTTGTAAACAAGGCATTCCCCTATACTGCTTAGTGATACTGTCACTGATGACCGTTCCCCGTGATCGGGAATGGTCATCAGTGATGTGTCACTTGCAGCCACGACCCCTAACAGTAAGAAACACTCCCTAGAGAACACTTAACCCTTACAGTGCTACCTAGTTAACCACTTCACTGCCATTGTCATTTTTACAGTTATCAGTGCATTTTTATAACACTGATCGCTGTAAAAATGACAACGGTCCCACAATAGCATCAAAAGTGTCCGATGTGTCCGCCATAATGTCACAGTCACAATAAAAAAATGCTGATCGCCGCCATAACTAGTAAAAAATATATTAATAAAAATGCCATAAAACATAACTTTTGCGCAAACCAATCAATAAACGCGATTTGTTTTTACCAAAAATATGTAGAAGTATACGTATCGGCCTAAACTGTGGAATTTTTTTTCAAAAAGAATTTTGGGGATATTTATTGTAGCAAAAAGTAAAAAATATTGTTTTTTTTTTTTTCAAAATTGTGGCTCTTTTTGGTTTATAGTAGAGTTGTCCCAATACTAGTATCGGTATCGGGACCGATACAGAGTATTTGCGGGAGTACTTGTACTCGCACAAATGCTCCCGATGCTTCTGCCGATACTTTTTTTGTATTTATCAACATGTTCTGTGAAAATTCTTTGAGTTTTTTACTACTGCGTGACAAGCAAATAAAACATTTTTATTCATTTTTACTAATTTTTATTCTTTTATAATGTCTTGAGTTAGAGTTCTTCATAATTCTAAAGAAAATATCCTTAGTCTGTATTGTGGTTTGAAAACTGTCACATGACATTTAAAAAAAGTGGGCCAGATTCGGTACGGCGAGCCCTTACTCCTAAAAAAAAGTCTAACTGGTACTTGTTAGACTGGAGTCCTAATTTCAAATGGTACGCGGACAACCCTAGTTTTTAGCACAAAAAATAGTCGAAAAATCCAGAGGTGATCAAATACCTCAAAAGAAAGCCATTATGGCTGCGAAAAAAGGCTTCAATTCGACTGGATTGGGAGAGACGTGTTCACGTACGCCAATTGTCAGTTAAAGCTACGCTGCCGAATTGCAAAAAATGGCTGCAACTTTGCCACCAAAATGGGTGGACTTCAGGGTTAAAGCGTCGTTTTTAGAAAACCGCGTCGGGGTATGCAAATGTTTTGTAGTGTGAATGTAGTCTTTTTTTTGCCGGCGATCCCCGATTGTGTGAATTACGATCTTCATTCGCAATCTCTTACGGCACATAGCTTTAGTCATTTGCTTTGCAATTTTTGCGTATGTTACACTATACCAGCTTTTTGCTGCAAGAAGAATCAGAATAATATTGTAGACACACATGAAGATAATTTATTTCAGAACCTTGTACAATAAATCAATTGTTAAAATGTTTTGTTGTTTTTGTATGGTGAAGGTAGTCGTTGTTTTTGTATTGCGTCGAATTTCTACGTTTTTGTATTGTGTGAATGTAGTCTTTTATTATTTTTAACGTAAGTCTATTGTTTTTGTATTGTGGGAATAGTCTGTTGTTTTTGTATTGTGTGATGTAGTCTATTGTATTGTATTGTGTGACGACGCTACTCATTGTTATTGTATTGTGTGAAAGTAGTCATTGTTTTTGTATTGTGTGAATGACGTTGTTTTTGTATTGTGTGACGATGTGTCTATTTTTTTGTATTGTGCGCAATGTAGTCTATTGTTTTTGTATTGTGGGAATGTATTTTGTATTTGTATTGTGTGAACGGAGCTGTTGTTTTTGTATGTGTGCAATGTAGTCGATCGCCGCGGGGACGCGCTTATTGTATTTGTGAATGTAGTCTTTGTTTTTGTATTGTGCCCCCTAATCGCGTATTTTGTTTTTGATTACGCGGCGAGAAATAGACTGTTGTTTTTGTATTGTGTGAATGTAGCTATTGTTTTTGTACGGGCAAAAATCTAGTCCATTGTTTTTGTATTGTGTGATTAGTCTATTGTATTTGTATTGTGTGAAAGAGCCTGTTGTTTTTGTATTGTGTGAATACGGCAGCTATTGTTATTGTATTGTGTGAATGTATTTTGTTTTTGATTGTGTGACGCAGCTATTGTTTTTGTATTGTGTGAAGTGTATCTCATTGTTTTTGTATCTGGCCCAATGTATCGGTATTCGTTTTTGTATTGGCGAATGTAGTCATGTTTTTGTATTGTGTGAATGTAGTCTATTGTTTTTGTATTGTGTGAATGTATCTATTGTTTTTGTATTGTGTGAATGTAGTCTTTGTTTTTGTATTGGTAATGTAGTCTTTGTTTTTGTACCTTGTGTGAATGTAGTCTATTGTTTTTGTATTGTGTGAATGTGTCTGTTGTTTTTGTATCGGGACATGTACCCTATTGTTTTTGTATTGTGTGCACATGTAGTCTATTGTTTTTGTATTGTGTGAATGTAGTCTGTTGTTTTTGTATTGTGTGAATCACAGAGTCTATTGTTTTTGATTGTGTGAATGTAGTCTGTTGTTTTTGTATTGAATGTAGTCCATTGTTTTTGTATTGTGTGAATGTAGTCTGTTGTTTTTTGTATTGTGTGAAAGCTCTATTTTTTTGTATGGGGAAAAGTCTGTTGTTTTTGTAAGTAGTCTGTTGTTTTTGTACATGAATTTTGTTTTTGTATTGGGAATGAGACGTTGTTTTTGTATTGTGTGATGTAGCCGTTTTTGTATTGTGTGCAATTGTCAGTTATTTTTGTAAGCGAATGTAGTCTATTGTTATTGTATTGTGTGAATGTAGTCTATTTTTATTGTATTGTGTGAAAGTAGTCTATTGTTTTTGTATTGTATTAATGTAGTCTATTTTTATTGTATTGTGTGAAAGTAGTCTGTTGTTTTTGTATTTTGTTAATGTAGTCTATTTTTATTGTATTGTGTGAATGTAGTCTATTGTTATTGTATTGCTAAAGCTATTGTTTTTGTTTGTGTTAATGTAGTCTATTTTTATTGTATTGTGTGAATGATCTATTGCACCTATGCAGTGAATTGTTTTGTATTGTGTTAATGTAGTCTTTTGTTATTGTATTGTGTGAATGTAGTCTATTGTTATTGTATTGTGTGAATGTAGTCTATTGTTATTGTATTGTGTGAATGTAGTCTATTGTTATTGTATTGTGTGAATGTAGTCTATTGTTTTTGTATTGTGTGAATGTAGTCTGTTGTTTTTGTATTGTGTGAATGTAGTCTATTGTTTTTGTATTGTGTGAATGTAGTCTGTTGTTTTTGTATTGTGTGAATGTAGTCTATTGTTTTTGTATTGTGTGAATGTAGTCTATTGTTTTTGTATTGTGTGAATGTAGTCTGTTGTTTTTGTATTGTGTGAATGTAGTCTATTGTTTTTGTATTGTGTGAATGTAGTCTGTTGTTTTTGTATTGAGTGAATGTAGTCTATTGTTTTTGTATTGTGTGAATGTAGTCTGTTGTTTTTTGTATTGTGTGAATGTAGTCTGTTGTTTTTGTATTGTGTGAAAGTAGTCTGTTGTTTTTGTATTGTGTGAATGTAGTCTGTTGTTTTTGTATTGTGTGAATGTAGTCTGTTGTTTTTGTATTGTGTGAATGTAGTCTGTTGTTTTTGTATTGTGTGAATGTAGTCTATTGTTTTTGTATTGTGTGAATGTAGTCTGTTATTTTTGTATTATGTGAATGTAGTCTATTGTTATTGTATTGTGTGAATGTAGTCTATTTTTATTGTATTGTGTGAAAGTAGTCTATTGTTTTTGTATTGTATTAATGTAGTCTATTTTTATTGTTTGTTGAAAGTAGTTGTTGTTTTTGTATTGTGTTAATGAGTCTATTTTTATTGTATTGTGTGAATGTAGTCTATTGTTTTTATTGTGTGATTGTCTATTGTTTTTGATTGTGTTATGTAGTCTATTTTTATTGTTTTTGAATGTATTATTGTTATTGTATTGTGTGAATGTAGTCTATTGTTTTTGTATTGTGTGAATGTAGTCTATTGTTTTTGTATTGTGTGATTGTCTATTGTTTTTGATTGTGTGATGTAGTCTGTTGTTTTTGTATTGTTGAATTAGTCTGTTTTTTTGTATTGTGTGAATGTAGTCTATTGTTTTTGTTGTTGAATTAGTCTGTATTTTTGTATTATGTGAATGTAGTCTATTGTTTTTATTGTGTGATTGTCTATTTTTATTGTATTGTGTGAAAGTGTCTATTGTTTTTGTATTGTATTAATGTAGTCTATTTTTATTGTTTTTGAAAGTATTGTGTTTTTGATTGTGTTATGTAGTCTATTTTTATTGTTTTTGAATGTATTATTGTTATTGTATTGTGTGAATGTAGTCTATTGTTTTTGTATTGTGTTAATGAGTCTATTTTTATTGTATTGTGTGAATGTAGTCTATTGTTATTGTTTTTGAATGTATTATTGTTATTGTATTGTGTGAATGTAGTCTATTGTTTTTGTTTTTGAATGTATTATTGTTTTTGTATTGTGTGAACTAGTCTGTTGTTTTTGTATTGTTTCTTGGTCTTTTGTTAGTAACAGTTTTTTTATATAAATGATGGAAAATTGGATCAAAGAAAATAATTATGTACAGTGATCACTTACTTACAAAGCATACCGACTTGCAGTGCTTGGACAGGCCTTTCAAAGAAATTAAATCGCTAATTCAATTTTAAATCTGGATAGCTCTGGGTTTGTACAGATACAGAAGCATAACAATATTATTCTGCCCACAGAGATCCCATATCTAATTTATATTAGTAATAATGTGCTGGTAACATTCTTGCAATGATTAACACTCGTTATATCACATTGCAGGGCACTGCATAACACACAGAGATGTAAAAGAAAAAGTTTGTGCGCAACCAAACTGTGACAATAAATAAATAAATATTGTGAAAGTGTCCTTGTGCCAAAAGGCAAAATAAACATGAAAAAAAAAGGGGAATGGGAAACAAAAAGTCCTTAGGATATCACACCGATGCCAAGGATTTGATCTGGACTCAGTCCACTAACAAATGACAAGTTTGATGCAAATATCTTCAACACGATTACCACGGACAAGTATAATAAATGGCTGCTTACCAGATCCGTCGGATCCCCACTGGGATCAACAAGGCTCTGCACAGAGATGTCCTCAGCTGGCTCAAAACCTTCCCTCCTTGTCCGTTCCTCCGCTGACAATCCAAAAGGGAAAAAAAACGTTTGTCTCTTGTAGATTTCCCGGGAAGTTGGATCAGTCTCATGGGATGGTATGAGAACGTATGGGTAAAGAGGAAAAAAGGCGCTTCATAGTGCAGTACTTAAAGGGTCACTAAAGGAAAAAAAAATTGGGCTGAAATGACTGTTTACAGGGTATAGAGACATAGGGCCAGATTCAGGTAGAGTTATGCCGGCGTATCAGTGATACGACGGCATAACTCACACTTTGCGCCGGCTTATCTGTTTTCTGCATTCAGAAAACAAGATACGCCGGTTTGCTGCAAAGATCTGACAGGCATAATTGTATTACACCGTCGGATCTTAAATGCAGTTTTAAAATGGCCGCCGGGGGCGTTCTTATTGATTTACGCCGAGAATATGTAAATCAGCGAGATACGGCAAGTCACGAACGTACGCAGGCCCGACGCAGTCACTTTACGACGTTTACGTAAGGGTTTTCCCGGTGTAAAGATAAAGCAACAAAAAGCAGACGCATCCTATGTTAATTATGGACGTCGTGACCGCGTCGAATTGGAAAAGTTTTACGTCGTTTGTGTAACTCGTCCGTGAATGGGGATTGACGTCATTGACATTCACGTCGAAAACACCGTCATAATTTGGAGCATGCGCACTAAGATACATTGACGGCCGGGCGCATGCACAGTACGTTCGCCGCGGGATCGCGCCTATTTTAAATACTACACGCCCCCTACCCGCCCAATTAGAGTTCTGCCGGCCCATTTACGCTACGCCGTCGCAACTTTAGGAGCAAGTGCTTTGTGAATACAGTACTTACGCGTAAAGTTTCGGCGGAGTAACGTAAATGAGAAACGTTATGCCGGAATAAAGAACCGCTCGCCATCCTGAATCTGGCCCATAATAGTTAACTGATTCCTTTTAAAAATGATTAAAAATAGATAAAAATCAATCATATAATCAACCTACAGTTCTAGTTTCCAGTGATGGTTTGTCTAAAACCCGTCAGCCCAATGTAGTTTCAGTTTACACACAGTAATCACACCTCCTTGATAATGACCACAGTGAGAAAGCTCCCAGTACTGTGGTTATAAAGAAACAGACAACCAGGAAGTGTCCAGAACAGAGCAGGATTACAGCAACATCAAAGCAAAAACGAACAATGAGGACATGAAAAGGTAAAGGAAGCTATTTAGCTAAAAAAAAAAATTCCTTTAGTGACCCTTTAAATAAACAATTTTCACTTTATTCCACTCAAAAGAAAAAGTAACTGACATCTGAGAAGTTTCATAAGTTACAAAATATCAACTAGGAAGCATAAAATTCAAACCAGCTTCGGCTCAGACCAAAAGCTGGGGGCGTGGTGACGTCAGCAGCTTCTGCTCCACCCGACACTGCATTTCTCCCTATTAGGCTTCGACTGGGAAAGGAGGCAGTCAAAGTCCCAGTCGAAGCCCAAAAGAGAGAAACGCAGCGTCGGGTGGAGCAGAAGCTGCTGACGTCACCACGCCCCCAGCTGATTGGTCTGAGCCGAAGCTGGTTTGAATTTTATGCTTCCTATATTTTTGTTTTCATGTTTATTTTGCCTTTTGGCACAAGGACACTTTCACAATATATTTATTTATTTATTGTCACAGTTTGGTTGCGCACAAACTTTTTCTTTTACATTACTGCAAGCCTAGTATTCAGTTTTTTTTGGTTAAGTGCAGCACCTGTATTTAATTTATTTGCATATGTGCACTTTGTTTTGTTGGGGTTAGCGCGGATTGCCCATGCTATACATAAAACACAGAGACCCCGGCCTCCACTAACTGTAGGAGCAATGTACAGATCCTTTCATTGTGCCACATATAAAGAATTGGCCATCCCATGTGAGAGGAGTAATGATAAAAGGCCATAAACACAGTGTTCTGTGCAAGTCCATGCACTGTGTTTATGGCCTTTTGTCAGTTACATTTTGTGAGTACCCACTTTTATACAAAAAAAAATATTATTAAATTATCTCTGGTAATACACTAGGTGTGCGTGTAGGGTGACCACATTTTCAAACTACCATTCAGGGACACCCCCTTTCCCAAAAATCAGCTTGTGCTGTAACGAATCACAGCACAGTGATTGGACAGGGATTTATGATTTCTCCAATCACAAGCAGGGGGCGGGGATTGTTCTCCTCCAGGCATTCCTGGCCAGGACAAGTACTGTCAGTAAGTAAAGCAGTGATGTGATGGCCTTTTTTGGGGGCATTTGTTTGGCTTGGGGGGTGGCTGTATCAGTTTCATTCCAGGACACTGTATTGTCCTGGAATGAAGGTGCCCCGGACAGACCTGCAAAATTCGGGAACTGTCTCCAGCAATGCGGGACACATGGTCACCCTATGTGCGCGCCTTCCATTTCTGTTTTTCCTGTAGTTCCTTTCGGATTACCCCATCTGAGGAAGGCAGCACCCACCTAGCTTTGGGATACCATATATACCGTATTTATCGGGGTATTGCGCACTCCGGCGTATAACGCGCACCCCTAAAGTGGACCCTATTCCTGTGGAAAAAAATATTTTTGTACTTACTGTTTTGGTGTCTTGCGCGGCGTCCATCGGCGGCTTCGTCGGGTCCGGCGTCCGTCTGCGGCTTCGGGTGTCCTCTTCGTCGGGTCCGGCGTCCTTCTGCGGCTTAGGGTGTCCTCTTCGTCGGGTCCGGCTGTGGCTTCGGGTGTCCTCTTCATCGGGTCCGGCGTCCTTCTGCGGCTTAGGGTGTCCTCTTCGTCGGGTGCGGTGTCCTTCCTGCTCGATCCCCGATTTCCCGCGCCGAGTTTGAATACTGCGCCGACATATAGCGAGCGCAGTACACTCGTGTATAGTCGGGCAGGCTCGGCTACTCTCGCCGAGCCGAGCCTGCCCGACTATACACGAGTGTACTGCGCTCGGTATATATCGGTGCAGTATTCAAACTCAGCACGGGAAAGCGGGTATCGGCGTATATCGCGCACCCACGATTTTTCCCTGATTTTCAGGGCAAAAAAGTGCGCGGTATACACTGATAAATACAGTACCTTTTACACCCCCATTATATCTGATATCTGTTATGTCACACCATGGAAGACCTATGAAGATGTTATAATCTTTTTAGCATTTGGACTATTTACACTGGTTTTAAGTGCTGCAGTTATGATTTATGATATTAGCAAATATTAATTCTTTAATTTTGCGAAAATAGTGAAGCGCTGCGTATCTATAAATCTTATATAAACAAACAATTATACATTCCAAAAAACAATTTATAAAAAATAATAAAAAAAATCATATGTAGGTTTCCAAAGCTGTCACCGTTGTATAAAATTGTATTTAAATGGATCCAATATTCAGTGCACACCACCACCTGCTAAAATGCCTGCTCACCTCAAGAATGAGTATAAAACTCATAGACAGATCACTCCTTGCGTCCACCACGATCAATCCACTTTATCAATGGTAGTAATCCCTACAGTCCCCAGACTACACCTCTGTGTGGGTAATTAACGTTTGAATTGTCTCCAAACAACACCTTCCTCCACTCGCTTTTCAATAATCAATTCCACTTATATTTCCAGGGATTAAGAACATAAAAAACAAAAAACACAAGTACCATAGTGTTTTCTGCTTTTAAATTTATTAAAAAAGCCCCCCTAAAAAGTTACGCCCCGAACACACGATCGGAAATTCCGACAGCAAAAGTCCAAAGTGAGCTTTTGAACGGAAATTCCGACCGTGTGTATGCTCCATCGGACTTTTGCTGTCGGAATTTCTGTCAACAAAAGATTGAGAGCTGGTTCTTACATTTTCGTATGGTCTGTAGCAATTCCGACGCATGCTCGGAAACAATTTGACGCATGCTCGAAAGCATTGAACTTAATTTTCCTGGCTCGTCGTAGTGTTGTACGTCACCGCATTCTTGACGGTCGAAAGTTCTGAGAACTTTTGTGTGACAGTGTGTATGCAAGCCAAGCTTGAGCGGAATTCCGTCGGAAAAACTATCCCAAGTTTTTCCGATGGAAAATCTGATCGCGTGTACGCGGCATAACAAGAAATAACAATAAAAACAGCATGTATCAAATTACCAGCTCATACACCACAGATCTAGACTCACGGTGCTTCGCCTGACATCACTGATTCGACTCCTTCCCTCTAAATGCCTGTCGGCCCCTCATTGGCTTTCATCAGTAGATCTAATGATTAATTTATTAATGTCACACAACTGGTTGGGTTCGGGGCACAGTACTCTGCGCCCCGAGCCCACCCCTTTTGAAGCAAATTATTTCTAAAAAAACAAAATAAATAAGTTGGAATCCATGCATCCAGCGCCCTGCATGTAGATTAGGGGCCGGGCGCATGGATTAGGGGGGCTGCACCCCTGCGCCCCTAATAGACGGGCCGCCACTGGCAAAACTGCATGAATTTGTATATGCTTGGAGTTTTGGCAATGCATAAATGATGACAGGGAAATATAAATACAGTTTACATAGTGAATGCCGTATTAGACTGGTTGGAATCACACTGCATTTTGGCGCTTACCATGTAATAAATAATTAAGTTTAGTAATTTAAGCTAAAATCAATACATTGTCTACAGACATTTACTTTTCACTGAATTTATTGACCCTTTTAAAGAGACATTGTCAAGGGGCCGTTATCATTAATAGGGTGTAAAGAGCAGGGTTCCAAGTAAAGGGGAGTATGTGACCTCATCTATGTGACAGTGCTTAGGCCTTAGCAGCCAAACATTGTCATTTACAGGGGGCCATGGTGTTTTCCCACTGTCTAAGCTCCAACATCAATCAACGCTGGAGCTTAGACGGGAAGGGAAGCTGCATTGAGGAAGCATACAGTAGCTGGGTAAAGTCTAATACACTGTTTAACTTAAAGCGGTGTTTCAACCGATTTTCGTTTTTTTTTTTTTAAAGTTTTATGCTCCTCTTACCTCTGTTAATTAGCAGCCCGTGTGTCCTAATGTATTGGCCCCCAGGATGCGATTATACTGCCAAACGATATGTTTGATTTCAGTGTTCAGGCAGTTTTCATCTTGCTTCATGGCACGCTGGGCACGTTGAAGCCCAGCACTAATCATTTCCGGGATACGGCGGTGAATGCTGGCGTCCCAGCATGCACCGCTGTATCCCGCGCATGTCCTTTGCTGTTCTGTGTTGACGGCGAGCAGCGCCGTCAACACTTCACAGTTACCATGGCAACGGCCGGCGTCAATATGACCCGCCCCGTTGACCATAAAGACACTTGCCGAGTCACGTGACCGCGGTAATATCGCGGGATTTCATGAGAGATCGTCTCCTGGGAACATCACATCTAATTCCCAGGAGACTGAGCGCGTCGGGGGAAAGATAGGGACGCCCATTCATCCGCGGGGAGAGTTGATTGACAGGCCACATTGGAGAAAATATAAAGGTAAGCCTTTATAAAAATAAAAAAAATACCACCGATTTGTAATGGTCACTGGGAGACAGTAGTGCTCATAGAGAGTGAAATATTAGGGTGAACCTCCACTTTAATTATATTAAAATGAGGTTAATAATATAGCTTAGATTACAATCTTCAGTTTTACTCAAATTAGTTGATGCAAAAATGAATACACCCCATAAAAAAAATGACCACATCTAGTATTTGAAATGACCGCCATGATTTGTAAGGACAGCACCAAGTCTTCTAGGCGTGGAATGAACAAGTTGGTGACCTATTGCAACATCTATCTTTTTCCGTTCTTCAAAAACAACCTCTTTTAGAGCCTGGATGCTGGATGGAGAATGATGCTCAACTTGTCTCTTCAGAATTCCCTATATGTGTTTGATTGGGTTCAGATCAGGAGTAGGGATGAGCTTCGAGTTCGAGTAGAACTCACGTTCGACTCGAAACATTGCCTGTTCGTCGAACAGCGAACTATTTGGGGTGTTCGCGGCAAGTTCATGTGAACTTTAGAACCCTGTTAAAGTCTATGGGACTCGAACGTTTGAAATCTAAAGTGCTAATTTTAAAGGCTAATATGCAAGTTATTGTAATAAAAAGTGTTTGGGGACCCGGGTCCTGCCCCAGGGGACATGTATCAATGCAAAAAAAAGAGTCCCAGTAGTCTTCTTTTTCAGCATGGATCTTGGAAAATTCTAGGTGGGCTTTTTTGTGCATGGGCTTCCTTCATGGACAACACCCATGCATGCCATTCCTCAGCAGTCTACTCCGTATAATGTCATGGGGGTACAATCACCCCATTTTGGCTTTCTACTTTGGCTAACTGCAGTGAACCTGCATGTCGATTTTCTTCAACCCTTCTCATCAGAAGACGCTCCTGTCAAGGTGTTAACTTCCGTGGATGGCCTGGACTTCACTGTGAGATGGTTGCAGTTCCATATTTGTTACATTTTTGTATCACTTTTGCTACAGTATTCTGACCGATAAGTAAAGCTTTGCTGAATCTTCTTGTAGCCTTCACATTTCTTGTGTAAATAAATTATTTTCTTTCCCAGGCCTTGTGGCATTTCTCTTCTATGTGGTGCCATTGCTGACAGCATGACAGGGGAAGGGGTTTTCTTTGTTAAGCAACACCCTTCTATAATCAACTGTCTGCTGGACATCTGTTTATTGAATAATTAATGAATAATTACTCACATGTAGTTAAATTCTTGTTAATAGGGATTTTGTTGTCTGCAAAATTTAGCTTTGCTCCTAAGACTTTCATTGGGTGTATTCAATTTTTTACAACATGGTCTTGAATGATTTGCTTAGGAAAAATACTTTTGTGTGTGTGTGTGCAAATTAACAAATCTTGGTTGCAATCAATGGCCCGAATTTGTTGGGAGTACTGTATTTTGTAGTATAGTGTCCCATAGAAAATGTTGATTCCAAAAGGAAAGTAAAGGTTTTCTGACAAATCTGTTGGGGTGTACTAATTTATGCGCACCACAGTAAATACAAGGAGCATATCTACCTGCCAGATCGTTTTGTTTTTCATCTGTACTGCACCAGTCCACACCACTCTTATGCAATCTGGTGATCCTGAAACACATCTGCAGGTCAAGCTGGAACATCCTTCTTGCTGCGTTGCACACAGATAGCTTGATGTATAAAAAAATTTTTTTAAAAAAGCCATCATTAAAGTGTATCAAAATTTAAAATCATATATTTATTTACACATTGTATTTCAATTATTTCTAGCATACTACTATTAAAAGAGAAGTGCGAGATTAAATAAAAATAAGCATTCATACTAACCTGAGTGGCTGCAGCTGTTCCCTGCTAGCTTTACCACTGAAAACTGAGCGAGTACATGATCGTTAATTGTTCAGTTCTCATTCTTCAGTGAGCAGAGAGCGGTGACTGTCAGTCACCCTCTCTCTGCTCTGTCCCTCTTAATAGAGTGCCAGGCAGGAGAGGGATTGGGAGCAGCTGGTTTTGGATCTGAGTCAGGGCTGGACTGGGACAAAAATTTGGCCCTGGACTTCATCCAGACTGGCCCACTTTGACAGGTCTCTCCCATGGCAGCCAGACAACTCCTGCACCCCCCCTGGCCACCCAAGCCCCCTCTCCCCCTTCACTAGCCACTAGCTGTTCTACTTTATTAGAGTAGAATGGCTGGTCCTGGTACTTTTATAGGCAGTACCAGTGGGGAAGCTAGACATTATTTCACCCGGGAAAAAGAGTCAGTTCGGTGCCCCCCCTTATGGGACAAGATTAGGCAGAAGTGAGAAACTCCCAGGCCATAACTGTTGAGTCAGCTGTCTGTCCCCGTCCCCCCTGCTCCTCTGGTCCTCCCCCTGCTTCTCTGTTCCCCACAGGTGAGTGCTGCGGGGAGGGAGAGGAGGTGAGCGCCAGAGGAGCGGAGGGGGGTGGCGGTCTGCTGTCACTGAAGCCGGCCCACTGAGGCATCGGCCCACCGGGAAACTCCCTGTAGTCCCAATGGCCAGTCCATCCCTGATCTGAGTGGCGCGCTGAAAGGCTGATCCATCTGCCGGTCCAGGCATCTGGGTGGATCCCAACACTATTGTTGGGATCCCTGCCAAGCCTGGACTGTCTCTGTGATGTCAACTGACAGCCGGATTTAGAACGATTTTGAAGTTTGTAAACTTACTTTGTGAAGAATCTAACACATTTACTTTTTTTAAGTCTGTGACACATATTCACTATGCCCTGTGAGTAGGCACTGCTGTGTCACACATTTCACAGAGCCTGCCTTCTGAACTACAGTCCTCAGAAATCATCAGTAAACAGCAGAGGAGTAGCTGCAGAAGCATCCAGAAAGTTGTGGAATGTGATGGCCAGTAGACAGGCTGCACTCACAATATGGAAGGAGATTTTTCAAGTAAGGTTATACTGGAAAGTCAAAAAATAATTATTGTTTTATTTCAATTTCAATGCTGATGTTATAAAATGAAATTGTATGCTTTAGAGTCACCATGTCGCTTCCGCAGACCCCCGTGAACAGGCAACCTCCACCCCCCCATGTTTCACAAAATCCACTGTACCACAAGCGGGCCCACGACCTGTATGACGAGTGTTGCCATTAGAAGCCATGACTAAGCTCCAGAGCAGAGCGAAACGTGTTGGAAGCTTGACATGGTCAGAGTCCAGGTTGAGGTTGCCACTCTCATATTGTTTCAAGGGACCATGCGGATGTGCGGCCACAGTGATTCTTTCATAATAGCCATAGCAGGAGCTGGGATGAGCTCCATCCTATGCCAGCACTCCCAGTGGTGGATGTTTCAGAATTTACACATACCCTGTTTCAACAGAGCTTGAGTGGCACACTGAACTGCTTTGGGTCGGTCACAGAGGCAAAGGAGGCCAAAAAACATCTGTTCACGGATTTCCTCTAGCTAGTAGGAACCTAGAAGCAATGAGGATTTTGTCACGTCTGGTTCCTGCTGTCACTTTTCCCAACTGCTGTGGACAGTGAAGACAGAGCTAATGGAGTTCAAATGGTGTTTTTTTCTATTTTTTTTAGCCCCCCATAATTCAGTAGCCCCCCCCCCCTCCGGGATATCAAAGCCCCGCACTTACCCCACTTAGAAAGCGGGCGGGCAGTGTGTTCCTTCTTCCTCCTGTGGACCACTGTGGTTTCCGCCGTGAACCTCCCTCCTCCACCTCCTAAACGTCCAATAGGATCGTGTGTCCTTTCAACCAATCAGGATATGGGTATCAGACCCACGCTTCCTGATTGCTGGAGAGGCGATTCAATGTTAGAAAAGCGAATATTCATTCGCTATTCTAACACACCTTGGTGGGCTCAGAACGCAATGCTCCTCGTCTGGAGCCCACCCTGTTCTGAAGCCTATTAGAGCATCTGGCTTTAATCAGGTACTTAAAAAAAAGTAACGTAATTCATGTGTCCAGCATCCTGAAAGGGGCCGGACACATGAATAGGGGGTGGAAAGGGGAGGCGAGGGGCCACCCCCTGTGTTCTATTAGCTTCTTACCCATTCACAGCAGCTGGGGAAAGTGACAGCAGAAACACAACAAAATCCTCACTGAAAACTAATAGCTCCTGATGTCTTGTGAAAAAAGCTACCACTCTAAGTATGCTATCACATAGGAAGCTATTATGTTTGAGAGTTTTAAATAATCTTTAGGCATAAATTGATTATTTTAACATGTGTGCAAAAAAAAAAAAATAGCCATGGCAGCGAAAGTAATAAGTTGAATTGATGCTTTGCCAAAGAAGCATATACTGTACTTACCTTTCTTTCACTCCTCCAGCACTCTGATTGGCCGCTGGGAGTGAACAGAAAGCCCTGCATAAGTTACAGGCCACAGTAATAGAAGCTTGCACAGGGGTAGGTTCTCCCTTCATGGGCTAGTTCTGTATGGGGTACTTTTCTTAGCTCCTGCCGCTAAATGGGGCAGTGGTGGAGGGAGTGAAGGGTGACAATATGCTCTTTGAGGCCAGGTTCACATATGTGCGACCGCGGTTCCCAGCATGGGGTCCGGTTTGTTCCTGTTCACCAGTTTAGGTGTCAATGAGGTGTGAATTTTTGCCTGAATTTGCTCCTGAACTGGACCCAGACATGCATAGGACCCTTTTGGAATGCGGACCGTGGCCAGCTCCGGACCTGTGTGAGCTGGCTTCATTGAGAGCCGGTCACACTCGCATGTAATGCGAATTGGATGCGGTGAAACCCACATATCAGACTTTGGAGAATAATGGTGTTCCTGTCCATAGCCCTTACTCTTTCTATTTCTTGATCTATAGAGGGAAATGAGTACCCCTTTTGTATAAATCTTTTGGCTTACCCTTGTGACTACGAGAGGAAGTCCGCCTCTGATGTGCAATTTCTGCGCAATCTGACAAACTGCCTCTCAGTTGTGAGTCATGTTTACACAACCAGTGGCCTATAGAAATGGTACTACTGGCTGATAATTAAATGCAGGAAAAAAATGAAAATTGCATCAAATACTTACCGTATTTTTCCTTTCCTGACACCAATCCATGCCAGCATATATATGATATAGCTCCACCTCTATCTCCACCACAGGACTAGTTTAAATCTATAAAAATTAAAGGGTTAACCCGTCCCATTCTCCGCAAAAATTTTCAAGATCAAGAAAAGAGATCTGGTCGTAAGCCGCTGTCCAAGTGAGTACAATGCTCCTTTGCTATCATTAAGGTATTCAACTTGTCCATGACCTGGTAATCGTCTGGGAAGACTGTGACATGTCACAGTCTTCCAGACCATTACCAGGTCATGGACAAGTTGAATACCTTTTATAGCAAAACATTGAGAATACTCACTTGGACAGTGGCTTCCGACCAGATCTCTTTCCTTGATCTTGTTATTTTTGCGAAGAATGGGATTACGGGTTACACACCTTTAGGAATCATTTCAAGATTTAAACTGAGTCCTGCAATGGTGGAGATAGAGGTGGAGCTATACCTCATTACCAGCTGCCATCATAGGCCCGGGTTGGTGTCAGGAAAGGAAATTTCGAGAGGGCAGTATTTGATACAGATTTTAATTTTTTTCCTGCGCATTTAATTGCACATCAGCCAGTAGTACCATTTCTATCACTTTTAAACCTCTCGTAGTCACAAGTGTTAGCCAAGAGATTTATACAGAAGGGGTACTCAAATTGCCCTCTATCAGTTTATTTAAAGCAAGAAATAGAAAGAGTAAGGGCTATGGACAGGAATACCATTTATTGCGGACAAACCCTTGAGTTCTACAGCTATAGGGACCGCTAGTAGCTACAAAATGATTTTGGATTTTAATATCCAACACAAGAAGTTTGAATAAATCGTAGCCAAGCATTGGCCCATCCTGAAGGGGGATTCAACCCTTGGGCTCTGTTCTTCTAGATCGTCCCCAATTCATCTATAGAAAAGCTACAGCTTTAAGGGACAGTATTGCTCCTGGGGTTATTGACCCATCATTGCTCAGCCCAAGATGTTTAACTTTTTGTCAAGTTTTTATGCCTGTGGTAGTTGTGCGAGCTGCAGACATGTAAGAAATAATGTTAAAAAACGCAAAAACTTCAGTTCTTCTGTCACGCATGTAGGAATACCCTATTAAACAACTTATTACATGCACCACCATAGGGTGGTGTATATGTAGGAATGCGAATGTGGACTGCAGTATGTGGGGCGTACTTCTCGTGCGCTCCACGTACGTGTTGGTGAACATATTAGCTGTATTAAGAGAGGGGTGAAGACGCATAGTGTTTCTCCACACTTTAGAAAACACCATCAACGCAACCCCAAGGGCTTAAAGTTCTGGGGGATTGAGAGGGTGTCCAAACACTGGAGAGGGCAGACATTTTATTCGCCAACTAAGCCGGCCGTGAATCTTTTTGGATTTTTGAGCTTATAAGTTGCATCTCCTGCAGGCTTGAACGTGGAGTTCGACTTGAATTGTTTTATCTCTGATAGATAGGGTTGGACGTAAGTGTTTTTTATTTGTGCTTTTTAATTAATTTTAAAATGTTGTATATTTTAATATTTCTAGATAATAATAACTTTATTAGTTATTATTTATATTTTATTTACTATATGTATTGTGGTATTGCTATGCATTGTTGTGACATTAGTGGCGATCGTGGATGACGTCCTTTATATGTGAAAATTATATTCGCAAAACATTGCGGGCATGTATATATTATTTATATGTGCAATTTTATATATAAACTTTTATTCATAAATATTTTATTAGAAGTATTTTGTGCTATACTGAGGGAATGTAACATGGTATGTCGGAGAATTTTTATTTTTCCTTTTTGTTCCCTGTTACATGCCTGTTATCCCCATCCAGCCATGTAGTAAGTCTGGTTATTGTTAGCCTTATACTTCCTGTATTTTATGTAGCTCAGCGGCCATCTAGTTATGTCCAGGAGAAGAATCCTTCCTGTGAGATGCAATTGACTTTATTGGCTGCATCCGCACATGGATGTGACTTGGCTGACGGGTTGCTGTGGCTACATATAAATAGGGACGTCCAGTGTGTTCTCCCTTGCCCCACGCTGCAGAAGTCCCGCCCATGGGACGTAACGCGTACAGGGGAAGGAGCCACGCAGGACGTCACCTACGATCGCCGCAGACTGTGTATGCCTAGCACGCTTGTACAGCTGACACTCGGCATTGACAGTTTCTTAAAATGTGAGTGTACCTCTGATTATATGTCTCATTAAATGATGTTTACCAGAGATCACTAGATCCTCTTTTCTTCTTTCATTTATATGCTGGTATCATTGCTGGAAAGCGATCTGGTTAGGATCTGTACTGCCATCTACAGCCATTTGTTTCCCCATGGACGTCTCAGTTTGACCTTTGGTTTATATTGACATGCTCTATGACCTTTTAAGGTCGAAGTCTTAAGGTGAGAGGCCATCTTACACACGGTGGTGGATATCTTGGTGTCACTTTCTCACTTGCACTTTATGTGGATTCTTCGGATTGGATCTGTGGATTTGTTATCATATGGACTTTTATTCAAATGGACACTTTTTCTTCTTTTTTTATATGAATTTTCCTTTATGAATTTATTATATTAATTATTTATTCATGTTTGGTTTTATATTTGCGCTGCACTGTTTTCACTATACATATGCTACTATGGATTGGCTTCAGGAAACAAAAAGTTTTGGTATTTGATACACATTTCTGTTTTCCTGACGCCAACATGGCAGCATACATTTGATAGCTAACAAGCTAAACAGGAAGAGCTATAATGCATAATTAAACTTTATTACAATGGACATGGAAGTCTGAACCATCATTTAGCCAAAGTCCACTAACTTACAAGACCCTGTTTCTTTCTTGTAGCACCTGTAGCAGCCAGTGCACTGCAACAACCAGCCTGCTGCTTTGCAGATGGTCTCCAAAGACATCTTGCATGCGCTGCCCAAAATGTAGAAGAAGTAGACATAGGGAGGGTCTCCATTTACTTCCTTTATAGATTTAAACTGGTCCTGTGGGGAAAGATAGGGGCAGAGCTATATCATATGCATGCTGCTATGTTGGCATCAGAAAATACTTTTTAAGGACAGCCTCAATTAGTACTTATTTTTAGGTCCATACTTTTCGGAATGGTTGGCAGCCCTACCAGCTAATTATCTTTCCTTTAAGCCCATTAGCTGGGGACTCTTGTATTTGACAGCATAGTAAAGATTTTAGATCAAAACTGCAAAATGAATTGTGATAAAAAAGATTAGTGAATGATAGGGCGCTTTCATGTATTTCCCTGGAGTACATCTTTAATTAGCTTGCCTTTTTTATTTTTAACTAATTGTCTGCATGTTGGAATTATGGACTTGCAAGGCTTACATCTTCATTTTAAGACAGACTTCGATCCACCATCTTGTTACAGAGACATTCAAAGAACCATGTTGTCTTCAACATAGCTTATTCAAACATTGTATATTGTACTCTGCTAGCCTGCAACACTAATGCCCTGTACACACAATCGGTTTGTCACGATGAAAACGGACTGATGGACCGTTTTCAGTGGACGAACCGATCGTATGTGGGCCTCATCGGTTTGTTTTCCATCGGTGAAAAAAAGTAGAACCTGTTTTAAAGTTTTCTTATAGTTAAAAAAACAATAGAAAAAAACGATCGTCTGTGTGGAAATCCATCGGTCAAGAATCCATGCATGCTCAGAATCAAGTCGACACATACTTGGAAGCATTGAACTTGTGTTTTACGTCACCGCGTTGGACACGATCGGACTTTTAACCGATGGTGTGTAGGCAAGACTGATGAAAGTCAGCTTCATCGGATATATCTGATGAAAAAATCCATAGGTCCATTTTCATCAGACGAACCGATCGTGTGTACAGGGCATAAGGGGTGGATTTTCTAAAGTCAAACAGACTGTGGACTTTGCAAGTACAATTGTTTCAGAGCTTAGAAAATTAGATGAAACTCTACTTTGCAAAGAATTCCCAATCACATGCAAAGACGATAAAAAGAACAGAAATGTTGCTTGTACATGATTGGATGATGGAAGTCAGCAGAGCTTTCCTTTATTTATTAAGCTCTAGACAAAAACACAAAAGAAAAGAGCGCTAGCATAATTCGGCTTTAATATTGTAAAGTTAAAAACACTACACTGGTCAAACTCACATTGTGTGAAAAGTCATACAGCATAAGGATTCCACAATGGTTGTACTCCTATATACCACCTCAAGATCCCGACAGGGAAGGGGGGAGTCGTGGATGCTCAACCTAGCTGCCCGCATCCTGAATTAGAAAAACAACATTTCGAACCAGGCAGGACTTCAGCAATGCAGGTTTATTAACAGCTGGTAACATACAGGTTTATGTTCAAAGTATTACAAGATACAGGTCTAATTTATACAGTTTCTTACAATGCAAGCATATTAGATATTGGTATTCTTATCCTCTAACCAAATTGAAACAATAGTGAATTGTTCTCACCTTGAACCAGAATGGGTCTTTTCTGCCAATTCTTGGAAACCCATTATCTGATGCGGACCAGTCGGTCGACCAGCTCGAGTTTGGGCTCTTTCACACGTCCGTTCCGTTCATTCGTTTTTTGGACGTCCGTTAACGGACCTCAATGCTTCCCTATGGGAGCGGATCCGTTAGCGGATGATGCATCCGCTAACATCCGCCAGAACCGCATCCGTTTTTTCGGACGGAAGAATGTCCTATTTTTCTTCCGTCCGGCCGAACGGATCGGATGCAAACGGACAGACGGTCCGTTTCCATCCGATTCCCCATAGGGGATAGCGGAGGAGAGACAGGGCGGTCCCTGCACAGTGTGCGGGGACCGCCCTGTCCGCCCGACAGCTCAGCGGAGACCCCCCGCTGAGCCGATGGACACACGGAGTGGACTGAAAAACGGACCGCTCCGTGTGAAAGGGCCCTTTGTTAGGGAAATTTACCTGAGAACACACTCTGGAACAAGTTAAGAAGTTAAGCAGACAAGTTACGGACAGATATTTGCCTATTGGTTCTGACCGCTTGCCACCCGTGCAATAGGTCTGCATAGACAGTCAGCTTGATAGACACCTATCTGAACAGATAATTGCCCACTGGTTCTGACCTCTATGACACATGCATTAGGGCAGCATACATAGAGGTCAGCCTTATGAGCTCCTATCTGACTTGTCTGTCTAACAATTGTAAAACCAGCATTTATATACCCTCGCCTTATTTCAGCCATCTCTCCTAGATATGATTGGTTGCTACGATCTATGTAACACCTGTCCTACAACCAAACAAACTTAGTTATTGCCATAATTCCTATATGTTTATTGAAAATGATTTTCAACTGGTTTTGTCCAATTAAAGACACCTGTGTAGGGACAGTATGGCACCCAGCCATGTTAGATCAGACCCTTCTTGTCCTGATAAGACTTCACCAACAGATTTGTGACTTTGGAAGAATGAACTTTTAATAAACCCTCCTTATGTGTTATGTCTTACTTTATAATTCTATATGCATGTGTATATATATATATATATATATATATATATATATACCTTTTGGTTCCCCAAAAAGATCCTGTAGAAATATATAAATATATATATATATATTTATGCATATACATATATACACACACATATATATGTATATATGCAAAGCAAACTACTCTAATTCAATATTGTCTAATTATTAATATATACATTGAAAACTGTATTTTAACCGTTTTAATGAGGGCACAAGCCTGTTATAAAGAGTTTTATTGCTTATCCTCGAAGACTTTTATCTTATCTCACCAAGCTATATTTCAACTATTGTCAGAATGTTCCCTGTCTAATTAGTGAACTTAGACCCCTTATACACTGAGCCGTCCCATAGCGTCAGCTGACGCTGTGGGCGGATTTACAGCACATTTCGGCCATTAGCAGGGCGAGAAAAGGTTAAAACTCACCCGAAATACCTGTTGCTATGCGGAAGTCCGTAATCTGCCTCTTCCACTCCGCGGTGCCTTTTCTTCTTGTCCTTCTCCTTGTGAATGGGGCGTTACAGCACATTTCGCCCATTAGCAGGCGAGAAAAGGTTAAAAGTGTGAATGGCCGCCCGGGCGGTGGGACTATCGCCCATCAGCGCGGGCAAGTAGGACAAGGTAAGTGTCTTTATTTAAAGTCCAGCTACACTGTTAATTCCAATGGGCAGCAGCGGTGGAGGAGCGGTATACACACCGCTCCTTCACCGCTCCAAAGATGTGGCTAGCAGGACTTTTTTTTACCGTCCTGCTAGCGCAATGCTCCAGTGTGAAAGCCCTTGAGCTTTCACACTGGGGACAATGGAGCAGATGTTTGAGGGCGGATTGCAGGCACTATTTTTAACAATATAGCACCTGCAATATGCCCTCAGTGTGAAAGGGGTCTTACAATGAACTATCTTAATACATTTTCGAGAACACCTGTGTACAAGTACTTGTCATGGAGGAGAGAGGTAATTTAAAATTCAACACTTAAAAATGAACACGTTCTAATATATATATATATATATATATATATATATATATATATATATATATATATTATTTTCTGTAATGTACTGATATTATACTTTCATATATTTTAGATTCATTACACACAACTGAAGTAGTTCAAGCCTTATTGTTTTAATATTGATGATTTTGGCATACAGCTTAAAACCCAAAATTCCTATCTCAAAAAATTAGCATTTATCCGACCAATAAAAGAAAAGTGAATTAAAAAAATGTCAACCTATAATTCTGTTCAGTTATGCACTCAATACTTGGTTGGGAATCCTTTTGCAGAAATGACTGCTTCAATGCGGCATGGCATAGGCAATCAGCCTGTGGCACTGCTGAGGTGTTATGGAGGCCCAGGATAGCGGCCTTATATCCAGAGTGTTGGGTCTTGCATAACTTATATCCCACAGATAAGGTCAGGAGAGTTGGCATATAATACCATGGTCAAAACCATTTACCAACTGTGAACGTGCTTAAAAATAAATCTTCATCTCCATAAAGCTTTTCAGCAGATGGAAGCATGACGTGCTCCATATAGCTAGCTGCAATAGATAAAACACAGTGGACCAACACCAGCAGCTGACATGGCACCCCAGACCATCACTGACTGTGGGTACTTGACACTGGACTTCAGGCATTTTGGCATTTCCCTCTCCCCAAGACTCTGGCACCTTGATTACCGAATGACATGCAAAATTTGCTTTCACAAAAAAGTACCCACTGAGCAACAGTCCAGTGTTGCTTCTCTGTACCCACAGGCGCTTCTGCCGCTGTTTCTGGTTCAAAAGTGGCTTGACCTCACCTGTAGCCCATTTCCTGCACACGCCTGTACACGAGATCAGGGATAATCTTAGCGGATCCAGATGTTGCAAAACTACAAGCCCATCATGGCCTTTGGGTTCCCGGTCCAGCTGGCGCTGCGCTCCGAGGACACACAAACACACACTTCCTCAGGGTCCGGTCAGCAGAATACATGGGGGATACAGCACTCTGAGCCTATTCGTTCAGAAATGTGTGGCTTGAGGGTGTCAATGATGATAGCAGTCAGGTCGGCAGTCTTACCCATGATTGCGGTTTGGAGTAATGAACCAGGCTGGGAGTTTTTAAAAGCCTCAGGAATCTTTTGCAGGTGTTTAGAGTTAATTAGTTAATTCAGATGATTAGGTTAAGAGCTCGTTTAGAGAACCTTTTCATGATATGCTCATGAGCTGCATGCCAAAATCATCAATCGGCTTGAACTACTTCAGTTGTGTGTAACTCTAATGTTTATCAGTACATTACTAATGAACTTTATCACAATATGGAGAATGACCTGTATATATATATATATACAGTATACATAGTGTACCTTAATAAAGATTTAATAACTATTCCTTTACTAGGAATGATAAGACCTACCCCAAATGAAATACATTGGCTAATATGAGATTCTACAACAATCCGGGCAGCACATCCAAGGCTGTCCACCAGATCCTAATGCGTGCAGATCCTAATGCGCATGGGCCCGGTCCAGCTGGCGCTGCGCTCCGAGAGAGCAGAATACTTACGTGACAGTTGCCATGACAATACGTTTCGGAGGCGTGGTCTCCTTCCTCATGTTACACTCGCTCAATAGTAACTCACCAACTTATAGGGGAAGATACACTTTTGGTGATGCCTCCCCTGTCTCAGATCTTAAAGGAACACAGTGGTAAGAGAAGCTTACTTATAGGCATTGGTTACAACATTGGGACTGTAGCAGCTAAATTGATCGAACATAAAAAAAAAAATATTTGACAGGTGGTAGTAAAAACAGTTAAACAATTATAAAGATGTACAATATCTGCTCCCAGTGAATACCTCCATAATAACACATTTTCACTAATAGTCCATTTTAAACAAAGAAAAACTATATATATATATATATATATATATATATATATATATATATATATATATATATATATATTAGGGCTGCAACTGACGTAGGTAAAAATGCTTCTTGTGGTCTCCTGGGAACGAATTTAGCATTTAGCTCTTGCAGTGCAGAGACAGCCCCAGTGCAAGGGAATATCACCTTTAAACTTATAGGGGCAGATTCACAAAACAATTACGCCTGTCTAACTGGGGTTAGACAGGAGTAATTTCAAATTTCCCGCGGCGTATCACTAGTTTGAATTCTCAAACCATGATACGCCGGCTTCGGGCTTCGATCCGAGAGGCTTACGTCTTCGTAAGCCTTCGGATCTACGCTGCCATCTATTTGCCCGCTGGGAGGAGTTCGCGTCGTTTTAATGCGTCGGGATATGCAAATGTGTTTTTACGGGGATTCACGAACAAACGAGCGAGCGTCGCAATCGTTTTCGTCTATTTTTTTTTACGTAAAGTTAGAGCAGCTTTTTGCTGCTCTAACTTTACGTAGCCCATGTTAAGTATGGCCGCCGTTCCCGCTTCGAATTTATTTAATTTTTTATTTTGTTTACGTAACTCGTCGGGACGTGGATCGCCCGTAAAGTACGCTACATAAACAACGAATGACGTCACGACGTGATTTCGCGCAATGCACGGCGGGAAATTTGCGAACGGAGCATGCGCAGATCGATCGCCGCGGGAACGCGCCTAATTTAAATGTTTCACGCCCCCTACTCGCGCAGATGGATTACGACGGGAGAAATACACTACGCCGCCGTCGTTTACCGTAGAAAATCTACCTGAATTCCACGTAGATCAAGGTAAAAAACGGCGGCGTAGCGTATTTCTGATACGCTACGATAATCGATTTCTCTGTGAATCTGCCCCATAGTGTCTGGGCAGGGCTGTCTTAATAAGAGGGCACACCTGGGCCCTGCCCAGGGGCCCAGCTGCATGGGGGGCCCCTGCACTTTCCTCAAAGCAGCTGGTCCTTGAGCCCACACTGCACCAGAATTGGGGGTCCCATGAAGGCACTAAGAGTGATAGATGCAAAGGGGAGGCCTCCTACCTACTTAATGTCTGTTTACCTGTACTGTCATTGTAGGGGCCCCAGAGCATCACTTGCCCAGAGACCCATGATGCTATTAAGATGACCCTGTGTCTGGGCAAATTAATGTGCTCCCTATTACAGTAGTCATCTAATTTGTGATATATCCTACAACTGCACGAGGAACTTGTCGTTTCAGACACATCGTTTTCCTCGAAGAGTTCCTTGTTAGGCTTGTCGAGAAACTTGACAAGCTGTCTGTGCGTACACACTGTCAAGACCAAATCTCCTCGTTCTCAAACTCGGTGACTTCAACACATACAACGGCAGGGGCTGCTTTTGCTAATCTCATGTTACTGTGTGTTAGGAAAAAGTTTGGTAAGAGACATTTGCACTTTTCAGTCTGTTACAGCGTGACACAATGTGCTATCTCCATTACAAATACTAACTTTTACCGAAGGTGCGCGGGATTCTAAGCATACACACCAACATGTTTCTCGTTTAAAAAAAAATCCCGACGAGGAACACGACGACTCCCGTCGAGGAAAAAGAGAACTTGCTCTCTTTTTTCCTCGTCGAGTTCCTCGACAGTTTACTTCGATGAAAAGCATACACACGAACCGTTTTCCTCGGCAAAAAAGCTCTGCCTACCAAGTTTCTTGATGGATTCTGTCGAGGAAACCGATCGTGTGTACGTGGCCTTCGTCCTTAATGGCTTGCCGCCCAGCCCAGTAATTTGAAGGCCACAGGAAAGGAACCTTTTGTCCCTCCGGGCGGCAGTCATATGACGTCCTGGAATTCCCGCAGTGTGGAGCACGCGTGCATGCTCGCCGCCATTACTAGTAAAAAGATAAAATAAAAATAAATGTCCTAAATCTATTCCCTATTTTGTAGGCACTATAACGTTTGTGCAAACCAATCAATAAACGCTTATTGCGATTTTTTTTTACCAAAAATATGCAGAAGAACACGTATTGGCCTAAACTGAGAATTTTTTTTTTTTTAAATTGGGATATTTATTATAGCAAAAAGTCAAAAATATAGTTTTTTTCCAAAAATTGTCACTATATTTTTGTTTATAGCGCAAAAAATAAAAAATGCAGAGATGATCAAATACCACTAAAAGAAAGCTCTATTTGTGGGGGAAAAAAAGACGTAAATTTTGTTTAGGAGCCACATTGCACAACCATGCAATTGTCATTCAAAGCAAGACAGTACCGGATGAGCCGAACACCCCCGCGTTCGATTCGCACCAGAACCGTCGAACAGACCGACCGCTCGCGCGAACATTTAGAACCCCATTGAAGTCTATGGGACGCGAACGTTCGAATTCAAAAACGATCATTTTAAAGACCAATATTCAATTTACTCTTGGAAAACATCTTTTAGAACCCGGGTCTTGCCCCAGGGAACAGGACTCCTGAAAAATTACAGTTTTTAAAACTTTTTTTTCCATTGATACATGTTCCAGTCGGGCAAAACCCGGGTTCTCAAAGACGTTTTCACAGGCAAACTATAGACACCCAACAGGTACAATATTTATAGGAATTTTTCTTTTCTTTTTTTTAAGGTTAAGCATCATTAAAATCACTGCTCCAGGAGCAATTTGCTGTCCTGTCAGTGACTTCTCGACCATGAGTAACTTAGCACGGGTGAAGTTTGCAAGCAATCTCCAGCAAAGGGAAAGTCAGACATCAGCTGCTCTGGCACATCTTCGTGCGAATTCCTCTCCGCTCCCACTAGGGCATTGTGCAGTCAGTGGCACTGTGTGTGTGCGTTGCATGTCTAGAGCCCTGTGGTACAGTCTGGCACATGTGTGACTGGCCTTTCCATCTGCTCCCCGCTGCACGCAGTCAGGAAGCGGCCATTGCTCTCTGCATGACAGGACTGCAGTCCTCCAGTCATAGATGTAGTCTTTTATTATGCATAAGACGTATGAGGATCCCATCTGCTTCTACTGCCCATCTAGTGTCTACAATGTGACAGACAGCTTATATCAATCACTGCAATACAGTGATAAAGGCATTAGTGGCAAGTGTACGAGGGTACAAGAAATTCTTATGTAGCGCTGACCCCGTGGGGTTGCTACGTGTTACAGCATACACACATTTCACCCTGCTCCCAGACATCCATTAGACACACTTCTCACTCAATGAACAGTCTTTTGCTTGTTTTTGTTGTTTTTATTAGAGGATTGAACTTGGTTCGAGAAAAGGGACATTGGATGCCCATAGGATGAATATTACTTGGCAGAATAAAGATAGCTGTGTCACTCTTCTGAGAAGAGTAAAAATATCTGCACATATACTTCTTAGTAAAACAAAAGATGGTTGACTCTAAACTTGACAGTATTTTCCTTAGCACACTTCCTCCAGCATACTACGTAGGAGTACTTACCTCACTGTCCAACTTTAGTTTCCTATCACACCATCAGAACATGACTAGGCCTCAACCTGAATAAGTCCCAGTGTGAGAGCCCTTTGCAGGCCGGAGGTCTTGCAGTACCCCGCTGTGGTAGCAACCGATTTGATTGAAAAGAATAAATGTACTTGATGGACTACTGATCCCAGCAAGTCTGATTGCAAATCCTGCCCGCCCTCCTGGCTGCAGCGACTTGACAAAACTGCCACAGTCTCTACCTCTCTGGCTCTACATCCAGCTCCCCTGGCATGTCTCTTCCAGAGTTTTCTCCTGTGCTTTCCACTCACCTACACCTGTCCTGCATCCTTACTGAATGACTTTAGTCCGGACGTGCTGACCAACTGTCCTTCCAACTTCTGTTCCAGGACAGCTCTTTATGACCGTGTAAGGAGAGGCTCCCTCCCAGCTCCCCGCCTGAGGGCACCCTCCCAGACACGACAGTCTAACACTCCAACACCCAGTTCACCCAGCTGACAACTCCTCCCCCAGCAGGCTGACCCTGGGTTTATATAGGAGGCCTGCCCCCTGCCAATCCTAGTTGGGGGGATTGGTCAGGGCTTCCACATGCACCCCATGTCACTCCAGCTCTCTGCCCTGCCCCTTTTCTAGAACCTTCTCCTTGGAAACAGAGGAGGCGTCCATGAGCTCCTTTTTCACTTTCGAGCAACAAGACTGAATTCCAGCTAACACTTTTTAGGCAGTAAGTCCTCGTACACACGACAGTTTTCCTTGGCAGAATCCATCAAGAAAATTGGTGGGAGAGCTTTTTTGCCGAGGAAACCGGTCATGTGTACGTTTTTCATCGAGGAAACTGTTGAGGAACGCGACGAGCAAAAAAGAGAGCAAGTTCTCTTTTTCCTCGACGGGAGTCCAAATTGGCTCATTATGTCTTTTGCCTTGCAGGTTCTAAAAAAAAAAAAAAAAAAAAAAATGTATATGCGGTTTACAACCGCTTTAAGGACGGGTAAGGTTTTACCTCTTAATGATCAGGCTATTTTTTACGATACGGTACTGCCCGTTTAACTGACAATTGCGCGGTCGTGCAACGTTTTACCCAAACAAAATTGATGTTCTGTTTTTCCCACAAATAGAGCTTTCTTTTGGTGGTATTTGATCACCTCTGTGGTTTTAATTTTTTTGCATTATAAACAAAAAAGAGCGAAAAAAAAAATATATATATATATATATATATATATAGATATATATAGATATGTATATATCTATATATCTATATATATATATATATATATATATATATATATATATATATATATATATATATATATTTATTTAACTTTTTGCTATAATAAATATCCCCCCCAAAAAAATTTCCTCATTAGTTTAGGCCAATATGTATTCTTCTACATATAATTTGCAATAAGTGTATATTAATTGGTTTGCACAAAAGTTACAGCATCTACAAAATAGGGGTTAGATTTAAGGCATTTTTTATTATTTATTTATTTTTGAATAGTAATGGTGAATTTTTTGCGAGACTGCGACATTGCGGCAGACAGATCGGACACTTTCGGAGCGTTCGTGGGTGGCCAGCGGACATCGCGGCCGCCGGCCGCGCGCATTGACCCCGGGGTTGCGCCACGTGCATGCGGGCCCCCTGTCACTCTTAAATCGGCCGACGCAACGTACACCTATGGTGATTCACGCAGCCCTGCCAACCTGCCTTAGTACAATGATAGTAGCTGGTTGACAAGCGGTTAAGCACCACCATCAATGTTCAATGGTTTGTCCCAACCTTACATCTAACGATTAGTGAGTTGCAATATATGACATTTTTGTTTTTGGGTTTAATGCAGCTTTAATGGTGTGTCGTTTATGTGCAATTTTTTAAACTGGTGACAGGGTCTCTTTAACCACTTGCAGTCTGCCCATAGCAGATTTACTGCTAGAGCGAAGCTCTCCGGTGCAGAATTACTTATATATATATGATTCTGCACTTACGCACGCCCACTGCCTGTGGCTTGTGTTTCGTCAGATTAGGCTAGCCATCAGATTTTGTAACGGAAGTGATGTTTCGTCGCCGCCATCTTGCTACACCCCGCACTTGTCCACAGTAAGGATACAGTGAGAAGGCGGCAAGCTAACATCTTGTTACACCCACCGGAGTCTTGCATTTCACACTTATTTTTAGCAGTAAACAGAGCTTATATAGTGAAATTCAGTACAGTGGAACCTCGGATTGCAAGTAACGTGGTTAACGAATTGTAACTCGGTTTGCGAGTGTTGTCTCACAAAACAAGCACGATTCAGGCCAAAGCGGTGTGCAGTACAGTGTTTGGCCTGAGGTGGGGGGGGCGCCAGAGCCGAGCAGAGCCAAAAATCGCCGATTGCAGCCGGCTGGCGCCATTCGGAAATGCATGGAAAGGCCCATCTCGGGAATGAAGTCTTTTCAAGGTTTGCCGAGGTCAGCAGGCACACTGAGCGTGCCGCTTCTAATGGCGATCGTGCCGTTAGTGTCGGCTCCTGCTGGAGTGACGTCATCGCGGCTCCGGCCTGTCACAGTGCCAGAGTCGCGATACCCGGAAGTCACTCTGGGAGAGACAGGGGGGCTTCGATCTCAGGTAAGTAATTCATAATGCATAGCATACTAGCTCATTATGCCTTTGTCTTTCAGTGTGTATATTTATTTATTTTCCGCCGGATGCTTTACTTCCTCTTTAACCATGTAGTACAAAGGCTCAGTGGGTATGCTAAAGTGCAGTTTTTGAATAGTGCATACATCAGATATTCTGCATGTGATGGATGCAAATCCTTATTGTAGATAACCACAGCCCAATAAATGCCCAGCAAGCTGGTCCTGCCACTACATTCGAAGTCCACTTTCACAGCAGCTTGTGAAGAGCCATGACATAGCATAAATCCCTTCTCTGATGTAGAACAAAACATTGCCTTGTCTTCCTGAATCCATCTCCCCTCACACTTGCTACATTGATATGCAACCACAGAAGTGGGTGCAGCAGAACAGGGCTGGGGCTGCCCCTTTAAGGACTCAGACGGTGCTGTCCTCCCACCATCGTGCAGCACCACTTCGACGACGTATCGCAACTAGTTGCCTAGTAACTGGCAATGCTACTTGCCCGCTTACAGGAAAAGAAGATGAAGGAGGCGGTGGACTCCAACATGCTGCTCTGGAATAAGGATACGTAAGTACACACTTTACTACAGTCAGTAAGACAATAGATTACAAGCAAGCAGCTTCTGCATTAATATTCATACTTCATATGAATCTGTACGACATTTGCCAGCATTCCCAAATAACATATTTTTTTGAGGTTAAAAAAAAGACCATTTTCTTGCCTTGAACTACTGCCCCCAACCTCATGTGACCCAAAGCCTAGGCAGTCTAGATCACATGGTCTGTGCCTACTAAGTGCATTGTGAAATGATTCACATGATTAGAGACTGCATAGAGTTTATTGTTTCAATCAGAGTTGTTCTCTCCACAAAAGATGCAGTAAATCATCGTGTAGCACAACTAAACCCAAGGCTGAGCAAATGTGGCTGCTCAGATTTCCATACATTAACACACACTGGTAAGAATTTATACTCTATGCCAGGGGTCTCCAAACTACAGCCCGTAGGCCACATACAGCCCGCTACAAGGCTTTATGTGGCCTGCAGCTAGGGACAGTAGGGTGGGCACTAAGGATTAAAGGTGTACTAGACCCAACAGCAAACATTATGTCATCTACTGTATAGTATACATACATCATATGCATTTTATTGCAGCTTACCAATTCTTAGATGTGGTAACTGCATTCATTTTATTTTTTATTTCCCTATTTTTCACCTGGTGATCTGGACAGTAAGTCTGCTGTTTTTAAAAGAACAAGCTCTCTTGCAGATGTAGCAATTAGAGGGATGAGACAAACCATTTACGACTGCCAGGGATGCGTGCAATGATCAGCTTTTATTTATTTATGTAAAACCTTTATCACAAAAAAAAGGAGATGTTGCTGTAACTGCTTATAACGTGTGAGCTGGAGTTTGGCTTCAATTTGTTAGTGTATCCAAATCTGATAGTCCATCTAACACTCCCCTTCCCCCCAGACTGACAATGCTGCTGTCCAAAGTTGCCCCCTGTCCTCCTTCATCCAGAGTGGAACACTCTTATGCCGCATACACACGATCACTTTATGTGATGAAAAAAAATGACGTTTTCTGTGAAGTAAAAAACGACGTTTTTGAAACTTCAATTTTCAAAGATGATGTTGCCTACACACTTTTCACAATGTTCTAGCAAAACGAGGTTACGTTCACCACTCTTTTCCATTGAAGCTCGCTTCATAACTAGCTTCTGGGCATGCGCGGGTTGAAAAACGTCGTTTTAAACAATGTTCTTTGCTACACACAGTGATTTTTTGTGAAACAAAAAACTACGTTTTGAAAAACGACACAAAAAATTGAAGCATGCTTCAATTTTTTTTTGTCGTTTTTCACAAGACATAAAACGACGTTTTCCCCTACACACGGTCATTTAACCACTTCAATACCCAGCCATAGAAAATTGAGGGCCTGGGATGGGATTTAACATCCTAAGTGGCCGTCAATTGACGGCCTGGGCATTGCAGGCGAATATCTGGATGATGCCTGCAGCCAGAGGCATCATCCAGATATCCTCTTCTTCAGCCGACGATTCTGCACAATGTAAGAACGATCATAGCGGCGGTTCCGCCGCTTGATCGTTCTTACAGGCCGCGGGAGGGGACATCCCCCCCCTCCCGCCGCCATCCGGTGCTTCTCCGGGCTTACCTGTGCCTTCGGGGGCCCGGAGAACGAATCGTCGGCGGCGGCAGGAAGCATAGAGATGACTGGTGACCAGATGGTCACCAGTCATCTCTATGACCGTCGGAGGACCCGGGCGCGATCTGATGACGTCACGCCCGGGTCCCCGTATGTAAACAAAGCCGCAATTGCGGCTGTAAGCCCCCATTCATGAGATCGGTGAATTTTTTTTCACCGATCTCATGGTTTCCAGCCTGGAGGAGAGATGTGAGGTCTTATTGACCCCACATCTCTCCATAAAGAGGACCTGTCACACACATTTCCTATTACAAGGGATGTTTACATTCCTTGTAATAGGAATAAAAGTGAAAAAAAAAAAAATGAAAAAAAGTTTAAAAATAAATAAAAAATAAGTCAAAAAAATAAATAAAAGATAAAAAAAAAATTAAAACGCCCCTGTCCCCGATAGCTCGCGTGCAGAAGCGAACGCACACGCAAGTCCCGCCGACATATGTAGATCTCCTCTGTAAATCTAAACTGTAACCTGTAAAAAATAAATAAAGCGTTGCCTATGGAGATTTTTAAGTACCGAAGTTTGGCGAAATTCCATGAGTGTGCGCATAATTAAAGCGTGATATGTTGGGTATCTATTTACTCGGTGTAACATAATATTTCACATAATACAAAAAAATTGGGCTAACTTTACTGTTTTGTTATTTTTTTAATTCATAAAACATTTTTTTTACAAAAAAAAGGCGTTTGAAAAATAATTGCGTAAATACCGTGTAAGATAAAACTTTGGAATGACCGCCATTTTATTCCCTAAGGTGTCTGCTAAAAAAAACATATATAATGTTTGGGGGTACTGTGTAATTTTCTAGCAAAAGAATGATGATTATTACATGTAGGAGAGAAGTGTCAGAATAGGCCTGGTATGGAGGTGGTATAAAAGCCTGGTATTGAAGCGGTTAAATTGACGTTTTTAAAAACGTCGTTTTTTTTCATCACATAAAGTGATCGTGTGTACGCGGCATTAGGCTTCATGTACACTGGCAGCCCCTAAACTTGAGTTAATTTGCCAGTTCTAAAACCTAAAGTGGATATAAACCCTCACATATATTCAGTGAAGTGTACAACCTCAGATGATACACAGAGATGAAACAAATCTCCCTATATATGTTTTACATCTGCTGTTTTCATCTTTACTGTATATATTCTTTAGAAAGTTCAAATTGTGTTACAGATTCACTCTTCCTGTTCAGCACTGAGTGTGAAGTCTGGGAATACAGTCAAGACAGCTAATTGGAGGAAAGGCACGCACCCCCACTTCACATTGGCAAAGGGAGGAAGGAATGTGCAGAGCTCTACTCGGACAAGTCAAGCTGTCTGCTAATTAACTTACAGCAACCTCCCACGACACAAATTTCAGGCTGCTTTTATCTCCCGTGTCAGAGAACTTGTCAGAACTTATCAGACTGATAACAGAGCTACAGAGCATGAGAAAGCCACATTACTCAGTGCTCGGAAGAGAGATAAGTAAACACTGCAGATTTATGTACCCAGCTCAAGTTTCATAATTCGGGTTTACATCCACTTTAACTCCGTAAAAGCCTGTGGGCCAGATTCTCAGAGGCGATACGACGGTGTATCTCAATGGGTATCTATGCGTGTGATTATTAGAATCACTTACGCATAGATACACTAAAAATCCGACAGGTGTAAAAGAATTACACCGTCGGATCGTAGATGTAATGACAACGCTGGCCGCTAGGTGGTCATAAAGTTGTTTTCTCATTTGCCTATGCAAATGAGCCTAATACGCCGATTCCCGAACAATTTTACGTCGCCCGTCAAAGTTTACGTTGTTTCCGTAAGGTTTGCACAGCGTAAAGATAAAGCAGCCCGAAGGTGGCGCATCCTATGTTAAGTATTGCCGTCGTTCCCGCGTCGCCATTTGAACATTTTACGTAGTTTGCGTAAGGCGTCCGTGAATGGGGCTGGACGCCATTAACGTACACATCTAAAACACTGACGTCCCTGCGACGTCATTTTGCGCAATGCACGTCGGGAAGTTTTTGGGACGGCGCATGCGCAGTACGTTCGGCGCGCGAACACGCCTAATTTAAATGCTCTACGCCCCCTACCCGGCTCATTTGAATTACGCGGGCTCGCGCCGGGGGATTTTCGATACGCCGCCGCAACTTTACAGGTAAGTGCTTTGAGAATAAAGCACTTGCTCTAGTACGTTGCGGCGGTGTAGTGTAAATGCCTAATGCTACACCGCCGGGGATTCTTTGAGAATCTGGCCCTATGTGTCCATGTACACATAGGCTTTTAGCAGAGTATAGAATCTGCCGCATTTAGGTGATGTTAAACCATTCATCTGCATTCAAGAAAGGAACATTTTGACCACCGACCACAGGAAAATGCAAAATTGCGGTAAAACCGTTTTGTTTTCTTTGTTGCCGCGTTTTCTCAAGACCGTGGTCAGGGTAGGCTAGTGGACATGTTGCCTAATACATTCATCAAGTGAAAACAGGGGGGGGGGCCTATAAATAGAAAACAAATGCAGCCACCACATCTAATGATTGGTAAGCTGCAATATATTACATTATAGGTTGTGGGTTTAATAATGCTTCAAGGTCAGCAGACGCTGCATATTGTCTCTGCTTCTGATGTGACACGGGACTCTGTGGGGACCCTGATGTAAGGGGAGAATCTGATGGGGATTGGATGTAAGGGGGGACTCTGATACGGACTCTAATATGTGAGCAACTCTGATGTAAGGGGGACTTTTATGGGGACCTTGATGTGTTTTTTGTTTTGTTTTACCATCCCATGATGATTTGTAAAATATATAATGGGTCTTCATACTGAAAAGTTTGGAGTCTCCTGCTCTACGCTGATCTTTTTTTTTTTTTACTGTACCCATATTGTTCCAAAAGCCATGGAGAATTCGGAATCTGCTGTAGCAATTTTTATTATAAAAATATATTTTATTCTACAATTTAGCAAAGCAAAAAATGGCAGTCACTCAGATCAATGTATCTATGTATCTAGCACAGGAAAGGTGCACATTTAAAGAGCAATACACTAAACAATGCAAAGATTTCTCAGCACTCATTCCAGCTAATGACCATAAAAAAAATACTTAATCTTTTAAATAAATATTAGTTATACAAAGGTTTTTGGTTGCATACATCTTCAAACACATGTGAAGGCGAACAAAAAAAATCTGGAGAAAAAAAATGAAAACTAAATTTGACAACTACAAAATACAGTAAAACCTTGGTTTGAGAGTAACTTGGTCTACTAGGCATATAGATAAACAGTCTTTATCATACCAGCGATGCTGTCCCAGGAGGATCAAGACTTAGGAAACATGTGGCGCAGGCTTAGCTGACTCCATGTGGACTGTCCAGTTGAAAAGAGATGAAAGAGTGGTGATAGGAAGTGAAGACAGTTTTCAATAACACGACAGGATATGTACATTACCATAGAACTTGCCCATCAACAGTGCTTTGTTAAGAGTGACATCTAGTGGACAATATTTGAATTGCAAGTCTAGAAGATATTACTGTATTTCCTTATAGGCCAAAGGCATGACACACATGGTTGATGATTAACCACTTAAGACCCGGACCAAAATGTAGGTAAAGGACCTTGCCCCTTTTTGCGATTCGGCACTGCTTCGTTTTAACTGACAATTGCGCGGTCGTGCGACGTGGCTCCCAAACAAAATTGGCGTCCTTTTTTTCCCACAAATAGAGCTTTCTTTTGGTGGTATTTGATCACCTCTGCGGTTTTTATTTTTTGCGCTATTAACAAAAATAGAGCGACAATTTAAAAAAAAATTCAATATTTTTTACTTTTTGCTATAATAAATATCCCCCAAAAATATATAAAAAAAAATTTTTTTCCTCAGTTTAGGCCGATACGTATTCTTCTACTTATTTTTGGTAAAAAAAATCGCAATAAGCGTTTATCGGTCGGTTTTTGCAAAATTTATAGCGTTTACAAAATAAGGGATAGTTTTATTGCATTTTTATTAATTTTTTTTTTTTTACTACTAATAGCGGCGATCAGCGATTTTTTTCGTGACTGTGACAATATGGCGGACACTTCGGACAATTTTGACACATTTTTGGGACAATTGTCATTTTCACAGCAAAAAATGCATTTAAATTGCATTGTTTACTGTGGAAATGACAGCTGCAGTTTGGGAGTTAACCACAGGTGGCGCTGTAGGGGATGTGTGCCTATGTGTGTTTGTTTACAACTGTAGGGGGGTGTGGCTGTAGGTGTGACGTCATCGATCGCGTCCCCCTATTACAGGGATGACGCGATCGATGCTGCGGCCACAGAGAAGCACGGGGAAGCCGTGTGTACACACGGCTCTCCCCGTTCTTCCGCTCCAGGGACGGATCGCCGCACTCCAGCGGCGATCGGGTCCGCGAATCCCGCGGTCCCGCGCCCGTGACCCATGGCTGTGTACTAAAATCAACGTATATATACGTTGATGTGCCCAGCCGTGCCATTCTGCCGACGTAAATGTGCAGTAGGCGGTCCTTAAGTAGTTAAACAGACACATCTAAGTATGCAGGGATCCAGGGTAAAGCTGTCCACATAGACCATCCTCCTCATCACAGGACATCGCATCACGCAACTCTAGCCAGTCACAGAGACGGAGTTCGCAGTCCCCATAAGGAATAGGGGTGAAGAATGGACGCTCCCTGACAGCGAGGAAGAAGGGGATATAGTAGTCCCTTAGGCTTTACCTTTGCAGGGAAACAAAGAGGAAAAAAAAAACCTATCAGGGTTTACTTTCTCTTTAATACAAGTACGTGGTACAGCAGGCAGAAGAATTAAATGTGGTGGGTGACAACACATCCCTTCTACAACAAATAACCCTGCCTACTGACCTTGTCTTGTTCTGCAAGCTTCCTGTGCCAAATCTTGCAGTTCAATAATCCATAAACCAGAAGTAGTTTGATTGACAATTCCCCGGGACAGCAATTTTAATGCTTGCAACATCCTTGGAAAATCACAAACACTCATTAACTAAATCCATACATTTTCAGATGTGTAATTTCACATCTTTATTTGTATCTGTTCTTTTTTTATGTGTATAGTAATATATTGTGCAAACTGAATAAGAAAATAAATAAATAAAGAACAGGCAGCCAACACAACAAACTGGATATTTGTGAACTTAGAATATATATATATATATATATATATATATATATAGTGTAGCGCCAATATGGGTGCCCAGTGAGGACTTCCCAGTGGGATCAGTGATTGATATCACAAACCCTACTGTGTGTTCCCAAAAGGGCACATACGTTTTCTGTGATCTGTGATCAACAAATGATATTGTGAATGGATGCAACCATTCAAAGAAGACAGAAAGATAAATCAAAGTGCTTCTATCTCAGTGATTATAACATTATTCAAAACAATATTATAAGTGTTTAAACCCATGTGGGTAAACAGTGTCCAAAAAAGAAATGTATATACATATATGTTGAAAACATATGCAATGGGAGTGTACAATGTCACAAAATCCACTGTGAATTGATAGGACAACCAATCGCAGGAAACAATCAGTCCATACACCGTGAAGATGTAACAAACATATCTTCTTTCTAGTTGGTTTTAGATAAGATTTATGTTTCAAGATGCATTCCTCAAATATTGGACAAACAAGGACAGATGGATACCCTTACCAGATAAGGTGGACCCTCAACTCACTCTACGGTGGGGGGTCTTTGGAGCTTGTATAGACCGACCGTCTAATCTGGTTACCGACAGGGGGATGGTCCTAAGCGGAGATGGTTTCCAAAATGTCCTATTTTCCAGAGGATGGCTCAATGCTATAGTAGCGCTGTGGTGGTGCCCAATCATTCCCAAATGTTAGAGAGGAAGAAAAAGGGAAAAAAGCTCCTCATAGTGTAAAAAATTATTGATTAATAAAAAATTCCAAAAACATCTCACTAATGATAGGAACTTGAATAAAAGAAATTTAAAATTGTAAGCCACACGTGAAAAGAAAAAATGTAGAAAACAGCAACTATCCCCCTTGATGGATGGACGGCTAGATACCCCAGTTGAAGTCTATCTCAGACGAAACCGGTCGGGTTGCTGACTTGTTACAGTCACTACTGCATTTTTCTTTGAATACTCCTGTCCATCCATCAAGGGGGATAGTTGCTGTTTTCTACATGTTTTCTTTAGACGTGTGGCTTACAATTTTAAATGTCTTTTATTCAAGTTCCTGTCATTAGTGTGATGTTTTTTAAATTTTTTATCAATCAATCATTTTGTACACTATGATTTCCTTTTTTTTTCCTCTCTAACATTTGGGAGTAATTGGGCACCACCACAGCGCTACTATAGCATCGAGCCATGCTCTGGAAAATAGGACATTTTGGAAACCATCTCCGCTTAGGACCATCACCCTGTCGGTAACCAGATTAGACGTCGGTCTATGCAAGCTCCAAAGACCCCCCACCGTAGAGTGAGTTGGAGATCAAAGGATATAACAATTTCCTAAAGGACCACATGAGAAGCTGGGACTGTTATGGAGGACCCAACCCTAATTCTAGCAATAATATGTATTGGTGTCAGTGATTAGAAATAGACCAGTACTGTGTGATTGCAAAAGAGGAATCCAAACAGATATAGGTAAAAAGGGTGATTTATTTAAGAAGAGGGGGTAACACCCCACCACCTTCAACAAGCTCAGTGCAACAAACAAAGATCCACAGTGACAAAAATAACACTAAAGACAATATGTACACCAAGGGAAATACCGGAATCATAAACAGGCCAGGCCGAGGTCATACACGGGGGATCAGGAAGTAGCTGCGGATGGGGAATGAACAGGAAGGGAACGTCCAGGAGAGGGATCAGGTCAGGATGGGTCAGGATGGGTCAGGATGGGTCAGGATGGATCAGGATGGATCAGATCGGATCAGAAGTCCAGGAGGGAGACAACAGGTACAGGGTCCAGATAACAGGCTCAGGGTCGGGTTGATAGACGGATACCAGGGCAAGTTCTGTTTGAACCTGCCGGGTATAAATAGGGCGTGTTGATTGTGTTCAGGTCACACCTGAACGTAGCAAGGGCCAGGTGCTCCACACTGCCAGGGTCCATCCGCTGGTGGAGGTCAGTACTGCGCCCCAAAGGTGATATACCAGCAGGGGGAAGTTCCCCTGACAGCTCCGAACTGCCAGGAGACCCCTGCTGGTGGGACGCAGCACTGCAAGAAAGAATATAAATAGCACCAGCGGATGGAACCTTTCCTGACAGTACCCCCCCTCAAAGGAGCGGCCTCCGGACGCTCTAACTATCCGTTGCCGGGAAAAGTCCAGGGTGACTAACTGGGCAATGGGAGGCTTGAACCGAGAGGTGGGTACATCCGAGTCATCGAGCTGGGCAGCAGACGAAGGCTCCGGGTCGTTGAGCTGGGCAGCAGGCTCCGGGTCGTCGAGCTGGGCAGCGGACAAAGGCTCCGGGTCATCGAGCTGGGCAGCGGACAAAGGCTCTGGGTCATCGAGCTGGGCAGCAGGCTCCGGGTCATCGAGCTGGGCAGCAGATAAAGGCTCCGGGTCATCGAGCTGGGCAGCAGGCTCCGGGTCGTCGAGCTGGGCAGCGGACAAAGGCTCCGGGTCATCGAGCTGGGCAGCAGGCTCCGGGTCATCGAGCTGGGCAGCAGGCTCCGGGTCGTCGAGCTGGGCAGCAGGCTCCGGGTCATCGAGCTGGGCAGCAGGCTCCGGGTCATCGAGCTGGGCAGCAGGCTCCGGGTCATCGAGCTGGGCAGCAGGCACAGGGACGAGCGGCTGGCAGACTGGCACGGGAACGAGCAGCTGGCAGACTGGCACGGGAACAAGCAGCTGGTAGACTGGCACAGGAACAGCAGGCTGGCAGACTGGCACAGGAACAGCAGGCTGGCAGACTGGCACAGGAACAGCAGGCTGGCAGACTGGCACAGGAACAGCAGGCTGGGCAGCGGACTGGAAGTCATCAACCTGGGCAGCAGACTGGAAGTCATCAACCTGGGCAGCAGACTGGAAGTCATCAACCTGGGCAGCAGACTGGAAGTCATCAACCTGGGCAGCAGACTGGAAGTCATCAACCTGGAAGTCATCAACCTGGGCGGCAGACTGGAAGTCATCAACCTGGGCGGCAGACTGGAAGTCATCAACCTGGGCGGCAGACTGGAAGTCATCAACCTGGGCAGCAGACTGGAAGTCATCAACCTGGGCAGCAGACTGGAAGTCATCAACCTGGGCAGCAGACTGGAAGTCATCAACCTGGGCAGCAGACTGGAAGTCATCAACCTGGGCAGCAGACTGGAAGTCATCAACCTGGAAGTCATCAACCTGGGCGGCAGACTGGAAGTCATCAACCTGGGCAGCAGACTGGAAGTCATCAAGCTGGGCAGCGGACTGGAAGTCACCAAGCTGGGCAGCGGACTGGAAGTCACCAAGCTGGGCAGTGGACTGGAAGTCATCAACCTGGGCGGCAGACTGGAAGTCATCAACCTGGGCAGCAGACTGGAAGTCATCAACCTGGGCAGCGGACTGGAAGTCATCAGGCTGGGCAGCGGACTGGAAGTCATCAGGCTGGGCAGCGGACTGGAAGTCATCAAGCTGGGCAGCGGACTGGAAGTCACCAAGCTGGGCAGCGGACTGGAAGTCATCAAGCTGGGCAGCGGACTGGAAGTCATCAAGCTGGGCAGCGGACTGGAAGTCATCAAGCTGGGCAGCAGACTGGAAGTCATCAAGCTGGGCAGCGGACTGGAAGTCATTAGGCTGGGCAGCGGACTGGAAGTCATTAGGCTGGGCAGCGGACTGGAAGTCATCAGGCTGGGCAGCGGACTGGAAGTCATCAGGCTGGGCAGCGGACTGGAAGTCATCAGGCTGGGCAGCGGACTGGAAGTCATCAGGCTGGGCAGCGGACTGGAAGTCATCAGGCTGGGCAGCGGACTGGAAGTCATCAGGCTGGGCAGCGGACTGGAAGTCATCAGGCTGGGATGTGGACTGGAAGTCATCAGGCTGGGCAGCGGACTTGAAGTCATCAGGCTGGGCAGCGGACTGGAAGTCAGGCTGGAATTCATCGGACTGGCAGGCTGGCACAGGAACATCAGGGTGGCAGGCTGGCACAGGAACATCAGGGTGGCAGGCTGGCACAGGAACATCAGGGTGGCAGGCTGGCACAGGAACATCAGGGTGGCAGGCTGGCACAGGAACACCAGGGTGGCAGGCTGGCACAGGAACATCAAGCTGGCAGGCTGACACAGGGTTGAAAGGTTGAGCAACTGGCACTGAAACGGGCAGAGCAGCTGGCACAGGCAGAGCGGCTGGCACCGGAGCAGGCTGGTCGGATGTCACAAGCTGGGCGGCTGGCACTGGAACTGGTAGAACAGCTGGCACAGGAACAAGCTGGGAGACTGGCACTGGAACAGGTGGCACTGGAACAGATGGCACTGGAACAGGTTGAGCAGAGGGCACTGGGACAGGCTGGGTAACTGGCACGATGGTATGGGTTGGGAAGTACTTCCGTTTCTTTTTAGATTTAGACACTGCAGGTTTGCTAACAGAAGTGATGTATGAAGAGGATGGAATAAAGTAGGAGGAAGGATTGGAATATGGCAGAGACACAGGGATGGTGACTGGAGGAGGTTTTTGTGGAGGAGTTACAGGTGGATTAAAGGCAGGGTAGGTACAATTAGTAGAAACTGGGTAGTAATATTTGGTAGGATGTGGAATTATCTGGGCTGGAGTTGCCATTGGTGATGGACAGATGGGTCCTTGGGAAGGCAAGTGGTTAATGGTAGGACTGGAACGAACAGGTGGATTAAAGGCAGGATAGGTACAAGTAGAAACTGGGTAGTAATACTTGGTAGGAAGCGGAATTAACTGGGCTATAGCTGAGGTTGTCATTGGCAATGGACGGCTAGATCCTTGGGAAGGTAAATGGTTAATGGCAGGGCTGGGATGCAGTGGCTTGGCTGGGATCAGGAGATCTGACCATGCCTGCAGCACAGGTTGAACAAAGGCTGGTTCACACACACCTTGTTTAATCAAGGACTGCACTGAACTAATGCAGTCAGATAACTTCTGCTGGGAACAAGAGCAATAGTGTTCATCAAAGGAGGCTGGATCATCCTCCATCAACCATACCAGGGATTCAACTTGGTCAGGACTGAAGGGGGGAGAGAAGTCGTCACTACCATCAGGAATAACAGACGGAGCCAATTCAACACATAACTGAATCAGTGAGTGAATATCGTCAAAAGACATATAACCCCGATCCACCAAAGAATGAGCTGATCGGATGGTTTCCATCAGCTGATCCCTTGTCCACCCCTCAAAAACCTGGCGACAATACTCCCCATCCTCCTCAGCCAGTAGGGAAAAGTAACAGATTTCATTGAAATCCATGCTTCAGAAAAATGCACAACAACAGGGTGGTTCCTTAATGCAAGCACGTCTGGTCTAGGATGGCCCTGGTATACTGTCAGTGATTAGAAATAGACCAGTACTGTGTGATTGCAAAATAGGAATCCAAACAGATATAGGTAAAAAGGGTGATTTATTTAAGAAGAGGGGGTAACACCCCACCACCTTCAACAAGCTCAGTGCAACAAACAAAGATCCACAGTGACAAAAATAACACTAAAGACAATATATACAGCAAGGGAAATACCGGAATCATAAACAGGCCAGGCCGAGGTCATACACGGGGGATCAGGAAGTAGCTGCGGACGGGGAATGAACAGGAAGGGAAAGTCCAGGAGAGGGATCAGGTCAGGATGGGTCAGGATGGATCAGGATGGATCAGATCGGATCAGAAGTCCAGGAGGGAGACAACAGGTACAGGGTCCAGATAACAGGCTCAGGGTCGGGTTGATAGACGGATACCAGGGCAAGTTCTGTTTGAACCTGCCGGGTATAAATAGGGCGTGTTGATTGTGTTCAGGTCACACCTGAACGTAGCAAGGGCCAGGTGCTCCACACTGCCAGGGTCCATCCGCTGGTGGAGGTCAGTACTGCGCCCCAAAGGTGATATACCAGCAGGGGGAAGTTCCCCTGACAGCTCCGAACTGCCAGGAGACCCCTGCTGGTGGGACGCAGCACTGCAAGAAAGAATATAAATAGCACCAGCGGATGGAACCTTTCCTGACAATTGGGTCTCCAATCTATGACTGACAACTCCTTGCAGTATGTCTGTGGTCTTTCACCATACTTGTAGCATTCTTGCAGTCTCTAACTGCAGTTCTGTAGTATTATATATACAGCGAATAAAATAAGTATTGAACACGTCACCATTTTTCTAGGTAAATATATTTCTTATGGCGCTATTGACGTGAAATTTTCAACACATAGCGGTAACAACCCATACAATCCATTAGACATGTGCAATTAGTTTCATTCCAAATTCGTTTTTTAACAAATTTTGACAAATTCATTAACTCCAAAATTTCGGAATTTCCGAATTTTCAAATTTTCAGATTTCCGAATTTTCAAATTTCCGAATTTTCGATGTTTCAAAATTCGGAATTTCGGGAATTCGGAAATTTGAAAATTTGAGATTTCGGAAATTCAAAATTTCGGAAATTCAAAATTTCGGAAATTCAAAATTTCGGAAATTTAAAATTTCCGAAATTTAAAATTTCCGAAATTTAAAATTTCCGAAATTTAAAATTTCCGAAATTTGGAAATTTGAACAATTTCGAAAATTTGAACATTTCGAAAATTTGAACATTTCGAACAGTTTAAATTCAGAAATTGGAAATTTGGAAACTTAAAAAATTGAAAATCGTATATTCGAAAATTCAGAATTCGTAAATCCGTAAATTCGATATTTCAGAATTAAAAAACGGAAATTCAAAAATTCATAATTTGAAAATCGGAAATTGGAAATTCGAAAATTGGAAATTTGAAAATTCTGAAATTCAAAAATTCGAAAATTCCGAATTCAAAAATTAGAAAATCGTAAATTAGAAAATTCAGAATTTGAAAATTCTTGAATTTCCAGAATTCAGAATTTACGAATTCAGAATTTTCTAATTTCCAAATCTTCAAATTTTCTAATTTCCGAATATCTGAATTGTCGAATTTTCAAATTTTCAAATTTTCGAATCTTCAAATTTTCAAATTTCTGAATTACGAATTTTCGAATATCCAAACTTTTGAATTACCAAATTTCCAAATTACGAATTTTCGAATTAGCTGGATTTCCGAAAAAAGCAAAAAAAATACAAAAATGAAAATGAACAACATTTTTCAGCAGTGCACATGTCTATAATCTATACATACAAAAAGAAACCAAAACAAATACAAACAGAAATGAAGTTATATGTAATTAAATGGAATGACACAAGGAAAAGGTATTGAACACCTACAAGTATTGAACATGTACAAAATCCCTTGTTGGTATTGACAGCTTCGAGATAATTCCTGTATGCAGAAACTAGTCGCATGCATTGCTCTGGTGTAATTTTGGCTCATTCTTCTTCACAAATCTTGAAAGTTCTGTGGGCCTATTCTATGAACTCTGATCTTTAGTTCTTTCCATAGATTTTCTATCGGATTCAAGTCAGGTGATTGGCTGAGTCATTCTAGCGGATTTATTTTCTTTCTTTGAAACCAATTGAGAGTTTCCTTGTCTTTGTGTTTGGGATCATTGTCTTTCTGAAATGTCTACTCTCGTTTCATCTTCATTATCCTGGTAGATGTCAGCAGATTTTTATCAAGAATGTCTTGGTACATTTTTTTGTTCATCCTTCCTTCAGACACATGAAGTGTGGCCCTCTGGTGGTACCAGTCTAAAACCCCTTTCACACTGAGGGCGTTTTCACATTCATCGGAATTCTGATGGAAAATTTCATCAGATTTTATTCCATTGGAAATACCGTTTGTGTGTACGCGGCATAAGTGGTACCCAGGTAATTTTGGACCTCAGAAGGTCCATAAGTACGTAAAAATGTAGAAAACAAACAACTGGTGCTAGGAAGAATATCTACATTTGCTCATGAAATAGGTCTCTTGGTTAAAATTGGCAGCTGACCTGGGGTTTTAAAACCCCCCCAGATTCCCTCCCATGCTGTAAAATAACAACAGGACGGGGATGTTCACATGCTGCGGTCACAATGCTTTGCAACCGTAGCATTTTTAATTTGGGGTGCAGAGTTTGACAAACGCCACCAATTTTCATACCCACCCATTGAGCTCAGTGAAGCTGACAGGCTCAGAGAGGCATGCTGACAGTAGAGGCATCATGGGCCAGACAGGACCAGCCAGGTGTGGCCTTGGGTTCACAAATTTATCAGGTCCGTCCTTGTTCATCCACACTGAAAAAAATCAGTTTTACACAGAATACTGTTTTAATGTAATGTCATTTTCATAAACTGCTTTAACTGGGTAAATTACTCTTTAGTCTCTGTCTTTCGCCAATATTGCCTTATGCATGGATATTCATTCTCACGAAAGCATTGTCTGGTCAAATCAGCTTGGTATAAGTGTTTACCAGCCCAGCACAAATGAGAAATGACATGAGAGCATTTCATTAATGTCCACGGCCCTCGTCATATGGACTTGACAGATGTACAGGCTCTGATTACACCTGGACAAGGTTCATGGTTATTACACGACCTGCTCCCAGCGGTTGGTGCAATCGTTTCCTTCCTATAAGCATTCATATCTGTTCACTGGAAAAAGAAATATTTAAAATATATTCGGTGAGTTGTATAAAACAGGATTAAGCATGCTGTGATGTCATTCAACGGTAAATCCATATTAATGTGTAAATAAAAGTTATATTTCATGAGACAGCTCTGCTGATGTGTGGTGACTGCACCTGCAGGGGTAGTACCAGCTGTTCAAGTGTATTTGCATTATATGAAGCAGCACATTCAAAAAGGTCTCTTTGTCTATGGTAGTTTCATTCCTAGCTGCCAAAGTTAAAGTGCAACAGTGAAATGCTGTTTAATAAAGATCACTTCTAGGCAGTATGGAAAATCAGGCAGGAAACTGCAAATGTAATCCAAGAAATATTGCTTAAAGTGTAACTTTAGCCCTTTTTTTGGGGGGGGGGGGGGTATTCATATGAAAGAATATAACATAAAGCGGAACTCAACATTGTGTGAAGCTGTCCTTTAAATGTTTCCCCCATTCCTGCCTTAGGTACATATACAATTGAAAACTATGGTTTCACTTAGTGGTGGGATCTCTGTCTCACATTCTATGGATGTGCCCAAAAAATTATACTGTATTTATTGGCATATAACATGCACAGGCGTATAACTCGCATCTTAAGTTTAAGAGGGAAGTTTCAGGAAAAAAACGTACATTTTAAATAAAGAACTTTGAAGCAAAATAATGGTCAGTGCCCATCAATACAGCCTCATCAATGCCCATCTGCAACCTCAAAATTGCCAATCAATACAGCTTGATCAATGCCCATCTGCAGCCTCACAATTGCCCATCAATGCAGCTTGATCAATGCCCATCCACAGCTTCACAATTGCCCATCAATGTAGCTTGATCAATGCTAATCTGCAGCCTCACCATTGCCCATCAATGCAGCTTGATTAATGCCCATCTGCAGCCTCCCTATTGCCATGAATGCAGCCTGATCAATGCCCATCTCAGGGAGGGGGCAGGATGAGCGCTGTCAGATTACATACAGCGAGAATCTCCTGTTTACTCGGCAGCCTCTTTAATACAAAGTCCCACCTCCTGGACCGGCTTCTATGATAGAACATTGGTCCAATGCTGGCCTAGGAGACGGGACTTCTAATTAGAGAGGCCGCTGCGTAAACAGGAGATTCTCACTGTATGTAATTTGACGGTGCCCGTCCCGTCCCCCTCCCTATTCTCTCAGAGACAGCCCAAATTGCAGTATCGGCGTATAACGCTCACACACTATTTGCAACCGATTTGCAGGGTGAAAATGTCAGGCCGCGTACACACCGCTAAATAAATCCGATCAAATCGGTCTGACAGACCGATTTGATCGGATTTGTCTGCTGGACTATTTTGGTTTGATCGTGTACACACGATCAAACCAAAATCCCTGCCGGCAGACAGCGCGGTGATGTGGCGGTGACGTTATCGCCGCCACGTCACGTCACCGCACCAGGAATTAAAAAACTTCCACGCATGCGTCGAATCCATTCGACGCATGTGCGGGCAGATATGTCCGCTGGTTAGTGTACTAACCAGCAGACATGTCGGATGGACGGGTTCCCAGCAGACAGATTTTAAAGCATGCTTTAAAATTTGTCTGCTGGAAAAACCCGTCTGCTCGCCCGTACACACGATCGAATTTGTCTGTTGAAGCGGTCCGTCGGACCGTTTCCAGCAGATAGATTCGATCGTGTGTACACGGCCTCAGTGTTATACGCCAACAAATACAGTCACTTTCTAGGAGGAGATTAACTTACTTCTTTCAAAGGTGGTTAACAGGCCTCTCCACCTAGGCCAGCTGACACATCTTTTGAGCCATTCCGTGCGGGAGTTAGGGAAAAACCTTAAAAAATTGATGACGCACATTCTCACAGCCGCTAGATGTTTAATTACTGCCCGGTGGAAACAGACAATGTTTTATGCCTTTCTACAGCAGGTTGGAGAAGTGAGATCCATGGAATACCTTATGGCTAGACTGTGCAATAGCCTAGCTAAATTTACTGCTGTATTGGATGCTTGAGATGATTACTTTGTCCTTAATTTGCCTTAATCATCTTGGGCTACGGCGCACTGAGTGGCTTCTTTTCCTCTCTCTCTTTGGGGTCTGGTACCCAGTCTCTTTTGTCTATTCTCTTTGTTTTTAATATATTTCATCCCTTTTCTGTATCATGTTACTGCATTGTATGCATATTATGCATTACTTCTTTTTTTTTTAAATATTTAAAAATGATATCTTGACATCCATACAGATATGCTGTAACCATATATTCCTCTATTGACTTGTGCTGGGTACTCTGCTTTTCTTACTTTTTCTTTGCTGTAATGTATCATCCTTTATACTTCTATCTTCATCGTAGGCCTCATAAAAATGTATATTATTAAAAGAAAAGAAAAAGTGCTCGCAATTGTTTCTTGCTAATCTATAGCAGAGCCCAAAAGGTTGTGTATCTGTGTGTATATAAATGTGGACCATAATTTTGTAAGAAAGGTCAAATACAAAGCATGTATGAATTTTTTACCTAACAGATTACTCATTATATACTTCTCTTTGGCAGGATTCTGCTGACTGTAGTTGTCATTTTTCGTATCCTAATTGTGGCTATCGTTGGGGAGACAGTCTATGAAGATGAACAGACCATGTTTATGTGCAACACTCTACAACCTGGTTGTAATCAAGCCTGCTATGATCGAGCATTCCCCATCTCCCACATCCGGTACTGGGTCTTCCAGATCATCTTAGTGTGTACCCCAAGCCTCTGTTTTATCACGTATTCTGTCCACCAGTCTGCCAAGCAGAGGGACCGGAGATATTCCTTCCTATATCCCCTTTTAGAGAAGGAACTGCCACGAGAGAACCGAAGGATGAAAAATATCAATGGAATTTTGATGCAGAATCAGGACCTTTCGTCCAAGGATGAGCCAGACTGCCTGGAAGTAAAAGAGATCCCAAGCACGCCTAAAAAAGCAGCGAAGAGCCCCAAGGTCAAGCGACAGGAAGGCATCTCACGCTTTTACATAATTCAGGTCTTCTTCAGGAATGCTTTGGAAATCGGTTTTCTGGCAGGACAGTACTTTCTTTATGGTTTCAGTGTTCCACCTATTTTTGAGTGTGACCGTTACCCTTGCGTAAAGGAAGTCGAATGCTACGTATCTCGGCCCACTGAGAAGACAGTCTTCCTAGTTTTCATGTTTGCCGTAAGTGGCATCTGTGTGCTTCTCAACCTAGCTGAGCTTAACCACCTCGGCTGGAGAAAAATCAAGACAGCAATGAGGGGAGTTCAGGCTCGCAGAAAGTCAGTGTGCGAGGTGCGTAAAAAGGAGCCATCTACTCTGGCTCAAGTGCCAACATTGGGGAGGACACAGTCCAGTGAATCGGCTTATGTTTGACCCCATTCTGTTCACGCCAATGGTTTAGAGCTCTCCTCTATACTATAGAGAATGTAATCTGAGGATTATTAAATATGGCTGCGTTTGGCTTCCGTCTTCCAACCATCAGTGGAGACCCTCCAGACTTTGTTAGTAGCCTTTTGTTAACTGGAGTTGCTGGCTTATTACAGAAAGCAGAACCCAGCTTCCAGTGGGGCGGGATATTTGAGAAAAGGGTGGGACACAAGTATAGGGACATTATTTATAAAGAGAATTTTGGGACTGTAAAGTGAAGAGATATTGCTTGGTACTGTTGTAACCTTTACCTTATATTCATTTTTTATGCCGGCTGCTAAATTGAGTAATGAGAGAGTGGAGTCCTTAGATGGGTATTTAAATTTAGAAGATCTGCACTAACACTTCAGAAGCCATAAAAACTGGGCAGGGAGGAGCAACAAATACCGCAAATAGGGGTACTTTAGAGAGGAGTTTAGGAAGCCTCTCATGACTGTTATATACCTCTCACTTCCCATGCGCTGCAAACTCCCCCCCAAAAAAATCCTCATTCACACCTCACTCGCTATAGAAACATAACGATCTTTCAAAACCTGATAAGCAGTCAGAATTTTTTTTTATTATTATTATTATTCAAACACCATAACAGAGGACCTAGAGGGGCCAAGCAGATGTCATCAAAAAAGCAAAGGCCATTAGGTAGGAAGAGAAACCTCTTGCGATGAGGAAACTGAACGGCACAAAATGGAACAAAAAACCCCCCACAAAAAGCAGACAAAAGACATAGAAGGGCAAAGTGAAAACAAGCTACAGCACTAGAAGGCATGGGTATGTTTCAATACTCATTAGTTACTGCTACACACAGTGGATGACTGGGAGCCATACAACACCCAGACAGCAAGGAACAAGCAGGGTTAAGGAACACACTACAGTACTCAGTAAAAAGTAATTGGAAGTGGCAACAAGTAGGTAATGAAGCAGTGAGAAGCTTAAAAAGCAAGGTAGGAAAAAACAAAGACCAAAAACCATTACAACTTTCAGAAGGCAGGTAAGGATACACAAACACAACAGGCAGAAATAGGAATGTATCTTTCCTAAGACACAGAATTCCTTAAGGTTAAAGGTTAAAGTTGGGGAGCACACAAAAAAAAATTGGAATAAGGAATTAAACAGTACGCCTCAACATACAGAAGGCAGGAAAGGGAAATATCCAACATTCAACAGGCAGGCAAGGCACAGTAGAGCATCCAACATATAGAGAGGGGACGTTTATTGCAGTTGTTATTTTTTAAACATAGTATAACGTAAAGGTAATGTTTACAAAAAAAAATTGGGGGGTTTAACCAATGATTTTATTGCTTATTAATTCTCTTCAGTTTACTTAAAGCGGAGGTTCACCCTATATATAAGCTCTGCCATGTGATCCAGCATACTGGCGTCAGCGCCAGTATGCTGTTTTTTTTTTTTTTAAATCCATCACTTACTGTATTATGGTGTATTTTAATTTCTATCCCCCGCGGAGGACGGCTCTAGTATAGCACGTCATATCTTACGAAAATACCCGATAAGGACTCGGGTAATCTCGGCGAAAATGCGGCGCCTGCGCACAGACCTAGGAGCTGATTGCGCAGGCGCCGTATTTCTCCGAGTCCTATTTCGGCGTTTTTCGGAGGGCGTGACGCGCCATAGCCGTAGGACTCTGAGAAATACGGCGCCTGCGCAGTCAGCTCCTAGGTCTGTGCGCAGGCGCTGCATTTTCGCCGAGATTACCCGAGTCCTTATCGGGTATTTTCGTAAGATGTGACGCGCTATACTGGCGCCGTCCACCACGGGGGTAAGAGATTAAAATACACCATAATACAGTAAGTGATGGATTTAAAAAAAAAAAAAACAGCATACTGGCGCTGACGCCAGTATGCTGGATCACATGGGAGGGCTTATATTTAGGGTGAACCACCTCTTTAACTGGGGCTGTGGCAAAGGCATGTTATTTACTTACATATTTTGTGCATAAAGGTGTAAGTCTTTCTCAGCTCAGAAAGTTGGGAGGCATGATTAAATAGGCAGGACTCACTACAAAATGTAATATGTAAGCAAGTGGAACAGTACAATATTTATTAGCTAAGAATGGGACACTGCAATATTCAATAAGTAAGCAGGAGAACACTAACAGGTTCATAAGGCAGGAAGGGCACACTACAATATGCAACATGTAAGGAGGGGAATACTGCAATGTCCATTGTAGGAAGGGCAAATTTAACAGTGAATATGTAGGCACCAAGGATTATAATGTCAACTAGGTAGGCAGGGCAAATGAAGAGTTTCCAGAATAGATGGACAGCAGCACTCCAAAGTAACTTTAAAAGTTGTCTTTTATTTGTAAAATCCAGGACATGCATGACAGTATACAGTCAGGAAAAGGGACAGCCGACGCGTTTCACACTAGTCTAGTGCTTAGTCATGGCTCAAGGTAGCCAGGGCACACTACAAAATTCAGCATATAGATGGAAAACATTACAATGGCAGATAGGCAGGACACAAACCACATTCAGCAGGCAGGGGAGTAATATTTAACAGGAAGACAGAAAAGTAGGGAAACACAACAAAATGTAACAATCATTTAAAAAATACACAGCAGTACTCCCCAAGCAGGTAATGTGCAGAAGTGTAATTCTAGATGGGCATATATGTAATGCTACATCGTTTAGAAGGCAGTGGGATGCAACTGTTAAGAGCTGTACAGCTCTCCACACTCAACAGTATGGCAGCTCACTCAACTGACAATGGCTCTGAGTAGACAAATAAGGGAATTGTACAACACTAAACAAGGATGGGAAACCTACAAGATGGATAGGAACATAATGGAACACATCATAACTCAATAGATACTGCAACACTCAGCAGGAAAAAAAAGGAACACTACATCATTCTAGAAGCAGACAAGGGGGTACAAGGCAAAGGGTGAAAGTTGTAATGCTTAGCAGGTAGACAAGGAAATCTTACAACATAAGGAATGTGAGACATCACTGCTACAATAAAAGTTTGAGGATAAGGCTTTAGAGCAGATTTTATACAGTGTGGATTGATAAAAGTGTGGAGGTAAAGGTTAAGTAAATAAGTAAATTAAGGTAAGTAAATATGTTTGCATGTTAAAAAGAAATTTTGAGGTTAAGTCTCTGAGATAATGAAAGTCTAGGCTTAGGCCCAAGAAAACTTGGAGTGCTATTGCGGTCGTGTCAGCATGTTGTGGTGCTATTTTCATTCAGTATACGTGTTTTACATACATCACCATCAGCATATTCCACCCATTACAGCTCATGATTTTATATAAAATATCTGACCAATAAAAGTGGGCAGGATGTCACATCCTAACCAGCATAATCCATGAGACAGGTCTGTAATAGGTTTTTTAAGGGATCAACCCAGCTAATATTTTGAATATGGGTGGATTCTGGAATGTTGAAGAACATTCCAGCTTCTTATGTGTCTGAGGGACTCCAGCAGTTAGATTGGCTGGCTGTGCCCGACCACCACCCTATAATCCTTACTTTTGGTCCCACTCAGGAGTATTGATATAAATTTTAATGTGGAACACACCAAATTATATTGGCTTGGGCAGATGGGCAGATGAGTCTCCTAAATTCTTTCAAACTTCAGGAATCTGGCAGGCCTCATTAGGCAAACAATGGCATAATGGTGGCTTGACCTACTGAATTTCCTGTTTTGGGAACGTTACAGCTTAATCTAGTTCTTCGTGATAAACTGGGACCTTTTATCATGGGCATCAAATTTTGTCAGATTTCATTGTAAAAAAATTTTTTTTTACAGATCCAGATATTTAGTCCCCAAGCTATACATGTAATCTGTACATTCATATCAGGAGGGGGCAACGGAACTGCATGATCATGCATTTAAATAATTTGATGAGTTTGGTGTCAGCACTCATAAAATGAGAGGTCTTCAATTTACAGTGACCAGTCTGCAACCACTACGGTCACCACCAAAGGGGAACTGGGTCACTTCAAATATTAGACCTACTGTATTAAAGTGTCTGGGAAAAGTTATTTTTGTTTATACCAACCATTCAGATGACTAATTTCGTTAAGGGATTTAAAAAAAAAAGTAAACTATGTTAAGGGCAATAAGAACTACTATTTTTTAGATATTTTTATGAGTACCTGTTTACAAGACCTGGCGTTGGGTCTCAGGTTTCCACCAATCAGCTGAGTAGAAGGCATAATTGGCACCTTCCACATAATCACAGGATCCAACTAAGCTTGGCTGATGATGTTATCCTAGATGACATAATCACTGCAGGTCCATGCAAGCAGTAAGATCCATCTAAATTATACTTACATTTATTGCCGATCACTACAACTATGTGTCAGTTGTTTAAAAGGTAATTTATAAGGTACTATCCTAAAAAAATGAAAAATTATAGTTTTTATTTCCTCTGATCCCACGACACAGCGTAAAGAAATTGACTTTTCAGATACATATTGAACACCTTTGGCATGACCTCCAGTGACCTTAATGAACACTCTATGCATATGAAATTCATAGTGGGATGCAGACATTCCTTGTATTTGTAAAAGATGGTTTGGGTACTTTCCAAAGTTGGCTTAGAAATGACTGCTCCAAACATTTTATGTATACAATTGAATATGGAAGTACCTTGTGGTGCCTGCATTTTGAAAATAATATCAATAAAACATTTACTTTTATGACAAGTTTACTTTAATAAGTTAATTTAATTTTTTATAAAATTAATTTAAGAATTTAAGAACAATCTGTGAGCAGTCATCACTTTTAGGCTATAGCCACCTAACAGATTTGGTCTAGTACCCTGTATATCACAAATACACCAATGATGATCTGCAATTGAGTTCTCATCTCTGCCTATGTGCCACAGCTATTTGAAATTGTTATCAACCTCCCCTGGGTTGCCATATATTGTACATTATGGTAGATGCAAGAGGAGGGTGACTTCACAATGGAGCTAAAAGAAGTGAAAAAAATGTAATAGGGGGATCCAACTTGAAGGTACTGGGAGGGGCAAACCTTAGTGCTTTGATCCACTTGTATCTACCTATAACCAAATATCACTTCTACATGAACCATCCCTTTAAAAACCTTCCATGGGGCTTATGATATTTGATGTCCTAAGATTAATACCCAAATGCAGTTTCCAAAAAAAAATTACGATCCATTGAATGTACGGCAAAAATATATATGGTCAATGTTTTACTAGTTTAGTTGTTTTAAAAACATCTTTGAAAATGTTAGTGCTCTCTGCGTGGAAGCAACAGTTTTGCTAAATGGATCCGACACCCCTCCCCATTCATTAAGTCAGTCTAGAACTTTTTAATCAGCGAAGCTCACACTCCTTGCTGATTGGAGAGCTCTAATGCCCACATACACAGGATCGGAATTTTTGATGGAAAAAGTCAGACAGACGTTTTCCATTAGAAATTCTGATCGTGTGTGTATGCCCCATCAGAGTTTTTCCATCTGATATTTCAAGGAATTCCATTGGAGTTTAGATGGAGAACATGAACATGAACGTGAATTTGGCTGGGCAAAAGCCTGATCGTGTGTATGATAACTCTGACTCTGCAGGGGGGGTGTCGGACTTCTGCAGAGAGACTGCTGTTCACATGCAGAGGGCACTGACTGTTATACAGATGCAGGGGGATCAATTAAAAACAATGAAACTAATAAGATATTAACCATATACCATTTTACTGTATCCTCAATGTATTGTTATTGGATTTTTTAAATTTTTATTATCAAACTACAATTGGGCTTTGCCCTGGTTCACACTTGTGCGTTTTGACATGCGATTTGGCATGTCATCGCATGTCAAAACGGCGGATTTTGCCGCAAATTGCCGGCAATTGCATGTCCTATCGGTGCGACGCTTATCTGCGGCATTGCCAAAAAAGTAGTCTTTACTACTTTTTGCGATTTCAGCCTGCGATTTACATTGACTTGTGCAGAAACCTGAAGAGTGAAATCGCGGCTGATCGGGACTGCCGGGCGGGAGTATATAGTTCTCTTCACTCCCGAGCCCAGTTGAACCAGGGCTTTAACAGTTTAATTACAATTAAATCCTATTTTCAGCCAAAATCTTTTTCTGGATAGACTTAGGAAGAGTGTATACTGTATATAGTTCTCGAGTTTGTATTGCTGTCAGTAACCCTCTTCTCCTGCTTCCTGTGCCTGTGACAGCAGGTTAAGTGAGGGAAACGTTTTTCACCAGGACAGGAACACACATACAGCAATAATCAATTGATGGAGATTCTAACCCTTCCCTATTTTACTGTTGCAGTCTGTGGACTCGCACTCGAGAGCTTTCCATCTTATCCAGTTTTTGACAGTGGGGTCACAGACTGCTGTAAAAAACTTACAGAGGTTCCATCCTATCCCCATTATGCTCTAAACAAAAAAAGATTTGGCTGGAGTTGAGCTTTAAGAAATGCAATCTGTCCCATGAGCAACATACATTTACCTAACAGCTGATCCATAAAACATAGAGGTAACAATGCCTTCTAGTGGAAGGCAAAGTAGGTTTTGGCCAGATTTATTATATTTCAGATTATAAAAATATATATTTACCTTTTTTCTTTTTATTATTTAAAGGCTCCACCTTCATCATAACCTGAAATTTTTGTATTATTATGACCTGGTATGCAAGCATGTATTTATTAGCCTGTTTTATAAAAAAAAAAAAGAGAAATGTTGGACAATACTATAATGGAATAATAGTTTATTTATTTTGTTGATGAACTACTGCTATGGGGACATTTAATGGGGTTTTGATAAATTAAAAAAGGTCCCTAAAAGGAATCACTGCCTGCACCTTGCAAATTCTTCCTCAGGAGGGATATGATAGTGGGCACTATGGATTTCTTGTGGTATTTTCCATGCGGAGTCAGTTCACGAAGTCCGCTTCACATTTTTCCTACCTTCATCAGCAAACCAGTGCTGTTTCGTGGTGTGACCGCCTGGCACGAAACTGGCACACTTGGTCAGACTCAGGATACAGCCAACAGGAAGCTAATTAATGGTGCTCGTATCAACCAAATGTACAGAACTCTCAATGAATTGCTGAATTCAAGAAGTGACATTTCTGATGGGGAGGGGGGTGGGAGGGATTGAAGTTGTGATGCAGCGCATGTCAAGTCCCACAATGCAATGCAGGTTTCAGCTGTCAAACAGGTGCAATATTAAAAGAATCTTAAGTCTCAGGCATCCAATGGAAAAAAAAACATGAATAAATAAATGCTGATAAGACTCTTTTTAATGTCATGTATGTGTGTCAAAGGCATAAATGTTAAATAATTTTGGGCTTCATTATTCAAATTTTTACTTAAAGCAGACTTAAACTCTAGAAGCTGTCCTTAATAATAATAATAAAAAAAAAACAAGACTAGTATTACCCGTGGTCTGCCTGCAGCTGATCTTTCCCCATTACAGACTAACCATGCCTTGTTCTGCACTGTGTCTCTGTGTGGAGACGGCCCTCTTGGTGTAGGCAGGGCTTTGCTTCCTTGTGTCAGAGCATCCAGCAAGGAGGACAGTGCATGCACAGTAGTCACACCACATCAAATCTCACTCCAAATCCTGAGGGCCAGTCACACCAGATGCAGTTCCAAAAATGCATGCACAGTATTTTCCATGTATTACAATGGCTCTAGTTCCAGTCAGTTTCTGCACCAGGAAACTGACTGCACTGGTGTGAACTAGAGCCATTGGAATACATGGAAAACAGTGCATGCATTTTTAGGGCCAGTTCACACCACAAAAATGCACTCATACGTTTCAGATCCGTTTTTGCTTACAGTTAAAAAACACACACAGTTCCAGTGTGTTTTTGATACAATTTGCTGGGTTACAGTACAGTTCTGTGCAGAAAAAATTCAGCACACTCTACTCTTTTTTCTGCACTGGAAACTGACTGCAGCTGGCAGGGAACATTCTTCCATGCACACTGAGTGTCTAATCAGGCCTCGTACACACGATCGTTTTCCTTGACAAAATCCACCAACTTGGTGGCAGAGCTTTTTTGCCGAGGAAAACGGTCCTGTGTATGTTTTTCGCCGAGAAAACTGTTGTGGATCTCGACGAGATAAAAAGAGAACATGTTTCACGTCGGGCTTTTCGACGAGAAACACGTTCGCGTGTATGCTTAGAAACCTGTGCATGCTCAGAATAAAGTATGAGACGGGAGCGCACCTTCGGTAAAAGTAGCGTTCGTAATGGAGATTGCACATTCGTCACACTGTAACAGACTGAAAAGCGCAAATCGTCTCTTACCAAACTTTTACTTAACACGCAGTAACATGAGATTAGCAAAAGCAGCCCCAAGGGTTGTGCCAGTGGAATCAAACTTCCCCTTTATAGTGCCGTCGTACGCGTTGTACGTCACCGCATTTGAGAATGACAAGATTTTGTCTTGACAGTGTGTACGCAAAGAAAGCTTGTCAAGATTCTCGACAAGCCTGACAAGGAACTCGTCGAGGAAAATGATGTTTCTTTTACGACAAATTTCTCGGTCATGTGTAAGAGGCCTCACTCTTACATACCAGAAAGTTTCTCAGGAGAAAATATAAGACACTTAAGAAGTAATATACGTAAAAACAAAAACGTAACATACTGCAGCTTACCATTCCTTAGATTCCCTCAAATGTCCCCAAATAATTGAAATTAAATGAACTTTCTCTGTACCCAATAATTACAAGTTAAATAGAAAACAAATTTTATTCATACAAAATATATAGAAAACAAGTATCCAAGTATAGATTAAAAAACATCGCCCTCATCGTGGGACCCAGTATTAAAGAAAAGACAGTTGCATGTTACACTGAAACTTGGTACCCTCCAGAATAGAAGATGGAGAGATAATTAATCCTCAGTGAATGGTGAGTCCTCTACGTGTTTCACTGATATTTCCACTTCTTCTTGTGGGACCCAGTATTAAAGAACAGACAGTTGCATGTTACACAGATACTTGATACCCTAAAGAATTGCAAATGGAGAGATAATTAATCCTCAGTAAATGGTGAGTCCTCTACAAGTTTCATGGATATTTCCGCTTTTTCAGGATAATAATAGACACAATCTGTAACAAAAATATCATAACATGGTAACATTTAAAAATATATAATAAATGGTATACCAAGAAATGTGGGGGACCATATTAACAACACTGTCTCTTACCAATAAGGACTGAATATTTATCTATTTTTACTTGTAGTTTCTGGCTTGGGTATCAGTTAACCAATACTTACTGCAAGCCCACGTTCTCGCTGTGTGGGGGATTTTGATGGGGCCGCTGCCTTGGTTATCCCCCATTTTCGGTCCTCATTGGTAAGCGACAGTGTTGTTATTATGGTCCCCCACATTCCCTGGTATACCATTTATTATATACTTTTATATGTTACCATGTTATCATATTTGTGTTACAGATTTTGTCTATTTTTACTTCTGAAGAAGCAGAAATATCCATGAAACTTGTAGAGGACTCTTTCACTGAGGATTCATTATCTCTCCATTTGCAATTCTGGAGGGTATCAAGTATCTGTGTAATATGCAACTGTCTGTTCTTTAATACTGGGTCCCACAATGAGATCATTGTTTTTTTAACCACTTAAGACCCGGACCAAAATGCAGGTAAAGGACCTTGCCCCTTTTTGCGATTCGGCACTGCGTCGTTTTAACTGACAATTGCGTGGTCGTGCGGCGTGGCTCCCAAACAAAATTGGCGTCCTTTTTTCCCCACAAATAGAGCTTTCTTTTGGTGGTATTTGATCACCTCTGCGGTTTTTATTTTTTGCGCTATAAACAAAAATAGAGCGACAATTTAAAAAAAAATTCAATATTTTTTACTTTTTGCTATAGTAAATATCCCCCAAAAATATATAAAAAAACATTTTTTTTCCTCAGTTTAGGCCGATACGTATTCTTCTACGTATTTTTGGTAAAAAAAATCGCAATAAGCGTTTATCGGTTGGTTTTCGCAAAATTTATAGCGTTTACAAAATAAGGGAAAGTTTTATTGCATTTTTATTAATTATTTTTTTTTTACTACTAATAGCGGCGATCAGCGATTTTTTTCGTGACTGCAACAATATGGCGGACACTTCGGACAATTTTGACACATTTTTGGGACAATTGTCATTTTCACAGCAAAAAATGCATTTAAATTGCATTGTTTACTTGTGGAAACAGGCCGATAAAAATCTCGACAGTTGCAGTTTGGGAGTTAACCACAGGTGGCGCTGTAGGGGATGTGTGACCTATGTGTTTGTTTACAACTGTAGGGGGGTGTGGCTGTAGGTGTGACGTCATCGATCGCGTCCCCCTATTACAGGGATAACGCGATCGATGCTACGGCCACAGAGAAGCACGGGGAAGCCGTGTTTACACATGGCTCTCCCCCTTCTTCCGCTCCAGGGACAGATCGCCGCACTGCAGCGGCAATCGGGTCCGCGAATCCCGCGGTCCCGGTCCTGGAGCTCCGGACCGGGTCACGGGCGCGCGCCCGTAACCCACGGCTGGGTACTAAAATCAACGTATATATACGTTGATGTGCCCAGCCGTGCCATTCTGCCGACGTAAATGTGCAGTAGGCGGTCCTTAAGTGGTTAATCTATACTTGTTTTTTATATATTTTGTACAAATAAAATGTATGTTTTATATTTTACTTGAAATTATTAGGCAATTCAATGTATTCCATTTATTTGGGGAGATATGGGGGAATTGTCTCCTGCTCTTCAAATTCTACATATAAGAATTGGCAAGCTGAAATTTTTGTTTTTGGGTTTATCACCACTTTAACATTTCTAGATGTTTTCTCTAACAAAGCAACAAACTCTTTTTGAGTTCAGGTCCTCCTTAAACTATTAGCCTACCACTAAAAACCATGTTTTTAAAAATGCTAGTTGTCTGTTAGTCTGTGTTTTAGTTACACTATATTACCTAAAGTATTGGGACACCTGACTTTACACGCACATCAACTTTAATGACATCGCAGTCTTAGTCTGTAGGGTTTAATGTTGAGTTGGCCCACCCTCTGCAGCTATAACAGCTTCCACTCTTTTGGGAAGGGTGTCGTCTATAGGAATGCTTGACCATTCTTTCAGAAGCGCATTTGTGAGGTCAGGCACAGATGTGGGCTCGCAGTCTCTACTCCAATTCATCCCAAAGGTGTTCTATCAGGTTAAGGTCAAGACTCTGTGCAGGCGACTCAAGGTTTCCCACCCAAAACTCGCTCATCCATGACTTTATGGACCTTGCTTTGTGCACTGGTCTAAATCTTTTGGTGGAGGGGGGTTGTGGCTGTTTTCAGGGGTTGGGCTTGGCCCCTTAGTTCCAGCGAAGGGAACATTTAAGGTGTCAGCATACCAAGATATTTTGGACAATTTCATGCTCTCAAATTTGTGGGATCCGTTTGGGGATTGCCCCTTCTGTTCCAACCTGACTGTGCACATAGACATGGATGAGCGAATTTGGGATTGAGGAACTGACTTCAACCTAATTGAACACTTGAATTTGAGCGGAGACTGCAAGCCAGGCCTTCTTCTCCACATCAGGGCTTGACCACACAAATGCAGTTCTGGAAGAATGGTCGAAGATTCCCATAGACACACTCCTAAACCTTGTGGACAGCCTTCCCAGAAGAGTTGAAGCTGATATAGCTGCAAAGTGTGGGGCAACTTAATATTGAACCCTACGGCCTAAGACTGGGATGCAATTAAAGTTCATGTGCATGTAAAGGTAGGCGTCCCAATACTTTTAGTAATATAGTGTATTTTTGAGTCCAAAATCCAACAGAAGACTAAGGCCTCCTACACACGGGCAAGAATCTCATCAGGAAAAAAAACATTGTTTTTCCCGACGAGATTCTTGCCCAGAATTTCTTGCCGCCCGAGTGTACACGCAGACCTTTCAAAAGAACCGTGCTTGAAAGGCAAGAATGCGGTGACGTCATTGCGTATGACGAGCATGCGCACGTCACATTCGATGCCGTTGCCGCTATCTTGCTTCACCCTACCAATGCCGTGGAATCTGCCGTGGAAGCTACCGCGCATGCGTCAAAGTCATTTCGAGCATGCGCGGGTTTCCACGGCGACAGATAAGTATACACACTGTCAGGTTTCTCGTCAGGAAAGAGGTCGATAAGAATCTCGATGAGAAAATAGAGAGCAGGATCTCTTTTGTTCTCGTCGAGATTCTGGCCAGATTTCCAGGCGAGAAACCTGAAAGGCTCGTACACACGCGCAGTTTACTCGGCAAGAATGCTCTGCCAGCAGTTTTCTTGCTGGTTCTTGTCGAGAAAACCGAGCGTGTGTACGAGGCTTTAGACTTGGTTGTTATGAATTCAGTCATTATGCCCATTTGGTGCTCACAAGTTGTCCCTGTTGCCCATTTGTTGCCCACTAATTGTAGAGATTGCCTGTTTGTTGCCCATGTACAGCCACAAAGATTGATTTCCCTCAGACATATTACAGCTGGCCATTTATTGCCCATGTATTACCATGACTTGTCAATTATTGCACATGTATTACCATAACTTGTCATTTATTGCCCATGTATTACCATGACTTGTCATTTATTGCCCATGAATTGTCTTTATTGCCCAGTGTTATGTCCCTCCTTACTTCAGTAGGATTTCATGAGGTTGCAAAAGTTTCTCGGGCATGGTTATGGTTTGATCACTTTCCCCTTCACTTGCTTGACAGGGAAATTCCCATTCAAACTCAAACAGGGTTGATGTTATGTTTATAAGCTCATTGTGGGTTAGTCATGCAGGAACTAAATTATTCAACCTGTGTGCACTGAGCTTGTCAGAGCCATTACAGTAATTAATAGAGGCAACACCGAAACAAGACAGTCAATCTATAACCGCTGAGCTGAGGAATTCTCTGTGTCATAGAAAAAGGTATCATGCCTAAAAAAACATGCAATAATCTGTGCTGTGAATAATGTGAATCATAAAGCCGTCACACAAAATATAACAGCTAAAATGTGACAAAATATGATTAGTGCTTCTAGAACATTAAAAAAATGCGATAGATATAACTGAAGATTAATATTTAACCACTTGTCCTCCGCCCACCGTCAAATGACGGCGGGCGGAGGACTCCATTGTCCTGACATCACGTCATATGATGTGATGTCCTTTTAAAGCCGCGGGCGGGCACGCGCGCCGCGCACCCGCCGCCCTGCTGGGATCCCGGTGTAAGTGCCCGGCGGCAACGATCGCCGCCGGGCACACGCGATTGCCCAGTAAACACAGAGCTCCACGTCCTGTGAGGGAGAGAGGAGACCGTTGCTGTGTCCCTTGTACATAGGGACACAATCAGTCACCTCCCCCAGTCACCCCCCTCCCCCTACAGTTAGAACACTCATAGGACACACATTTAACCCCTTCCCCGCCCCCTAGTGGTTAACCCCTTCACTGCCAGTCACATTTATACAGTAATCAATGCATATTTATAGCATTGTTCACTGTATAAATGTAAATGGTCCCAAAAATGTCAGAAAAGTGTCTGAAGTGTCCGCCATAACGTCGCAGTCCCAATAAAAAAATCGCAGATCGCCGCCATTAATAGTAAAAAAATAAATAAAAAAAATAAATAAAAAAAATGCCATAAACTATCCCCTATTTTGTAAACACTATAAATTTTGCACAAACCAATCGATAAATATTTACCAAAAATATGTAGAAGAATACGTATCGGCCTAAACTGAGGAAAAAAATATTTTTTTTATATATTTTTTGGGTTATTTATTATAGCAAAAAGTAAAAAATATTGCATTTTTTTTCAAAATTGACGCTCTATTTTTGTTTATAGCGCAAAAAATAAAAACCGCAGAGGTGATCAAATACCAACAAAAGAAAGCTCTATTTGTGGAGAAAAAAAAGGACGACAATTTTGTTTGGGAGCCACGTCGCACGACCGTGCAATTGTCAGTTAAAACGACGCAGTGCCGGAAGCTTAAATTTTGTCTGGGCAGGAAGGGGGTGTAGGTGCACAGTAGGCAAGTGGTTAAACATTTTGGCCCAGATTCACAGAGCGATTACGCCTGCGCAACAGGAGATGCGCGTGCGAGATACGCAAGAAATCTACTTTTTTTTGTCCAGCGTAATTTCGTTAGACAGGCGCATCCGTCCGCGCAAAACTGCGCTAGACACACCATTGATTTGCTAGTCAAATATGCTAATGAGGGACTTACGGGGATCCACAAAAGAACGTTGGGGCAGCGCAGGCTACGCAGTGTGCGCAACAGCAAAATGTCCTGTCTAAAATTAGACCATATAAAAGCTGGTCTAAAAAGAGAAAAAACGTCTACATGTTAGATAAATCAACACTGTTAGTGAGGAGCTCAGCAGTCACACGTGTTGCACAACAATCTGTATGCCAACATGCCAGGGGCATCGTCGCGCATAGCTATACTACTGACTTTAGATGAGCAAAGAAGGAGGAGGGCACAGAGGATGGCACGGGAGAGGATATACCGCACCCGCATAGACCTGTTTGGCATGAGTGATTCTGAGGTGTATCGCATCTTCAGATTCACCCCTCATGCCATCATGGAATTAACCACAACCCTGCAGGAGGACATCACCAGCCCAACACAACGCTCACATGCAGTGCAGCCACTGGTCAAGGTCATGGCAACACTCCATGTCCTTGCCAGTGGCTCTTTTCAAAGAACAAGTGGAGTGGTGGCTGGGATGTCACAATCCTCCATGAGCAGATGTGTGCACCAGGTTGTCCCAGCAATCCTCAGATGCATGGCCAACCAAATCATCAAACCCACCACTGAGGACCTGCGGCTGAAGGCAATGACAGATTTCTACAGAATTGCCAGATTCCCACGCACCATCGGGGCCATTGATTGCACACATGTGGCACTCCAGCCCCCCATGAGACAGAGCACATGTACCGCAATCGGAAGCATTGGCATTCCATCAACGTACAGGTGATAGTCGATGCCCAAGGCCTCATATGGCACGTCCGTGCCAAACACCCAGGGTCCAGCCATGACAGCTACATATACAATCAGAGCCACATCCGAATGGAATTCGATCAGAATGTGTATGGGGCCACCTGGCTGGTTGGTGAGTGACATGGGTGGCAGGCATGACTGTACCCCCCCATGATGCACACATCACAAGGGGCACATGCATGACTAACATCCTCCTGTCTTTTCCCTTACAGGTGACTCTGCATATGCACTGGGACCCCATCTCATGACTCCTATCCAGAACCCCCAAACCCCAGGAGAGGAAAGATACAATCAAGCACATGCCCAAACACGTGCAGTGGTGGAGCGCACCTTTGGCCTCCTGAAGTCACGTTTCCGATGCCTGGATAAGTCTGGGGGTACCCTCTTGTATTCCCCAAACTTTGTGTGCCAGATCATCGGTGCATGTTGCATGCTGCACAACTTCGCAGTAAGAAAGGGCCTGCAGATTGACCTACATGATGACCTGACCCCTGAACCAGACAATCCCCCCCTAACCGAGGATACCCCGTCTTCTGAGGGAAGAGCAGCCAGGAGACAGCTCACATTGGGCATCTTTGCACGTTAAACACACACATTAATCATGGCACAATGAGAATGCATGCATGCACACCACTGTGGTCCCAAGCGCACACACCCCACATCCTCATCAAATGCACCATGCAGGACTTGTGAGCAGCAACGCCACGCCAAGGCTCCAATTATGTCACTGAACATTCATACACCATTCACACGGACCTGGGGATCACTTCTCCCTGGTCCTGGGGAACCCTACTCCACCAAAATTGAGGGTGACACCCCTTTTCCGGCAGGAATGTCACCCCCACATTCAAACAGCATTCACAACCCAAAAAAAATAATAATTGACCAGCAAAATCTAAAAATTTCCAGTAAAAAAAAAAAAAAGGGGGGGGGGGAAATTATTGCCCTTGACGTGAGCCACGCCTGGGGCGCCCCCGGCCACGGCCCCGGCTCCTCAGGGGAGACTCATGGGGAGGGGGAAAACCGGGGAAGGAGGAGCAGCCCCTGATCTCTGCCCACCTGGCGGTCTGCCCTCCAAGGCCACGGCTGGTCTGTCCAGGGCACCACCTAGTGTTGCCGTGTTGGCCTGGATAGCCTGGGTAAGGGCCCTCACATCCTGCCCAACGCCTGCTGATGTAGTCTGCAGGTCGTTAAGGCAGTTTGCGGAAGCCCGGGAGTGGCAGTCCAGGTTCCCCAGCGTATCCTTGATGGAGGACAGGCTCTCCTCCATCCGCACCAATGTCTGGCTGACCTGTCCCAGATGGCGGGTCTGGAGGAACTGGTCCCTTCTCAGAGTGGCGGGCAGGAGATCGGCCACCCCCCTGGTCTTCTGGGTCGCCTTCCTGCCTCCAGCTGATGCTTGTGGCCAGGGAGAAGGGGAGGCCCTTGGGAGGGGAGCCATGTTGGGGGAGGAGGGGGGGGCTCCCCTTTAGGGAGGGCTGCCTGCTGCCAGCCAGAGGGGAAGAGTCCTCAAAAACCAAAAGTCCAGTGCCTGACATGGACTCCTCCTCCTCATCAAACTCCTCCTCCTCAACCTCCTCCTCCTCCTCCTCTTCAACCTCCTCCGCGGACTCCGGCCTTGTCGGGGGGGCCTCATTAGGCTGCTGTCCTGGGGATGGTGCGGTCAGGCCAGATGGCCCTGCACCCTCCTGCACATCTGTGGATGATACAAAACATTCACAGGTTGGAGGATCCACACACTTGCCACATATTCCCTTTCCCCCCTCCCCCACACATGCTACACACCTGAAAAAAAACTTACCTGGCACCACGGGCTCCGGACTTGAGTCAAAGCCGGGCAGGCCCTCCACTTCATGCCGATGAAAGGTCAGGGCCACCGCACGCTCCTCCGCTGTCAGCCTAACATGGCATGGTGGGCCCCCTCCTGTGCCCCTGGCATGGGCAAGCATTCTGGCCAGCTTCTTTTTGACCAGACGCCGGAGGTCATTAATCTTTTTATCAATGCCAGACCGGGTCCGTGTCTCCCCCTCCCCCGCTGAATTGACCTGCTCAGTGATGATGTCCAAAATCTCCCTCCTCCTGGCCGGGTTGGTGTTGGCACTGTCCGGGCCGTGGAGGAAACCCCTAAAATCGCTAATGGCCCGGGCAAGAATTTGTTTCTCCCCCAAAGTGACATTTAGTTTTCTCTTTCTCTCTGTCATACTGAAAAAAACTCACTCCCAGTCAACAAAAATCAGTCACAAAAACAAGCACAACCAATCAAGCAAGAACACACACAAAGAGAAAACTAACACCCAAAAAATCACACAAGCACTCAGCAAAAATCAGTCACAAAAACAAACAGCAACAATTAAGCAAGAAAAAAAACGAGCAGAAATATATCAAACAAACAGTCTCTCAAACACTTATCAAAAAACACTTTCAAAGATCTACTAACAAACACTTGATCACACAGAACATTAATCTGACAAATACAAAACACAACGCAACTAACAACGGGACAAAAGCACTTTGTTAAATGGGAAGGGACAAAGGGATGTACTTTTGCAAAGGAAGTGCGTTTGTGTCTGTCTATTTATGCTGTCTGCGTAGTTCTCTAATTTGCCCTTGTCCACTTCCAATTTCACTGATTGCGCCATTCCCGAGTTGTGAGCATGCGCACAGAGGTGCTGACCATGGTCTCCTTCAAGCGCGCATGCGCGAGCCGGCCGGCCCTTCATTTGCATGGGGTCGCGGCTCATTTCAATGTAACACGCCCACGTCCTTCCCAATTTGTATTACTCCGCCTTACGCCTCTGAAATAACGTTACGTATGCGCAATTTTCTGCGTAAAAGCTACGAGAATAGGGTGATTACGTGGCTACATTGCGCAAGTCTAATGTAAAGGCGGTGCGCTACGCTGGTCCAATAATGCGCAGATGTACCTGAATCTGGCCCTTTGTCTTTTTGGGGGATATTATCACTTAGCAGGACTGATATATATACAGTAAGACCACTAAACTTGTATATTAGAAGATTTCCTGTTTTGTTTGTCACGTTTTTGTTTGTCACATTTTTCTTTTCGTCTCTTTAGAGCACTAAAACATATACTGTCATGTCTTATGCATAAAAGTAATATGACTTCTGATAACAACTACTATTCCTTTCCATTCACTTTCAAGCTTGCAGAAAAATTACTGTTGTAATGCGATTGGTTGTTATGTGCAAAACAAACTCAATAGGGAAGAATAACTGAAACTGGTGCGCACAGAATCTGGTGCAGCTGTGCATGGTAGCCAAACAGCTTCTAACATCAGCTTGATCAATTAAGATTTGCCAATAAAACCTGGTGATTGATTGTGCACAGCTACACCAGATTCTGTGTACACCAGTTTTAGTAAATCTCCCCCAAGATGTGGTCAGTTGTGATTAAGGTTTCCTACAAACACACCACATTTGACAAAATCCATATTTGTCAGTTTTTGCAATCATCATGGGGATTAAAAATTGTGGGTCTTGAGCCTAATGCCGCGTACACACGACTGTTTTTCATGTCATGGAAAAAAACGTTTTTCTTAACGTGATTCCTCTCAAGCCTGCCTTGCATACACATGATCATGGGAAAAATGCTTGCGCAAAGCGTGGTGACGTACAACACATACGGCGGCACTACAAAGGGGAAGTTCCATTCAAATGGCACCACCCTTTGGGCTGCTTTTGCTGATTTTGTGTTACTGCGTGTTAGTAAAAGTTTGGTGAGAGACGATTCGCGCTTTGTGTGGCTGTGCGTGTGATGTCACTGATCGTCGTACCCTAACACAGGGAACAGACGATTAGTGACAGCCACACTAGGACGAACAGGGAAGGTTTGTTTACACTCGCCTCTCTCCGTCCTCCTCTCTGTGACCCGATCGTGGGACACCAGCAGCGATCGGGTCCGTGGGTCCCGCAGTCGTGGTCACGGAGAACAGGACCAGGCTGGACTCTTAAAGGCGACATACAGGTACGTGCCTGTGCCCAGCCTTGTCCTTCTGCCGACGTATATCAGCATGAAGGGGTCCTTAACTGGTTAAAGCGTATACACGACCGTTTTTCACAACGTGAAATAGAACGTCGTGAGAAAACTACGAAAAAATAGAGAAGGTTCTAAATTTTTAATGCCCATCTTTCTCGTTGAGAAAAATGCTCTGGAGCCTACACATAGGGCCAGATTCAGGTAGAGTTGCGCTGGAGTATTTCGATATGCGCCGGGGAACTGTGAAGATGCGCCGTCGTTTCTATGTGGCCGTACCCACCAAACTAGATGCAACAGAAAACGGGCCATTTCCGATCGGCTTAACTTTCCGACGCCGGAGTCTCGTCAGCGCATCATTTCGTTTGGCGCATCAGTCGCGCCTATTGATTTCCCCTGCAAATATGCAAATGAGGGAGATTTCCCGATTCACGAACGGATTAGCACCATACGCCGGCTACATGCGCCGCGCGTATCTCGTCCGTCCGGCGCAAAGTTATTTCTACAAAAAGCTGCTTTATCTTTACTCCAGACGGCCTCAGGTCAGCAGGAGAGCAGCTACAGCAGCAGCGTTACCGACGAAACTAGCAAGCTGAACAACCACACTTGGAAGGACAACACCTCTGTGTGCCAACATGCCAGGGGCAGTCGCGGTCCTAGCACTAGTACTGGGTCCCCCAGAACGGAGTAGGCGGGCACGTGAGAGGATATACCGCACGCGCATGAGCCTCTTTGGCATGGGGGATGAGGAGGTGTATCACCTCTTCAGATTCAGCCCTGATGCAATACTTGAACTAACCACAACCCTGCAGGGTGACATCACCAGCAAGACACACCGCTCACAAGCAGTGCAGCCACTGGTGAAGGTACTGGCAACACTTCATTTCCTTGCCAGTGGATCATTCCAGCGTACAAGTGGAGTGGTGGCTGGGATGTCACAGTCCTCCATAAGCAGATGTGTGCACCAGGTTGTCCCTGCAATCCTCAGACGCATGTCCAACCAGTTCATCAGACCCACCACTGAGGAGCTGCGGCTGAAGGCAATGACAGATTTCTACAGCATTGCCAGATTCCCACGCACCGTGGGTGCCATTGATTGCACACATGTGGCCCTATACCGCAATCGGAAGCATTGGCACACGTCCGTGCCAAACACCCAGGGTCCAGCCATGACAGCTTCATATACCGTCAGAGCCCCATCCCAGCAGAATTCGAGCAGAACATGTATGGGGACAGCTGGCTGATTGGTGAGTGACATGGGTGGCAGGCATGACTATCCCCTCCCGTGATGCACATCAGAAGTGGCACATGCATGACTAACATCCTCCTGTCTTTTCCCTTACAGGTGACTCTGCATATGCACTGGGACCCCATCTCATGACTCCTTTCCGGAACCCCCAAACCAGAGGAGAGAGAAAATACAATGAAGCACACATCAAAACCCGTGCAGTGGTGGAGCAAACATTTGGGCTCCTGAAGTCCCGTTTCCGCTGCCTGGATAAGTCTGGGGGGGCCTTATTGTATTCCCCTACCTTTGTGTGTCAGATCATCGGTGCATGTTGCATTCTGCACAACTTTGCAATGAGAAAAGGCCTGCAGATTGACATGCGTGATGACCTGACCCCCGACCCACACAGTCCCCACCTGCCAGAGGAGAACCAGTCTGCTGATGGAAGAGCAGTCAGGAGGGTCCTCGCCGTAGGCATCTTTGGACACTAAACCAAAACATTGATCACACGGACAATGCACGCGTGTACACCACTGATGTCCCTAGATCACACACACCACATCCACATCACATTGGATTAGCCCAAGTCCAGCATGTAGGACTTGGGAGCAGCAGCGCCAGCGTCAAGGCCCCAATGATGTCACTGTCCATTCATACACCTTTCACACGTCATTCATACAGCCGTGGGGTTAACTTCACCACCACGGCCGAGGGTGACACCCCTTACTGGCAGGAGTGCCACCCTCTCACATTCACACACCATTCACACTGCAACGTGTGCAGTATAAAAAAATAAAAATCTCATAACCTGAGCATAATCACAAAGAAAATAACTCATAACTTGAGTATTAATAATAAAATAAAAATCTCATAACCTGAGCATTCACAAAAAAATATAAAAAAAACTCATGTCCTGAGCATCCAAAAAAAAAAAAAAAGAAAAATTATCTGGGATGCCGGGGGCTTCTTCTGGCGGCCCCTCTCTGGCTCCTCAGCTGCCTGGATGGAGTGGGTGGGGGTGGGGGGGCATCTGGAGGTGGCTGATCCCCAGGTGGGCCACTCCTGGCAGGTGTGGCCTGCCTGCCCTCCAAGGCCACGGCAATCCGGCCAAGGTAAGAACTGGTCTGGGCCTGCACCCTGAGCTGCTGGGCCTGCATCCTGAGCTGCCGGGTGACCTGATAATGCTGGGCCCGCCGACTCAGCCTCCCCTGGTCCAGGATGGCAGCACTGTTTGCCTGGACGGCTGCAGTGAGGTCCCTTAGCTCACCCTGCACCTCCCCCAGACTGGTCACCACTGCAGCGCAGTTGCAGCTCACATCCTGCACTGCCGAAGACATCTGGGCCACGGAGCACAGGCTGTCAGCCACTCTGTCCAGGTGCCCAGCAATCTCCCCCATTTGCTGTGTCTGTCTGGCGTGATCCCTCGCCACCTGGTCCTGGACCAGATCAGACACCCCCCTGGTCTTATGGGTGGCCTTCCTGGGGCCAGTAGATGTTTGTCCCCGGGGGGATGGAGTCGCCCTTGAGGGGCTTCCTATAATGGGGGAGGGGATCTGAGAGGGTCCAGCAGAAGAGGAGGATTCCTCTAACAATAAAACAAAGTCCTGCTCTGCCCCAACAGGCTCCTCCTCAACGACCTCTGCATGTGTGGTGTGGCCACTCTCCTCCTCCACCTCGGTGTCTTCACCACCCAGGGGCACAGGCACTGGGTGCCGATGGGGGGATGGGGTGGACTGGCCGCCGACAGATGATGGCCCAGCTCCGTCATCTGTGGATGACACAAAGCAGACACATGTTGGTGGTCCCACACACTTGGCACATGTACCCACCCCCGCCCCACATGCAACACACCAAATAGGGGATAAAAAACACTTACCTGTCCTGGAGCCTTCCTCCACAGAATCAAAGCCTGGTACCCCCTCCAACTGCTCCCTGTCCAGGCAGCGGGCGACCACCTCCTCCTCTGTGGTCAGGCTGACCGGACATGGTGGACCACCACCTGTGCCCCTCTCATGGCTCCTAATGGTGGCCACCTTGCCACGGACCTTGCGCCGCAGATCATTTTTTTTTTTTTAATATCCCCAGCAGTCCGGGTGGAATACCCCAACACATTGACCCTGGCAGCAATGGTCTCCAGGATGCCCTGCTTCCTCTCCCGGCTGGTATTCCTACTTTTTTTGCCGTGGAGAAAATCATTAAACGTCTCCATCGCCGAGATGACCACAGAGACCTTCTGGGCATTAAAGTTGAGGTTCCTCCTCTCTCTGGGGGTAGCGGGAGCAGCCATGACAGTGCAAAAGTATCTTCCCTGGGGTGGGGGGAAACGGATATACTTTTGCGCCGGAATGGCGTTTCCGCTAGCGCTTTTATACGCGCAACGGAACACATTGCGCTGACGTTTCCCGTGAAGTGGTGCCGACGGAAGTTGTGAGCATGCGCACAAGGGGGCAAGTGAAGCCTCACTTACTGCGCATGCTCCGTGGATGATGCGCTGAACGTAAGCCTCTGCGCTGGGCTCTGCCCATCATTTACATATGATCACACCCACTTCCACTTGCGTCAGATTACGCCAGCGCATTATCGTTACTCTGGCGCAAGTTTACGCGCAACTGCTATGTGAATAACAGTACTTGCGCCGAAAGTGTCGGCGGAGTAACGTAAATGAGAAGCGTTACTCCGGAGTAAAGAAACTCCCAGGAAGCCCCTCAAGGGCGACTCCATCCCCCCGGGGACAAACATCTACTGGCCCCAGGAAGGCCACCCATAAGACCAGGGGGGTGTCTGATCTGGTCCAGGACCAGGTGGTGAGGGATCACGCCAGACAGACACAGCAAATGGGGGAGATTGCTGGGCACCTGGACAGAGTGGCTGACAGCCTGTGCTCCGTGGCCCAGATGTCTTCGGCAGTGCAGGATGTGAGCTGCAACTGCGCTGCAGTGGTGACCAGTCTGGGGGAGGTGCAGGGTGAGCTAAGGGACCTCACTGCAGCCGTCCAGGCAAACAGTGCTGCCATCCTGGACCAGGGGAGGCTGAGTCGGCGGGCCCAGCATTATCAGGTCACCCGGCAGCTCAGGATGCAGGCCCAGCAGCTCAGGGTGCAGGCCCAGACCAGTTCTTACCTTGGCCGGATTGCCGTGGCCTTGAAGGGCAGGCAGGCCACACACCTGCCAGGAGTGGCCCACCTGGGGATCAGCCACCTCCAGATGCCCCCCCACCCCCACCCACTCCATCCAGGCAGCTAAGGAGCCAGAGAGGGGCCGCCAGAAGAAGCCCCCGGCATCCCAGATAATTTTTCTTTTTTCTTTTTTTTTGGATGCTCAGGACATGAGTTTTTTTATATTTTTTTGTGAATGCTCAGGTTATGAGATTTTTATTTTATTATTAATACTGAAGTTATGAGTTATTTTCTTTGTGATTATGCTCAGGTTATGAGATTTTTATTTTTTTATACTGCACACGTTGCAGTGTGAATGGTGTGTGAATGTGAGAGGGTGGCACTCCTGCCAGTAAGGGGTGTCACCCTCGGCCGTGGTGGTGAAGTTAACCCCACGGCTGTATGAATGACGTGTGAAAGGTGTATGAATGGACAGTGACATCATTGGGGCCTTGACGCTGGCGTTGCTGCTCCCAAGTCCTACATGCTGGACTTGGGCTAATCCAATGTGATGTGGATGTGGTGTGTGTGATCTAGGGACATCAGTGGTGTACACGCGTGCATTGTCTGTGTGATTAATGTTTTGGTTTAGTGTCCAAAGATGCCTACGGCGAGGACCCTCCTGACTGCTCTTCCATCAGCAGACTGGTTCTCCTCTGGCAGGTGGGGACTGTGTGGGTCGGGGGTCAGGTCATCACGCATGTCAATCTGCAGGCCTTTTCTCATTGCAAAGTTGTGCAGAATGCAACATGCACCGATGATCTGACACACAAAGGTAGGGGAATACAATAAGGCCCCCCCAGACTTATCCAGGCAGCGGAAACGGGACTTCAGGAGCCCAAATGTTTGCTCCACCACTGCACGGGTTTTGATGTGTGCTTCATTGTATTTTCTCTCTCCTCTGGTTTGGGGGTTCCGGAAAGGAGTCATAAGATGGGGTCCCAGTGCATATGCAGAGTCACCTGTAAGGGAAAAGACAGGAGGATGTTAGTCATGCATGTGCCACTTCTGATGTGCATCACGGGAGGGGATAGTCATGCCTGCCACCCATGTCACTCACCAATCAGCCAGCTGTCCCCATACATGTTCTGCTCGAATTCTGCTGGGATGGGGCTCTGACGGTATATGAAGCTGTCATGGCTGGACCCTGGGTGTTTGGCACGGACGTGCCATATGAGGCGTTGGGCATCAGCTATCATCTGTACGTTGATGGAGTGCCAATGCTTCCGATTGCGGTATATGTGCTCTGTGGCACTGGGGGGCTGTAGGGCCACATGTGTGCAATCAATGGCACCCACAGTGCGTGGGAATCTGGCAATGCTGTAGAAATCTGTCATTGCCTTCAGCCGCAGCTCCTCAGTGGTGGGTCTGATGAACTGGTTGGACATGCGTCTGAGGATTGCAGGGACAACCTGGTGCACACATCTGCTCATGGAGGACTGTGACATCCCAGCCACCACTCCACTTGTACGCTGGAATGATCCACTGGCAAGGAAATGAAGTGTTGCCAGTACCTTCACCAGTGGCTGCACTGCTTGTGAGCGGTGTGTCTTGCTGGTGATGTCATCCTGCAGGGTTGTGGTTAGTTCAAGTATTGCATCAGGGCTGAATCTGAAGAGGCGATACACCTCCTCATCCCCCATGCCAAAGAGGCTCATGCGCGTGCGGTATATCCTCTCACGTGCCCGCCTACTCCGTTCTGGGGGACCCAGTACTAGTGCTAGGACCGCGACTGCCCCTGGCATGTTGGCACACAGAGGTGTTGTCCTTGCAAGTGTGGTTGTTCAGCTTGCTAGTTTCGTCGGTAACGCTGCTGCTGTAGCTGCTCTCCTGCTGACCTGAGGCCGTCTGGAGTAAAGATAAAGCAGCTTTTTGTAGAAATAACTTTGCGCCGGATGGACGAGATACGCGCGGCGCATGTAGCCGGCGTATGGTGCTAATCCGTTCGTGAATCGGGAAATCTCCCTCATTTGCATATTTGCAGGGGAAATCAATAGGCGCCAAACGAAATTATGCGCTGACGAGACTCCGGCGTCGGAAAGTTAAGCCGATCGGAAATGGCCCGTTTTCTCTCGCATCTAGTTTGGTGGGTACGGCCACATAGAAACGACGGCGCATCTTCACAGTTCCGCGGCGCATATCGAAATACTCCAGCGCAACTCTACCTGAATCTGGCCCAATGTCTACAGCACAGCTTTTAAGTAGGGTTGTCCCGATAACACTTTTTTAGGACCGAGTACAAGTACCGATACTTTTTTTCATGTACTCGCCGATACCGAATACCGATACTTTTTTTAATGTGTCCCCAAATGCAGCCATGTCCCCCCCACATATTGCAGCCATGTCATGTCCCCCACATATTGCAGCCATGTCCTGTCCCCCACATATGCAGCCATGTCCTGTCCCCCACATATTGCAGCCATGTCCTGTCCCCCACATATTGCAGCCATGTCATGTCCCCCACATATTGCAGCCATGTCATGTCATGTCCCCCACATATTGCAGCCATGTCATGTCCCCTATATATGCAGCCATGTCATGTCCCCCACATATTGCAGCCATGTCCTGTCCCCCATACCTTTAGTAGATGATGCCGCATACCCCCGTGTATTGTAATCGCTGCATTACAGGCACGTGTTTGAATTCTCAATGCCCGCCGCGTATAGACACTCCCCTTCTCGGGATTGGACGGATCCGTCCAATCCCGAGCAAGGGGGAGTGTCTATACACACGGCTCAGTGCATAGACACTCCCCCTTGCTCGGGATTGGACAGATCCGTCCAATCCCAAGAAGGGGAGTGTCTATACGCGGCGGGCATTAAGAATTCAAACAGGTGCCTGTAATTCGGTGATTACAATACACGGCGGTATGCGGCGGCGGCTTTGTGTTATGCGGCGGCTTGCGGTGGCGGCTTGCGGTGGCGGCTTGGGGTGGCGACGGGAAGTATTCTATTTAGGCATCAGGGGTATTTGCGCGAGTACAAGTACTCCCGCAAATACTCGGCATCGGTCCCGATACCGATACTAGTATCGGTATCGGGACAACCCTACTTTTAAGCAATGCATCCAGCTTCTTCCCAGCAGCAGCATAAGGTAAGGGGGGTGCACTCTGATGTAAGGGACATTGGGAGACTCAACTTCTGATGGTGGGGTGGCTCTTGACATCTAATTTAAAGGGGAGGGGATGCTCGGGACATCTAATCTTACAAATACAACCAGCCCTTTTGAGGGCAATAAATGCTGATGCGGCTCACAATGAAATTGAGTTTGACACCCTTGGTTTACAGTATAGGTAGCTTTAGCCTTTAGGAAACAATATCTGTAAAGACAGCAAACCTTTTTCACATATATTCAAGGCTAATGCTACAGAATCAATACTCCCCATAAGTGACAGTCACATCATATTGGTAAGCTTCCCAAAGTCATGTTATCTGGAAAGTCACATTTAAAAGCTAAATGTACTGAGAAATATGTAAGATGCCATTGCTGACTTTCACCTAAAAATACAAAATTCTTGCGTGATGACCTGTAATGACCTGTGTTGACCTGTAACAAGCATGCAGATGCACTATATTATCAAAAGTATTGGGACACCTGCCTTTATAGATGTAGATACATTGAACACACATGAACTTTAATGGCATCCCAGTCTTAGTCTGTAGGGTTCAAGATTGAGTTGGCCTTCCCTTTGCAGCTATAACAGCTTCAACTCGTCTGGGAAGGCTGTCCACAAGGTTTAGGAGTGTGTCTATGGGAATGTTTGACTATTCTTCCAGAAGCACATTTGTGAGGTCCAAATCATTTGGTGGATGGGGGATTATGGTGTGGGGTTATCTTTCAAGGGTTGTGCTTGGCCCCTTAGTTCTAAAGGCGTAAGCATACCAATATATTTTGGACAATTTCATGCCCAACATTGTGAGAACACTTTGGGGATGGCCCCTTCCTCGTCCAATGTGACGTTGCTATGTGCTTTGTGACCAGTACACAAAGCAAGGTCCATAAAGACATGGATGAACGAGTTTGGGGTGGTGAAACTTGACTGGCCTGAACCTCAACCCAACAGAACATCTTTGGGATGAATTAGAACGGAGACTACGAGCCAGGCCTTCTCGTCCAACTTCAGTGCCTGACCTCACAAATGCGATTGAAGAATGGTAAAACATTCCCATAGACATAGGAAAGGTGGGAAATATTGAGCAAACAAGAAATAATCATAATGATATGTGAGAACACAATCATAAATGGTGTAATAAGTGACTAAAGCTGCTACATAAGAATAAGACATACAATTCCAAATGGAAATGGGTGAAAATGTAGTGCTAAACCTCATGTGAAATAAAGGTGCACAAACAAAGTAAAAATATATGTGAGTATACGAAATGCAATGTAAAGTCCAACGAATATGATTGTCTGAAAGAGAAATTAATGTAGTTTATTAATCCAAAATAGGTAAGTATGGAAAACAGGTAAATCCACAACCATGTAGGGGTACTCCTCAGACAACTGGAAGACTGATGGATAGGGCATCAATTGTAGAAATGGATCATCATTATGTAGACAAAATTAATACCCTTACCCTTAACAGATGGACCCACATGTCGGCAACAGCGGATCATATGAACAAAAATGTCCAAATGGTGCTTGGTCTCGAGTAGTGGAATGAACCCAGGGTCTCCAGTCAGAACTTCAAGGACGCCTTAAGGTACTCCAGAGGATGGATGAACCACTAAATGGGGTCGCCACCCTGAGCTGTCTTCTCCCTCCTCTGCCTCTCTCTGTGTATTTCTGGTCTGGTTGGTTCACAAGTCAGGTTTTAGGTGTTGGCTGTGAGTTTTCAAGACTTTCTTACACTCCCTCCTCAACTATAAATGTCAGGCAAATGGCTGCATAGACACACTCCTAAGCTTTCCCAGAAAAGTTGAAGCTGCAAAGGGTGGTCAACTCAATATTGAACCTTACGGACTAAGACTGGGATGCCATAAAAGTTCATGTGCATGTAAAGGCAAGTTTCCCAATACAAGTGACAATATTGTGTATATTAAAGTCAAAGGAAAGAAGGAACCCCCTGATCTGCATAACTGTTCCAGGCCAGTGGCTCAGAAAATGTTAACACCTTTGGATTGACAGCCATAGAGCAATTCATTTTAAAGGAGAGCTCAGCAACAGCCCCCTTGTTATATTCCTGGTGAAGTCTATTCTTAAAGCAGGTGTAGGCAAACTTTGGCCTTATGTCCCATGAGACAGTGTTAGATTCTGATCTCAGTTGGATGGCCATGATGTCGGCAACAGCTGCATTTTATCATGGTAGGTTTCCTTTAACCCCCCCTGGCGGTATTCCCGAGTCTGACTCGGGGTTACATTTCTGTGCTGCGATCGGTAACCCTGAGTCAGACTCGGGCTCGCCTTGCAGCATCCACAGGCATGGTTTACTTACCTTGTCCCTGGATCCAGCGATGCATCCCCGCTGTGTGAGCGAGCGGGTCCTCGCTCGATTCACACAGTGCCTCTGTGTGCCGTCGATCTCTGTTCCCTGCCACGTTACGACGCACGGGAGCAGAGAACGGTGCCAAATTAAAAACGTAAACAAACACATTATACATACAGTATACTGTAATCTTATAGATTACAGTACTGTATGTAAAAAATACACACCCCCTTTGTCTCTAGTGGTCTACGCTGTGTCCTGCATGTTCTTTTATATAATAAAAACTGTTCTTTCTGCCTGGAAACTGTAGATTGTCCATAGTAACCAAAAGTGTCCCCTTATGTCAAAAATGGTTTTAGAGCTCTTGTTTGGTCAGATTTAAGTGAGTTATTCCTAAGAATTACAAGCCTACAGTATAAAACGCTAAATTTCCTTGCAAATAATGGTACCGCTTTCAGCACCTAAAATCAGAAAGAATCATACCGCTACGGAGTTTAAGAATAAGTAAACCCAACATTCAGAGGCGTAACTAGAAACTTCAGGGCCCGGTGCAAGAAATCATGAAGGCCCCCCCCCCCTGAAAAGCATGATTTTGATACTATATTTTTTTCCATTGTACAACAAAGCAAAACATTTCTGTTTCCGATTTCAACTTTAAAGGGGGTGGTAGTGGTGGTACTTGAGGGGGGGTGGTAGCGATGGTACTTGAGGGGGGGGGGGTGGTAGCGGTGGTACTTGGGGGGGGTGGTAGTACTTGAGGGGGATGGTGGTACTGGAGGGGGCTGATAGCAGTGGTACTGGAGGGGGGTAGTAGCAGTGGTACTGAAAGGGGGGGTGATAGCAGTGGTACTGGAAGGGGGGGTGATAGCAGTCGTACTGGAAGGGGGGGTGATAGCAGTCGTACTGGAAGGGGGGGTGATAGCAGTGGTACTGGAAGGGGGGGTGATAGCGGTGGTACTGGAGGGGGGCTGATAGCAGTGGTACTGGAAGGAGGGGTGATAGCAGTGGTACTGGAAGGGGGGGTGATAGCAGTGGTACTGGAAGGGGGGGTGATAGCAGTGGTACTGGAAGGGGGGGTGATAGCAGTGGTACTGGAAGGGGGGGTGATAGCGGTGATACTGAAAGGGGGGGTGATAGCAGTGGTACTGGAAGGGGGGGTGTGATAGCAGTGGTACTGGAAGGGGGGGGTGATAGCAGTGGTACTGGAAGGGGGGGTGATAGCAGTGGTACTGGAAGGGGGGGTGATAGCAGTGGTACTGGAAGGGGGGGTGATAGCAGTGGTACTGGAGGGGGGGGGGTGATAGCAGTGATACTGGAAGGGAGGGGGTGATAGCAGTGGTACTGGACTGGATGGGGGGGGGGGGGTGATAGCAGTGGTACTGGAAGGGGGGGTGATAGCAGTGGTACTGGAGGGGGGGGGGGTGATAGCAGTGGTACTGGAAAGGGGGGTGATAGCAGTGGTACTAGAGGGGGGTGGTGGTGTTAGGGATCGATTGCAGTGCAAAATGTCACGACTTACCGCCAATTAATCAATCCCCCACAGAAAAGATCCTTCACGTGCCTCCTCCAGGAATGCCTTGCCTCATGGGTAGATGGATCGTAGACGAGACAGCAGGTACTCCACGCAGAGGGGAGAGCTCCTCCCCCGCCTTCACTCAATTGGTCTGCTGATCTTTATTATTCAGTGTGTGCACACACACAGCCTGTCTCAGCGCCGCGCTGCCTCTGCCTTTTCTCTCCCCTCAGCGGGCGAAAACCCCCCTCCTCGCGGCATGGATAAACACTGTCTGTCACACACACTGGACAGTCAGGTGGGCCGCTCGCGCGGCAGCGGGCCCCTCACAGTCACACGAACGGGCGGTCAGCGGGCCCCCCTGAAGGCGGCAGAGAACTACAGGGCCCAGTCGCAAGTGCGACTGTTGCGACAGTGAAAATTCCGCCACTGCCAACATTTCATATTCCTGATATATGCCTGCTGTACCATGTACTTTTATGAAAAAGTATCCTGTTCTCTTTGTATTGCTTCCTTTGTGTGAAATACATGGTGCTACTGCCAGACCCTCTGCTTTCCTATTAAAAAATGGACTACACTAGTACAGGGTGGTCAGTTCTCTAGCTGTACTTGGAACGGCTCTTCTCCAATAACTAGACTTGACCCCCCCTTACAGTCATTCACTGAGAAGATCAATGTACTTCTGTTTCTCCACACCCAGCTGTTATGCAGCTGAGAACATCATTTCTAAAAAAAGGAAAAGGTGTGTGTGTATACACAGTAAAAAAAAAAAAAAATGTACTGTATTTATTGGCGTATAACACTAATTTTACCCTGAAAATAGAGGGTAAACTCTGCCTGCGCGTTATACGCAGGGGGTTGTGGAAAGTTTTTTGCCTGAAACTTCCCTCTTAAAGTTAGGGTGCGTGTTATACGCTGATAAATACGGTGTATATATATATATATATATATATATACACACACACACACACACACACACACACACACAAGTGAGTACACCCCTCACATTTTTGTAAGTATTTTATTATATCTTTTCATGTGACAACACTGAGGAAATTACACTTTGATATATTGTAAAGTAGTGAGTGTACAGCTTGTATAACAGTGTAAATTTGATGTCCCCTTAAAATAACTCAACACATAGCCATTAATGTCTAAACTGCTGGTAACAAAAATGAGTACACCCCTAATTAAAAATTTCCAAATTTGGCCCAATTAGCCATTAATGACTTGTTAGTGTTACAAGGTCTCAGGTGTGAATGGGGAGCAGGAGTGTTAAATTTGGCGTTATCGCTCTCACTCTCTCATACTGGTCACTGGAAGTTCAACATGGCGCCTCATGGCAAAGAACTCTCTGAGGATCTGCAAAAAAAAAAAAATGTTGCTCTACATAAAGATGTCCTGAGCTATAAGAAGATTGCCAAGACCCTGAAACCGAGCTGCAGCACAGTGGCCAAGGCCATACAGCGGTTTAACAGGACATTGTATCAAAGTGTAATTTCTTCAGTGTTGTCACATGAAAAGATATAACAAAATATTTCCAAAAATATGAAGGGTGTTCTCACTTTGTGAGATACTGTGTCTGTATACTGTATTTATCGGTGTATACCACACACTTTTTTCACCTTAAAATCAGGGGGAAAATCTAGGGCACCTGTACGCCAAACAGCTGCCTCGGAGGGGGAAGGAGGGAACAGGGGCCGCTGAAATAGACAGAGCTGAGTGTACTGTGTACTCGGCTCCACTCGCAGTCACGCCCATTCCTGCCTCCTAGCATTTACGTCCCACCATTGGGCCGGTGTTATGTCCATCATAGGAGCTGGGACGAGTACACAGGACATCCGACTATCTTGGTGGCACTCGTGAGTGACTATTTTTGATTTTTTTATATCACTTTTAGACTTTCATTTCCATAGAAATGATAATAAATATAGTGTTTGTAGATTAACTACATTAAGGAACTATCAGTGGCACATTGCACCTCCTGGGTCTGGTTTACTGAAGATATCGCTGTTCAACCTAAACTGAGCCATGATGCTAATGTGCAAATGCCCATTTCCTGCCACTTATCAAACTAAAAATGACTGTCACTAATCCAAAAGAGCCATTTAGTGCCTAAAGTGGAACTACCGCTCATCGGAACCCCTGTTTTGTTCTGGGCAACACTAGGCTCCCAGAACACAATGGGGACCAGTGAGGACAGCGCTGTGCGACTTGCACATGCGCCGTAAGGATTCGGGCAGTGAAGCTGGAGCGCTTCACTTTCAGATTCCCTCACCGAAGATTGCGGTGGGGGCAGCAGAGTGATGAGCGATCGCTCGTCCTGTGCTGCCGACGGCGCTGGACTCCAGGACAGGTAAGTGTCCTAATATTAAGTCAGCAGCTGCAGTATTTGTAGCTGCCCGCTTAAAATAACTGCTTGGGTGAATGTTTACATATACTTTAAGACACGCTGCTGTTTCATGGAGGTTCTTGGATCAGGCATGTAGGATGCAAGTCTGCGGTTTCTTTCTTCCTTTTTTTTTTTATTTCTGACAATCTTTCCCAAATATAAGCGTAATTAATGGAATTGGTCAGACAAATGGGGCTTACTACAATCAATTATATATCATAACAATACAACCCCCTCTTGGAATTGGGAGGGCTGTGATCATCATTGATCCAAGACGGAGAAGTAGAGGTCACACACTCCATATGTACTGAGTGGCTGACGTTGTGAGAATGCGGTTGGCTAGCCTCAGTTCCTCCAATGGTTAATGAGATTTCAGCGACAGAGCAGAACAAGGTAGCCCCGGAGACTTGCATGTTCGCTCCTCCACACGCGAGCCCCCATCTTTCTTTGCGCCGCAAGAACCGCAGGGCAGCCTCACAGCTAAATTTAGAATGTAAAAAGGACAAGAAAAAAAAATACAAATTCAGTGTTTCTATTTCTGTAGCATCAGCAGGAAAGGAAGAAGCATAACAGAATGAAGACAGTGAAAATGCATTAAACCCTTGAATAATACATGGAGCACAGCCAAGAAACCTCACATCAGCAGACAGCCAAAGAATGAGCAGTCGGGGATTAGGGGGGAAAAGGACATTTCTGCATTAAGCCGCAGCTCAGACTATGAACTCGTAATGACTGTATTGCATCTCTCCAGATACTTGCTACACCATGTAATTTAATAAACACCTCCTTCCCAGTACACATCAAATAATGGAGCATATAATTCAATCAGCATGTATAGTCTTTCATGCAATGAAATCATACAAGGTGCTATACAATAAATATGTGAAAAGTGTACGAAAGGCTAAAGGTGGATTTTTTTTTATAAGGTTGCTTTTAAAGCCACATCATGCCTAAAGTCTATATAAAATGGAAAATGATAAAATACATTGATTGCCAATCTTAGGACTGATATCAGATGGGCGACTGCTGCTCTGTCGCAATCACCAGTATCAGAATCAATGAGAACCTGCCTGTCTGTCTCTATACAATCGCTCCCTCGCTACCTAAGGAAGCATGCTGTCGCTCCTATTGCTAGCAACTGAAATTTGTATTTGTTTTCATTTGAGCAATACAGCTTCCAAGGGAGAGATTACATTAGAGACAGGCAGGGAGCCTCTTATGCCGCGTACACACGATCACTTTTCGGCATGAAAAAAACAAAGTTTTTCCAACTTCATCATTAAAAACGATGCTGCCCACACGCCATAGTTTTTGAAAAATGATGAACAAAGCGCGGTGACGTACAACGCGTACGACGGCACTCTAAAGGGGAAGTTCTATTCGCCTTTGGGCTGCTTTTAGCCGATTCCTTGTTAGTAAAAGACGATTTACGCTTGTTTGTCTGTTACAGCATGATGAATGTGCTTACTCCATTATGAACGGTAGTTTTACCAGAACGAGCGCTCCCGCCTCATAACTTGCTTCTGAGCATGCGCGGGTTTAAAACGTCGTTTTAGCCCACACACGATCATTTTTTACAACACAAAAAACAACATTTTTCCAAAACGACATAAAAAACTGAAGCATGTTCGAATTTTTTTTTTTTCAGAAGACAAAAAACGATGTGAAGCCCACACACGATCATTTTAAATGACGTTTTTAAAAATGTCATTTTATTTCATCACCAAAAACAACCGTGTGTACGCGGCATTAGTGATTTCAAATTTCGTGACTTAGTTGCTAGCAGCAGAGTCGCCCATCTGATCAGTCTTAAGCCTCATGCACACGATCAGATTTTCCGACAGGATTTTTGTGATGACAGGCTAATGTCGGAAAATCTGACCGTTTGTATGCTCCATCGGACAATTGTTGTCAGATTTTCTATATAATAAATATTGGATAGCATGCTTTAAAATTTTCCGACAACAAATGTGTATTGTCGGATTATCCAATCATGTGTACACAAGTCCTTCGGACAAAAATCCAAAGTGAAATATAAAGAAACATTTAACAAACCCGCACTATGGTTATTTGTCCAAACAATAAATGAATAATTAGGACTGCTGCTAAAGTATAAGGTAAGTAATTAAATTAGTGCTGCTCCCATCAATATATATATATATATATATATATATATATATACATACATATACATATATATATACACACACAATATATATATATATATATATATATATATATATACACACACACACACACACTCTATATATATATCAATAAAAAAAACATAAAAAAATGAAATGTTGAGCCAGTGACAGTTTCAAATATAATACGGCTTACTTGTAAGGTACTGTAAATATCTCCTAAACTTGCACCATTTAGGAGATATTTACTATATACCTCTGAATAAACTGCCATCCGTGCCATTCCTTCGGGTCCCTGTGCCATGACCATATGCGGCGACGTCATCGCAGCTTCGGCCAATCACAGCGCCGGAACCTGCGAACCAGGAAGAAACACCAGGTAAAATGTCAGCCGCCTCAGCATTGTGCGGGCGCCGCTGAGAGAGCTTTGTTCTAAGGTAGTCTATAATCTCACAGCCTGAACAACATAGACAATGGAGGAAAATTTCCCTTTGGATAACTGGAGCTGGATCCAGAGACAGAAGAATAGTATCCTGGTTTATGTAAAAGACAGAAACTACTTTAGGCAAAAAAAAAAGCCCCCTTGGTGTTCAAGGCCAAACATTGATTAAGAACCTCCATTCAGGGCTGGTGCAAGAATTTTTGACACCCTAGGTGAAACCTAATTTTGCCGCCCCGGCTCCACCCCCTTTGTCCTGCCCATGTATAATCCACCTTTTTAATGAAGCACCCTTCAAATGCAGCCTCACCAGTGCCCATTAATGCAGCCTCACCAGCACCCATCAAATGCAGCCTCACCAGCGCCCATCAAATGCAGCCTCAGTATAGCCCATCAAATGCAGCCTCAGTATAGCCCATCAAATGCAGCCTCACCAGTGCCCATCAAATGCAGCCTCACCAGCGCCCATCAAATGCAGCCTCACCAGCGCCCATCAAATGCAGCCTCACCAGCGCCCATCAAATGCAGCCTCACCAGCGCCCATCAAATGCAGCCTCACCAGTGCCCATCAGATGCAGCCTCACCAGCGCCCATCAGATGCAGCCTCACCAGCGCCCATCAAATGCAGCCTCACCAGCGCCCATCAAATGCAGCCTCACCAGTGCCCATCAAATGCAGCCTCACCAACGCCCATCAAATGCAGCCTCACCAGCGCCCATCAAATGCAACCTCACCAGCACCCATCAAATGCAACCTCACCAGCGCCCATCAAATGCAGCTTCACCAGCGCCCATCAATGCAGCCTCACCAGCGCCCATCAACGCAGCCTCACCAGCGCCCATCAAATGCTGCCTATTTTGCCAAGTGGTAGCAGCGGCCCTGCCTCCATTTTTAGCACTATGCAGATAAACCTTACAGGTGCAATGGCAGACCTTGGCAGAAAATACTGCCTAGCTTTCAGAAGCGCAGGGATGACCAAATCATATAGACCCCTGTCACTCAGGACCTGAGCATGAACAACAAAGCCATCAAAGCTGGATGGTGGTTTGGAAGGGGTCACAGAGTGTCTCCCAGGGGTCTGAGTAAGATGAAGTATGCTAGTGGGCCAGTTTGTTGCAACGAGGATCACCTAGCACTTTAGAGAAGATCCAGGGAGGCATGGACTTGCAAAAAGGGAAAAACAACAAACTGTAAAAGCTGCTCGGCCACAGAAAAATGCAGGAAATTTTAGCGTGGAGGAAAAATGGAGATAAAAACATTTTTGATGTTCGTGGAGCCCAGGAGAAACAGTGAAAACAACTGACCTGGCACATTTTTGAACCCTGAACCTATATAACACCCTGCGGCTTACTACACTCATTGCAAAGGTGAGTGCCCAACACAGGATCCAGTGCTTACAGTCTATAACAGGGGTCTCCAAACATTCTAAACAAAGGGCCGGTTTCTTGTCCTTCAGACTCTTGGAGGGCCGGACTTTGGCCAGTGGGAGTGAAAATTTTCCTGGCATCAGTGGGAGTAAACATCTGGCATTAGGGGGAGGAATAGTGCCCCATTGCTGGTATCATAGGGAGGAAAAGTGTCCCATTAGTGGTGTCAGTGGGAGAAACGGTGCTCCATTGTCGGTGTCAGAATAGTGTCTCGTATCATTGGGAGGGATAGAGCTCCAAGGGCCGGATAAAGGCAAGCGAAGGGCCACATCTGGCCCTCGGGCCGCAGTTTGGAGACCACTGGTCTATAACAACAGTTATGTTGTTATAATAGAGCGCAGCATAGGTAGGGGTTAAACCATTCCTTTGCGAGGGCCTGGCGCTGAAATGTGACACAATCCACCAATGCTGAGCTTGAGGTGCATATTCAGCATCAGTGAGGCTTGGTGATGCAGTCACATGACCGGCTGTGACCAGCATACTCAGCGCTATTGGACTGCTGAGTGTGGAGCGCATCCCCTATTAGCATGGGAAGGCGTGTCTGTGCAGTCACATGACCGGCCGTGATAGGAGTCTCTTTACACACAACAATGTACCTCTAGCAATGCTGCACATATAAAGTATGTTATAACGTTGATAATACCACTAATGTTTTGTCAAAAACGGTCCAAAATCTAACCCCCCAATTTTATTCCCCAGAATGGTTCAGAATTGTCAAAATATCTAACCTGCAGGGCTTTTGTCAAAAACGGTCCAAAATCTAACCCCCCAATTTTATTCCCCAGATTGGTCCAAATATCTATCCCGCATGGCTTTTGTCAAAAACGGTCCAAGATCTAACCCCCCATATCTATAGGCAGGCGTAGCGTATCTCAGATACACTACGCAGCCGTAACTTTTAGTGGCAGGTTCCTTATTCAGAAACTATGTAGGGAAAAAGAAATGGACAGCTGCACTCCAATGGATGAAAAACTTAAAAATAGCGCCTGTTTATTCCAGTCAAAAAATATAACTAAAACAGCAAACAGTGGGGTAACAAAAGCTGACGCGTTTCACATCGACAACCGATGCTTAGTCATAGCTCTGAGTCAGAGTCAGAGCTATGACTAAGCATCGGTTGGCGATGTGAAACGCGTCAGCTTTTGTTACCCCACTGTTTGCTGTATTAGTTATATTTTTTGACTGGAATAAACAGGCGCTATTTTTACATTTTTTCATCCATTGGAGTGCGGCTGTCCATTTCTTTTTCCCTACGCATTGCCTGCACCCACTTTAATTTTTGAACTTTACTCACCACTGAAGTGTGTCGTCTGGAGCGGCGGTTTTCCCTTTATCTTATTCAGAAACTACTTACGCCGTAAGTTACGGCGGCGTAGTGTATCTGTGGCGGCGGAAGGCCGCGCAATCCAAATGTGTAAGATGGGGGCGTGATTCATGTAAATGAATCATGATCCCACGTTAGTGACGTCTTTTCTGAACGGCGCAAGGGAGGCATAGCCAATGCGCCGTTCAGAAAAGACTTCACTAACGTGGGGTCATGATTCATTTACATGATTCATTCCCAGTGCGCATGCGCAAAATCACGTCACTATTTGTCAATGTAAACGACGTGAACGTAACTAACGTCGGGCCCCATTCCCGACGTACAATTCGACGCTGTCCCGACATCCATACTTAACATTGGCTATGCCTCCTATAGCAGGGGTAACCTTACGCCGCTATAACGCTTACGCAAACGACGTAAACTACGACGACCGGCCGCAAGTACATTCGGGGATTGGCGTAAATCCCTCATTTACATATTCGACGCGTAAAACGACGGAAGCGCCACCTATCGGCCAGCGTAAAAACTGCAACCAATATACGACGGTGTAACAGAATTACGCCGCTTGTATATTAGTAGAATTCCGGCGTATCTTCTTTTCTGAATAGCAAAAAAAGATACGCTGCTGTAAATACTATCTGAATCTGGCCCATTGTCTGTATTGGGGCAGTCCTTACAGGATACACACTATATATTTTTGGCCTGCTTATATTAGTTTTTTCTCCCTCAATCCCGAGTCACTTCCGGTTTGAAAGTGAGGCTTGACCCTCACGCCATTCACTCCATTGTGTATCAACCAGAAAGTGGTGAGTTATTGCTACCATTTTCCTATTGGAGCCATGATTTGAACAAGAGGGTAATTTTATCTATTTAAGGGTAAGTGTAGCAAGACACCAGCACCCCTGATTCTATTGTAACGAAACATGTCGGGAATGACTGCTGTCATCATTGCTACTCTGATTTTATGAGCTCCTTTTACCACTGCAATATGTGAGTTTTTTTCTTTTAATACATTTTATGTTATACATACGGAATTATGCTATGTGCACTCCAATTTCTTCTTTTTCATTGGGATATCTGATGTGCCATTTCTGGGATTTGCTGTAAACCATCACCTGGTGCGATTCCCTGGATTTTCATGCCTGAGGTCTCCTCAAAGATTCCTGACCTTGTGACATCTGTGGTATACCCATATAGTGTATCGTATCTACAAGCTTGATTGGCCTAGCGGGTATTTGCCCTTCTGGGTCCAATCTTTTCGGTAAGCCCCGTCATAAGTGGTGGTGGATTTCCTATTTCCAAATCACCATTGGATTTTGCCTAAATCATTCAGTCGCTGGATTTTTATTTATGAACTTTTTCCTCTATGAATGGTTCTATTCACTTTTACTTTTCTGACATTGTCCAGATTATATTATCATTTATATCCAATCTCTGGATGTTTATGAACTTTAATTAGTGTTCATATTGTCACTTCACATGTGGTGTTGCACAATTAATTTGGTTTATTCATTTATTTATATATAATTTCTTCATTGAAATTTCATCATCACAAGCGCTACACATTTTTTCCACTGTTTGTATAGCAATTTGATCTTTCTTGCTGTGTTAGCTGCTTCAACTTCATTTAGTAATTGATAGCGCGGTATTTGTATTTTTTGTATTGGGTAAAAACAATAAAACTTGTGGTGAGGAAAGTAAAGTTGAAGAAGAAAGGAGAAAGGAGAATAGCAAATTCAGGCGTGATGATAGGGAAACAGTCCTGCTCCCAAGCGTAACACTTCTCTGCGCCACTCCTGCTGGAGTGGGTTTAGTGTACCGGGACAGGCCTCTGTCACCGACCTGGCAGCCGGAGTATCACTCAAACATTTGTAGTACAAAGTCTCTGCCACAGACCCTCCTTGGTGAACTTGAAGGAAAGTCTCTGCCACAGACCCTCTCTAATTTGTAGTTACGGATGTAATCCTCCTTAGGTGATGTACGCCTGGATCTCCTTCAACTTGTCACCCCGGTACCGACTGACAGGTGATCAATCCTTTAGTGTCCGGCTACCTTGATCCGCGGTGGTGTGCCGAGACCCTTTTGGACTGCCAGCCTCTCAATGGCGCTCCTCAGACGAACTCCCCTCCGAACAGCAATACAGCTTGGGATCCTCAAAGGTGGGAACCCAGTCGCTGTTCAGATGCTCCGGGCCATTGTGACTCCAGAACCAGGAACACCGCGTGCCAAGCATGCCCCAGTCAGGGAGGCCATAACGCCGGGGCGCCGTGATGTGGTAACCCTAAAAGGTGGGTGCCACATTCGAAGAAGATGACCCAGTCTGCCCCAGCATGCACAGCGAGGTCAAACCCTCCTGATTGGCTGCAGGGAAAGAGCACACAAACCTTGACTCCACTGCTGCCATCTACTGCACTGTGGTTGGAAGAAGACCCCAGCACAGCCAAGCTGAGACAGAGACCCTGTTTAACACATAACAATTCGGATCAGAGTTTAAACTACACTCTGATCTCACTCTAAATTTAACTAACACCGATACTGTAAAGTAACCAAGCACTACATGTATAATTAAGATAATTTTTTTGTTCCATTATTTGAGACTACATGCAGCTATATTGATGTGTATGGTCACATCCAGCTAACACCATTAAATTGGAAGTCTGATCAAGAATACATTAATATGGTCAGAACTGGAAGTACAACATTGCTTTTTTTTTTTTTATAACACAAGATATTACTACATTAGTATTTCAGTCATAAATACCCAAAACCAGTGGGTTCATTTTGTACTTAAACACTGTAGATTTGAATGAGTATGTTTGTTTAGCCACAGAACACTTTTGACGCTAACAGTTTCCATCCACTACTAGCATATTAAGCTTAATTAGGTGGAGTTGAGAAGTGGACTGAGTTAAAGGAACCCTGTTACAATCATGGGCAATCCAAGCCGATTATATAAAAAAAATTGTGTAAACAGATTGTTTTCCGTGAAATCTGCATTAAAAATGTTAAGGTTACAGTATGTAAATATCATGCTTTGCTAGGTTGAGGTCGACACTGCCTCATTAAACCCCTTTATTGGCCAATAAGGCTATGCGTTATAGGGAACCCATATTGACTTTGACATTTTTTTAATTCATAACCTTTTAAACTTTATACTTTTGTTAGGCACCCTACTTGGCATGTAGGGTTAATAGTAGGGTGCTATACAGGTCCAGGGCAGAGGAACCCTGCACTGGCGTGGCCCAGTCTCTGGAGACCCCAAGGGTGTCTGGCCATACAAAGTGGATGAAGTCAGGGATGTTGAGGGTTTATTCCTATGCCTGGATGAATCACTGGGATCTGTATTGGATGCTGCCCTAGGTGGCTCCCTGTCCCAGGGTGGGGTTCCTCCCTCCTTCTCACTAATGAATGGGGTGTCCAAGCTGTCCTTGCATCTGGTCCCTACCACCTTTTTGTGATCGCCTATCTTTTCACTGTTTGCAGCCATGGTTTAAACCCTGCTGCTCGAGCACTGCTGGGCAGTCCTGCCACCCTCTTCAGGGTTCTCAGTGACTCAAGTAAACTGCTCTGCTCATCAGCCAGATGGTACTATGTATCCTGGACATTGCCAGTGGTCTTCAGGTGTCAGGGCACGGTTTGCCGAATGCTCCCAACTTAAGCCCACCAATATGCGCCTCCTTAAAAAATTCAAACCATCTAAAACCTTTCCTGTACACTGCCTTATGGATGACATACGATATGAGGACCAGCGACATGCTGAAAAAAGTACACGTGCTGCCTAAGCACTTTTTGCAACAATATTCTGTACAATCCAAAGGGGAAAAACTCCTCGCGCTAACAAAAATAAATTGAATTAAATTACTAATTGAAAAAATAAATTTAAATAATATAATGAAATAAATAAATTTGATGGTATCCAGCAGCAACACAAAAATATGTGATATACATAAAAAACAGAAATTAAAAACAAAAAGGTTGCGCTTAGAAGCACAAAGTGATATTGTGAAGGAAATTAATTGTGTCTATATATATATAAATAAAAAACAAACATATTCAGTATAATCATAAATACAAACATAAGAAAATAAATTATATCAAGGTGAATAAATAAAGTCCATGAAGGCTAAAGATAAAAACGTAAAAATTCTCTAACAGTCCTTCTGATAGGATAATGAGAAAAAAATATATAGCAGCTTTCCGAGTTGAATAACAAAGGTAATAGCTGTAGATTGTAGAGGTCCTGTGTAAGTACACCACCAATTACACAATATTACTTCCAGTATGGTAAGGTAAATAAGGATGTACTCTTACCAGATATAAGGGGGATTCAGGCATATCACTCCCAATACGTCTGGAGTAGGACGCTTCCGGATCTTCCACTCTAGATTAATGCGATCTCCACTGGACCAGCAATGTATTCAGCGACTGCAGTAAGCTCAGCATCCCATTCGGATCAAAGAAAAAAGAAAAAACCGGGGACTCGCCATAGTGAAAATATTTCCAGGAGGTTTAATTCAAATTGTGCAGCATATACACAAATAATTTAAAATTGCCGGCTAAAACATGCAGGATAAAAAGAAAGAAAATACAACGTGCACCCGTGCTTCCGGGGTCACGTGACAAACGCGGTGACGTAGTGCGTGGCTCCGCCCTGACCGGTTTCGTCAGAGAATGACGTTGTCAAAGGGCACGGGCGACGCACTGAACGTTCACCTCTTAAGTAGATAGAGACACAACCAAGCCTCTCTTTCGATTCGCCACCTTCATTGAAGAACAGTGGAGAAGGCGGAAGTGGGAGTAGACCGGGACAAACAGGAAGCGCGCTACCAGCGAGATCTGTGTGATGCAGATAGGCATATCCTGCGTCACTCAAGGTCCGATCCGGCCTGAAAGGGCACAATCACTGGTTCCCGGTCCTCCGACTAGTGAATATACAAGTAAATACAAAATTAATTACCAAAGAACATTGTCTGTCACCAATATACATATGTACAGAGGTAAAAAGTTAAAAAGCATATACTTGTCTCTAATAGACATACTATAATTTAATTTTAGTCGTCACAAACAATTTAGCTAAACGTGCGCAACCCATTAATTAATAGGCCTATGCGCACAACATGTCTTCATACATATATACACATTAGTTACCATTACTGAAATTGGAAAAAAGGCAAGATGCATATACACATTAAATATCAAAGTAAGTATATAAATTTACATAAGGGAATATATATACAAAAGTTTATTTTGTTTTAAAACAACCTTTCTTTCTTATACAAAAAACTCCTTATTTTATGCAAATGAACCAATAGTCAAAAAAACGACCAATGGCTATATAAAAAAAGCAAAGTCTCCTCCTGATAGGACATCTGCACATATGTTAAGATATATATTAACAAGAAATAATTTAATTAGCAATAAAAATAAATATAAATATAAGGATAAATAAAATTAATTAACCAAATAAATTTAGCTAACCAAAATTACATAACCAGGGATATTTTTATGAGTTATCCAGGAAAGCATTTATTTCTATATCCACATTTAGGCCCTGCGGCTTAAGACATTTTAGACGATAAATCCAACTCATCTCTAATTTGGATATAGCTATCCTCTTTGATATATCCAAATTAGAGATGAGTTGGATTTATCGTCTAAAATGTCTTAAGCCGCAGGGCCTAAATGTGGATATAGAAATAAATGCTTTCCTGGATAACTCATAAAAATATCCCTGGTTATGTAATTTTGGTTAGCTAAATTTATTTGGTTAATTAATTTTATTTATCCTTATATTTATATTTATTTTTATTGCTAATTAAATTATTTCTTGTTAATATATATCTTAACATATGTGCAGATGTCCTAACAAGAAATAATTTAATTAGCAATAAAAATAAATATAAATATAAGGATAAATAAAATTAATTAACCAAATAAATTTAGCTAACCAAAATTACATAACCAGGGATATTTTTATGAGTTATCCAGGAAAGCATTTATTTCTATATCCACATTTAGGCCCTGCGGCTTAAGACATTTTAGACGATAAATCCAACTCATCTCTAATTTGGATATATCAAAGAGGATAGCTATATCCAAATTAGAGATGAGTTGGATTTATCGTCTAAAATGTCTTAAGCCGCAGGGCCTAAATGTGGATATAGAAATAAATGCTTTCCTGGATAACTCATAAAAATATCCCTGGTTATGTAATTTTGGTTAGCTAAATTTATTTGGTTAATTAATTTTATTTATCCTTATATTTATATTTATTTTTATTGCTAATTAAATTATTTCTTGTTAATATATATCTTAACATATGTGCAGATGTCCTATCAGGAGGAGACTTTGCTTTTTTTATATAGCCATTGGTCGTTTTTTTGACTATTGGTTCATTTGCATAAAATAAGGAGTTTTTTGTATAAGAAAGAAAGGTTGTTTTAAAACAAAATAAACTTTTGTATATATATTCCCTTATGTAAATTTATATACTTACTTTGATATTTAATGTGTATATGCATCTTGCCTTTTTTCCAATTTCAGTAATGGTAACTAATGTGTATATATGTATGAAGACATGTTGTGCGCATAGGCCTATTAATTAATGGGTTGCGCACGTTTAGCTAAATTGTTTGTGACGACTAAAATTAAATTATAGTATGTCTATTAGAGACAAGTATATGCTTTTTAACTTTTTACCTCTGTACATATGTATATTGGTGACAGACAATGTTCTTTGGTAATTAATTTTGTATTTACTTGTATATTCACTAGTCGGAGGACCGGGAACCAGTGATTGTGCCCTTTCAGGCCGGATCGGACCTTGAGTGACGCAGGATATGCCTATCTGCATCACACAGATCTCGCTGGTAGCGCGCTTCCTGTTTGTCCCGGTCTACTCCCACTTCCGCCTTCTCCACTGTTCTTCAATGAAGGTGGCGAATCGAAAGAGAGGCTTGGTTGTGTCTCTATCTACTTAAGAGGTGAACGTTCAGTGCGTCGCCCGTGCCCTTTGACAACGTCATTCTCTGACGAAACCGGTCAGGGCGGAGCCACGCACTACGTCACCGCGTTTGTCACGTGACCCCGGAAGCACGGGTGCACGTTGTATTTTCTTTCTTTTTATCCTGCATGTTTTAGCCGGCAATTTTAAATTATTTGTGTATATGCTGCACAATTTGAATTAAACCTCCTGGAAATATTTTCACTATGGCGAGTCCCCGGTTTTTTCTTTTTTCTTTGATCCGAATGGGATGCTGAGCTTACTGCAGTCGCTGAATACATTGCTGGTCCAGTGGAGATCGCATTAATCTAGAGTGGAAGATCCGGAAGCGTCCTACTCCAGACGTATTGGGAGTGATATGCCTGAATCCCCCTTATATCTGGTAAGAGTACATCCTTATTTACCTTACCATACTGGAAGTAATATTGTGTAATTGGTGGTGTACTTACACAGGACCTCTACAATCTACAGCTATTACCTTTGTTATTCAACTCGGAAAGCTGCTATATATTTTTTTCTCATTATCCTATCAGAAGGACTGTTAGAGAATTTTTACGTTTTTATCTTTAGCCTTCATGGACTTTATTTATTCACCTTGATATAATTTATTTTCTTATGTTTGTATTTATGATTATACTGAATATGTTTGTTTTTTATTTATATATATAGACACAATTAATTTCCTTCACAATATCACTCTGTGCTTCTAAGCGCAACCTTTTTGTTTTTAATATTCTGTACAAGACTTATTACTGAAAATACTGGTGGTCCCAGATGTTGATTTAGTTATTGCCCTTCTCAACAGACCTCTGATGGTACCAGTGGAGGATCTTCTGGCTTTTAGACACCATGATTATGAAACCAAGTCCTTTTCAAATCCTCCTTTGTTTTTATTGTTTGGACATTTATTGGACTATTCAACCTGTTATCACCTATCTTACAGTATGCCAGATTTTGGCATTCCAGATAAAACGCATTTCACAAGAAGTTGATTGATCACTACAGATCATGAGCTCCTTCAGCACCTGAAACTACAGACAACTGCTCTGTGTTAATGTGTGGATGGATTGGCTGACTTTCTGCATCACATGCTTAGGCCTCTTTTGTGCCCAGATGCACAGACTGCTGTGGCTTAAAGCAAAAGTTCACTTTTTAGAAAAAAAATTAAATAAATGCAACAATTTTTTGCAGGATCAAAAAAAAAAAAAGGTGCATTTTTTTTTTGATCCTGTAAAGAATTGTACCATGCAAGTCTCCAGCACATCTGCCAGTGTATCTGTGTGCCCATACATCCTATACGGATAAGCAGATGCGATCTGACAGGAAGAAGCCGACCTTGTTGTTTTCCATTCACAGGACACTGTTAATGAGTAACGCAGCCAGAGCCCTGCTCAGCCACATTTTTTTTAAATTGTGACAGCTAGTTGGGGGAACCCCTGCTAGCTGTCAGATTGGGGTATGGGGAGGTGCAGGGGTCAGTCATTTTGTTACATATGGATGCAATATGTTATGAAAGGTGAGCCTTTGAACATGAGTCATCAAAACCGACGTCCAAAACTCGGCTGGAGTGGATTTCCTTTGCAAGGACGTGTCTTTGATGAGGAACTCGACTTTCATAAAAAAAAGGTCATGGGAATAACGGTACTCTTTCACCTAGCAAATGTAAGTCTAAGATTCCTGTGGGCATTTCCCCAAGCTCTTAGGGTTTTTTTTTTTAGTCCCTCGTGGGCATTTTTTTTTTCAAGTAGGGGGGACGTATGTTGGCCTTCAAAGCGGTCTGTCATCACCCAAGGCTACAGACTGAAGTTTTAATACCCACCCCCTCCCTGCTTCATGACTTTAGACCTGCCCTCCTCTCCACAGAGCTCTGGCTTTTTAGGCCAGATTCTTTCCTTGGGGGGGGGGGGTCTTTGCACCTATTCTGGTGAGGGAAAGGTTCCAAGGTTTTATCTGCAACCTGCTCAGTCCTAAAATCAAACAGAAGTGCACCCCCATCTTAGACCTCAAGTTCCTCAGCAAATACTTAATCGAAAAATTCCATATGGAATGAATCAGGTCAGGCATTGCTTCTCTTCAACAAGGGGCATCGCTTGACATCAAAGATGCTTATTTGCATGTCCCCATTAATCCTTCACATCAATGCTATTGGCGATTTGCCTGGGCAAAAAAAACTTTCAACTGGTGGCACTTCCATTTGGCCTGTCCACAGAAGTATTGATCACTGTCCTTGCCATACTTCATTCTCTGGGCTTGGAGTATCTAAGGCAGCCATTCTCAACCAGGGTTCCGTGGAACCTTATGGTTCCTCCAGAGGTGGCTAGGGGTTCCTTGAGCTGTGGATTTACCTCCTATTTGATGGTGCCTACATAGTTCTGGGGGAATGCCACTTGGAGGAGCCAGTGGTATGACACCAATGATCTTTATAGCTCTCTGTAAGGGGGTCATACTTACCATCACTGTAAACAAAATGGCATTGTTCCCACTGATCCCCAATGAAAGGTTTTATCAGGGGTTCCCTGAGATGTGAACATTTTAAGGGTTCCCCTGGGGTAAAAATGTTGAGAAAGGCTGATCTAAGGCCTTGTCTGGGTGTTTTTTTCCACCAATAAAAGTTTGAGCACCGAGATCTCAGACAAGACTCCACATTCCCGTTATCCATCCACAGTTTGATTTTTGCATGAGTGATTAGAGCCCGATAGTGGCCTACTTAAAGGAAAAAACATCTCTGCAAATTTACACCAAGCAGCTACAGTACAGCATTCTGACTGTGTAGGACAGGCTATTTCCAGTGTGGTGGATACACAATCTGATGCTGAAGTTTAGAAAATCATATTTCATGCTGCACAGTGCTCTCGACAGATGCCAGCTGCGTTTCATGGCATCTGAAGCAGGTTCAGTCAGACAACTTTACAGCTGTAGCTTACATCAAACAAAAGCATAGGAAATGGACTTGATTCTGCTCTGGGAACATCACATTCCAGGTGTAGAAAACTGGCAGACAAGCTCCCTCAGCGCCAGCAACCAGACTGGCGAGAGTGGCTTCTACCCTCAAAGTATTTTAGAATATTTGTCAGAAATGGAGGCTGCCAAATGTAGTCATACTTGGTCTAGATTCAACCACAAAAAGGAGAGGTTCATGTCTTGGTCAAGGGATCATAGGGCTTTTGCAGTAGACACACTGGTGTGCCTCCGAGGTCAGTTCTACCCAATAGGCTTTTCTTCCTTTAAAGATCCTGTGTCATTTTTATTTATTTTTTCTTTGGGAAAGAAAACTTTGTACACTGACATACTAAAGCTTCTGCTGGATGTTCCATGGCCATTACAGGCCATACAAGCTAAATTTACTGCATCAGGGTCCAATGTTCATGCTGCTTCTCAGTCTCTATATTTATAAGATTGGTTATTAAAACCCAAGTCCTGAATCCCATTATCCCTACGCTTTTTAATGCCAGGAAACCTACCACAGCAGTTCAAGCTTATTTTGCCTAGTCTTCAGTGAGGGCCGGATAAGAGGCTGTCCTGACCAAAGACCAAATCTCTACCTTAGCTATGCTCTCTCAAAGCTGTGGAACTTTACTGACTGGTGATGGCTGTCGTGCGGCGGGGATCAAATTGTTGCACCCCACCCCGCTCCCCCCTCCAGCAGCTCTCCCATGGAATGATTGGGTTCCAATCAGTATTCTCTACTCTGCAGACCTTTGAACCCAGACATATATGCTTGGCCAACCTTACAAGAAGTTTATTCTGATAACCATCAGTTCTGCCAGGCGAATATCAACACTGGCCGCATTTTCTTGACAAGAGCACTTCCTGGTGGATCACAAGCATAAATGTCATCCTTCCGGCTCAAGGTATGCCTAAGGTAGTGTCTTTTTCACATCAGTCAGGACACAGTGCTTCCATTCTTTTACCCTGCTTCAAAACACCATTTGAGACACCCTCAGGAAGTGGCACTTTACTCCTGGATGTTTTTAGCAGTTGGATCTACCTCACAACCACACTAGGGCAGGGGAACACATTCGTAGCTGCATTTTGCAGTGTGGGGTGTTTGTTCACCGGTTCAGGTGTACGTTTTTTGCCTAAATTCGCACCCGATGCAGACACAAAAATTTAAAGCACACTTGTTGAAACACTGCTCTTGACATGTGTGAACTGGCTCCATTGAAAGCCAGTCACATTCAAATGTAATGCAAATTGGATGCAGCTTAAAATACATCTGCTTGGCATATATGTGAACCCAACCTGATTCCCACTGTACATCAGGAAGGATCTTACATTATAGGCTAGGGGTAAGAAAGTGTCCAAACTATTACCTTAATGGAATGGGAAAAGTCAGGTCACCAACACATCTCTGCTTAGCATGTCAAATCTCCAGTTTGTTTGAACAAAAATCAGAGTTAGTCTTACCGGAAACTCTGTTTCCAGGAGTCTTCCAGGACAGCCCTTGAGAGATGGAGCTCCTCCCCGGACAGGAAACACATCACCACCAGCTCTTTAAAAGGCGGTCCCTCAGGCATCTGGTCAGTTTTAATCCAAGAACCGAAGGACGGAGCTGAAATACAGTTATTAACATACAAACAACTTATATTATCCATGTATATATACCTACCTCAAAAAAATAGGGTGGGAACGTGCTGTCCTGGAAGACTCCTGGAAACAGAGTTTCCGGTAAGACTAACTCTGATTTTCCCAAGGCGTCTTCCAGGACAGCCCTTGAGAGGATGAGCAAGCACTCCCCAGTTTAGGGTGGGACTATTGCTTGGAGGACTTTCCTCCCAAAGGTTTGATCTTGATCACTTTAAGACGTCCAATCGATCGTGTCGAATGAACGTGGACATGCTTGAACACGTGGTGTCCTTACATACCTGCTCCGAGGTAACACCGGCTCTTTGTGTTTTCAAGCCTTGTGGAGGGTCCAAGCGCAACGTTTTTGTACCCTTCCAAGATGGCCACCTTATCCACCTGGCTCTTGTTTCTTTTGAAGCCTGCTTTCCCTTCTGATTTTCTAAATTTTTAGTCGCTTCCAGATAGGAAGGAGACCTCTTCTGACGTCTAGCCAGTGTAGTTTCTCTTTGCTATTTGCAGGTTTATTGCAAAAACAAGGAAGTATGAAGTTCTGATTCTTGAAAGAAAACAGTAACTTTTAGGGATAAATGACTGGTCAGTCTTTTAATATAATTCTATCCTCTAGTATTTGCATATGGTTCTCTGAATGACAGAGCTAGGAGTTTGCCGACTCTGCGAGCAGAAGTCATGGCGGCTAGAAAGACTATATTTAAAAATAATCAGTTTTAAGGATGCCTCTGAAATTGGCTCAAAAAGGATCCCTAATGACTGCATCCAACATAATAGACAGGTCCCATGCCGGAAATTTACAGCATGGAGCCGGGCGTTGGTAAACAACTGCTTTGCATTGCAATTGATAAGCAGGCCCTACTGTAAGGAGTGCTGTATATAGACAGGTAGGGCAGCAATTTGCACTTTAAGCGTGCTTAAAGATAACTCTTGTCAATGCCTCTTGTAGAAAACTCCAATATTGGTGGAGAATCGTATTCTCTTTTGCCATTTTCTATTAGCCAGAAATTAAATTTCTTCCAGAGTTTCAGGTAAATTGCGCTGGTATTTGGTTTGCGACTTTGTAACAGAGTTTCAATCACTCTGGCCGATAGACCCTTGGATTTCAGGACGTCTATTCCAGATACCAGGCCGCTAGTTTTAGCATGGCTGGATTGGAGTGCCGTACTGGACCTTGGGATAGCAGGTCCTGACTGTACAGTAACATCCAAGGTGGTCGATCCACTAGAGATAGCAGAAGTGAAAACCACGCTTTTTTTTTTTTTGGTCAAAAAGTTGCTACCAGGATAAGAGAAGTCTTTTCTGTCCTAAACTTGGAGAGGACTCTCGGTAAGAGATGTAGAGGCGGGAAGGCATAAGCCAGAGTGAACGTCCATGCGTTCTGAAGGGTATTGACTGCCACTGGTTGATCCCTTGCGATGGATTGCTGATAGCGACTCCAGATTTTTTCTCTGCCTAAACAAACTTCTTGTGCTATGCACATCAGGGTGGCATTCCTAATTCCTGTTTGTTTAGGTATGCTACAGAGGTTTTGTTATCTGACCTGTAAATATTGGTGTCTGAGCTGACTTTGGAATGCTGAGATTTCTTTGGCTATGACCTTTAACTCTCTGTAATTGGACGAGCATTTCCTCTCTAGGCGACTCCCAGTGCCCTGTACCCACTGTCCATTCAGATGGGCTCCTCACCCCCGGTTGCTGGCGTCCGTAGTTAGGATGCACGTAGTCGGGGGGTTCCATAGCAGACTTTGGTCGCTTTGGTTTCTCCACCACCAGAGGGCCTGTTGTTGCCAGGAACAGGAAGTTATCCAAGTAGGGATAACTGTTATGGCTTGGAGTCTTAATAGAGCCTGCGTTTCTGCTAGGGTCTTGGTAAAGAACCTCGGATATGAAGAGAGGCCTAAGGGGAGCGCTTGACTCTGAAAGTGGTAGACCCTTTTCCCCCCCTTAATGGCTATGTGGAGGAATTTTTGGGGCTCCTGATAGGGATGTGAAGGTAGGCATCCATCAGATCTATTCTAGCCATGAAACAATCTTTTTAGAGTAGATTGAAGATCAGGCAATATTTGCCTGATGGCTTCTGCACCAGAAAAGTGTGCGAGAAAAAAACCTTGGCCTTCCCCTCAGCCTTCCTCCCACCTGGATGCTGGCATCACTGCGGCTTGGGATTTTTGTCAGGAGGGTTAAAGAGCACTATTGCCTTTTGTTTGCCTCCTTGTGCCGCCCAGGGGTTGTTTGGCTTCCCTTATTCCGCTTTCTTTTGTCCCTTAAAAGGATGAAAAAACGTCCTGGGAAATGACTTTTTCTTTTAGGAAAAGTCTTTTTTATCACCTGTGCGCTCTAACGCTTCATCTAGCGGGGTGCCAAACAAGAATTGACCTGAAAAAATAAATGCTACATAAGCGTAATTTAGAGGCGGTATCGCCCGGCCATGTTTGAGCCAAAGAGTCCTCCTGGCTGCAACCAATAGCGAAGCTGCCCTGGCTGAAAGTTTTACAGATTCCATCTAGGCACCTGCGACAAATCCTACTGCTTTAAAAAGCATGGGAAAGGATTTCAGCAACTCTACTCTATTGGTACCTGCCGTCAGGTGTCCCTTTAATTGTTTAAGCCAGAATTCAAAATTACAGGCTACACACGTCATTGCTAGGGCTAGTTTAAGGTTGGCCATAGCTGTGTCCCAGGATCCTTTGAGGATAACATCCCCCTTTTATATCCACCAGATCCGCTAAGTGTCCCATGCCATCCAAGACTAAGTCTGAGTGTTTTGACACCTTCGCTAGCGGGGTATCCAGCTTTGGAGCTAGTTGCAAACTTGTACTGTGGTCCTTATCAAAAGGAAACCTTTTCAATTCTTCAGTCAGGTTCTGCCCATTCCCTGCGTACCGAATCTGACATCAGTTTATGTACTGGGAATAATTTTAGGTTTCCATTTCTTAAATCCTGATACATTTTATCATGACATGAGAGTGAGTTTTGAATATCCCCTACCCATTTGTCTACTTCCTCTTGGGAGAGATTGAATAGGGTGGGTGCGCAGGAGTCATCCTGACCTTTCTCCTGCCCAGAATCTGACTGGGAGGAATCCGGGTCAGAATTTCTAAGGGAAATCTCCTTTTCCACAGGTTCACCTAATCCTGATGCTACTGGAGTAGGAGAGGTGGGCACCTATGGTTGTCTAACCGTTAAAGGAAATTGCATATCTGCTATAAGTTTCCTGAAGGACTGAAAGGTAGACTGCATCTCTAAAATAAATTTTGGTAAGAGGGGAATCCCTCCTGTTTACTACCGCTGTAGTGCAAGGGGCACATAGGGATTCAGTGTAAGTAGATGGCAGCTTAGCATTACACGTAGGGCACTTTATATTGTCACTGGAAGTGGACCTTGTGCTAAGTTTTTCTGGGCCCTCTATAGAACAAAAAAGATATATAGAGAGCTTTTAGTGCCTATGCAGCAAGTCTCCCCCATCCTAAGGTGCCCACGGAGCTCTAGGAAGTTCCCTGAACTCCTAACTCCCCCTTCTAGCAGGTGAAAAATAGACACAGGAAAAAAAGGCTCTGGCCAGGCCAGCCTACCTGTGATGAAGCGGCGTTAGACTCCTCTGAAGCCTGGGATGCTTCCATGGTGCTCCATTCGTAGGCGATCCACAGCCCATGCTTTCGCCTTTGAAAACGCCGCCTCGGCCTTCCCCCAGTCTCTGCGCCGAAAACCGGAACCAGTGTTTCCGGCGCACAGCGATGACGCGCATCACGCCGGAGGTGACGCCCGGCGTCCTCCGGGTCCCAGCGTCTGCCGCGAAGAGAAAGATCTCCGGCCACCGACGCCATGCCCGTCAACGCTGCCCACTCCCTCGCCGGGCTCCGGAGAGAAGGGGGAACGGGGAACTCCAGACCTCATGCGGAGGGAACCCGTGGCCACGGAGAGGTTTTAGAGGTAAGAGGGGAACACCAGCTGCACAGCCCTTGCATGATGGACACTCTCCTGGGTCCATCTCCCCCTTTAAAAGACGGTTCCTTCAGTGACATGTCTCCTCCGACTGAGGAAACACATAAAACTGACCAGATGCCTGAGGGACCGCCTTTTAAAGAGCTGGTGGAGATGTGTTTCCTGTCCGGGGAGGAGCTCCATCTCTCAAGGGCTGTCCTGGAAGACGCCTTGGGAAAATACAAATTCTTTTACAGGTAAAGCAACTGCACATTTAGCTGTCGCAATGGAGTTTAGTTTTAAAGGAAACCTTTGCCGAGAGACATTTAGAGCGTGTCATTGTGGATTTTGCCTCAAAATTATGCTTTTAGTTGTCTTACTGATCCAATGGTTTCCGCACTTTCAAAGGCACCTGCAAGGATGCATGATTACTCCGGAAGCAGTCCAGTGGATTTAGAAACTACTCAGGTCAAAGTATATGCAAGGGAGCCAGGCAACCAGCATTTTAGGGAGCTTAGCAATGCCAGAGGCCAATAGAAGGAGCAGTGGCTCTGAGCGTGTAGCCCTTTCAGCCCCTTGTTTCTCCTGTGTGAACCCCCTCCCAGAAGTGCATTCCATGCTGGACCAGGCCTCATCTCGATGGCCACAGCACAAGCCTGACAACAGACTCTGCATCCTCTACATCTGTGCAGCCCATAGACCTGGGACGAGGACTACAGCATCTTTATAGACAAGCCTTCCTTTCCTGTAAGTGCGATTGATATTTGCTTCATTAAAAGAAATGTTTAATACTGCACTTAGGGGGCGCTTTTTTCTTTATCCTTTCTACATTTTTGAACACAGGTTTCAAAGTTGGTAAGGCTGAAGACACTAGTCTATCCAGTTCAACCTGTGGGTGTGTGCATTTGTGTCAATAACTAATTTCCCATATACCTGTATATTGTGTTCGCTAAAATGCACATCCAAGAAATTTTTAATAAAATTATATATATATATATATAGCGCCTGCCGACACCACAGATTGTGGAAGAGAGATCCATTCTCATCACCCCAACAGTGAAAACCCCCTTAACACAGCCCAAAGATAAACTGCTTCTTTTCCAGTCTTTGGAATCACAGTTGAATTTGCAGGACAGATACTCGTGCAAATGCTTGGTATCGATGCAAATATTGGTGCATCCCTAGCTTGCCACAAGAAGAACCCACCATATGCGGCCAGGATGTGTAAGTCTCACATGTGGTATCTCCATACTTAAGAGTAGCAGAATGTATTCTGAGGGCGGTGTCTTTGAAATGTACATGCTATGTGTTGGAAAAAATCTTATGTAATGAACAACTTTGTGTGAAAAAAAAAAACAAAAAAAAAAAAAAACGCATTTTCACATTTTCCAAAAACTTGTGGGAAAAAATAATAATGTTCAAAAGACTCATTACTAGTCAAATTATATGTTGGGTTCTTTGCTTTCCAAAATAGGGCAATTTGGACATTTCCATTGTCCTGGTGCTCCAGGGCCTTCAAAAATGTAATAGGTGGTTGAAAAAATAGGTGTGTAATTTATGCTCCTAGAACACCTGAAGGTGCTACTTTAATGTTGGGCTTCTGCAAGTGGCCAGGCTGTACAAAAGTCCCATGTGTCGCATCACATTCTCAGGAGTAGCAGAATGTATTTTTGGGTGCAATTGTGGCCGTTTGAAATATCTTGAAAAAGGACAACTTTGTGTTCAAAAGACTAATTAGGTCTCAGTTTTTTTTTTTGGAAAAACGTGAAAAGAAAACGATTTCTTAAAGGATCACTAAAGGAAATTTTTTATTTTTTTTTGTTGAAATGACTGTTTACAGGGTATAGAGACATAAAAGTTAACTGATTACTTTTAAAAATGATTAAAAATAGATAAATCATATAATATGCCTCTAGTTTCACTTTCGTTCTTAAAAAGGTTTTGTGTTTATGTAAGGTAGAGAGAGGGACAGAACAAAAAAACAAATACAGGGCAGTGTTTTGTTTTTAAATTGAATCCCAGGGCAGTGTTTGGTTTTTAAAATGAATCTGATTGGGTCTGAGGAGTTTTAGAGAGACAGCTTGGACCACAGTGAAAAGCTGCCATGAGATTTTTCATAAGGAGCCAGACAAGCAGGAAGCATGGAGATCAGAGAAGTATTACAGCAACTTCAAAGCAAAAACGAACAATGAGAACATAAAAACAGCACTGCATTAAGGTAAAGGAAGCCATTTAGCTAAAAAAAAAATTTCCTTTAGTGATCCTTTAAACACATTTTTAAATGACACCGACAGGGGCACTGATGAGTAACACTGATAGGGTGGCAATGATGGGGCACTGTGATGAGCACATAAATAGCAAGCAGCTTCTCATGTCAGTTTAGCTCCTCTCACCAATACAATGAGCCAAAACGACACAACGCCTGTTTGTTTACAGTGCGATCACATGGTAAAAGGAGCGATGTCATTGGTCCTTTACCCCAATCCAGGGGGTATCGCATTCTTGGGAGATGCTCTCCCAGAACTAGCCAGCCATGCTTTAGCCATCAAAACTGCTAATCTAGGTCCTGAACTTCATTATTGGCTGCTATAACAATCTTTACTGCCAAGGATGCAAAATCAAGTTATGGTTACCACACTAACAATAGATGTACATAGAGGGGCAGGGGGGTTTAGTCTTGTCACAGTCAGGAAGACCTTTAACAAAAGCAATAAAAGATCAGAATTCTATCCAGAATGATGTACTTTTGGTGGGGTTGTGCTTGCACACCAAACTAGATGTTTTGGGTTATTTACAAAAAAGGACAACAGGAAACATGTCATAACTTTTATAAATTCTTTTATTCTGCACAGAAAAATAAGTTGTCTTTTCATACTGGGAAACAGAAACCTGAACATTGTTCACCAAATACCCAAGAAGTTTATGGGAAGGATTTCTATGCATAAATATGATGAACTCAGGTTAGAGATCTCACACAGTGGAGCCCAAACCAGAGACGTCCTCACTCGAGTTAAACTTTGTCAGATCAGATAATTATCCTCATGTCTACAGGTGTAGACTATCAACCCAATTTCAGGGTAAAAAGGGGAAGACCTGCATTGGATCTTTGGAGTTGTTGGGACTTCCAAGCACTACGTGGTTGACCCTTCCCACATTGCACTAAACAAAAAAATTGTACGAGATACCAGCAAGTGTGTTTATGTTAAGATCTTTGAAAAGCAAGCACCATCAGCAGATGGTGTCTGCACATCCGACTTTTTTCTTAGGTCTTCTGGCCAGCTGTAGTCATGAAAGTGGCTTCTTCTCAATGATGGAGTATGAAGAGGAATATAATTTGGATTATGGTGGCATGTGGTGGAGTTAAGCATCACATCACAGTGACAGCATCTAATGTGAAAAAATTCAGTCTGGATAAACACGTAAACCAGAGGCCTGAGTAATGAATCTGGTTAATCCAATAGACAGAATTACAAGGCAGGAAAGAGGCATGTCTGGGCTCAGTCACAACTGTAGCAGCTTCCAGGCCAAGCTTTCACGACGTCCATAATAAATAGAAAGCTCCATGCCAAGGCCAGGTGCTGAAATGGGGCCACAGTGTTGACTATAACCTAAAAAAAAGAAAAAAAAAAAAAAAGAGGCAATTAGGACATGGCTGATATTAGTTTAGAACCAACTTAAAACCAACCCTCAGTGCCATTATAAAAAAAAAAGGGACATACTGTTATTGGCTTAAAAAAGTGATACTAACGCACACAAATTCACATTGATCCTTTTATTTCTGTATGTGGATGATGGCACCAATTTTATTAAGGAAACAAGTATATTTTTGCTTTTTGATATACAACTGTCCCATGACCCAGCTCTTTCCCAGCCTGTCTGCAAAGAAACAAGCAGGAGGAGACTAGTCCACTTCTGCTGATCACATGTTCAAACATGTTTAAATTGTCTGACAAATATACATTTGAAATCAAGTCTTTATTTTGTGGAACATGGTGTAGGCAGATTTCTGCCAGTCACAACCCTCCAGCCTGTTTCTTAGGATAAGACTATAAATTTATATGCAATATCCCACTGCCATAGTGTTTAGCTGGTTAGTGGTCATGGGCTGCTCAGATGTGATGGGGAGGAAATGCTCAGCATAGAAATGCACTGCAAACTGAGCATGTTCAGAGTTACCACCACAGCTGAATTGGGGACATGAACAGAATTGGGAGATATAAAACAGCAGTATCAACCAGGCTTTGTGCAGAATACAGAAAGCAAACCCCATAGTGACCAAGTATGAAGAGCATGCAAGACCTTATTTTTTAGGATGCGAGTTTAGGGACTTTAACAGCACTAAACAGAAGGGAGAGCATATTCCAGAATTAGGTTATGTAGTGCTCTATATTCTAGCTAGCTCAGACATTAAGACATTTTGGCTACAAACATTTTCTCCCTATATTCCTATAAAATGTTTCTATCCTTTCTAAATTCATTGAAAGAAAATGACCACACTTATATTGCCACATCCTATACTTTGCGCCCTCAGACCCCAGGGGCTGGAAAGCACACCAGACCCCCGAGACAGCAAATATTTGCCTCACATTCCCAGCATCCAATGCTGAAACGCCTCAGTGCAAGGATGGATATCGTCATAGGGCAAAGCGGATGTTCAGAAATTTAAGTACCATAATTCAAACAATGTGACTGTACTTTTAAAAGCTAAAGTTTCCTCAAGGGACCCCAGTAGATATTAAAAACATGATTAAGGTTATGGGTAGAACCTGTAGACCATTTGGGCGCTCCCAAAATGGTCTACAGGTCCTGCCCTGTTGCTAGGATGTAAAAAAACATTGGATATGCACTCCCAGCATTACAGAAGTGAAAGCCAACAATTTTCATGCCATAGCACAAGGAACATTGTGAAAATGTTTCAAGTTGCAGTTTAATACTTACGGTGGCGTTTTCTGAAAAAGGTGACCCGACACGTATTCTAGCAGACTTTTCAAACTGGATGCAAACCCTCGACTTTCTGCTCAACTTACTTTGCAGTAAATGCAAATAAAGTTTTGGCTGTACCACAGCTTTATATACTTAGGCTAGAGTCAAGAAATCCTTGTTCGACACACACACCTCTGACTTTGAAACAGTACCAGCATATACCATTGCCATCTTATAAAACAGCTTTAAGCACTTAGCTTGGTTTAGCTGAAACTCCAGAGTGCACACGCAGCCAAGCAATCTTCTGATGCTTCTGGCTCAAACCATGAAAGCCAGAACTTGGGCAGGTGCCATTAAACAAACATCAACTACTAATAAAGTTAAGAAAAAGCAGTACAAGCTGCATCGTTGTGGATGGTCAACGTCATTGTTTATATACAGGACCTTTAGCCCCCTTTCACATTTGTACGACTTCAAAGTCGCGCAATTTTACCGCGATTTGCGGCCGCGATTTCAATGAATGCCTGTGTAAGTGGCATCAAAATCGGACCAAAGTAGTGCAGGGACTACTTTGAAGTAGGCACAACTTAAAGTCCTGCCAGTATGAATGGTAGTCATTGAAAATTGAGAATGACTTGTCATACGATTTTGCAGTCCAAAATCGTGAGACAAGTCGTATAAGTGTGAAAGGGGACTAAAGTCCAAAACATAAATTTACCTATGAATGTCCAGGTTCAGATATTAATTAAAAAATGCCCTTCAAAAGGGTAGGCACAGTTTTGGAAAGCCTCACCCACTGTCATCCTTCCCAAAATATTAAATTGTTTTTACAGACCCCAGCTGTAGAGGAACAGTGATGTCCGTGCTGTGGGGAGTAACTACATTGATGTTGCAGAGAGGGCTCAGTGTCAGTCCAATCCGTAGGGTTTAAGCAGTCTCCAGAGACGGCAAATATTTTATATGGTTTTTAGAAGGAATTTCAGAGAGACTGCCCAGCCCATTGGCAGATAAATCAGAGAGATAGCTGCTGCTTTATAACTCATTTCATAATTTGAAATGGAAGGCAAAGGGGATGTGGGCTTTTTATCAATTACTGCTTAATTTAACTCTTAGGGCTTTGATTAGGCAAACAGGGAAATTTAAGATTTACATCCCAGTAGAAAGTATACATTTGAACACAATGCACGTTCCCCGAGTCAGGGGCATCAACGACATGTGCAATGGAAACGTTAGGAGGAAAAAAAAAAGTAAAGAAAAAAAAAAAGTAAAGAAAAAAAAAAAAGTAAAGAAAAAAAAAAAAGTAAAGAAAAAAAAAAAAAAAAAAAAAGTAAAGCCTTTATGTGCCTGCCTTCTGCAGAATTAAGGTCTTCATGACAACAGGCTCATTTTGATAACACTAGTGATGCGCAGTTACCTATAAAATGTAACACCCATGTTCAGCTTTCAGCACTAAGGCAAGCACCAGCAGGAATGCAGAGAAAAGGCAATGCATTCTATTGGGAACTAAATACTGTAAAAATTGAAGAAAGCCTATCTGAAAGGGTTGCCTAATGCGACAATAGACTCAAAACCACACATGCGGCATTGTGTATTGCACCATAATACATGTTAACAATTATCACAACACAATGGTGGAAACTGGCCCTAGGAGCTTCTTCATATTGCCTCTGACACTAACCCTCAGCAATTTAGTGTGCAGGCAGCTGTCCATTTTGGCTGCAGTGGGTGGTGCAATGCCCATTTTAGCGTATTGCTCCCTTTGTCTGAACTTTGTGAAGTGATACAGCAGTGCAATGACATGCAGCGCCATCCAGAGGTGCAATAATATGCAAACATTTTGTAGAACATTGCAACTCTCTGGAACACAGTGAAATAGTGCATTTTGATGTAAACATGACATGCAGAAAAAACATTCATTGCAGTTCCCAGCATTTATGCATGAGGAAAAATGCAGACAACTGCAGTGTGACCAGATGCTAAACATGAATTCTTCAGCTATCACAAATTTCCTCCCAGATTTCTTTATTCCCACAACTATGTTGTATTTCTGCATCTCTGTGATGTGCATGCCTGTATAAACAGTTCCATTGATTACCATTTCCACAAGTGCCTAGCAGGAGAAGACAGATAAACCTACAATACCACCATTCAAAAGCCCCATTTTCTTTAGTATAACTTACGTGATCTCCCGGAATGCCCGCTTCTCCACATATTTTACCTTCAACTTTCGCTTGAACCTGTAGGGAGCAAGAAAAACTGTTAATTGCCTAAAAAATCTAAAAAGAAATCCTGCAGCCATTACAAAATGTTAAGAAAGGTAAATATACTGAATTTTTGGGGCCCGTTTTCAATAAAAGGTGTTAAACTGGGTTCACACTAGCTGCAGCCGTGGTTCACAAAATTGCATCCGGAGCCGTCCCTGTTAACTGATTGGCTGCGAATCAGGTTAGACATTTTTGCCTCAATTCACAACTGAATCGGAACCAAAAAGGCACCCCGGGCCCTTTTTAAATGCAGACCGTGGTCACCCCAGAGCTGTGTGAACCGGCTCTATTGAGAGCTGGTCACGGTCATGTGAATTTGATGGAGAAATCTACATTTGTGAATACAGTCATAGTAAGGCCATTTTTACATTTTGCCATTGTGAAAACCGGTATTTCACATTTTAGATTGCACAATTACATAAAAGTTTAAGACTGAATAGTCAATTTCTCTCAAGCCCAGTAATGTCTGGTTCTCTGCAAACGATTAGGGTTTGTAGTTAAAACTTTTAGGCGATTGGCATAAAGACACCCAAGGTTTTCTGACATCTATTGTGGACATCAATATCCAACAGATCCGATTTCCTTTTGCATATTCCCCTACAATATTCTTATACAAGTGTAAATAGGGGCTGAAGCTTTTCCAGCTGACCTTTGTGTGGGATTTTAGGTTTAAAAGTTAGATACTACAATGGATAAGTCAACATTATCAGTGTGTTATTGTTTACCATATGTAAGATAGCAATAGTTAAAAAGATCATCTGAATACAGTTGTCCAGTCACAACAGATCTACTAGCAGCACAAGTAATAAGACTATATTGAAGGACATTGAAACACAAACTACTGCGGTTTAGGGCTAGCGAGACTGAACAATGTTTTTCCCCCCCCCTTTTTATTTTGCAGATAGTACGATAGTCCTCACTATTCTACAAAATCTGCAAAGTGAGGACATTTTTGCAGGACCCAGGCAGAATTTAGGAGCCAACAAGAAGTTCAAGCCAAAAGAACAAATGCTTCTGCTGACAATAGCAAAAGGCATTTAAAAATGTAGGCGTCAGCTGTAAATAAGGCACCCTGGCCTTTAGGATTTATAGAACCTGCATCAAACGAGTTTACTGATTACAATAATTCAGCACCATACTCAGCCAGCACTCACTTGGCTCTCTCTCTTGGTTCAATGAGATTTCTCCTCTGGAAACTTTTGAATCGGTCCTTGGCAAGGCTGCCCTCCGGCTACATAAAATGAAAATAAAATTATATTGATATATACAAGGTCTGCTGATACTAGACGTTTAAGACAGGGCCATTTATTTCAATCAGCACATTGTAAATACCCTCTTTAACATTCCAATAGGTGTTCAAATCCATCTATACAGTCCAAAACTATAAAGACAATTTTGCCTTTAGTTATGCTTTAAGCCAGCCTTCTATATTCGACACCCACTTTCTTTGCAAAAGCTCTGAAACCAGCTAACTTTTACACGTTTCTTTAGCTGTGGTGACCCAACAAGCAGTCTGCCATGATCCAGAGCAGCAACAATGCAGCTCTATACCAAGGAGCTCACTATCAGCTCCCCAGGCTTAACGTGAACTTCTGACAAACCGTTAACACACAGACGGCATACATATATAGGATCCATTTTATGTGCATTCCTGTCCATCCAGTCCTGCATGGCCAGAAAGGAGACCAGATTTTTTTTTTGCCACTCTTAACATGTTCCTTTTTAATACAAGAGATGTAGCACAACTGATTGACCTCTGTGTGATACTTCTCTCTGAACCAGGCAGGGCTCTGTGGTACGACTACAGGAGGTCGATAAATCTTAATCAGATGCGTACACCGCATAATGTATATACTCTAGTATAAGCAAAGTTTTTCAGCTCTTTTTTGTGCTGAAAATACCCTCCTCGGCTTATACTCAAGTCACATTTTTGCGCCTGATCTCATGGTACTGGGGACCCAGTGCCAGCTGACCATAGGTCCCCTGAACCCCAAGCTTGGCACACATGTAGCCCCACTCTACAAATGTGCAAAGTTTTGTCTGGGGAACCTACGACCGGGGAGCACCGATTTTTCAAAGCAGGGCACCCCTTCCATAGAATCCCATGTTAAAACGTCAGTCTAGGCCTGGGCACAGTGAGGCATGCACATGGACACCCTAGGCTTATACTCAAGTCAATACGTTTTATTTTTTGTGGTAAAAATTAGGTGCCTCGGCTTATATTCGGGTCGGCTTATACTCTAGTATATACAGTACATTTAAATAAAATACAGATTCTGCATTGTGTTAAAAGGGGATGCGTTGCAACATCATCAGCACTTCAAGTCTGGCTGCGGACCTGACAGAGCCGATTTAACTCTGCCCTGCACAACAGATCACAGAAAAAGCACTTCAATGCTGACAGATCCATTTGTATCATCTAGTGTGCGATAGCACTAGACTGACAGAAGTGAAAATTGGTTCCATCATACATTTCCCTGGCTGCCTTTAGTGCCAGACAAATTTCATTAAGCCTCACAGGTCCCTTTGTGCATTCTGTTTTTTTTTTTTTAACATGGACTGTTATGCCTTTGTCTTGAGGTGTATGTATATGCAGTAAAGCATGCTCGTTATACTCACTGTGTAATCCAAGACCCTATACACACACTATTAGATTTTCTTTCGATTTTTGTCTTTAGCAAAACCATGTAGTGCAAGGGCAAGCCTGATTGCACACAAATTGAAACAAGGTTTGACCTCATATTGCATGGTTTTATTAAATCTGAAGAAAATCTAATAGCGAGTATGAGGTCTAAGGGGGTTAATACTCTGCATTGTGTAAAAATGCTGTTTTATTCTGTCTTCTCTGATCCTCCCCTCTTTGCACTATCCTCAGTCAATCTGCTGATGGTACAGAGCCTTGGGGGCACACTGCACATGCTCAGTTTGGCCCCTTTCACATGTCCGCCTCCGTTCGTCCATTTTTACAAGTCTGTTTACGGACTTGTAATAGACGCTTATGGGGTCACGTCAGTTAACGGATGTTGCATCCGCTAACGTCCGCAAAGATCCGCGTCCGTCTGGATCCATTTTTTCGGACGGAAGAAAACCCTATTTTTCTTCCGTCCGGCGGAACGGATGGGATGAAGACGGACAAACGGTCCGTTTTCATCCGATTCCCAATAGGGGAGAGCGGAGGAGAGACAGGGCGGTCCTCGCTGAGCTGACGGACACACAGAGCGGACCGAAAAACGGTCCGCTCCGTGTGAAAGGACCCTTTGGTGTGTATTGCTAGAGAGTTTTTTCCCCCCTTAGGAGGGTGCATGTGATCAGCACTGTCCAGAGGGTCAGAAGTTAGGCAGCCTCAGTGAACAGTCAGTACAAGAAAAACTCCAGACACTGATAGAAGTTACAAGACGGCTAATATACGGCTAATGAGAAAACGTTATTTAGCAGTTTATATTTACTAAAATATTAGCATTTTCATGTTGGGTACGATCAGATATTGTAAATGCAGGGTCCTGGGATTAGTAACACTTTAATCCTTCCTAATTATGTATTCAAGTTTTTACGTTTGCCACATTCGTAGAATGCCTATATACAGTGCCTTGCGAAAGTATTCGGCCCCCTTGAACTTTGCAACCTTTTGCCACATTTCAGGCTTCAAACAAAGATATAAAACTATAATTTGTGAAGAATCAACAAGTGGGACACAATCATGAAGTGGAACGAAATTTATTGGATATTTCAAACTTTAACAAATAAATCTGAGATACTGTTGGAGAAGTTTAGCAAGGAGGAATGGGCAATAACTTCAGTCTCTCGATGTGAAAACTGATACATACCCCAAGCGACTGACAGCTGTAATCGCAGCGCTACAAAGTATTAACTTAATGGGGATGAATAATTTTGCACGCCCAATTTTTCAGTTGTTAAAAAAGTTTGAAATATCCAATAAATTTCGTTCCACTTCATGATTGTGTCCCACTTGTTGATTCTTCACAAAAAATTACAGTTTCATATCTTTGTTTGAAGCCTGAAATGTGGCAAAAGGCTGCAAAGTTCAAGGGGGCCGAATACTTTCACAAGGCACTGTATATTGCCATCTACAGGTGTCCAGTTTCATTTATAAAGAGGCCTTTCAGAAAAATGACTTGTGATTTTATGAACCTAGTTATGAGCTTGTATGCCAATTTGCATTTAGGAAGCTTAGTTTGGCAATGTTCATATTCGCTTATAACTGCACACTGAAAAATACTTTTAATATTTTTTTTTTTAAAACATTTAATCCTGATGAAAAGGATGATTTTTGACCCCGACATAGGTTGACTGCCATTTGATTTTCAATAAACGGAAATAGGAGATAGTTTGAAACTGCCTCGTCACATCTGCTTTGGTGCCGTCAACACCCATTTTCATATCACAATACAATAGAAAGTTCTGGTTTCATTTTCAGATTAAGAGCCCATTGATAGTCATGCTTTTTAAGATTAAAAACGGCATGCCCTCCACTGGATCCAGCACTGTTCCACCCACTTCCTAAGAAGTTGGACATTCTTTTACACACAGAGAGCGCTCACCTTTAACTTCCGCAGGGAGTCTGTAAGCTCTTCACTCAGAAGTACATCAATATCGGGCGCCTGGTACCTTTAGGAGGAGATGAAGCAGGGGGTTATATCAGAAGACAAGCCTTTCCATGGCACAGAATACCACCATTACCTAGAATTCCTATAAAGATGTAAAAGAAAAGTCCTCTAAAGCCTCGTGCACACTGTTCGACAGACCTAAATTCTTACCGTTGGTATGTTTTAGACAAATGTTGGATGACAGGCTAGTACTCTTTTGGTGGTCAAGGGCTCCACGTCTGATTTTGTCATATGGTCAGTACACAAACCCGTCACACAAAATATACTTTTGACCAACACTCACAATCAATGCTCAAACATGAAATTGGCAGAAGGTGACTCGAGATGAAATTCTGCGTAGTATGTCACTACCAATCAGACGCTTGGTTGGCCAACAATCGCACCGTGTGTACAAGGCTTTAGACACCTCATTCTTGTTCAATGACCAACATTTTGAACCCCCCCCCCCCCCCATTTTCATTATCACCGATGAATATCATTAGTTGGAATAAATAATTATACACACACACACACACAAACACACACAAAATTCATGCATCTCAGTTCCACATTGACATGATTTTTTTGACAGTACAACCTTAGTTGTCCCCATCCACCCCACTAGTCTTCTATTCTTCTCTGATGCCCGGTTTGACGGTTGTTTGGTGATAAATGTTCTACTCTTGGCTGTATAATTTGTCTCGTTTTGGTCTGCTGGAGACTGCAGTTTGTAAAGAATTAGGGGGAAAAAAAAATAAAAAAAAAAAAACTTTCCCGATCCTCTGCCCTCAGACCCCCAGGGATGGCAAAACACACCACTACCCAAGGGCACCCAGTGTTGGCATCACATTTCCAGCATGTCATGCTGGAAATACTCACAGCGCAAGGATGCTTATCATCACAGGGCAGAGGCCTACAGAGATACCCAAGATTACAAATCTCTGTAGGTTCTTAATGCATTTACAAATTTAGCCAATTTGTGATTAATCCAAAAATCCAGAAGTTGGGTGGAAAAAACAATCTTCAAAATGTAGCTTTCCTGGGAGAAAAGACGTGCATGTATATCCGATATAGTCCTGACTTTTTGCCCCAAAAAGCATTGTATTGGATCCCCTCTCAATACTGATAAAGCATAGCCTTTCAATGGTTCTTACTTGAGGCGACCGAGCCGCCGTGGCTGCAAGGCCTGCAATTTGCGTTTCTCCTCCCGAAGCTTCTTGCGTCTTAAGAGCTCGGCTTGTCTAGACTTCAGTGATGCATGGAGAGACTTCAGCTGGAAGAGGCTCTGACGTCGCAGTCTCTCCGTTTTCTCAATTTCTTGTCGGACTTTCTGAGGAAAAAGCAGGACAATCGTTTTACCTTTATATAACCATGGCAACACTTTCTGCTATAGCAAGCTACGATAAATTCATAGTCTAAAATAAACTTGTTCATTGAAGGGGATTTATTGTACATGTAGATTTATCCAATGCAGTCTGAATTAATGGGGGATATCACAGGGCGTTCATCTCTCCCGTATCAGGAGTGCAGCATGTTTTCCCAAACGTTCACATTTTTGTACCAAAAGAAACCGGTTGTTTGTTGACCGTTATTGTGATCACTTAACTTCAGTACTTGATCTACTTTCTGGTTCTTTTAAAAAAGAACAGACGTTCCCGACTTCCCAAAGCTGTAACCTTGTCCAGTATCAGGGATTCAAAATACTCAGGTCATTAGCTAGTAGGTAGTCCCATTCAGCTGCACTTTATCTGTAAATAAGACGATGTTTCATAGCTTATCCAAGCCACTCCAGTCTAACGTGTAAGGAAGATACCCCAATATGTATTGCCGCACCCCAATATGTATTGCCGCACTGGTTGATTGTCCAAAAACAGAATGAGAAATGTAAGTTGTGCAATTACCCCAGTTCTACTACTGACACAATCCCATCCCTTGATGTCAGAAAACCTGCATGTCAAAAATATCCTTTAGATTGGTGATAACAGGATGTGACCAACTACTACTAGCTATGCCATGACCTGCAGACATATTGAAAGTGATTATTTTTATAGAAGTAAAAACAAGACTTTACAAACATGTTATACTTACCTGCCCTGTGTAGTGGATTTGCACAGAGGATCCCAGATCTTCCTCTCGGGTGGCTTTTCTGGGCTCCTGGCCTCACCCTCCTGTTGAGTGCCCCTACAGCAGCTTACTATGGGGGCACCTGAGCTGCAGAGACAGCTGTGGTTGGGCCCCTCTCCTGATTGGCCAACTGACAGTGTGAGCCCATGGCATCCACTGTCGTTTCCCAGCCAACCAGGGAGAGTCCTAGACTGTCGAGACACGTGGACATTGCTGAACAGAGATGGGGCTCAGGTAGGTAATAGGGGGGCTGCTGCACACAGGTTTTTTTGACTTGTGCATCAAGATAAAAAAATCCCCTTCTGACTTTACAACCCCTTTAAGTCATTGATACATGACAGCCAAGCAACTAGGATCTTCTGAAGCAGTCAGCAATTGGTCCTTAAAAAAAAAAAAAAATGAAGCAATCCACTAGTCTACTCTTCTTGGTTTGGGTTTATTTTGCCAAGCTAGAGCAACATACAGTGCCACCTCTTGGGGAACAATTCAACCTCTTCACCAACAGTGGTTTTCACTTCAAAGTGGACATTAAAGTGGTTCTAAACCTTCAGCTTCTCCTACGTGTTTTAGTGCCAGCAGTATAAACATTCTTTATTAGTGTATTTGTACAAAAATATGTTTTTTCCACACCGATATCAGACCCTTCCTGGTTTACTTCCCCAGAGCTTCCTCCCCGAATGCGCTTCAGGCTGCTACCCCACATAGCTTTCAGGACTACATGCTCCGGCATGCCTAGTGCCATTGGGCATGCGCCTTTCAATTCCGGGACCACACGCTCAAGGAAGCGCAGAGTTCTCGCCAGCCGCTCAAGAGTACTCGTGGATACTCCTCCCAACAGGATCAAAGCACATGGGAGGCACACAGGCACCGCTCAACAGATCATTGGTTCACTTTCCCCGTTGGGGATCGTAAATGTTATGGCTGACCGGTGTATGTTAGAAATGTTTTCCAACCCCTATAGCATACATGTCTTCATGCTCAGTCACTCACTCAGTTATATGCCCCCCACCCTAACTCCAATGAAAGCTGAATTTTTGGTTTTAACAATATATGCATCAGCTAAAACTCATCAATTCTCACACAGCAATAAAGCAATACATTTAAAAGGTCTCAAACTGTTTGGAGAAGCACTGTTTCAAGGCTGCACATAACAAATAGGCCCCTATTTGATCCAGCTTATACCTCACACATTCATGCATTGTAAAAATAAAAAAAAATAAAAAAAAAATAAAAAAAATCCACTAAAGTATTCGTATCAGCACATTTGTGCATTAAACCTACAAAATGTTTTCAAGCAATGTCTGTAAAGCACTATAATGACAGTATTCTTTCACAAGCATAATCACCATTTCAAGACAAAGTGGTAAAAGCATCATTAGGATTTACAAGCTTAGCACAACTCAAACACTGAAGGAACATCGCCTTCTTGTGGTCAGAATAGGCAAGTACCGATTTAAAGGACCACTACCTAAATGAAAGTCAGCAATCAACTACAAACCCCCAGCACACAACATTTTGCTATGGTACTATTCTAGCAATTGTAATGAAGCTTATTGATCCATGATATCATAATGGTTGTACTAGCATACCCCTTGGTAGCTTTTATATAGGGTTACTGGAAAGGCATGCAACTACTTGAGTACTAGCCCATCAATACCCTTTTATTACATGGCATTTTCAGTGCTGTGATAGTTTGACAATTACTTGGTCACGCAAAACAGTACCCATAATAATGCTACGACAGATTTATTTTGGCAGTATTTGAAGGCAAACCTAAAATTAACTCATCTGCCAAATCCCACTTACACAAATGCACATCTTATGTATCTTTTAGGAAAAGTAAATGACCTTTTCTATTACATAGTGGTGTGGCACTCCACTTCCGATTCCCTACCCATGCAAGGATGATGTAGGGATTAGCCACCTGCTGTTGCCTGGGTTGTCCACATCACACATTCAAGGAGGCAGTGGTTCAGCAAAGGACCGAGTACAGAAAAATTTTGACCATGGTCGGCATGCCACGCAATCATCTGCCAGATATTTGGGACCTGGCAGAGCCATGCAGCATGTTGGTACATGTGCAGGACCAAGACCTTGCATAAGCACATATAAGGGCTCTGCCATATCCCAAAAACATGGCGGACACCTGCATGTCTACACATGTGCAGGATCTTGTGACATGCATGCACATGAAAATCAGGGAAGAAAAAAGGAGTTTCAAGATGGCAGCGCAGAGGAAGAGCAGTGCAAAGAGAACTTTGGCTGCAAGACAGACAACTCTGGACTCTATTTACATTACCAAAAAGGAACAAAGATGACATTTTAGTTTTATCTAGTCAGGTCTTCACCTGTTTTTTTTTTAGTAACATGCTATGTAAAAAGCTTCAGAATTAGCATTCAAAAGGGAACATTAGTTTTTTTTTTTTCGGTCTGTAGCACTGGGAGCATGCCGATTGGAGTTGTCCCTGCTGCCTACGCCAACACCATCTGAAACTATTATAGCCACTTTTGACCATTTTACAGTTGCCTCACCAGCCCTCCCTTGCAGAGGGTGGCTTTTATACAGACATCAACCCCTGCCCTGTATAGGCAAGGTGAAAGTCTTTCGACACCAATGCACAACCACAAAGTGGTTTAGTGGCTTAGAACCACGTCAAATAGGTCACAAGTGAATGCAGCCTTAAAGTGATGCATGACTGCTCTGGCTAACAGAATTCCCATGAGGGCCCAAACGCAAGAGTTTGTGGGAAGTAGTGTAGCTATATTGAAAACATGAACACAGGGGTATCATCCTGTATAGAGTAGCAAAGAGGGAGAATTGGTGTTGGAACTTTAGATATACCCCCGTGTGAACAACATAGAAACAAGATACTAACATAGAATATGTCTAACTCTACTGGTCCTGAGGAAGCACATCTGTGAAACGCGTAGACCCTTCTAGCAGAGCTGATGCACATGCTTGTTTGTGATGTACTATTCTGATAGCAACATACGCTTTTTATATTTTGTTGTAAAATGAAGAGAAAATTCCATGTTGGCCCGAGTTCATCTTTTATAGGAAACTGCATATAAAAAAAAAATTGTATCTGTCCACATCACTGATCTATTGATCATTTCGACATGCAGTTTATGCCAAGGATGACCTCTTCTAGCTAACCAATATCCAGCAATGATACTACTGCTGCATTAAATGGCGTTGTCTATCCAAGCAGATTTTTTTTTTTTGGATTGGATAGTTTTTAAATGGAAGTTTTATAAATTTTACCATGTAGGGACTTGAACCCCTTTGCCCTCTTCTCCCCTCCTACTCTCAAAAATCCCCGCAACAGATAACAAAACCATTGTTCACACGCTCTTATGGTTCCACGTGTTTAACTTTACATATAGAAATGCAACCTGCTTGCAGCGATCCATGGACTGTAAACTGAGCTGCAGTTCAGATGCCAGGCTGACCTTGTGTATTCGTAGGACCCCCCCACCACCAGTCAATGACTAGGCCGAAACCCAGCACAGGAGAAGCTGCCAGTGAGGGAGCAATGGGAAGGTGAATATTCCTACACACATCATTCACTGTTAGAATTTGGAAAGGTACACTTCACTGCAAGGTAGAAAACTGAGCCAATAGCAACTTTCTCCAGAGCAGAAAAAAGCAATAGAGGCTTAACAAGTGTCAGACAAAGAATGCACCTTGACAGCAGACTGAGAAGTCACAGGACTTTGAGGGGGTGGGATTGTAAGCTGTTCTGGCTGTATGCCCAGCTGGCACTGACTTATCAAGCAGAGATTTAAAGCCTGAGAAGGGTATCACTGATTAACACTACCATGGACCTCAATCTCAAAATATAGATCTATAAGCAAATTAATAGTGGCACAATAACAGCAGTCCACTATGCTTTAGAGCTGTGAATTTGAGGACAAATTTACAAATTGATGTAAACTTTAGGGAAACACCATTATTCAAATCAAAAGTATTCTCCACATGTTTAACAGTAAAATTAATGTTCTTGCTCAGAAGTTTCAGTAAAAAGGCAAATAGCCAGGAGAAAAAAAAAAACACGTAGCGCCCCCTTACTTTCAGTACGGGCACTACGCTAAAGTTAGCGGGCGAATGGGAGTTAATTTGCTCTCATTCATAATTTGTCAAATTGCAGGCTGCTGCTATTTCAGAACTGTCTTTTAGGTCGGTCTGGGATCCAGGGGTGCGATTACACCCCTGGGCGGCAGTTGGCGCTAGAGGGGTTCTGACAGAGCCACTTTCCCCACCAGCAGCCAATTAGAGGAGTTCTTCCCTCGCTGGGCAGGGGTATATCTGGGACAGTTGCCGCGTGTTCTGGGTCAGGGGGTTCTCTGCGCGGGGTCCACGTTCCAGGTGCGGCATCCATCTTCAGGGTGCGCGCATCCACAGACCCCGCTCTCATGGCCCAGCTGACCGGAGCTGCCTGCTCCATGGAGACCCATCCAGATGCTGATAGGGGCCCCAGTGACTTACTGGGTCCCCGACCTTACTGAGAAGATCCCAGGCTGTGCGCCGTTCGGTGGGGGGGGGGGGGGGGGGGGGATCAGCTTGAGGAGAACCCGGAGGCAGGTTATCCAAAAGGGCTTGAACGAACCATCGGGGATCTGGTCACCAGGATTTGACAGGTACATGACAGTCAACCAGTGACCCTTTTCATTGCATTTACCGGGAGGATTCGCTCAATTCGAATTGTTCTCTTGAGTACTAAAGTACTAAGCTTGTGGCAGAGGCCCAGGCCAGGTCTGTAATAGAGAGTTTGATTTGATTTTACTTTTTGGCCATTTTTCTGCTAATGTTTTAATTGGAGAGCTTTGTAGCTCCTGTTTACCTTGGCCTGCAGTTGCCCCATGTCAGTGTGTGGCATTGTGGCACACAGGTCTTAATAAATCAAGTGTTTTTACATAAAACCTACTGCACCATCGGAGCCTTTGTTATCTTTCCCTCTGAGGAACGGAGGAACCCCCTACACCCATACATAAGGAGTGAACCGGTCGGACCACTACTGGAGGATTATAGCCTTGGGAGGAGTGAACATCAGCCGTGATCGGAGGATTCTGTGATCTATGCCTGTGACCCCTGGCGGGGTTGGCCATCTGGTGAGTGGGGAACCCTGAGGGGAGCACCGGGACCACCTCGTTGGCTGTTTGGCACCTAGAAGCACCCCCTTCACAGCAAGACCTATACACTCCCCCCTTCATTTATATTATCATTGCATATGACTTGTATATGAGAGACTTTACTGTGCAGCCCTCTGGTTTATAAATTTAATCGGACTATTACTACCACCATTAATATTGTGCTGAGTTGTGATATTGTATTTATGCATATCCAGTGTGGTACTAATGTATGGTGATTGTTATATAATCTTGGGTTCTGACATTTATTTTTGGGTGTATCTTTAAACCCCACACACCTACTATACATATCTAGTGGGATCACATGCGATAGAGGCTAGGCTCTCAGTCTCTCGCCTGTTCCACTACCAGCCCCATTGGGCATATTACACCACGACATACTGCTACGTAGCCTGTTTGAGGCACATCTAGTCATAGACTGAACTCACGCCCCATACTGTACTCGACATACATTTTTATACTGTTCTATTGTTTGAGCACATATGGTTCTAAATGCGTTTTTAGGTAGCGCCACTACCCCATTTCCCTCACTATCTGTAATAGAGACCTGTTCCTCCCAGCAACCTAAAAGTGACATTCCGGCTGCCAGGCTTATAACAGGAGTTCCTCCGGAGGCACTTTACCCACTCTGGCGAGCGTGGCGACAAATCTACTACTACTTGGAGCAGGACTGCTCTACTTCTTATCCAGGCCTGATACCGCACTGTTCTCTATTGCTTCATCAACCTTTCCTATCCCCTGTTGATGTTGGCCGTTGTTGGGCCCTGGAATAAAGCATTAGAAAATCCATTTGGTGACTGGACATACGCTCATTGCTACTACCCCTAGACACACTACAAGGTAACTTAATACGCGGATCCCAAACAACAACCAGCGGCTCCTTCGGGGGTGAGCGCTACACATACACACCAACTACTGATGAAGCAAAGGGATCTGCAATATGCATGGAGTTCTCTCCACTATGGATGTTAGACCTTTCCCTGGTGCCGAAAGGTACCTTCCATCCTCTGCTCAGGTTACCTAGCTGATCAATGCAGTGCTTTTCAGGTTATATTGTATCAATTATACTGGTTTACATATGACCATCGGAAACGTCGTACCCCAAAGTGGAAAAAGTGTTGGGGGGCATTGGGGGTGCTAAGTGTGTGAACAAGCTGAGCTTCCCCTTTTGGGTGGAGCTTTACTTTAATGCATGAAGATTAGAACACACACACCTACCCATTCTGCACTGTGCCCAAGATCAGCAGCACTCTTCGTTCTCGCATTCCTCACTGGATATCAAGTCAGCAGTGGGAGCCATTGGCTTCCGCTGCCGTCAAAGCCGAGGAAAAAAATAAAATAAAAATCAGGCCTGAATCAATAGACATGTGGCACGGGAGCAAGGCCGTACAAGTGCCCTCATAACAAGTCTATCATAAGGGCAGCACTCGGAAGGAGGAGCCAAGAGCACCACTAAGGGACCCCAGAAAAGGAGGAATATTGGAAATGCTCCGTGGAAAACCATTGCAGAGGAGATACTTATAGCAGGTTAAACAGCATAGTGTTTGTGCCGTCTAATCTGCCCCTCTATGAAAAAACCTGGTTGAGCCTGCCTGTTCACCACGTCCCCCTTAGTGTGCCGACTACAGTAATCATGGCTGCTGATCCACGATCATCATGATATGGTTATGTGCCTCCGCCATCCCGCTGCTCACCCCTCTCCCACCCTCCCTGTCAGCTGTGTTTTTACAAACGCAATTTTATACAAACATGTACACAGTGTAGGATGACTTGGTAGAACAGAGGGGATGGCATTAATCTTCATTTGACTTTACAACCACTTTAAGTATATCTGTTATTAGCTAAAATATAAATGCAATGCAGGCACATAAAGGCAACTTATACCTACCTTCTGATTTCTTCTAAGGCATACCATTACACAAATACTAAATTAATTGAACTTCGTAAGGCAGACTCCCTCCAGCCACTGTGTTATGGTGTAACCACAGTGCACTGAAACATTATTTAAGCTATAGGGAGTCAAAGGATGAAATGCAGACAGGATCAATATCTTTTCTACCTGTGGCATCCAATCCAATAGTGTAAACTGCTACTCTTGCCCATTACTGAATTTTGTGGTTTGCCCAAAGTGCAATACCTAAAAAAGTGCTTAGCAGCCCATATGGAGCTTCGGGGCAGCTGGCTGCTTTTTAAATCAATGGTCACTGTGCCTTACGTCTTTATTACAAGTATAACTCCCTCTGCATTATCCTCTGCACTCGTGGCAGAACCACCCAGATGTTTGTCCCTGAAAATCTCTGATTACAGCCGTTTCTAAATGGTTGTTACATTTATCTCCAATAAAAAAGGAATTTATTTTCCGCAATTTTGAAATAAAAGTGCTTACCAGAAATTTGGCCTCTTTCTGCTTTTTCTTCTGGCGCTCTGTTTTTCGTTCTCTCTGAGGAAAGACTATAAATCGCTGTTCCGTGCTCTCCTTCTCTTCAATTTCTTCATCAGACTCCTCCACCAGACCCTCACAAAGTTCTTGCAGGCGGCTCTCCTGGAAGTACACAGACCATGCATTTAGCTTTGCACTATTGTTTTGACACTCAGAATAAGGCCAAGGGGCTGCATAGAAACCAATTTGTGGTAGGACTTTGTTTCAATGTGCAACACCAGTCAAACAATTAAGAACAAGCCACACATTGAAAGCCTTAGTCAGAAAGACAAATCTCTAGACCATTTATACTGCACGGCTGGCACAAGTGCAGCATTACACAGAGCATGGCAGACCTTTCAGATTTGTCAGCTTCTGAGGTCTGTATTTGTTAACTTTTTGGTGTAGGCAAATATCTACACTTTTATATCTTCATAACACTACTTGGTAATTTACTTTAAACTGCAAAAAAAGCCTACTTATAGTTGGATCAGATGGAAAAGCTTCCACTGTATTTGCATTCTTTATGACAAGGTGGATACATAATTTGTTCTCACAAACCACAATATTAATGTTTCAAACTCCAAAAGCATCAAAACACTAATATTACCAGTCACAGAACAAAGATTAAAAGTGCATGTAAACCCTCAAATATACCCAGTGAAGTAAAAAGCCTCAGATACAGATGAAAAAAAATCTTCCTACATAAGTATTACATGGATATCTGCAGTCTTTCCCTTTCTACATTCTTTAGAAAGTGCAGATCATGTTGGAAATCTCTTCCTCGTTCAGTGGGAGGAGAGTCTGGGCATGCACTGTGTGACAGCCAATTGGAGAAAAGGCAAGCCCCCCCCCCACATAGACAGAGAAACAAAGATCAAATTCTCTCCTCTACAGACACAGGAGGGTAGTAAATAACCCCCCACATTCTAAATGATGGAACGAAGGTTCACACTTGGTTGTGTAGAAACAGCATCCTTAAAATCCATCACTCCCACCAACATTATTTCAAGCCATCCCTATTGCTATACGTTTCTACTTCTATCAGTAAAAAGCAGATTCATAAAATTCCTTTGCACATCCCCTCTTCACTCCTGCTAGTGGACTTGGCTTCCCTAATCCCATCAAGTAACATCAGGCAATACAAATATCCAAAGTCTCTGCAGAACCAACCAAAATTCTATGGATTGCACCCAAGTTGATCCATCCATAGCCGCTAGCAGTAATCACTGTCAGGATGAGCTCAGGTGTGTTTGCAACTCCATGTGCCTGCCAGGCAGCTGACACTCCACAGCACTAATCACAAACAGTTGCATTTCCTAATCTGTGCAGCCACGGATCGTGAAAGGTCTCACTGCCTGCAATTAGCATGGCTGAGTGTCGGCTTCCTGACAGGCGCAGGCACGTCTAATTGCGAACACACCTGAGCTCATCCTTAATCAAACACAATAGCTTCAGTGGACAATAGCTTCAGTGGAGGGATTTTCCCCAATCAATACTGGCTGCATTGATGCTCAAATCGAGCAATTTTCTTACCTGCATAATTAATGGCCTACTAAAATCCACATACATTGCAACATACCCTGTACCTTACAATTCCAAACAAAGATTGTAGCCTGCCCTTACTTCTCCTCTAGAGCAGTTGCACCCCCTGCAGCAGGTACTATTACAGAAAGGACACCATTAACTGCCCGAGTGACATGGAATATATTTCAGAAACACCAAATGGCTAGAAAAGACAAACCTCTGTTGGGACCTCAGCCCCAGCAGGGAGCTTTAGCTGTCTCTCCAATTTCTCCTCTACCTTCAGCCTCTTCACTTCCAACTCATGAGCCTCAAGAAGCAGCACCTGGAAAACAAAAACATTATAAATAAAATAAATCTCCATAGATAGCAGAGTGCTAAAAAGGATTACATTATTTTTTATCAAATTATAACCTTAAAACTTCATCAGCCAGCAGGACTTTTGCATTTGCAAAGTGGAACTGTCAATTATGCTGCAGTCTGTACAACCTCTCCTACCAAGTGGCATTGTGAAAAGCCCATAGTAAACTTCCATAATCCATATACCGTATTTTTCAGACCTTAATGCCCCCTTGACACTGGGGTGGGAGCAGTGCTATACCGTCCGAATTGCCACGGTATTCGGCCGCTTGCGTTTTTTACCCACGCTAGCGCTTGATTACCGCGGTTTCACATTTCTTTCAATGGGAAGGAGCCGTAAACACACCGCTCCAAAGATGCTGCTAGCAGAACTTTTGGAGCGGTCCTGCTAGCGCATGGCTCCAGTGTGAAAGTCCTCGGGCTTTCATATTGAGACTGCAGGGCAGGAGTTTTTCAGGCGGTATTTAAGCGCTAAAACACCTGAAAAACGTAAGCGTGAAAGGGGCCTAAGAAACTTTTTCCCCCTCAATATGGAGGGGGGGGGGGGGTGTCTCCGCATCTTATGGAGTGAATGTACATCAGCCTCCCGCTGCCCCCTGACTAGTACCGGAAAAGCGGAGTAAAAACATTACAAGCCTCCACAAGCTTCTGGCGATCTCCCGGCTTGTCCCGACTTTGGTTTCCTCTAAAAACCTAGGTGCGTCTTAGAGCAAAAAATAAGATATCTATATATAGCAAGTGGTAATTACCAGAATGCAAATACGAATATGTTTCAGAACTCTAGTACATTTCATATGTTGCTTACAGCAGAAGTCAGAACTTACTGCAATATTTTTACTTTATTTCACTGACAAGATGCTGACTAAATAAAGTCTTACCTGGTGTGACTCAAATGTTGGGTTGTAGGAGGCCCCAGGAGCAGCAACTTCAACCGCAGGTAGCTGTGATGGTTTCTTGTTTAGTCTTTCTGGACGCTGCAAAAATAAAATAAAGATGCAGAAAAGGTGAGGCATGGAGGGAGGAAAAGTAAAGCGATCATGAGAAAAGCAAAGTGTCCCGACATGCTTACAATTGAATTTATGGTTGTCAGGAACGCAGACTATCTTTTTGGGAAATTACAGAGGTAAACCTGCTGCAAGGACGACACATGGAAAATATTTGTCCTCATATTCTTGTTAAATTACATGCCAACAATGAAACCGTTATTTATAGTAGATGGGTCTTTACTAAGGGACAGCAATCACCTGCAGACCACAGAGCCACCAGCATGAGCTATACCCTTGCACAAGATACTAAGACCTAAATTTTTGCTTTGATCTGGCCTTTGTGTCATTCCTTTCATTGTCCCGTGCCATTCCAAATACTTCAAGCCAGCAACTCCCAATAAAATAAAAAATAAAAAGTCCTATAGATTTAATAATGCATCTCCAAACTTCAGGGATTGCCATAAAACTATTCCAGCAGAGGGAAACACCGGTAGGTCAGCTAGATTAGTGGTAGTCAGCCAAAGATCTGCTTCTATCTGGGGAGGGATCAAAACCCAACACATTCACCATCACCGATTGTCACGCAATGAATGGGTATTATGGCTTTTAGAAGCCTCAGAAATATAAAATAATAAAAAAACTGTTTAAGGAAAAGGGGGGTAATAGGAGTGATGAGTGATAAGTTATAAAAGGGTAAAATGACTTTAGAAGCATCTTATATAAAGGGGGGTGGGGTGTTTTTTTCCCCCCTACCCTCCGACCCTTTTTATTTTTATATGGGGGGGTGGGAGAGAGCCAAGAGGAATAAGTAGGGGCGAGGGGGATAATTTCCTTTGTCATTTTTTTGGTGGAGGGGGTGTATATGTTTAAATTACTATACATGTTTTTGATATGTGATATATTGTTAAATGGAATTGTTGAAAAATGAATTTAAAAAAATTGGATTTAAAAAAAAAAAAAAAGGGAAAGCTCCAAATCGCAAATCCCAATCGGTAGCCACCGGTAACAATGCTGGGAGCATACAGGGCATGTGCTCTCGGCACAGCTGTGTTTGCAATCTGGTTTGCAAATGTGCGCCCCCTCTGTGCTGCAGAGGCTGCATATTATTATTAGTATTATCGGCACAATGAGTAAATTTAAGAAGAAATTTGTAGAAGAAATTTCGCCAAGTTAATTGTGGCAAAACAAGTTACCTTTCGGATAAGTGATTGTATCTAGGTTCTTGTATATATCTGCATTGTGAGAGGAAAGACACTGCATTTAACTGCAATCCTAAAGATTTGCGATGCCACGAATGTGCCGCTCTTTATTGTCTTTCAGGGAGCTGCTTTCATTCTAGCACTTCCTCTGTCTCTTCTGTTACTCACTGATCATTATCCTTCCAGGCATCAGATCACTAGTTCTAAAGGGAGACACTGACATGAAGCAAAGCCACGTTCCTCCACCAAGATGGCTGCCACCACACTGACCGTGCAGACTAAAGCAGTGTTTTTCAACCTTTTTTTAACCAAGGCACCCTTTTAAAATGTCAGAATCTCGAGGCACACCAAACCAAAAACGTGGAGAAAAAAAATATGCCACATGCTATTTTGCACAGTGGTTTTGCAAACACATTTATTTTTGTAAAAAATTCACGTCAATGAATTAAAACAATACCTAACGTCATGCTTTAATATTGCGCACATTAATGGAATGATGACAAACTTTGGTACTTAAAAATCTCCATAAGCAACACGTTAAACACCTTGTCTTATTTGTTAAACTTTTTTTTATTTTCCATGTCTTTTACATTTTTTTTGTTTGGTTTTTATAGCACTTTATTTCTGTTACAAGAGATGTAAACATCCCTTGTAATAGATATAGTGATGACAGGTCCTCCATATGGAGAGATCTGGGGTCAAAAATACCTCATATCTCTCCTTTACCTTTAAAAGCAAAAAGATAAAAAATAAAATAAAAAAAAGATTGATATATTGATAAAAAAATAAATAAAAAAAAGTTTACTTCCAGCCTGGACTGGAAGTCATGGCGTCGCTCCGATCCTTCATCGCAATCAAAGGGGATATACTCTTTCATCGCCTCTGGGACTAGCTGGCCACTCCATTGGATTGTTTCTCAGGCAAGACGGTGGAAGGGGGGGGGGGCTTCGCCTCCCGCCTCTTCTGAAAGCGTTCCAGTGGCTCAAGAGCTGCTCAGAACGCTTTTATAAGAAAGCCAGCCACTGGCTGAAAAAAACAATACCAAGGTTATGGCTGATATTTTCAGCCATAACCCCGGCAAACCATTCCAAATCTGTAACGAATTGTGGTCTTGTGGGGAAAAAAATAAAAACCTACATAACACTTGTTATAATTAGGGCACTTTCACATTTCACAGCACAGGTGTAGCACAGGTGTAGCACAGGTGTAGCACAGGTGTAGCACAGGTGTAGCACAGGTGTAGCACAGGTGTAGCACAGGTGTAGCACAGGTGTAGCACAGGTGTAGCACAGGTGTAGCACAGGTGTAGCACAGGTGTAGCACAGGTGTAGCACAGGTGTAGCACAGGTGTAGCACAGGTGTAGCACAGGTGTAGCACAGGTGTAGCACAGGTGTAGCACAGGTGTAGCACAGGTGTAGCACAGGTGTAGCAAGCATTATGTAGTACATTTTCCAAAAATGAGGGACATAATAGAAGCCAATGAGAAACCACATGAAAACCGCAGGTACCCTGCGCTGAGGCCAAAGTGCAGTATTGAAGTATACAGTTATTATCAATAACAACCCACATAGCCCATGGAAGTGCCAGCAAGTGTTATGTATTTTTTTTTTTTTTTTTTTTTAGAAACACCATGCCTGCAATAAAACTATCATACATTGAAAATGACAGATACAAGTACTGTACCTGTGTCTCCTCACTGTTTTGTTTCCTCACTATTCTTTCACCTCTACTGGCGTTGTTCTTCTCCTCCCCTCAGGGAAACACGCGCCGGCCAGTATCTACTCTGACACCCGCTGCTCACACGTCACAGATAGCGGTGTGTGCGCCCGACCCTCCCATAGCAACAAGATGACGTAATCGGTTGGCAAGACATGGTCGGAAGGCCCGCACAGCTTCCCGAGTGCCTGTGGCAGCAGGAAGTGAGCTTTACACAGCAGCACCACTGTAATAACAAATATTAACCAAGTGGCCAGCGGTAGTTAAAACATCAGATGGCTGCCATAGATGCTTATATTGGGGGTCATTTTGCCGCGGCACACCTGGGGACTCTTCACGGCACACCAGTGTGCCGCGGCACACTGGTTGAGAAACGTTGGACTAAAGCACGGCGAGTCAGTAATAAGGAAAACTGAAAAGAGACCACAAGCAACAGTGAAGAAGCTGCCTTTTACCATACAAAAACAATAAAGTAAACACATAATTGGTTGGTAGAATTTTTTTTTTGGGGCTTTTACAAAATATTTGCAGAAGAGCAGAATTTACCTTAACACGGCTCTTCTTGGTCTGTTCTAGATACCATTGGTCTTTTCCTTCCAGAGCAGAGTCCAAGGGATCTTCAAAAGAAGAAAAGCGTCAAGATCCAGTAGGTTGGAATGTGGTCTCAGAACTAAAGCACTACAGTACTTTTACTTACTGCCGTTTCCCCAGAGATCATAGAATCCCCGGGATGGGTTGTTGTTGGCCTCTGGTTTTGGTGCCTTGGTCTGGTTTAGCTGTGCTCTCAGAAGTTTCTCTGATCGAGGAAGAATCCCTTGCTTTTCTTGTTTCGCTACTCGCTCCCGTTTCCTCTTAAGCTTCTTTCCATTGGGTATTTGGTGAGAGGATACACTAAGAAAGAAAAAAAAAAAAAGGCATGTGATGCACAAATGAATTGTAACAAAATAAATACTTTTGTCTCTTGGAAATTGGCAGTATATCAGGGAGCAAGCAGAAAGTGGTTAAACAGCAAGTAAACTGGAATACCAAAAAAAGAAAAAAAAAAACGACCACACCTATATTGCCACATCCTATACGCTACGCCCTCAGACCCCAGGAGCTGGAAAGCACACCAGACCCCGAGACAACAAACATTGGCTTCACATTCTCAGCATCAAATGCTGAAACGCCTCAGTGCAAGGATGGATATCGTCATAGGGCAAAGCGGATGTTCAGCAAGTAAATTTAAGTACCATAATAAGCTTTTTTGTTACACTTACGTGCTCTGTGCAATTGTTTTGCACAGAGCAACTTCGACCCTCTTGGGGTGATGCTCCTGGCTCCTCCCCTCTTTCCAAGTGCCCCAATATCAAGTGTGCTTGCTCCCAAGCCCTGCTGTGCAAGTCCTCAATAGCTCCCGCTGTATTCTCTGAGCCAACCAGGGGGGGAGCCGCTGCTCGTTGCTTGATCAAGATGGGGCCCAGGCAAGTATTAGGGGGCGGGTGGGTGAACGGTATACAGGTTTTTTGTTACCTTCTTGCATAGAATGCATGAAGGTGAAAAACCTGCAGCCTTTAGAACCACATTAAACATGGTTACAGAAAAGTATTAACATATCCAGCAAATTGTGAAGAAAAAAAACACTTCCGATACAGGACATAGACCTTGTAATTGATATGGACAACAGTTACATCTTTAAACGGGTAATATAAATCAGTTTGGTTAAAGTTTTTATTATTCAGCCCCCAAAACATTTCTCCTTGCAGGTAGAAAGTTACCTATCCCAAAACACGGGTACTTACTCTTTGGGTACAGGTACTTTAGAATCTGGCTGTAAGATGAGGTCTATCCTCAAGGGCTTTACATGTTTGTTGACCTTAAAATCTATAAAGATGGAAAATATCAATTGTTATACATTCAACACTGTATAATTGTGCCTCATAGGCAAGCAGCACCCCCCCCCCCCCCCCCCCCCCCCCCGCAATAGGAGATTATATAACCGACCCCAACCTAAATTAAGTCAATTTTACTTTGTCAACCCCTTTACACCCAGACCAGAGGCCGCTATAACATACGCCGTTGTCAGAAAAAAAAAAAGTCATTTGTTGGGATGCCATGTGTGGATCTGTCAAGCAAACTATTGTCTGGAAACATTCAATGAATGGAATTGAGAGCAGGCAAAATGTCAGGGGTCTTTTAGAACACACAATTTGGGGCCAACTATACACAAACATGTTGCGCTACACAAGTTGGAGATCATCGTCAGATTTAGAGCAATAATTCTAGGCCCATTATTCATTAAGTTAACTACTTGCAGGGGCTTTTAAAAAAAAGTGTATGGAAAATTTTGGGTGCCAAATTTCGTTGCCGTTTCACAGGCGCACGCATTAATTGTTTATGTGGACATCTTTTCTGACTGCAACCTCATTTTTTATATTTAACCGTGAAATTTTTATTATATTGCATTTGTGTGGCCAAAAATTAAAGTGTTTGTTACCCCAACATTTCATATTCTTGATATGCGTCTGGTGTATCATGTACTTTTATACAAAAAAGTATCCCGTTCTTTTTGTACTGCTTTGTTTATGTAAAATCCCTGGTGAACCTGCTAGTCCCTTTGCTTTCCTATTAACAATTGACCGCACTAAGCAGGAGAGCACACCATGGTCAGTTCTCTAGCTATGCTGCGAGATCCATATGCTCTACTCCAATAATCAGACTTCACCCAACACCCATTCACTGGGAAGCTTAGTGTGCCGCTTCTCCTCCCCTCCAGCTCTTATGCAGCCGAGAACAGAGGAAGATTTATAATGTATTTTTATACAAAAATTGTTCTGCCTTTCATGTCTACTTTAAACTTATTGAGTCGTTTTACAAGGTGATCTTTTGCAATCACAAACTGTACTGGAGTTTTTACTGAAATCTTGTGCCATTATGCGACATAAAAAGTTCAAACTACCACTATTTTTCCCAGAGTGTCTGCTTTTAGAAAAATATATGGCTCTGGTAGTGGGCCTATATGCCTGGAGGGGGATAACATAACCACTGTTTGCCTGTCACAGTGGTCACATGATCAGGTCCCACCTAAAGACAGAGGCATCCATGACAGCCCATTTACTGTGCTAAAAGCACGCCATGGGTGTGCTCTCCGCAGAAAACCCTCAGAAGTTCATGGCGTTGAAGCATTACATGGACAGCAAGGAGTTAACATGAACCAAAGAGCAATAGTGTGCATCAAACTACACTGAGCTACTACAGCTCATATCGGATTCTATGGATTGCTGTAATCCTTACAGAATAAAATAGGTATTTAGAAGCCATCAATGGAAGTGACAGACATTTGGAGAGCAGCTGCATCTGGTAGCAATGTCAAGCTCCACCCGGTGTCACTGGAAGAGATGCTATTGCCGGAGCACGATGACCGATGGAATGAACAATGCTTTAGATGACATCTGGCCAGAGAGGTCTTACCGACCCAGAAGCCATAGAAAGCAATGGAAGCCAAAGAAAAAAAAAAGCTAAGTGCTGGGGGCTTCAGGAGTTGCCCCTGTAAACTACAGAACAAAATCCTGGCACGGGTCTTACCTGCCCACAAGAGGGAATCCCTCTAGCCAAAAACTCCAGCTCAGCAACAGTGAATATGGGACCACTGATCCAACGAGAAAGAACAAAAACAAATAGTCTAGATTTTCTTCTGGTGGAGGGGCTTACCTTTTTGTTCATTGCCAGTGTCCACAAAGAACAAGTTCTCATCCTCCTTCTCGGCTAGCAGACCACTGTTAAAAGAAGAAAAAAAAAAAAAAGTCCACTTTATACATTTTCCAATTTCACAAATTCCTGTCACCGGCCCATAACATGACTGTAGTTCAGGAACACTCATCTGAATGATGCACACAGACATCCTACCATCAGGCAGATCATGAAAGGATTCCAGATCTTTGTGCACACTTTCACTCTCAGGGCTCACACCAGTGGTTGAGGGGCAGTAACACCCCACGGTTGAGCACTGCTTTACGTACAGAAGCAGTGGCTGAGAGCATACACATGCCACGGTGCTTTGCTTCACGGAAGCAATTGTTCCCCAGTTGCTTTATGTGGGTGTAGCACCTGATGAACAACTCGTTCAAGTGAAAGAGGGTGCTCTGCAACTGCATGCAAGTGTGGTGTTCAAGCAGTTAAAACAGGTGGTAAGGAGCGGGGGAACACCACCTCCTCACCGTCTGTCAAGTGCTCTCTCCCAAAACACCAAAGTAAGTGAATCAGCCCTTAACCTCCCTGGCGGTATGATTCTTTCAGATTTTAGGTGCTAAAATCGGTACCATTATTTGCAAGGGAATTTGGCGTTTTATACTGTAGGCTTGTAATTCTTAGGAATAACTCACTGAAATCTATCCAAACAAGAGTCTAATAGGCATCCCGGGCATGATTTTTTTTTTTTTTCTTATTAAAAATTATAATATAATAAATAATTATAAAAAATTATAACAAATAATATTATAATTATAGTAAAAATTATTCAATAATGTAATCAAATCAAAATCACTGAAATTTGCTCAGTTGCAGAATTTTTGCTGTCTTTTTTTTTATGACGAATTTCCCCATAAATCGCTATCGCTAAATTCTGCAAGTGATTCTGATTTATTATCGCTGTTTTTTAGCTGCTCTAAAACAATTTTTGCCATAAAGGGACACTTTTGGTTGCTATGGGCAATCTACAGTTTGCAGGGAGAAAGAACAGTTTTTATTATATAAAAGGACATGTAGTGTACAGGGCAGACCACTAGGGACATGGGGGGTGTGTATTTTTTACATACAGTACTGTAATCTATAAGATTACAGTGTACTGTATGTAATGTGTTTGTTTACTTTTTTTAATTAGGCGCCGTTCCCCCCCCTACGTCGCGACGCTCGCAGGGAAGGGAATCGGCGGAACACACAGCATCAGGCGGACATCCGCCCGCCGTGTACTGCGGAGATTCATCGCTGGATCGCAGAGAAAAGGTAAGTAAACTTTTTTCTGCATCCAGCGAGGCAAGTCCGTGTGTGGCACGGGGTTACCGATCGTAGCTTTAAAATCTCACCCCGTGCCACACACGGGAAGACCGCCAGGGAGGTTAAATGGAAAATGCATAGATAGTTCACTCAAGGCAGACTTGGCGGGACTAGAATCGGTGCTTGAGATGTTACTACAGACTGTACAGGAACCCCAGGACTGGATCCTCATCAGATCATAAAGCACTTTAAATGGTATTTTTAAAGAGGAAGTAAACCCTGATGGGGGTTACTTCCTCCTTTTCCCTGCAAAGGTAAAGCATAATCGGCTACTACGCATTGTATAGTAGCCCATTATGTGACACTTACCTGCAGGAGAAGACCGCGATGTCCCCGTCTTTCTCGCGAGTAGCCATTCTTCACCCCTCTTCCTTCCAGGGCCGTGAACTCCAGCTCTGCGAGTGGCCGGAGTCGCATGACGTCACTCACGCACATGTGCGGAAGCCTCCACTCACGGCATGACCAAAGTTAGAAACGGCACAGCGCGCCCTGTCTAGCTCTGGCGCATGTGCAGAACAAATGCCCTTACGACGATTTGCAAATATCTCCTAGACCGTGCAGGTCTGGGAGATATTTCAAGCACCTACAGGCAAGCCTTAATCTAGGCTTACCTGCAAGTTAAAGTGGTTGTAAAGTGTTTACAACCACTTTAACAGACAAGTCAAAAAGAAAGGAGGCGGTAGAACCCGTTAGCCATCACTGTGTGCACTCCATGTACACTTCCCACCCCAGATCTATACAAAATAAGGCGAACCCTCAGACAGCAGTTACTCATAGGTGTACGCAGGCTATTGAATTCGGGTGTGCACCCCAAATCTCACCCAACACGCCTTTCTCTGCAGCCTCACCTGCACAGGACAGTGAATGGGAAGTGCTCTGCGCCAAGCGGCTTCCTGTTCATTAACAAACTGAAGCATAATAAACAGTTTGCTATGCTTTGCTTATGAATGAACACAGCGAGCGTTCACTGTTATTTAGAAAAGGAAAGGGCTGGTAAATGACATTTACTAGCCTGTTCCCCCACTCCATTCTGGGAGCACATGTGGAGAAGTCCAGGCAATAGGGGAAACACCATGTTGTGATTGTAGTGTCCCCAGGCAATTGCTTATAAGTTACTGGAAAGTAGGGTTGTCCCGATACCACTTTTTTAGGACCGAGTACAAGTACCGATACTTTTTTTCAAGTAGTCGTCGATACCGAATACCAATACTTTTTTTAAATGTGTCCCCAAATGCAGCCATGTCCCCCACATATGCAGCCATGTCCCTCCAGCCATGTCCCCCATACCTAGCCGCCGAAACCCGCCGCACGGAGAACATCACAGCATTCATTTTAATAGCCGTTTTGCCCGCGCATATAGACACTCCCCCTTGCTCGGGATTAGACAGATAACGATCACCCATCCAATCCCGAGCAAGGGGGGAGTGTCTATACGCATCGGGAACACTACAGCTATTCAAAAGAAAGCTGTGATGTTCCCGCACGCTGTTTAACCCAATGCGGCGGCGGGTGTCGATGCGGCAGGGGTATTCTATTTAGGCATCGGAGGTATTTGTGGGAGTACAAGTACTCCCGCAAATACTCGGTACAACCCTACTGGAAAGCATTCTTATTGATACACACACAGCAGTGCCTCTTGTCACACCCAAATTCATACATCTCAGTTCCACATTGACATCATTTTCTGACAGTACCACACGGTACAACCTTAGTTGTCCCCATCCGCCCCACTAGTCTCCTATTCTTCTCTTATCTATGATGCCCTGTTTTTGACGGTTGTTTGGTGATAAATGTTCTACTTTTGGTTGCATACTTTGTCTCATTGTTTTGATCTGCTGGAGAGTGCAGTTTATAAAAAAATGCGAGTGAAAAAAAAAAATCTTTCCCAATCCTCTGCCCTCAGACCCCCAGGGATGGCAAAACACACCACTACCCAAGGGCACCCAGTGTTGGCATCACATTTCCAGCATGTCATGCTGGAAATACTCACAGCGCAAGGATGCTTCTCATCACAGGGCAGAGGCCTACAGAGATACCCAAGATTACAAATCTCTAAGTTCCTAATGCATTTACGTATGTAGCCAATTTGTGATTAATCCAAAAATCCAGAAGTTGGGTGGAAAAACCAATCTTCAAAATTTAGCTTCTCTGGGAGAAAAGACTTGCATGTATATCCGATATAGTCCTGACTTTTTGCCCCAAAAAGCATTGTATTGGATCCCCTCTCAATACTGATAAAGCATAGCCTTTCAATGGTTCTTACTTGAGGCGACCGAGCCGCCGCAAGGCCTGCAATTTGCGTTTCTCCTCCCGAAGCTTCTTGCGAGATAGCTATATATATATTGTGAAATTAAAGGGATTTTAAAAGGTTTTTTTTCTAAATAGGTTCCTCTAAGCTAGTGCATTGCTGGTTCACTTACCTTTTCCTTCCATTTCCCTGCTAAAAAATGTTTTCGTCTGAATTTCTCACTTCCCGTTGATCTTCAGTAAGCTTGCCCCCATCATCCGAGCCGTTCTGACTAGGGGTTAGTCAGTGTGCTCACCCCATCCCTCTCCCTGCAGGGATGTAGTCCCAAGGGATGGGGAGAGCATACCTGGCTGGGAGGGGGGGGGGGGGGGGTTATAGTCGGTGTGCTCTCCCCAACCCTCTCCCTGTAGGGATCTAGTCCCAAGGGATGGGGAGAGCACACCTGGCTGGGGGGTTATAGTCGGTGTGCTCTCCCCATTCCTCTCCCTGCAGGGATGTAGTCCCAAGGGATGGGGAGAGCACACCTGGCTGGGGGGTTATAGTCGGTGTGCTCTCCCCATTCCTCTCCCTGCAGGGATGTAGTCCCAAGGGATGGGGAGAGCACACCAACTAAGCCCCCAGCTAGAACGGCTCGGGTGATGGGGGCAAACTTAGTGAGGAGGAACAGGAAGTCAAATTCAGACAAAAACATTTAGAAGGGAAATCAAAAGAAAAGTTAAGTGAACCAACAATACACTAGCTCAGTGATATGAAATTAGCGGATCTCCAGCTGTTGCAGAACTACAAGTCCCATGATGCCTAGCAAGACCAACAGCCACAAGCATGACACCCAGAGGCATAATGGGACTTGTAGTTTTGCAACAGCTGGAGGTCTGCTAATTGCATATCTCTGCTGACTAGCTTAAAGGAACCTGTTTAGAAAAAAAAAAAAAAACACACAGGAATCTTTACAACCCCTTTAAAGGAGATTGCACATTGGGGTTATACAACGCATGGTCACTTTAAAGAGGCGATTTCCTCGACTTTCCTTTTGTATCCCTGAACCAGGAAGGGAAATCTCCCCAATGGAACATAAACACCCTGACAGGGGATGAACTCTTCCCCCTGCCCCCAAAACTAAAACACTTTAAACTGAGAAGGTCTCCCTAGGGGGAGGGCAAGCGGGGACGCTGAACTCCCGGGCCCCTCCAGGCTCTCACCCCGCAGTCCTCTCTTGCAGCCGCACGTCCTCCAGGAAGTCCTCCACATCCCGGACATCGCTGTGCCGCTTCCAGTTCTTCTTCTTGTTCCTGTTCAGCCGCTTCCTCTTCTCCGTTCCCTTCCGTCCGCATTTGGACGACGCGCTGAACCCCAAAAAGCCACCCTCCACGCGAGGACCACTGGTGGCCGCCATGTTGGACTTAAAGAACGTGGGGACGCCAGCGCCGGAAGTACGTCAGCTCGGCGGCGTGTGAAGCCAGGCCGCGCCCATCTTTGGAAAGGGCAAAGCGTGGTAATGTTGTGAGGTGATGGGACAGGCCGCAGGCGGGGGCTCGGTGAGGAGAGAGGTGTGTGGGTTGGTATCTGGAGTTGGCTCTGCCTCTCAGAAATGTAGCAGCTCAATTTTTGTATGGTGAGGGACAAGTATACCTGCCACTTACACAGGGGTATGTGAGGGGGAAATCTCTCAAAGGTGAGGGGAAATCTCCCAAATTGAGGGGAAATCTCCCAATGAGGGGATGTGCGTGTGAGGAAATCTCTCAAAGGTGAGGGTAAATCTCTTTTAGGCCACATGCATGTGGAGCTTAACCAAAGACCAGAGCACTTTTGCGATTCGGCACTGTGTCATTTTAACTGACAATTGCGCGGTTGTGTGGCATTGCAGCCAAACAGAATTAACGTCCTTTTATTTTTTGCGCTATGAACAAAAATCGAGCGTAAAATTTTGAAAAAAAAACCCAATATTTTTTACATTTTGCTATAATGAATATCCCCCAAAATATAAAAAAAAAACTTTTTTTTCCCCCTCAGTTTAGGCCGATACGTATTCTACATATTTTTGGTAAAATAAGCGTATATTGATTGGTTTGCGCAAAAGATATAGCGTCTACAACAGGGGTGGCAAACTCGAATTCATTGAGGGCCGCATCGGCAGTGTGGTTGCCCTCGAAGGTCCAGTTGTATATGGGTCGCACTACATACAGAATGCAGAGTTCAGGATTATGCTACGTACACAGTGCAGGAATTCAGGGGTCCGCACAGACCCCCATTACATGAGAGTCCGCACAGACCCCCATTACATGAGAGTCCGCACAGACCCCCATTACATGAGAGTCCGCACAGACCCCCATTACATGAGAGTCCGCACAGACCCACCCCCCATTACATGAGAGTCCGCACAGACCCACCCCCCATTACATGAGAGTCTGCACAAACCCCCCCCCATTACATCAGAGTCCGCACAGACCCCCCCCATTACATCAGAGTCCGCACAGACCCCCCCCATTACATCAGAGTCCACACAGACCCCCCCATTACATCAGAGTCCGCACAGACCCCCCCATTACATCAGAGTCCGCACAGACCCCCCCATTACATCAGAGTCCGCAAGACCCCCCCATTACATCAGAGTCCGCAAGACCCCCCCCATTACATCAGAGTCCGCACAGACCCCCCCATTACATCAGAGTCCGCACAGACCCCCCCATTACATCAGAGTCCGCACAGACCCCCTTGTAATGCTGTGGACTTGGATGTAAAGGGGAACTCTGATGCCCACCAAAGCCCCTCTTACATCAGAGTCCACAGAGCACCCCTTAACCACTTCCTTACTGGGCATGTATACCCCCTTCCTGAACAGGTGAAATTTTAGCTTGCGGCACTGCGTTGCTTTAACTGATAATTGCGCGCGGTCGTGCGACGTGGCTCCCAAACAAAATTGGCGTCCTTTTTTCCCCACAAATAAAGCTTTCTTTTGGTGGTATTTTGTCACCTCTGCGGTTTTTATTTTTTGCGCTATAAACAAAAAAGGACGACAATTTTGAAAAAAAAATACAATATTTTTTACTTGTTGCTATAAAAAATAGCCCAATTTAAAAAAAATAAAAAATTCAGTTTAGGCCGATACGTATTCTTCTATATATTTTTGGTAAAAAAAAAAAAAATCGCAATAAGTGACTGGTTTGCGCAAAAGTTATAGCGCCTACAAAATAAGGGACAGAATTATTAATATTTTTTTTACTAGTAATGGCGGCGATCTGCGATTTTTATTGCGACTGCGACATCATGGCGGACACATCGGACACTTTTGACACATTTTTGTCACCATTCACATTTATACTGCAATCAGTGCTATAAATATGCACTAATTACTGCATAAATGTGACTGGCAGGGAAGGAGTTAACACTAGGGGGTGAGGAAGGGGTTAAATGTGTATCCTGTATAGTGTTCCAACTGTGGGGGGAGGGGGGGTGACCGATCTGTGTCCCTATGTACAAGCGACACAGATCGGTCTCCTCTCTCCTTGACAGGACGCTGTCATTGTGTGAGCCGGCAATGAGAAATTATCTCATATGTTTACATATGAGATCATCTCTCATTCGCTGCACAGATCGCATCGCAAACAGCCACTCTAATTGGCCGTTCGCGGCGATCTGTGATTGGCTGTGTCCAAGGGACACAGCCAGCACAGAAGTTCCCCGCTGCGCACTCTGGAGCGCGCGCTGGGAACGACTAAAGGGGCTGCCGTGAAAACACGGCGCCCCAGAGAATTAGAACCACCCTGCGGCCGTATATAGTCATACGGCCGTAGGGAAGTGGTTAAATTAGTTTTATATATACACTGGGAGATGGGAAAGGGTGAGCTTACTCACCCCAGGATGGAGGGTCAGGGGCGGGCTGCCTTCTGCTTTTAAACGTGTTCAATCTTCCTTCACATTTTCCCGGGGATGTGTGGGAGGGCAAGCACAGGGGGTGTGGGCGGGCCAGACAGTGTAGAGAGGCGGGAAGAGGAGGAGCAGTGTCCAAGCAGCGTCGGAAGAGCCGAAGAGTGCCGAACTGTCAGCATTGATTGTGAGGCTGAGCTGTGTGTGAGAGAGACACACAGCTCAGCCAATCAGCCTCTAACGTTGCTGCGCCGAAACCCGGAGATGACACATGGAACGGCTGCATAGCGGTAGGTGAGCGGCGGCCGCGACCTGTGTTAACTCTGAAACAAGCGGTGGAGGCTGGCGGGCCACATGACAAGGCTTGGCGGGCCGGATTCGGCCCGCGGGCCTTGTGTTTGCCACCCCTGGTCTACAATATAGTAGGGGTGTTGAAATTAATCGTAGCATCGATGCATCGGGATTCGGCTACCCACGATGCAATTACGATGCTACGACTTGCATTAATCGATTTTTGATGACGTCATCTCACCTGCGCGCCGCTATGTCTTTTGAGTCAAAGCAGAAGCCGAAAGCCGAAGGAAGCCGTGGGCGTTAACCGCGCCTCTTTTCCCGCCCTCCCTGCTGATGCAGCCGAAGACGCCGTGCCTCTTACTGCCCCCCTGCTGATGTAATGAAGACGCCGCGCCTCTTTTCCCACCCCCCACTGCTGATGCAGCCGAAGACGCTGCGCCTCCTTTCCCGCCCCCCCGCTGACGGCATTCCCAGTCGCCCATCGCCATGTGAGGGACACGTTCAGCGAGTGTCCCCGGTCCCGCTCCCAACTCCCCAGAGCCTTCCTCCTTGGCTTAACTCACGCTGCTGTGGGAGAACCGAGACAGCCGAGTACTGAAGGCAGCAGTGACATGAGTCAGATTTATCATCATCAGGTACTCGGGGCATGCATACTGGCAGAAATTGATGGGCACAGTTAGAATGGGCAGCAATTTGTGGCACACTGGCAGCAATTTGTGGCACACTGGCACTAATTGATGGCACACTGGCAGCAATTATTGGCACACTGGCAGCAATTGATGGCATTGGCACACTGACGGCACACTGGCAGCAATTGATGGCATTGGCACACTGACGGCACACTGGCAGCAATTGATGGCATTGGCACACTGACGGCACACTGGCAGCAATTGATGGCATTGGCACACTGACGGCACACTGGCAGCAATTGATGGCATTGGCACACTGGCAGCAATTGATGGCACACTGGCAGCAATTGATGGCACACTGGCAGCAATTGATGGCATTGGCACACTGGCAGCAATTGACGGCACACTAGCAGCAATTGACGGCACACTGGCAGCAATTGATGGCATTGGCACACTGGCAGCAATTGATGGCACACTAGTTTATATATGTCTTATTGTCTTAGTGATTGATTAACATCACAACTTCATTGATTTGAAATTGATACCCTTTTTTTGTATGATTTTTGCTTTTGCTCATCACTGCCACACACATGCAGCCATGCATTGCACGTGTGGTAGTAATGAGCAAAACTAAAAATCGTACAAAAAAAAGGTATCAATGAAGTTGTGATGTGAATCAATCACTAAGACAATAAGCATGGCATACATTGTCCCCATAAAGTCCTGCCAAACGACAATGTCCGCAGTCTCTGACCCTCTCTAGTATCATGTCCGCAGTCTCTGACCCTCTCTAGTATCATGTCCGCAGTCTCTGACCCTCTCTAGTATCATGTCCGCAGTCTCTGACCCTCTCTAGTATCATGTCCGCAGTCTCTGACCCTCTCTTGTATCGTGTCCGCAGTCTCTGACCCTCTCTTGTATCGTGTCCGCAGTCTCTGACCCTCTCTTGTATCGTGTCCGCAGTCTCTGACCCTCTCTTGTATCGTGTCCGCAGTCTCTGACCCTCTCTTGTATCGTGTCCGCAGTCTCTGACCCTCTCTAGTATCATGTCCGCAGTCTCTGACCCTCTCTAGTATCATGTCCGCAGTCTCTGACCCTCTCTAGTATCATGTCCGCAGTCTCTGATCCTCTCTAGTATCATGTCCGCAGTCTCTGATCCTCTCTAGTATCATGTCCGCAGTCTCTGATCCTTTCTAGTATCATTGTCTGCAGTCTCTGTCCATCTCGTAGTATTTTGGGGTCAGTCTGGAGCTCCTCTTTAAGTTGTCTGCTGTGTTTACAGTTTGCTACATGCAGAGAGTTTTTTTAAGAACAGATAAAAACCGTGCGCAGTAATCTTGATGCATCGTGATGCATCGCGGAATCGAATCGAATCGTGGACTTGATAATCGTAATCGCATCGAATCGTGTGACCGGTGAAGATGCGCAGCCCTACAATATAGGGGATAGATTTATGGCATTTTTTTTTCCACTAATTAAGCTGGGCAATTTTTTTTTTTTTTTTTGTGACTGCGACATTATGGCGGACACATCGAACACTTTTGCCGCTATTTTGGGACCATTGTCATTTATACAGCGATCAGTGCTATAAAAATGTACTGATTACTGTGTAAATGACACTGGCAGGGAAGGGGTTAAACACTAGGGGGCGAGTCGGGGATTGTGTCCTAGGGAGTGATTCTAACTGTGACGCCGCGTACACACGACCATTTTTCATGACGTGAAAAAATGCAATTTTTTAAATTGGTCATTAACCACTTAACCCCCGGACGATATTGCTGGTCAAAGACCAGAGCACTGTTTGCGATTTGGCACTGCGTCGCTTTAACTAACAATTGCGCGGTCGTGCGACGTGGCTCCCAAACAAAATTTACGTCCTTTTTTTCCCACAAATAGAGCTTTCTTTTGGTGGTATTTGATCACCTCTGCATTTTTTGGTCTTTGTGCTATAAACAAAAATAGAGCAACCATTTAATAATTTTTTTTATATTTTTGCTATAATAAATATCCCCCAAAAATATATATAAAAAAAGTTTTTTTCCTCAATTTAGGCCAATACGTATTCTACATATTTTTCGTAGAAAAAAAATTGCAATAAGCGTTTATTGATTGGTTTGCGCAAAAGTTATAGTGTTTACAAAATAGGGGCTAGTGGCCGCTTCGAGAGCCGACATAGAGCTACGGGCTCTCGTGCAGGGGAGCCGACCTGCCGCCATAGAACTGCGGCGGCTGGTTGGCAAGTAGTTAAAAACAGTCGTGTGTAGGCTCCAGAGCATTTTTCTCATCGAGAAAAATGGGCATTAAAAATTTAGAACATGCTCTAAATTAATCGTGCCCGTTGTATGCGTTGTACATCACTGCGCTTTTCTTCAGCATTTTTTTTTCACGATTGTGTGCATACAAGGCAGGCTTGTCAAGAATTACGTTGCAAATCTTTGTTTTTTTTCCATCACACTAAAAACGGTCGTGTGTACGCGGCATGAGGAGTTGGGCTACAAGTGACATGACAGATCAGGGAGCAGTAGATCCCTGTCATGTCACTAAGCAGAACAGGGAAATGCCTTGTTTACATTAACATCTCCCCGTTCTGCCACTCCGTGACACGATTGCAGGCACCCGGCGGACATCGAGTCAGCAGGACCCGCAGTCGAGCTCGTGGAGCTTGTGGCAGGCGCGCGTCTGCAATGCCGCGATTTAAAGGGGACGTACAGGTACGCCCATATCGTAGCCGTGCCATTCTGCTGACGTAAACAATCAAGAAAAAGGTTAAACATGCTTGAGACAAACATAAATCTATACTTAGACTAAAAAGTTAACAAAAAATACAATGAGCAGACTCATTGGGCCAATTGGCCTTTTTTCTTCTGTCACTCCTCTGCGTTTCATATGCACGGTAATACATTCCAATGGGCAGAATAAAATATTATTCTGACCAGTAGAATGCATTTACGCTGAAACACCACATGCACGGAAACGCCTGTGTAATATGCAGCTTTTATCACACTTTTCTAAGCAGCATTTTCTTGCCAGGAGTTCTGGCATTCAAAGGGGTCTTTATAGACGCCTCGTGGGCATGAGGCCTCAGGCTGGATTCACACCACGTCTGTTGCATTTAGCGCATATTGTTGCTCAATAAATGCTGCAAGCTGCATTAAAATGTTCCAGTTCCAACAAGTATGCGTCAATGCAACACAGAATCTGTTTGTTATAAGTGGTAGATTTCAACTTGTTGTTTTGCGCCCATAGTGTAAAAGAGCCCTTAGGCGGCGTACACACGACCGAGAAACTCGTCGGGCGAAACACATCGTTTTCCCCTTTGAGTTCCTAGTTCGGCAGTTAAAAAATTAGTCGAGACAAATTTTCCCATTGCCCAACGAGGAAATAGAGAACATGCCCTCTTTTTGGCTCGACGAGTTTCCCGACGGGTTTCTCGGCGAAAAGTGTACACACGACCGGTTTTCTCGGCAGAATACGGCTTCCATCGAGTTTCTTGCTGGATTCTGCCGAGAAAACCGGTCGTGTGTACGCCGCCTTAACCACTTAAGGACTCGGCCACGTATATATACGTCATCACTTTAAAGATGGATATCTCAGTAACGGCAGCAGCCACTGCCACAACCAAGATATCCATCTTTCCTGTGAGTGGTCCTTTAAACGATAACAGTGGTCTCGAGATCACCGTTATTAGCTGCGGGAGGTAGCCCCCATTCCTGCCGCTCTCCTGCGCCCTCCCCGCTACATAGCATAGCAAAACGTCACTCCATTTTTTGCATTTTAGTCTAAATATGAGATCTGAGGTCTTTTTGACCCCAAATCTCATATTTAATGTCATTCTTTTTTCTATTACAAGGGATGTTTACATAATATTCCTTGTAATAGGAATACAATTGACACCATTTTTTTTTATTTTAGTGTAGAAATTAATACAATAAATAAAAAGTAATAAGAAAACAAAACATTTTTTTTTTTTAAAGCGCCCCGTCCCGATGAGATTGTGCGCAAAAGCGAACGCATACGTGAGTAGTGCCCGCATATGAAAACGGTGTTCAAACCACACAAGTGAGAAATCACAGCGATTGTTAGAGCGAGAGCAATAATTCTAGCCCTAGACCTCCTCTGTAGCTCAAAAGATGCAACCTGTAGAATTTTTTTAAACGTCGCCTATGGAGATTTTTAAGGGTAAAAGTTTGATGCCATTCCACAAGCGGGCGTAAGTTTGAAGTGTGACATGTTGGGTATCATTTTACTTGGCGTAACATTATCTTTCACAATATAAAAAAAAATTGGGCTAACTTTACTGTTGTCTTTACTGTCTGAATTTTTTTTTCCAAAAAAAGTACGCTTGTAAGACCACTGCGCAAATACGGTGTGACAAAGAGTATTGCAATGACCGCCATTTTATTCTCTAGGGTGTTAGAAAAATTATAATGTTTGGGGGTTTTAAGTAATTTTCGAGCAAAAAAAAATGTTTTAATCTTGTAAACACCAAATCTGAAAAACAGGCAAGGTCCTTAAGTGCGAGATCGTCCAATGGGGATACTTGTCTGAGGCTGTACTCACACCCAGGTGTCTTGCTCAGATGCTTCTTCCATTGAAACCAATCTATATATAGTAAAAAAAGTGTCGCGCTATACAGACTAGAGCAATACATATACCAACGTACAATTATAACCCATAGTAAGAAATAATATACAATAAACAAATAAAATTAAGCACCCAGTGTAAATGTCCAAACAATAAAGTAGGCATAAAAGTCCACTGAAATGACCGCAAAGCAATATGATTCCAAATGGTGAGATGATAAAACCACCGGATCTTATTCAATGCAATTCTTTATGTAAAGGTGACTGTGCTGCCTTCACAGTATATATTATAGGCATGGCACTCGGCAGTGTCTGTTCCTTTAAGACCCTCCATGTTCTTGAAGCCTAGAGGCGGGTTTTCCCTGTACTCCTATAGAGCATGCACATATCCTTTCTTTTCAACTCCAGCTACAGAAGTGAGCACATCCTCAGGACTTCTTAGAAGCTATTACAGGTTGCAAAGCTGATGAACACCAAAGCCTGTAAGTAAAGGGGTTTGCTAGTTCAGCTTATATAGAGGGATGCTAGGCACAGCTAGTATAATGTGTGTTTCAGTCTGTAGCAAGCAAGCACATGTTAGGCCCAATCCTTTGTATTAGCTATGTAGAATGTATGTTGCTTGAATAGCCATGCTTACATTTGTCTTTTTATGTTTGTTTTACAGTTTTACCAAATCAAATCATATCACACATTTTCACATGCTATTGTACACATTCCTGTGAATGATATCTCAGTAAAGACTGCATCAGTTCATTAACAAGCGCATCTTTCATTGGGATTCGGTTATACTTGATGTTAAGCTGTGTCTCTAAACAGCAACACACACACAGCTGGGACATTACAGTAAAAAGGCTTTAAAACGTTGTCAGAAGCAACTAAACAGCTTTGAATCGTCCTCAACAATAAAAGGACAAATCCTTTCAGCCACATGCAAATGAAAGTGAAACTAATTTCTCTCACTCACTATAACACTGATATTGCCTGTGTCATTATCCACGCTGCCAGCTAAAACAAGATGGAGAACACAGAGACTAACTCTCTGACTGTTAACCCTCAATGCTACTATAAGGAGGAAGACACACACTGCTTGCCAAGAACCAAGTCTAGATGCGCAACACTGTCTAGAGCGTCCAGTCAAACAAATCTTACTTCAGCTAGCGCCAATTCAGCAAGATTTAAACGTACTAGTTCTAGACATTCAAGCATCACAAGTCTGTCATCGGTTAGCGACAAAGCGACTAAGGCAAGAGCAAAAGCAGAGGCAGCTTGTGCCATGGCTTCTTATGCAGAGCAGGAAGCTGAATTGATGAGAGAATTAGCAAGACGTGAATCTGAAACACTCACAAGAAAAGCAGAAGTGGAAGCATCTTTACACTTACTCAAACAACAGAAAAACGCTGCAGCAGCCTTAGCCGAAGCAGAAGTTTTCGGAAGAGCTGCTGAAGCTCAATTCAATGGCATAGAAAACCAGATGTCATCCCACAGCGCAATCCAACGCACCCGTGAGTACGTACAGTCACAAGCAACCATGTACACTGACCAGCAGCCCAATGATGCACCTAGGTCTTCATCGATTCCACCAGCAATAGACAACTTCAATATTACGCAACATTGCAAGACTGGATCAGAACCTCAGTGTAGGAAGTCAAATGGTCGCATGCGCAGAGACCAATCTGCCAACCCTCCAAGAGGACAAACGGATGCTTGCATACTCTCTCCTCAAGCAAATACAAGTCCGGACTATAACAGAAAGACTTACAACAGACGAGAACCACCACCTAAACAAAGTGTATTCTGTCAAGCACCTTATCAGCCTTACCAACCTCATCCATACCCTGAGTGTACACCCAAGAAGTATTCGCCAGATGCAACAAGTGCTATAGAAGTGGTAAATCATCTGATGACCCGTGAGATAGTGAGCGCTGGTCTCATGAAATTCGATGACCGTCCGGAAAACTACTGGGCCTGGAAGTCATCTTTCCTGAGCGGTACCCAAGACTTAACGCTGACAGATAAAGGAAGGCTTGACCAGCTCGTCAAATGGCTAGGACCAGAGTTCACTGAACAAGCCCAAAGAATCAGATCAGTACATGTTCATGACCCAACTGCAGGACTTGCAATGGTGTGGCGGAGGTTAGAACAATGCTATGGATCACCTGAAGTGATTGAAGATGCTCTTCTGAAAAGGATAGAAAACTATCCAAGAATAACAAACAAGGATTACCAAAAGCTGAGAGGTTTGGGAGACCTACTCTTAGAAATAGAAGTCGCTAAGTCTAGTGGATATCTGCCAGGTCTCTCATATCTGGATACAGCACGTGGAGTTGAGCCCATAATCGAGAAACTTCCTTACAACTTGCAAGAAAGGTGGGTAGCTCAAGCTTCAAGATACAAGAAAGATCATCGAGTTGCATTTCCACCGTTCGCCTTCTTCGCTGAATTCATAGAAGACCAAGCTGAAATACGCAATGACCCAAGCTTTGCTTTCCTGAACAAGAGAACAGCGAGCTTCCCAAAGGTAGAGCAGAAACCTCCAGGGCTTTACAAAGAACGCAGACCAACAGTTTCTGTAAGGAAGACAGAAGTTCCACCTGAATCTGCAGCCAATCAGGAAGACAACACAAGTAAGAAAGTTGAAGAGCCAGACAAAATATGTCCTATCCACAACAAGCCTCATCCACTAAGAAAATGTCGCAATTTCAGAAGTAAGACATTAGAAGAGCGCAAAGCTTATCTTAAAGACAATCGCATTTGTTTCAGATGCTGCGCTTCAATTCAGCATATTGCAAAAGACTGTACAAAAACAATACGATGCACAGAGTGTAACAGTGACAAACACTTGTCAACACTGCACCCGGGACCACCACCATGGAAACAAGAAGCTCCGGTAACTCAGGAAGATCATGGTGGGGAGCAAGGCGAAAGTTCAACGCCAGCAGTAACCTCAAAGTGCACTGAGATCTGTACAGAACAGGGCCGCTCAAGATCATGCTCCAAGATATGCTTAGTCAAGGTGTATCCAGCAGGTTTCAGAGAAAAGGCAATCAAGATGTACACAGTCTTGGATGAACAGAGTAACAGATCGCTGGCAAAAACAGAATTCTTTGACCTCTTCGGTGACAAAGGAACTCCAACCCCATACACCTTGAAGACTTGCTCTGGAGTTGTAGAGACAATAGGAAGAAGAGCAAACAACTACATCGTCGAGTCATTAGATGGAAAGACAAAGGTGACTCTTCCTACCCTCATAGAATGTGATGAGATACCAGACGACAGGTCAGAGATTCCCACACCTGAAGTTGCTCGTCATCACCCTCATCTGGTGCAAATAGCAGACCAGATACCAGCACTAGATCCAGATGCTACAATCACCCTTCTACTTGGGAGAGATATCCTCAGAGTGCACAAAGTCAGAGAACAGTACAATGGGCCACACAATGCACCATTTGCACAACGCCTTGATCTCGGATGGGTCATCGTTGGAGAAGTATGTCTAGACGGACTGCACAAGCCAGCAAAAGTAAATGTCTACAGAACACACCTGTTGCAGAATGGTCGTACCTCGTGTCTTTGCCCATGTACCAACAGTTTACACATTAAAGAGAAATTAGATAATCCAACACATCATCGGAGTATCCAGAGGTGCATGGAAGACTTAGCCTCAACTGGAAATACAGATGAACTGGGTTGTAAGGTGTTTGAAAGAACAAGAGACGACGACAAGCCAGCACCCTCGGTAGAAGATACCTTCTTCCTCGAGATCATGGACAGAGAAGTCTACAGAGACAAGTCAGGCAGCTGGGTAGCCCCTCTACCCTTCCGGTCACCACGCCATCGCCTTCCTAACAACAGGGTACAAGCAGAGAAACGCTTCAGTTTGTTGCAGCGCACTCTACAAAGAAAGCCAAATATGAAGAAACACTTCCAAGCCTTTATGCAAAAGATTTTTGACAACGAGCAGGCAGAAGAGGCGCCACCACTACAAGAAAACCAAGAACACTGGTACTTACCAATATTTGGGGTGTATCATCCTCAGAAACCAGGTCAGATACGTGTAGTATTTGACTCTAGTGCGAAGCACGAAGGCATCTCACTAAATGATGTCCTTCTCAGCGGACCTGACCTGAATAATACACTCCTTGGAGTACTCATCAGGTTCAGAAAAGAACTCGTAGCAGTAACAGCAGACGTACAACAGATGTTCTACTGTTTCTTCGTTCGAGAAGATCACAGAGACTACTTAAGGTTCCTGTGGTATGCAGACAATGACTTTAACAAAGACATCATAGAGTACAGGATGAAGGTACATGTGTTTGGAAACAGCCCTTCCCCAGCTGTAGCTATCTACAACCTGAAACGAGCCGCACAGCAAGGTGAAAGACATGGCCAAGAAGCCAAACAGTTCGTCATGAAGAACTTCTACGTGGACGATGGACTTGCCTCTTTCTCCAGTAACGAAGAAGCTATTAGCATCCTAAAAAGTACAAAAGAAATGTTGGCAGAATCCAACATAAGATTGAACAAGGTAGCTTCCAACAGCAACAGAGTCATGGAAGCATTTCCAATGGAAGACCGTGCTAAAGATCTTAAAGACTTAGATCTAGGGACAGAATCACCACCTTTGCAGAGAAGTCTTGGGCTTAGTTGGGACCTAAAGACCGATAATTTCACCTTCAGGGTCTCCAGAGAAGAGAAACCATTCACGAAAAGAGGTATTCTATCTACAGTCAACAGTCTTTATGACCCCCTGGGATTCGTAGCACCCATCATCATGCAAGGCAAAGCTCTTTTGAGACAGATCACTACCGAGCAAGAACAAATTGACTGGGACGTACCTCTCCCTGAAGAGAAGCAAATGCAGTGGAAGTTATGGAAAGACTCATTGTTAGAGCTTGAACAACTCAACATCCCAAGACCATACGTACCTGTTTCTTTGTCTGCTACAAAGAGAAGAGAATTATGCATATTCTCTGACACTTCCACTATAGCTATCGCAGCTGTAACTTACCTTAGAGTAATAGACACTGAGGGACAAAGCCATGTTGGGTTCATCATGGGAAAATCTAAACTAGCTCCCAGACCTGCTCACACTGTCCCACGTCTAGAACTTTGTGCTGCTGTCTTAGCGGTAGAGATAGCAGACATGATTACGACTGAACTAGACATTGAGATCCATGCAGTGAACTTTTATACGGACAGCAAGATTGTGTTAGGATATATTCACAATGCTTCAAAAAGATTTTACACATATGTGACCAACAGAGTGACACGTATCAGAAAATCTACAAGTCCAGATCAGTGGCATCACATCAACACCGACAAGAACCCAGCAGATCATGGGACAAGATTGGTGTCAGCCGCTGTACTCAAGCAAACAAACTGGTTCGTAGGTCCATCGTTTCTTGGTAAGCCAGAATCCAAAGAGACTACCCAGGTAGAGACCTTTCAGCTCATAGAACCAGATCAAGACAAAGAGGTAAGACCTCAAGTTATAGTTTGTAAGACTTTAGTTACCAGATACAGTTTGGGCACCCATAGATTTGAGAGGTTTTCCAATTGGAAGTCGCTGACACGTGCAATCGGAAAACTTATCTGTCTAGCCAGACACTCCTGCAGAGCTACTAATACTGATCAGCGTAGCAGCGACCATCTTGAACAAGCCAAGGTCGTGATCATCAAATGCGTACAGCAGGAAGTCTTTAAAGAAGAAATTCAAAGCCTTCTGAAAAAGGAAGAGATTTCTCGACAGAGTTCGCTCAAGAAGTTAAACCCTATCCTCGACGAAGAAGGAGTACTAAGAATAGGAGGTCGTTTGTCGGCAGCAGATATGACTATCCAAGAGAGACATCCCTTCATCATACCCAAGAATCATCACATCGCTCTTCTTCTGGTAAGACACTATCACGAGCAAGTGGCACATCAAGGACGACACTTCACTGAAGGAGCAGTACGGTCAGCAGGATTGTGGATCATAGGAGGTAAGAGACTAGTCTCCAGCGTGATCAGCAAATGTGTTACCTGTAAGAAGATTAGAGGGAAACTTGAAGTTCAGAAGATGTCAAACTTACCTGCAGACAGACTTGCTTCAGATCCTCCGTTCACTCACGTAGGTCTAGACGTCTTTGGACCATGGAACATCTCTTCTCGCAAGACCAGAGGAGGCAGTGCCGAAAGTAAACGTTGGGCTGTTCTGTTCTCTTGTCAGAGTACTAGAGCAGTTCATATTGAAGTGATTGAATCTTTATCCACTTCAAGTTTCATCAATGCCTTGAGAAGATTCTTCTCCATCAGAGGACCAGCGAAATTGATTCGTTCAGACCGCGGCACAAACTTTATTGGGGCCTGCAAGGAATTGAAGATCATTTCTACAGACTCCGAAACAAGTTCCTATCTTCAAGATCAAGGATGCACTTGGACTTTTAATCCTCCACACGCATCTCATATGGGAGGAGCCTGGGAGAGGATGATTGGAGTAGCTCGTCGTATTCTGGACGCCATGCTCCTGAAGGTTGGGTCTACTCGCCTCACTCATGAAGCTTTAACTACACTAATGGCTGAAGTCGTGGCCATTATGAACGCCAGACCTTTAGTTCCAGTGTCTACAGATCCGGAGATGCCGTCAGTCTTGACACCCGCAATGCTGCTGACACAGAAGATGGAACCAATGACAGCTCCCACAGGAGACTTTGACCTCAAGGACTTGTACACCAAGCAATGGAGACAAGTTCAAAGTCTTGCGGACATTTTCTGGAAGAGGTGGAGACAGGAATTCCTGGTGACACTCCAGCCACGCAAGAAATGGCAAGATGACAAGCCCAACTTACAAGTTGGAGACATTGTCTTATTAAAAGACACTCAGGCCCACAGGAACGAATGGCCCATTGGACTCATTGTGGGAACTGATCCTAGTAGTGATGCTAGAGTTAGAAAGGTAGAAGTTAGAATTGTTAGACAAGGCATTCCCAAGGTGTATGCTAGGCCAATTTCTGAAGTAGTTTTACTTCTGTCCAAAAGTTAGTGGCATAACAAAAAGTATGCCAGGTGGGGAGTGTGCTGCCTTCACAGTATATATTATAGGCATGGCACTCGGCAGTGTCTGTTCCTTTAAGACCCTCCATGTTCTTGAAGCCTAGAGGCGGGTTTTCCCTGTACTCCTATAGAGCATGCACATATCCTTTCTTTTCAACTCCAGCTACAGAAGTGAGCACATCCTCAGGACTTCTTAGAAGCTATTACAGGTTGCAAAGCTGATGAACACCAAAGCCTGTAAGTAAAGGGGTTTGCTAGTTCAGCTTATATAGAGGGATGCTAGGCACAGCTAGTATAATGTGTGTTTCAGTCTGTAGCAAGCAAGCACATGTTAGGCCCAATCCTTTGTATTAGCTATGTAGAATGTATGTTGCTTGAATAGCCATGCTTACATTTGTCTTTTTATGTTTGTTTTACAGTTTTACCAAATCAAATCATATCACACATTTTCACATGCTATTGTACACATTCCTGTGAATGATATCTCAGTAAAGACTGCATCAGTTCATTAACAAGCGCATCTTTCATTGGGATTCGGTTATACTTGATGTTAAGCTGTGTCTCTAAACAGCAACACACACACAGCTGGGACATTACAGTGACAGACCCTCCACCAATAACGATGCAGGCTTACCAGAAGATTCAGACCCAAGTAAACATACGTTTCCTGAGTCAAATAGGCTTATAAACAGAAGGGTGTCCTGACGTGTCTCCACCAACAGAGGATCGGCAGCCAATATCCAAACTGGTATCATAAGGCTTATAGATGTATATCTATTTCTCATCAATATTCTCAGTCACAAGCATGCATTTAAAGAGACCATCACACCAGCTTGTTATCAAGTCACCATCATCGCCATCATTGCAAGTATTAATAGTGACCAATTAACATCCTGCTTTCTCACGCCCCAATTCCTGCAACACCACACTTCAGATCAGCCCCAATTTCTGCACCTCCAGTCCTCAGATCACTGAACCCCTCCCCTGCTCCTCAGTCCTACCACTGTAACCCCCTTCTCATCTGGCCTAACACCGAACTCCCCCTGCTCATCTGTCCTACAATTGTAACAAGGGCTGTCTTAATAGCATCATGGGATCCTGGGCAAAGTAATGCTCTGGGGCCCCTACAATGGAGACAGTGCGGGTAAACAGAAATCAAGTAGGTAGGAGGTAGGGGATATCTAGAGTGTAGAGGGGTCAGAGTGCTGGGGGCATATCTGGGATGTAGAGGGGCAGCCCGGGTTCAAGGACCAGCTGCTTTGGGGGAAAGGCAAGGGCCCCCATGCAGCTGGGACCCCTGGGCAGTGCCCAGGTGTGCCCTCTCATTAAGACACCCCTGATTGTAACCCCCTTGCTCATCTGCCCCATCACTGTACCCTCCTGCTCACTTGCTTCACTGCTGTACCCTCTTGTCATCCTTGATATGTTCAATATGCAGTGTGGTGCAAGGAAGCAGAGATGAGACACATCTACCTGTCCTGTGACACTCATCCCGCTGATCTGCCTCTCGCATTCAGCCCACATATTTGTATGTGACGTCACATACAAGCATTTGAAATGGATGCACAATAATAAGCTCAGGTAATGGTCATTTTCTGAAAGCGGTGGGCCTGTGTGCAGCAGCAGAGAAAAAGTGTGGCGTGGATCGCAGCAGCAAAAGTTGGGCGTGATTTTCATTGCGCTGAATAGAATACTGGTTGTGGCTTAAAGGGACACAGAGTGCAGGTGTTCAATAGTAAGTGACGTAATGGTTCAGGAATAAGTGATGCAATAATTTAGGGGTCAGGTGTAAGCGACGCAGAGTTCAGAGGTTGGAAGTAGATGATGCAGAGCTGATGGGTCAGTAGTAAGTGACACATCCACACAAATAGAGTTCAAAAAAGTTACCAGAAGCTCAAAAGTAATTACACAAACTGTCACCTGATTGTGGTTTTCTCAGTCACAGTGAAATCCCTACTTTCTGAGATTGGTAGGGGCAACCAAGTGGGTCATCTTCCTACAGATGGTGGGAGGGGCTAGCAGGACTGTGATTGGCTTTAGCAGTGGCCATGACAGTCCTCCTCTCCCTGGAAACAGGGACCCCCCACCCTAGCAGAACTGCACCCAATCTCTTCCCAATCACAAGAGCTGACATTTGCAGCTACAGCTAGAGATCCAAACAATGTTTCCAATCTTTTACAATGTGTGGGGGCACAGTGTCTCCCCCTTGGGGCAGGGTGGGGAATTTGAGATTGGAATGCATTAGTGCGGCAGAAGCTGTGTGTCACTGACACTTCCCTGCACTGCTCTGCTGATGGGGAGGCAGAGGCTTTGCGTGCCGCTTGTGGACTACCCCTGCCATAGATCCTCCCATCACCCGCCGCCCCCCCCAGGCCACTCTATACTTGTCTCTGTGGGTGTCAAGCTGTCAGTACAAACAGAGCCCAAGTAGTGGATTGGAAATCCCTGCTCTCTCTCTCTCTCTCTCTTATTTCTGCAGCACTTCCGGGACGGATCATAGTAATGCTCTGTGCCAGCGCTGGCCAATCAGAATCACTTTAAAGTGGATGTAACAATGTAGAGTATAAGATTTCCTACCATCTGTGCCCAGTCTTGCCACACAGAGTTAATCCAGATCTGATCAATCCTCTTTTATTATTCAGTGAAAATTAACAGACTTCCAGATACAAACCTGTCTAAATAAAAAGTCTGTTTCTCTCTCCTTGCTTTGAGTGACAGGTTATTTACATATCTAGCTTGGACATGTTTATCATATGTTATGTTATGTTTATCATATGAGGTGATGCACAGTAAAAAAAAAGTGAGAAATCCACCCCTCCCCTACATAACACATCCTGGTAATATACAATGAACCATCTCATATTATTGTTTGGGTTTACATCCACTTTAAATATATATTCATTATAAATCATTTCTAATGTTCTTTTTTTTTTTTTGACAGATGGAGGCCAAGATAAGGAGATGCAACAATACAGACATGCATCAGAACCTCAGTATTACCAGCAGCACAGGTATCAGATTATTATTACTAATATTATAGATTCACTGGCAGAAGGTTAAGCAGCCTTTCTCAAACTTTTCACCTCAGAGGAACATTTAAAATTATTTTAAGGTCTTAGGGAACCCCTGATAAGTGATCAGTAAGTTGTACCTAGACTTGACAAGGCAAAACATTTTTAAAGGGGTTGTAAAGGTACAATTGTTTTCCCTAAATGGCTTCCTTTACCTCAGTGCAGTCCTCATTCACTTACCTCATCCTTCCATTTTGCTTTTAAATGTCCTTATTTCTTCTGAGAAATCCTCCCTTGGACTACAGGAGAGTCAGGACGCCCACCAACACACAGCTCCTTTCTCTATCTGCAACATAGAGAGCGTCCTGTAGTCCAAGGGAGGGGGCGAGTATGACACTCCACACCAGGGAGAAAGCCTTGCATTACGGTGTGTAGTTACAGACAGAAGAAAAGGAAGTGAGGATTTCTCAGAAGAAATAAGGACATTTCAAAGCAAATTCGAAGAATGAGGTAAGTGAAGGAGGACTGCATCTATTTTCAGATAATGATGGACTGAACAGTGCTCCGTGAGATGTTCAAAATTTGGGATTATTTTTATAACCTAACCCTGCTTTAAACTTTTCCACAACTTTATCCCTGACCTGGCTGGTGTCCTTCATGATGCTGTTTGTTCACTAAGGTTCTCTAACAAACCTCCAAGGGCTTCACAGAACAGCTGTATTTATACTGAGATTAAATTACACACAGGTGGACTCTATTTACTAATTAGGTGACTTTTAAAGGCAATTGGTTGAACTAGATTTTAGTTAGGGGTAAAGGGGGGTTACTAGTTCTGGGGGGCCTCAAGGGATTCCTTTAATTTGCAAGAATTTCCTCTCACTTCCTGCTTTGAAGTGAAGCGAAATCTCCAAAACAGGTTTTAATCCTCCCTTCAACTGGGTACACACTATATCTTTTTTTTTTTTTCTTCAACCCATTGCTCTGAATATACAGATCACTGTACTAACACAAGTGATGTTAGTACAGCGATCTCCCTTACTGAGCAATTTTGTTCTGACAGGGGGGATGACCCCCTCCACCAGAACACGCTAATCAGCACTCGCAGACGTTAGCTGCGAGCGCTGAGTGAATAATAGTTTTCCAGTATGCTCGTTCGACAGATGCTGGTTCCTAGCTTATAGTTCTACTTTAACTATTTCAGTACTTGGTATTTATTATTGGCACCTTAAGTAGTAGTTGTCATTAGGACTTGCATCAATGAGTTGATATGGGTTGATGCAGTTTACGTGCTATTCTTTCTAAATCAGTGGAGTGGCACTGAAAATTAAAATTTGACTTATTACGTAATGATTTTCTTCACTTGCTATAAATAGTTCAAGTTAATATTTCTCACACATGATAGGGCATGCCCACAGATTTTTCCTCCAGACCAAAATTCCTTTGCAATCCAGATCTGCCCTCCAAACCCGAATTTCTTTACAGTCCCAGTTACACCCACATCTGTACTATGTGCCGATTAGACCATTTTCAGGACCTGACAGTAGAGGGCGCTTCTATATCATTAATTTAGGTCTGCAGAATGGGAACTCCCTGTCTTATCTCTCTTCCTATATAGGAGCTGTTTGATGGATTCTCCCTTGTGGTTACCAGGATTCCGGCCTCCACTAGATGATAGATGGCTCAGGGTGGTGATGGGGTTTTTATTATAGTTTTCCTTCTGCTGGTTATTCTAATCTGTCATTATTACTTTGGCCTCACAAGGCAGATTTTCTTTCAGATTGAATCTGTTAAATCAGCAAAACTGTTTGAGTTCCAACCTGCTTGGAGTGCACAGCTTATATTTGAAACAACATTTTGAGACTGTTTGTGTCCAATATAAGGGCCCTTTCACACGTGCGGACCGTTCATCCGTTTTTTTACGGATGAAAAACGGACCGCAATGCATCCCTATGGGATAGCGGACGTTAGCGGATGAGCATCCGCTAACGTCCGTTTGCATCCGTCTCCGTTAAGCTCCGTTTTTTTGAACGGAAGAAAACCCTATTTTTCTTCCGTCAAAAAAACGGAACGGACGAAAAACGGATGTTAGCGGACGATCCGTTTAACATCCGATCCGCTAACATCCGTTTTTCATCAAAAAATGTAGGAAAAAAAAAGTTCTAAAAAAAAAAAAAAACGGATGAAAAAACGGATGGAAAAACGGACGAAAAACGGATGAAAAACTGATGAAAAACTGATGAAAAACTGACGAAAAAACTGATCAACTGATGAAAAAAACGGACCTAAAAAACGGTCCGCACGTGTGAAAGGGCCCTTAGAGTTTAGAACCAGAAACATCTCATTGTTTATTATGATATTTCTCCCACCCCAGCAGTAAATGGGTATTGGAGGTTCTGTGAGTGACTTCTATATAAATGGTTCATACTGATGGAATTAAAGCTGCCATACAAAACTTGATTTTCTCTTGTTCAACCTGTGGGCTAGACAGGAGAAAATTAGTCAATTCCCCCATACACTCTACAGCATGGATGGAGAAATTTCCACTGCCAACATTGTATTCAGTTAGTCGCAGCACATGCAGCTGCTTAAATACACTGGCACCTATTCAGCCAGTGATTTTTTTTTTTTTACCAGGCTCAGTCAATTTTTTAATTGGCTTTTGTTGAACTGGGTGGTGCTTGCAAGGCCAACTATGGCACTAATTTCAACCAATTTAGCAGGTTTAAGCTAAGAAGTGAGTCATTTATGGGGGGTTTTAGACTGCCCATAACAATGCAAATATGTCTTAACAATCACATGTATTATGTACAAAGACTAGATCAAAGTGTTACATCCTGCAATATACCCGTGTTAAGCCAGCCATAGATGGTTCGAATCTTAATTCAATCCATCTATGGGCAGGCTGATTGTACCCATGTTGATCCATCAATCCACTTGGGTACAACCAGCCTGTTGGATTTCTAGCATGAGATTATTGCCAGTGGCTATAGCTACTAGCAATAATCATTATGTTCTCCCACCAAGGACCGTTCCAAGTGCCCCCTCTTTGGGTGGACACAATAGATCTACAGGAAGGATTCCCCTATAAACACTGATGGTGTTGATGAGGGAATCAACCCATGGTTGTAAGAAAGAAAATCACATAATCTATGGCCTGCTTTACCGTGCAATAAAAAAAAAATTGTATTGTTAAAAAATGGTGCAATGTTAGGGAGTTTGCACTTTTGTATGTAACATTTTTACCTTTGTTGTTATTGGGCATATAAACAACATTTGGGTAGGCTCGTTTCACACCTGTGTGTTGTATTTTAGGTTCATTTTACATGCAGTTCTATTAAACACTATAAAATGTGTGTCTTGATTAAAGTGCTTCAAATATGCACCACACTTAGAAAGCACCTAAAACGCAGAGGTGTAAACTACTTTTAGACACAAGGTGGCAGTCATCTGATTTTTGCATAGCTATAATCCCATATCTGAACTCATTACCTGGGTGGGTGGGTGGATAGGATAGTCAATAGGCCAGAATAAAAAATGTGCCCAGTCAGGTCTTGTAGGCATTGAAGAACAGTTGGACCATTCCATGTAATGCCATGCATACCCTTTGGCAGGGCTTTTGGTTTTAGATGTTTAGAAATGCTGATAGGCTTACTTTAAAGTTATAGGCAAGTATACAAGACACAAAATAATGCAATTCTGTATTTAATGATACATAGATCAATATAATTTTTTAAATGAGGCTAAGTACCTGAATTTGACCTGGCATCAGCCTTTTGCCATCCCTTGTACACCAGAGCACAGACTAGGAGATGCAGAAGCATTACCAGGAATCATTCAGTTGTCACTTCATCAGAAGGGACATACTGGTAGGAAAACAGAGTGAGAGAGAGTTAAGCTTTTTAGTTTGCTGCCTTTGTCCTTTAACTGTCCAATCACAAGGGGAAGGACAAAACTGTTAAAGGAGAAGTCCAGTCTGAGCTTTTTAGGCTGGACTTCTCCTCTGGGTCACAGGAGTGCAATTTGTTTTGCGCTCCTGCGACCCGTTTTCAGCGGAGAGTGGTCTGAAGGTCCGCTCTCCGCTGACATCACTGCCATCTTTTGAGGCAGAGTGTCATCCCGACTTCCCAAGATTGGATCTGCTGCTTTGATTGATGGCAATCTCAGCATTTCAGCGATCTGCTGAGACGGCCGCTCTCCCCATCTCTCCACAGCTCAGCGCTCCAAGGAGCGTGGAGAAGCAGAGAGGAGTGACGCTGACTGACAGTCAGCAGCTCTCCCCTCGGGGATCTGTGAAAATCGAGCCATCTGCGGCTCAGTTCTCAGTGCAGAGATGGTGGGTGGACAGATGCAGCATCGGTCTGATGCTCCATCCACCGAGGTAAGTATGAATCAAAAAAATAAATAAAACATACTAAATTTTCTTTAGATTTACATTTATCTATGTAGTGCAAGGGCCTGTTTGATTGCATACAAATTGAAAGTGTTTAGGTGTGACCTCATATTGTATGGTTTTGGTATATGTAATAGAAAATTGTACAATGTATGGCTAGTCTGTGTGTTATTCGTTGCAGGTTCACATATAGCACCACCAATTTATGCAGCGCTATATATATACAGGGCTTTTTTTCTGGGGGAACTTGGGGGAACTCAGTTCCACCACCTTTGGCTCAGACCCTTTGGTGCCCGCTCACCACAATCACTTGTAAACACTTGTAAACACAGAACTGTGTTTACAAGTGACAGCTTTGTAACCCCCTGAACTCTGCACTCTGTATGTAATGCAATTCTGGTATTTAATGCCCCTTTAAGACCCTTCTACTGTTTGTGAAATCTGAACGGGTCGTGGTTGAGTTCCTGTACCTATTTTCTGAGAAAAAAAACTCTGTATATATATATATATATATATATATATATATATATATTGTAACAGTAAGAGCTACTGTCACGTTGAAGTGGACACAGAGTCTGCATTCAGCCAATATGCAGAGCTGCAGAGCATAAATTTAAAAACAGAGAAAACTGAGCTGGCATTTTTCTCATATTTTTCCTATTACTTCATGGGGCTCTATGGCTTGGAGATCCTTCAGAGATCTGGGTGGGACTGGGTCTCCAACCTGTGTCCAGGTTTTTAAGATAGCCTGCAAGCTGCCTTCCCAGGTGTAGACAGCTCATTAAAGGAAGGGCTGGGGAGAGCAGATGGGAAGGAAGGAGAGAGGAAGGAAGGTGAACAGTGGCTGTGACTGTCGCTGTGTCCCTGTGTTGGGACGGACGCTGTGTCCCTGTGTTGGGACGGACGCTGTGTGCGTTGAAGGACTTTGGGGCCTTGTGCATCCAGGACCGTGGGTCTGGAGGAGCGGATGGTTTGAGGAACCGTTACCTATAACAGCAGTGCTGTTGAAGAGTAGCCAGGTGGGCTGGTATTGTCATTTATCTTTGGATGTCGTTTAAACCCCTGCGTGGGATTCCTGTGAATGGACTTTTTGTTTTGCTTATCTCCTTTTAATAAACGTGGGCTACCAGGCCCTTAACGCTAATTGCCTGTTTGCTGTGGACTCACTACACCAAAACGCATCTGCCAGAAGAGTTAAACCCCCAATGTTTACAATATATATATATATATTAGGGCTGTTACTTGTTACTGATCAAAATTTTTGTGTTCGATTAATCGTTTGTTTTTTTAATCGATTAATCGACTAATTTCGATTGATAACGCACATACAGATTCAACTACTTTTAGCTGATCTCCTTGCAGGCCGATTCCCAGTGCCGCTACCAACCACTGGAAAAATGGATAGCAGGATACAAAAAACACACAAAGGCAGCGCTCGATGGGAATCGCATTAAAACTTTTAGGCAGTGTACACACGATCAGTCCAAACTGATGAAAACAGACTGAAGTTCATTTTTATTGGTTCACAGACTGATGGTCTGATGTGCGTACACACCATCAGTTCAAAAACCGATCGTGTCAGAACGCGGTGACGGAAAACACAACGATGTGCTGAAAAAAACGAAGTTCAATGCTTCTGAGCATGCGCGGGTTTTTGAACCGATGCTTTTGCGTATTAACGAACGGTTTGGACCGATAGTCAGGCGTCCATCAGTCCGATTTTAAAGCAAGTTTTAAAACTTTGGACTGAAGGACAACAGACTGATGGGCCGTACACACGGTCGGTTTGGACCGATGAAACTGGACTTCAGTCCGTTTTCATCAGTTTGGATTGATCGTGTGTACGCGGCCTTAGAGTCTTTAAGTAGGTAACAAAATAAATATTGCACTGGAGATAAAATCAATGTAGCTACATAAACTGTAAAAATGGTGCGAGTAATACCAAACGGGAGCAAACGCAGTCATAAAAACATGTAGCTAAGTATAATACTGGTATAAAAATGTGTACAAAGATGCCACTGCTGAATCTAGATGAGGAGAGGTTAATATCAGTCCATTGGAATGTAGATGTCCCGTGAAGGGAACTATCGCAACTCCCAGTGGATGGCTGTTGAATCCCAGGTTGATAGAGGGAAGTGTAACAGCCCTTGCGTGTGGCAGATAGTAAGGTCCCGCCGGCATACAGATATGAAGGCACAGCAAAGGAGCCTTTCAGATGGACACGGTAAGCCCCGCCGGTGTCCGTGACATTGCCGAATCTCCAACGGAACTCCCTGAAGGCCCAGAAGCCGGCAGAGAGGCGAGTACCAACAAAAGAATTTTAATCGATCAAAAAAAATTTGATCGATCAAAAAAATTAAAGATTAATCGATCAATTAAGTTAATTTGCACAGCCCTAATATATATATATATATAATTATACATTTACATCAGTCCCTGCATTCAATGAGCTTACAATCTAAGGTCCCTAGCTCACATTTATACACTGAGCAAAATTATAAACACAATGGGCCAGATTCAGGTAGAGTTAGGCTGGAGTATCAGTGATACTTCAGCCTAACTGTCACTTTAAGCCGGCGTTTCTGTTTTCTGTAACCAGAAAACAAGAAACGCCGGGTTGAAGTTCCGATGCGATCGGCGCAATTGAATTTCGCCATCGCATCGCAACTTTAATTTAAAAATGGCGCCGGGGGCGTTCCCGCTGATTTACACTGAAAAAATATGTTAATCAGCGGGAATCGGCAATTCACGATCGTATTCGGGCGTGACGCAGTGACTTTCCGACGTTTCCGTAAGCGATACGCGGCGTAAAGATAAAGCAGCCCCCTAGAGGAGTATCCTATGTTAAGTATAGCCGTCGTCATCCCGTCGAAAAAAAAAAAAATCGCGTCGCTTGCGTAAAACGTCCATGAATGGGGATTTGACGTCATTGACGTTCACTGACAGAATTTGGAGCATGCGCACTGGGATGCATTGACAGTCGACGCATGCGCAGTACGTTCGCCGCGGGATCGCGCTTAGTTTAAATAATACACGCCCTGTACCCGCCCAATTTGAATTCCGCCGGCTCATTTGCGATACGCTGCCGCAACTTTAGGAGCAAGTGCTTCATGAATAACAGCACTTGCTCCTAAAATTTCGCCAGCGTAACGTAAATGAGAAACGTTACTCCAGAGCAAAGATGCTCCAATCTACCTGAATCTGGCCCGTTTGTGTTTGCCCCTATTTATCATGAGCTGAACTCAAAGATCTTCGACTTTTTCTATGTACACAAAAGGCCTATTTCTCTCAAATATTGTTCACAAATCTGTCTAAATCTGTGTTAGTGAGCACTTCTCCATTGCCGAGATAATCCATCCACCTCACATGTGTCTCTGGCATATCAAGATGCTGATTAGACAGTATGATTATTACAAAGGTGTGCATTAGGCTGGCCAAAATAAAAGGCCACTCTAAAATGTGCAGTTTTACTGTATTGGGGGGGGGGGTCCGAAAACCAGTCATTATCTGGGATTCGCATAGAGTTGATCAGGTTATTAATTGTAGCCTGTGGAATGTTGGTCCATTCCTCTTTAATGGTTGTGCGAAATTGCTGGATATTGTCAGGATCTGGAACACACTGTTGTATACTCCGATCCAGAGCATCCCAAACATGCTCAATGGGTGACATATCCGGTGAGTATGCTGGCCATGGAAGATGTTTTCAGCTTCCAGGAATTGTGTACAGATCCTTGCAATATGGGGCCATGCATTATTATGCTGCAACATGAGGTGATGGTCGTGGATGAATGGCACAACAATGGGCCTCAGGAGCTCATCACGGTATCTCTGCGTTCAAAATTCCATCAATAAAATACACCTGTGTTTGTGGCCAAAAGATACGCCTGTCCATACCATAACCGTACCACCACAATGAGCCACAACGTTGACATCAGCAAACCACTCACCCACACAGCGCCATACACGCCATCTGCCCTGTACAGTGAAAACTGGTATTCATCAGTGAAAAGAACACCTCAACAAAGTGCCAGACACCATCAAATGTGAGCCCACTTAAATAGATTATGATGACGAACTGCAGTCAGGTTCAGACAATGATGAGGACGACGAGCATGCAGAGGAGTTTCTGACAACTTATGCCAAAATTCTTTGGTTATGCAAACCCATTGTTGCAGCAACTGTCCAGGTGGCTGGTCTTAGACGATCTTTGAGGTAAAGAAGCTGGATGTGGAGGTCCTGGGCTGGTGTGGTTACAGGTGGTCTACGGATGTGCTGCCAAATTCTCTGAAACACCTTTTGGAGACTGCTTATGGTAGAGAAATGAACATTCAATTCAAGGGCAACAGCTCTGGTGGACATTCCTGCAGTCAGCATGCCAATTGCAGGCTCCCTCAAAACCTGCAACATTTGTGGCATTGTGCTTTGTGATAAAACTGCGCATTTTTGAATGGCCTTTTTTTGTGGCCAGCCTAAAGCACATCTGTGCAATAATAATGCTGTCTAATCAGCATTTGATTAGCCACACCTGGGAGGTGGATGGATTATCTTGGCAAAGGAGAAGTGCTCACTAACAGAGATTGAGCCCAGGTTCACACTGGGCTGCGGAGTGAAGCCGTGCGATTTAGTCTGAACTTGCATGGCTTCACTCCGCCTGGCAGTCCAGATTTCGACTGCTATTTCAGAGACATCTGTGCAGGTTTCTGCACAGATGTCAATGTTAATCGCGGCCCCAAATCGCAAAAAGTAGTACAGGAACTACTTTTTGAAATCGGTGCAGCTCCGTAGATGCGGCGTCGCACCGATTTGGACAGTGCCATTGCCGGCAAATGCCGCCGATTTGAGATGCGATTTGACATCTCAAATCGTACCCAGTGTGAACCAGGGCTTAGACAGATTTGTGTATTGGAAATATCTCTGTGACAAACCGTGATCTCCACTTCATCCAGTCAGAGACCTCTTTGCATGCATAGAAACAAATGCAAGGTGTTCTGTGAGTGGTGCCTGTGGTCACTATGCTGTAGGGTGGCCACTCGGCACGAAACCTGAAAGACAGCGTAATCACTGTAGTAGCAGTGATTACTACAGTGATTCTCAGTTTCCACAGTAGTACCACAAGTATGGCATATACATACAGTGGGGAAAATAATTATTTGATCACCTGCAGATTTGGTAAATTTGCCCCCTTACAAAGAAATTAAGGGTCTATAATGTATATCATAGATGTATTCTAAATGATAGAGACAAAATATCCAGAAAAAACACACAATACAAATGTTATAAATTGAGTTTTAGTTCAGAGAGTAAAATAAGTATTTGATCCCCAAGCAAAACATGACTTGGTACTTGGTGGAGAAACCCTTGTTGGCAATCACAGAGGTAAGACGTTTCTTGTATGAAAAAATTGGATAACAAAAGACGGCCCTCAGCTTAATTATCACCCTCTGCGCTATTGGAAAGAAACCTAGCGTACTAGCTGCTGCTGTGAAAGTAGAATATGTGAAAAAAATATTATATGCATACAAAACCAACAGATAAACCGTGTACTCTGTGTATATATATATAATAGCAGCGCTGCTCTAGTGAAAAGTAACTTCCACTAATCTAAATAAATAGTGTGTACAACACCACATATAAATAAATAAATAAATAAATAAATAAATAAACATCCAAATATATAGAAAACGAAAAATGTTGCAGTCCCGTGAACGAAGGTGCCAAAGAGATAAGAGTTCAAAACAAGAGAGATGGTCTCAGTCTTCTCAATCTACCACCACACCGCCTGTGTAAAGTGAATCCTCCACCCTTATACAATGCGCACTCACCACAATTCAATGCCCTGCACTCTCGTGTAGAGGCATAAACGCAGAAATACCGGTTCAATCAAAAGTGAAGATAACATGACTCCAATTCAGTGATGAATTCCAATGTGTTCACATGTGCAAAAAAAAAAAATAGTGCCATAGTGTGGTATTGTAAAACAAGTTTAATCAAATACTATAAAAGCCTTCACACATTACACTCACAAAAGTAATCTGTCACCACACTTTGAACAAACTCAAAAAACAGCGTCAAATCCAAGCCTCTATCCAAATAGGTCAGTGGTCGCGGTGGACCCTCGATTGATCACCATGTACTCACGGCCCTTGGAGATAGCAAGGTGAAGGGGTGATATGAACTGTAGCCCAATGCTGCTGCATGTATTTCGCACGTCCGTATAGTTCTCTTGGGATCAAACAACTAATCGTGACCACGCCCTGACATGTTTCGTCATTACGACTTAGTCCTGGGGTTCAAAGTTGTCCAGGTTTGCACACATCTCAGAGGGATTTTGGTCCTCTATTCCTTACAGATATTTTCTAAATCCCTAAGGTTTCTTGGCTGTCACTTGGCAACTCAAAGTTTCAGCTCCCTCTATACATTTTCTATAGGATTACATCCTGTCCTAGCCGCAGCGATGTCGGCCCCCGCCGTGGCCGATCCTCGATCCTGGCAGCTCCAGGCGCCGCCATCCACAGTAAGGGAAACAGGCAGTGAAGCCGTGCGGCTTCACTGCCCGTTTCCTACTGAGCATGTGCGAGCGGCGCGGCGCTTTGTGAATGGGCAGGCTGCTTTCTGGGACACACACAGTTCCCAGAATTCAGCGCGCCCCATTCACAACAAGACACGAGTGTAGGAGGAGGAAGAGAATCCACCGCGGAGGATGAAGAGGCAGGTTCGGCACTTCCGCATAGCAACAGCTATTTAGGGTGAGTAAAATTTTTATTTTTTTCCATTTTTTTATTTTATTTATTCTTAGATTTTTAGTGGACATTTTTTTTTCAGGTGGGAACTCCACTTTAATGTGCTTCTTCTTGAGAAACGCCTTTGTTGCCTTGGAGCTATGTTTTACATCATTGTCATGCTGGAATACCCATTCATGGCCTGTCTTCAGTGTTCTGGCTGAGGGAAGAAGGTTCCCATCCAAGATTTTACAATACATGGCTCCATCCATTGGCCCCTCATTACGGTAAAGTCGGTTTGTACTTTTAGCAGAGAAACAGCCCCAAAGCATAATGTTTCCACCTCTGTGCTTGACTGTAGGGATTGTGTCCTTAGGGTCATAGTCAGCATTTTTCTTCCTCCAAACACGGCGAGTCAAGTTAATGCCAAAGCTCTTAATTTTGGTTTCATCTGACCACAGCACTTTCTCCCAATCCTTCTTTGAATCTTTTAGATGTTCATTGGCATAACTATACATGTGCCTTCTTGAGAAAGAGGACTCGCCATGTTTGGAGGAAGAAAAATGCTGACTATGACCCTTAAAACACCATCCCTACAGTCAAGCACAAAGGTAGAAGCATGATGTTTTTGGGGCCTTTCTCTGCTAAAGGTACAGACCAACTTTGCCGCATTGGGGGCCTAATGGACAGGGCCATGTATTGTAAGATCTTACAAAGGAACAAAGGATTGGCTCAAGAAGAAGCACATTAAGGCCATGGAGTGGCCTAGCCAGTCTTCAGACATTAATTATATTGAAACTTTATGAAGGGAGCTGAAACCTTAAGTTGCCAAGTGACAGCCAAGAAACCTTAAAGGGGTGGTTCACCCAAAAACCTTTTTTTTAACATTGATTGAGGCTCGTTTTGTCAAGGGGAATCGGGTGTTTTTTTTTTAGAATCAAAGCAGTACTTACCGTTTTAGAGATGCATCGTCTCCGTCGCTTCCGGGTATGGTCTTCTGGTCTGGGCGTTCCTATTTGATTGACAGGCTTCCGACGGTCGCATACATCGCGTCACGAGTAGCCAAAAGAAGCCGAGCGCCGGTGCGACTCTATACTGCGCCTGCGCACCGTCGTTCGGCTACTTTCGGAAAATCGTGACGTGAGGTATCCGACCGTCGGAAGGCTGTCAATTAAATAGGAACGCCCATTCCCGAAGACCATACCCGGAAGCGACGGAGATGATGTATCTCTAAAACAGTAAGTACTGCTTCGATTCTAAAAAAAAACACCCGATTCCCCTTGACAAAACGAGCCTCAATCAATGTTAAAAAAAAAGGTTTTTGGGTGAACTACCCCTTTAAGGATTTAGAGAAAATCTGTCAAGAAGAGTGGACCAAAATCCCTCCTGAGATGTGTGCAAACCTGGACACCAACTACAAGAAACGTCTTACCTCTGTGCTTGCCAACAAGGGTTTCTCCACCAAGTACTTAGTCCTGTGTTGCTTGAGGATCAAATACTTATTTTACTCACTGAACTGGAACTCAACGTTTGTTTTATGTTTTTTTTTTTTTTTCTGGATTTTTGGTTGATATTCTGTCTCTATCATTTAAAATATACCCATGATAGACCCTTCATTTCTTTGTAAGTGGGCAAACTTACAAAACCTGCAAGGGATCAAATAATTATTTCCCCCACTGTACTTGCATTGCTCCAAGCTGTACCAATATAACTGCAATAAAATCCATAGCTGGAGTTCAACTTTAACAAGATGATGTCAGGATAGGAAACATGAGCTGCCATTCATGACTTGTTCTTTTAGGAAGAAAGCTTTAGGCTGGATTTTTAAATGCATTGTAGGGGTGAATGGGCCCATAGAGCTCCTCTTTGTCATTCACACTAAGCTGCATTGCATAGATGTGAACCAGCCCCATAGAATTGAATAGGATTTGTCATGCATTTTCCTGCAGAAAAAGGTAAGACTTTTGCTGCATCAAAATGGACAAATGTGAATAGGGTCCTAAGGTGTTATTGTTATCCTAACTTTACTATTCGGTGAGTCACTGATTCAGAACAGTCCATGTACACTTCAGGTGTTCCAATAGCAAATACACACACACTTGTTCCAGGTAAGCAACTCTTTCAGCAGGGAAGGGTGACAGTCATGGAGTTTGCACTTACAGCATATGAACAAGTGTGAAACCTCCCAAATTCCTATACTGACAGGTTCCCAACAAACATCTGACGTTCCCTCTCTCTCCAGCTTCAAACAGCAGCACTGTCATGTGGCAGTGAAAGGGTGGCTGTGTTAAATGTGGAGGATGAGTGTTGTGTGACTGAAGTGAGAAGTGTGTGTGAAGTTCTCCAGATTTGGACCATATATGAACATTCCTCTCTGTGTAAAGAACACAACCCCCACACCCCCCCCCCCTCCCCTTTCACAGCGTTTACTCAGAGTTTCCCTCGACTCCCCCTTGTATGGGCACACCCAGAATGTACAGGGTCACATTTGGGTTATGCCCAAAGAAAATCCAAGGAATTAAACACCTCTCAACGGAGTCATTAATTACGCACTCAGAAAATATGCCGGGCAGGACAATTGAGGGAAGCACCAGGCAGCTGGATAGGAGATTTTCTAGGAATGTGTGTTAATGAGTACTATTAAACAACATGTACGGAATCCATGTGTGTAATATATACTACAACTCCATATAAATCTAGGATGAGCTAATTTTTGTATGAAATCCTCGGTTTTCTCTCTGTCTTCACAATATATGTAGACTTTGGTTGATACATAATGTCTAAGGCCTCGTACACACGATCGGACATATCCGATGAAAACGGTCCGCGGACCATTTCCATCGGATATGTCCGATCTGGAGTTTGATCCGATGGCGTGTACACACCATCGGATCAAATTCCCCGCCGGCGGACGGCGCGGTGACGCGTCGGTGACGCGGCGGTGACGTTGACGCCGCTACGTCACGCACCAGGAAGTAAACACTTCCGCGCGCATGCATCGGATCCATTCACAGGATACGACGCATGTGTGGGAGGATATGTCCTCTGGTTTACCGTACTAACCAGCGGACATTTCCGACGGACAGGTTTGTAGCGGACAAATTTCAAAGCATGATTTGAAATTTGTCCGATGGACAAATCTGTCCGCTAGCCCATACACACGATCGGAGATGTCTGCTGAAACGGTCCATCGGACCGTTTTCAGCGGACATATCCCCTCGTGTGTACGAGGCCTTAGATGTGTCAGGCTCTGGGCTGGAGTTGGAGGGATGTCTTCGGACCAAAAGAGGGAGTTTCATGATTGTGTTAGACAGACTATTTGAGTTTTATCCTAAAGGAAACAAATTAAAAGGCAGATGTGGGCACGGTTGAAAGTAGAGATAAATACATTAGGATCCAAGCATATCACCTAAAAGAGAAGTATGGGGTTGGGAAAAAATTAAATACAAATTCTACTCACCTAGGTCAATGCAGCATCGAACCAATGCTGAATTTATCCCCCACTGGTTTTACACAGAGAACTGAGCAATCAAACACCGCTTATCTCTCAGTTCTGCTATTAGAAGAGAGCACTGACTGTCTGCTCTGCCCCTCCAGTGCTCACTGGAGTGCCAGGCTTTGCAAGGAGCAAGAGCAGCTGGCTCAGTCTCCCAGCATCTTGCTGAGAGGCTGAGCCAGCTGCCAGTCTAGGCATTTGGGTGGATCCCAGCTGTAAAATTGGGATCAATCCAAAGCCTGGCCTTTCTGAGTGATGTCAGCCGACAGCGGACTTTATCCCACTGTCAGCTGAAAACAGGTCACAGGATTGCAGAACTCCTGTGATCCATATGAAAAGTAGGGCCAAAATAACCAATGCTAGCTTGCATATGCAGATAGATTGATAAATAAATAGACAGGATTTTTTGTCATTGCAAAAAATATTTACAAGGATATTTAAAAAAGTAACTCCTCACTATACCACACAAATCCATAAACACTGTACAAAATGAAATAATAAACATCCCTAAAAATAACAAAAACACAAACCCTGTGTATTAACTGCTTCCCGACCGCCCACCGTCATATTACTGCGGGACGGTGGCGCGGTCTCACGGGAGCACGTAGCTCTACGTCCTCTACTTTTCGGGCACTAGGCTGAGTTTTACAGTGGTACAACATAACAGTTGTACCCCAGTTGAAGACACGTATGTCGTAACGTGTAGGGTGAAGGGAGACGTACACCGGGATTGCTGTGATACCAGTGCGGTGCCGCTGTGTTATATGCTCGTTTTACTTCTATGTCTGTAAGTGAAAATTTTATTTATTAAACTCCTCTGTATCAATGATAATGCACTATTGGAGGTCCTCTTTCCTGTTTTTATCCCACCTCCTGAGACCCAGATCTTACTATCCATGTTGTGGACACCAGGAACACCAGGGAGATAACCAGCAGTGGATCTGCACATTGAGGTCTCTTTTTAGCCGTTTAGAGGTGAGAGTTCTGGGAGACCAGATTGTGTGTGTGGTGAAGTGCACATCTTTCAGGGAACTAGCGGGTATCCTGGAACACCTCTTAACATCATGGACTCTGTTTGCACTTATAGTATTGTGCACTATTGATCTATATGTCACTTGCATCACTCTGCTAACCTATATCCAACATATGTTGGTCTTATGCACTTTGCGCAATTACTTTTCTCCAATCGCCTTTCAGGACAACCTCGGAGAAAGCGTAGCGCCGCCCATTCTTTAGGAAACACCCATGATCCTTTAAGATCCCTCCTCTTCCACCATGGCCTCAGTTATTGTGTTTCCTCCGCCATGGTGGAAGCATCATAGGGAACCAGCGAGCTGTCTCTCTCCGGGCAGGTTTTTTTTAAGGCTTACCTTGTTTGTTGTGCATCTTGGCGGTGACCATCCCGGCCCCCCTCCTACGGGGAGGGGGCGTTCAGGAGTCCCCAGGCGCTCCGGTTCAGTGGAACTTCGGCTTCCCAGGGGACGGGGTCTGTGTGCCCAGGAACTGCGGTAAGGGTCTGGTGACCGAGCGGTAACCTGCGCGGGTCGGCGGTGTTCCGCATTCTCAGTTCCGGGTCCCGGCTGGCGAGTGCGTCACGCACGGTGACGTCGTTTCCGGGGGGCGTGGCGCTGTTGGTTCCCAGCGCCTGGAACGCAGTGTCTGTGGGGCAGGTCAGGTGACCGGTACTTCCGTTTCCGGCCCCCGATGATGACGCGGGAGGCCTGGAAAGTTTAAAATGGAGTTTGTTCTCCAGCTACTAGTGTGACTGCGCTCTACAATGGAAGAGAGGCAGACAACACCAGCGGAAACAGGCGCTGCAAGCACCGGTCAGGCCCAGGTAAGAGGGGTACAGCGGTGCCTTTTATTCTTACTATGTATGGGCCTAAGTTTGTTTATTGATGTTCCTCCCTGAGGGAGCCTGTGGTTATCAGTCCAGGTCAACGCTCTTGGTCTGTATAGCCGATAGAGGTGGTGGCACTTAGTTTCAGTTTTTTTTGTGTTTTGCTTGGCGTCACGGGGTGTTTAAAAAAAAAAAGAAAAAAGGGAGAGATGGTGATTTGGTTTTCATCTCATTACAGGAAAAATCTACAACCAAGGCTAGGCACTTGGATGCACCCAGGAAATGCCCATCCTGCAAAAATCCTCTAAGGGATTCTTGGCAAAAGCCAATGTGCAGGTCCTGCATCAAGAATCTGGTGGAAGAGGAAACTTCACAACAGTATAGGGACCTCTTTTCCTCAGTTCAAGAGCTGGCAAGCTCTTTAGGCTCAGTTAAGGATCTGATCACACAAGGCTCCGCAAGTTCGGGGGAACCCCAGCAGCCACCACCTAGCCCAAAAATCCCGGTTTCTAGGCAAACAGATGGGGATTCGGCAGATGAAGGGACTAGTACTCTCCCCTCCCTCAGGGATTCAGATGAGGAGGAGCAAGAGGAAGAAGATAGTAGCAAAAGTTCTAAGTTTAAATTGCCCTTGGATGAAGTAGAGGACTTACTTAAGGCAATTTACGCTACCCTGGGTATCCAGGAAGAGAAGATTCAGTTATCCATACATGATAAGATGTATCAAGGATTGGATGAATCTAAAAGCCGGGTTTTCCCGGTCCACAAGGTTCTTTCGAACACCATCAAAAAGGAATGGAAAGGGCCCCTTTTTTTTCCAAGACCCTTAAAAGAAGGTTTCCGTTTGAAAGCAGTGAAACAGAGGTATGGAACAAAAAGCCCAAGGTAGACGCAGCTTTCTCGCAGGTGTCTCGTCATACAGGCTTGGCTTTTGAAGATATGTGGGTTCTAAAGGACTAGATGGACAAGAGGGCGGATTCCCTCCTAAAGAAGGCCTGGGATTCCACTGCAACCAGTTTGAAACCAGCCATGGCCACAATAGTCGCCCATAATCTAGAATGCTGGGTGGAGAAATTAAGGAATCATGTAGAGGCAGGTACCTCAAGAAAGGATCTATTATAGTCCTTCCCCTTAATTTTGAAAGCAATCAAATATATGGCAGATGCTTCTGCTGAGTACATTAAAATGGCTGCGCGGTCAGCAGCCCTGGTGAACTGAGCGGTTTGGTTAAAGACCTGGTCGGGTGATGCCCCCTCTAAGGTCAAGCTCTGTGGGCTACCCTTCTCAGGGGACCTTGTGTTTGGTCAGGACCTGGAAAAGGTTCTCGACAGAACGGCTGATAAGAAGAAGGCTTTCCCCCCTAAAAAAGGTCAAAACCTCAAAAATAATTTTCGTCCTTTTCAGCAGTCCCATAAGGGTAAGGAAGAAAATAAAAAGAGATGGGGGTCCCAAAGAGGTAGAGGTAGAGGAGGTATCCTTTTTAAAAAACCCTCAGAACCAACTACCAAAAGTAAGTGAAGATCTGCTTCCGGTGGGGGGAAGACTGGCTGCCTTTCTCCCACAATGGAAACATATGACCATAAGCCCCTTTGTGGAAAAGATCATCGCGGAGGGGTACAGTCTGGAATTTTCAGAGTGTCCCCCAAAGAGATTCTATATCACAAGCCTTCCCCGGGACAAAGAGAAAACTACTGCAATGATGAGCCTATTACAGGATCTGATGAGTCAGGGAGTGATTGTTTCCGTATGGATACGATTTACTCAATAACAAAGCTACTGACACCCGGTTGCTTCATGGCATCCCTGGACCTCAGGGATGCCTACTTACATGTCCCGATTGCCCAAGCATCTCAGCAATTCCTCAGGCTGGCAGTGAATCTAGGGACCAGGATATGGCATCTTCAGTTCAGGGCCCTCCCTTTCGGGCTGTCCTCCTCACCCAGGATTTTTACAAAAATCATGGCAGAGGCCTTGGAGCCACTGAAGCTGAAAGGGATTGCGGTCATCCCATACTTGGACGACCTGCTGTTCTTTGCAGACTCCCGGAATCAGCTTGCGACGAACCTTCAGGTGTCGCAGGTCCATCTCGGAGGTCTCGGCTGGTTGCTAAACCGCGAGAAGTCAAATCTGATACCTTCTCAAGAGACAAGGTTTCTGGGGTATACCATAGATTCAATCCTTCAGAAAGTTTTTTTGCCTCAGGAGAAGATAGAGAAGATATTGGTTGCTGTAGCTCAGGTACAGACAAACCAAGGGGTGTCAGTCAGGACAGCTATGGCAGTCTTGGGCCTGCTCACAGCCGCAATTCCGGCAGTCACATGGGCGAGGTTACATTCTCGTCCTCTTCAGACGTGTATCCTTCAATCTTTGTCACACCAAGAATCACTAGAGAAACGTTTCAGATTAACATCAAACGTAAAACGAGCACTCTGGTGGTGGAGGAACCTGGTCAATTTGAACAAGGGTCTTCCCTGGGTATTCCCGGTAGGAAAACGTCTAACAACAGACGCAAGTTCCTGGGGTTGGGGAGCTCATCTAAAGGAACAGACTGCTCAGGGCACCTGGTCCAAGACAGAATCCAGAAGGTCCTCAAACTGGAGGGAGTTGAAAGCTATTTTCCTGGGGCTTCAAGCCTTTCATCAGACAGTGAAGGGTCACCACGTGCAGGTCTTGTCGGACAACACCACGGCGGTGGCGTATGTCCTCAAGCAGGGGGGGGACCAAAAGCAGGGGCCTTATGCAGTTGGCCAATCATATCCTGTCCTGGGCAGAGCGGAATGTGGCATCCCTATCAGCGGTGCATCTAAAAGGGTCTCAGAACCTGTTAGCGGATCTGCTAAGCAGAGATCTGCGATTTTTATTGGGACTGCGACGTTATGGCGGACACATTGGACACTTTTGACACATTTTTGGCGCCATTCACATTTATACTGCGATCAGTGCTATAAATATGCACTAATTACTGTATAAATGTGACTGGCATTGAAGGGGTTAACACTAGGGGGTGAGGAAGGGGTTAAATGTATTCCCTGCATAGTGTTCTAACTGTGGGGGGGTGACCGATCTGTGTCCCTATGTACAAGGGACACAGATCGGTCTCCTCTCCAGAGACAGGACGCTGTCTCTGTGTAAAACAGCAATGAGAGATGATCTCATATGTTTACATATGAGATCATCTCTCATTGGCCGCACAGATCGCATCGCAAACGGCCACTCTGATTGGCCTTTCGCAGCGATCTGTGATTGGCTGTGTCCAAGGGACACGGCCAACACAGAGTTTCCCTGCTGCGCGCTCTGGAGCGCACGCGGGGAACGTGCTAGTGACATGCCGTCAATTGACGGCCTGTTGGATATTTAGATCCGCATTGAAGCCATCATTCGGCTATAGCGCGGATCTCAACTGGTTAACAAGGGGGCCCACAGATCCCGGCCCCCCACCCTATGTGAATGAGTATGGGGTACATTGTAGCCCTAACCATTCACCTAAAAAAGTGTCAAAAATAAAACACACTACACAGGTCTTTAAAGTAGTTCATTAAACAGCTTTGGCGTCTCTTTCGACTTCTCCCCTCTCCGGCTCTTCTGCCTCCTCCACTGATGTCCGAAAAAAATCGTAAGAGCAAGACTATGCATGCTCAAATACTAAAGAACACATACAACGCTGTTCAACACATTGTATCACTTCTGAAATTGAATTCTGTCATACTAGAGATTTTGTATGTTGAGTAACCTCTTCACTTTCGATATGAGACTAGCATGCAAAAAAAAAACGGATGAACGTTTGTCCGAAAACATGATCGTGTGTACGAGGCTTTAATCACAGTTGATTTCAAACAGCTGCAGCCAGGAAGCCTGTACAAAGCAATGACAGGCTGACAGCAGCCATAGCTGTACTCGATTTTCTGCTGCTGTTTGCATATGTCCGCACATCCAGCAGTTACCTGTGACTAGGGACAGAAGAGCCAATCTGCCTTTATTGATTCTTGCTATTGGTAAGATTGTTGCTTACTTCCTGTTGAGGTGATGGCTATGCAGGAATCAAGAGGAAATCTCCTCAAGAAGGACAACAATACAATCCTGACGGTTTTATAACACTTCCTTACCCAATCAAAGCGAGAAAAAAAATTGACAAGCGTTAAAAAAAAAAAATTCTATCCACACCTTAAAATTCCCAATGATGCCTTTTTTTTTTAAAATCACTGTTATTATTCCCTTCCAATACATCTTATTTTGTTCATTATAACCAATTTTTATACAATTATTTCTTTTGTGTATATATACGCTCTCCAGCTCCAGATGGCTGTGTCTATTCCTTGTAATATAGTGATGAGGGAAGCTGTTTGTTCAGTGAGAAGCTTAGAGTGAAGTGTCTCATTCCTGCGCACCCTTAGAACCATCTAATCTGCTGATCCCCTGACCCAGCATACTTGCACCATGCTGAGGAATCTGGGGCAGCGCTGGCAAGAGAGGGTGGGGTTATGGCACTTCTGGCCAAGCATTAATTGTGCAAATGTAAAAAGAGGAAAAAGGTATTTTCATATATATGTACTGTGAAATAACTGTGGCAATACGTGTTTGTGTAGCCCTTTGTGTACAGGCGTTTTGACAAATCTAAAAACTTGCCCATGGTGATTTCCAAGTACCCCACTAAGGCCAGTTCTCCTTATAAACAACTTTTTTTTTTTAAAGATATTGTACGCCATAATGCTTTGTTGTTTTCTTTGCTTGTTTTGTTTTTTACAAATACTTTTTATTGAAAAGTTTTCAAGCTTGTACAAAAAATGCACAAAATAAAAGAAAAGCAAAATTGAAGAAAATATAAACGTGACTGTTACATTGAAGTGGGTAATGTACATGTACAATCATTAATCAGTAAAGCCCTATACACACGATTGGTTTGTCCGATGAAAACAGACCGATGGACTGTTTTCATCGTACAAAATGATCGTGTGTGGGCCCCATCGGTTTGTTTTCCATCGTTGAAAAAAAATAGTCTGTGTGGAAGTCCATCGGTCAAAAATCCATGCATGCTCAGAATCAAGTCGACGCATGCTTGACAGCATTGAACTTCATTTCTTTCAGAACGTCGTAGTGGCATGGTCGGATTTTTGACTGATGGTGTGTAGGCAAGACTGATGAAAGTCAGCTTCATCGGATATGCGACAAAAAAATCCATCGGATTAGATTCCATCAGATATCCGATCGTGTGTACGAGTCATAAGTCAATAAATCTTCCATCCCTATGAGAAACAAGTAGTAAGCACAGTGACTTCTCAAACAGTAATAACAACAGATTGTTCGTTCATAGAGAGAAAGCGGATTGGACCAGTCCCAGTGATTCTAATTGCCCTGTATGGGCCTCTGCGTCCATGGTACGCTGACCTAGTGCGCCTGGTGGTGGATGCCCCTTGGCAAATTTATATTGTGTTCACTTCACATGGACTTTCTTTAAGGGATCAAGGCCTGTCGGATTCAGTTATTTCCACCATGCTAAGGGTACGGAAGTCATCTACTCGGAAGATCTATAATCGCACTTGGAAGGCCTACATGTGTGAGGCGATGGGGTAGCGCCCATGGCTTATTCGGTTTCCAGGATCCTGCTGTTTTTACAGCGGGGAGTGGATCAGAAACTTGCCTTAAGCACCATTAAGGGGCAGATAGCCGTGACTGTTTTCTTTCAATGACCCTTGGTGAACTCATTCACTGGTGAGTACTTTTGTGCAAGGGGTCCAACATGTGTCTTCTCCGGTGCGACCACCACTACCTCTGTGGCATTTGAATCTAGTGCTATTGGTACTTCAGAAACCTCGCTTTTGAGAATATCAGAGAGATTCCTCTTTTGACACTCCCAAAGGTTGCCTTTCTGGTGGCCATTACTTCTGTCAGGAGGGTTTCTCCCTACTTGATCCTTCATAAGGATAAAGCGGTGCTACAACCGCAGCCTTCGTTTCTTGCAAAGGTGGTTTCAGTTTTTCATCTGAATGAGGACATTGTACTTCCATCCTTGTCCTCGGGCGTCGCATCCCAAAGAGGTTGTGTTACATTCCTTAGACGTGGTATGTGCTCTGCGGGTGTATCTGTCTGCAACATCTCCGTTTCGGAGGTCAGACTCACTGTTTGTGTCGGTGACTGGTCCAAAGAAAGGCCTGGAGGTCTCGTCGCCACCATTTCTCGGTAGATCAGACAGATGTTAAAGGGCGGACGCCTCCCTTTCCTGTTACGGCGCATTCAAGCAGGGCAATTGGTGCCTCTTGGGCTTTTCGGCATCAAGCATCTGTCTCACGGGTGTGTAAGGCAGTGACCTGGTGACAAGGTTGACGTGCATGCATCTGCGGATGCTTCCTTCGGCCGCAAGGTTTTGAAGGCGGCTGTTTTAAGGTTGCAACTCCTCCGTTGAGGAGCTCTGTTTGTTTGGGGTGAATTTTGTTTGATTGCTGTTCCCACCCCTCGTTTTATGACACTGCTTGAGGACGTCCCAAATGTCAAGATTTAAGGAAGCTGTGTCCGTCAATGGACGAAAGAGAAAATCGGATTTTTGTACTCACCGTAAAATCATTTTCTGCAATTTTTCTCATTAGAGCCCTGCAGGTGCACATCTGGTTGATAATTATGAGAACACCCCCATTAGACCCACTGAGCACAGGGGCACAGAGGAACAAACTGTGATTTCTTCAGAATAACAAAAGCTCGGAATCTTCAATAAAGTTTTTTAAAATCCTCGCAATGTACATAGATCACCCAGAGGGAAATATTTTTTTTCTTAACAAAAGTGGAGTTGCGCTTTAATTGAACAAACTGAAGTTAGAAGCTGAATAGCTCATTATGGGCCGTGGATTGTTCATATGGTTGGCAGTAGTGATGTGACTCCCCTCCTTTCAGTGTTTAGCTCCTTTGTGTTACCTGCTGCTCTGCTTTGCTTTCCTGTGTGGAGAATGTGAGTCATGCACAGTGATTCACAAGACGAGCTGAGCCAGTGTTATTCCTGAGAAAAATACAGCAACATTCCGGAGCGGAAAAACCATCAAGGAACAGAGATCTCTGTAACGGCCTGTACTAATCGCTGCTTATAGGTGGGGCACTAGTGCTCTGAGCCTTATGCTAGACACACACACATTCAATTTGAACCAGTTCTTTTTGGATTAGGAGTTGTAAACCCTCAAGGTTTTTCACCGGAATGCATTCAGGTGAAAAACCTTCTGCGCTGCAGCTACCTAAGCCACACCCCCCCCTTTTCTTACCTGAACCTGATCGTTCCAGCGAAAGAGCATGAGCTCAGCATCTCCAGCCGCTGTCTCGGGTCCTCATTGGATAGATTGATAGCAGCTGGAGCCATTGGCTCCTGCTACTGTCAATAAAATCCAGTGACACGAGAGCCAGGGGCTGGGCCAAGTCTTTGCTGTCTGTGCCAATAGACGCAACAGCAGGACTCGGGGGTGTGCCCGCACGGGTGCCCCCATGGAAAGCATCTCTCTGGGGGCACCTGGTGAAAAGGAGGAGCCAGGAGCGCCGCCGGGACACCCCAGAAAGGAGGATTGGGGCCGCTCTGTGCAAAACCCTTGCACAGAGCAGGTAAGTATAACATGTTTGTTATTTTACAAAAAATAATAAAAAATCTTTACAATGACTTTGTGTACACAAGGGTGCTGGATGCCGAGCAGCAACTGTGTTTCCTACCCTTGTAGGAAACATTCTCCAGGTGGGGAAAAAGCAAGGGAGAGCATTTAGGGCTTTTTTTAATAGTTATTTAAAATAGGCGATTGGGTCGTGTTTTTACAGCTTCCCAAACACCTATCAACTCCACTCAAAATTGTTAAAATATGGAGCAGATGGAGTTATATACACTACAGAGTAAGGCAGGGTTCACTTATAGGTGAATTTGCATGACAGGTGAGTGTGACCGGCTCTCAATGGTGTTGGTTCACACAGGTCCAGGGCAACCACCATCTGGAATGCAGTCTTTGGGTCTGGTTCAGGTGCAAATTCAGGCAAAAATTCGGACCTGAATCACACCGGACCCAATACTGTAAATCGCGGCCGCACAACCTGGCCTTAGCGTTGCCTTGTGTTTCGGCAAGGTAAAAATTTCCCTTCCTGCAGATTACACTCCATTTTACTTAAATGCACCCATGACTTTTATAGCGTATTTAACCACTGCAATACCACTTTTATCCATTTAATGCCCAGGCCAATTTTCAACTTTCAACACTCGGACATTCAACACTGTACCCATAAGAAAAATTTGTAATTTTTTTTTTCAAAGCAATAGTTTTCTTTTAGTGCTGTGTAATCACCACTGGGGTTTTTTTTTTTGCTAAATAAATGAAAAAAGATGGAAAATTGTATAGAGTTATAAGTTATAGAGTCCACAAAATGACACCCCATCTAATTTCTTGAGGCGTGAAAAAAACAGGACAGTACAAATACCCTCAAATGACCCTGTTTTGGAAAGTAGACAGTCCAAGGTATCTAGTAACCAATACAGTACAAAACTGGTGTGGCAGTGATCAGGGACACTGCCTGATGACAGTATGTAACACGGACTTTAAGAAAAGATCCACCTGTCAGTTTTTTAGGCGGACCTCGCACCATTCATCTCTATGGATCGGTGTTAGCTGACATCCCCCGATATCCGATCTGTGAAATCCAGATGGATGGAAACCCTATTTTCCATTCATCTGGAGAATCAGATAGGATCGGATGGAAACGGACAGGCGGTCCATTTTCATCTGATCTCCATAGAGGACAGTGGGGCTCTGACAGGTCCATCTCCATAGAGGACAGTGGGGCTCTGACAGGTCCATCTCCGCACAGTGAGTGGAAACAGACCTGTCATCCATCTGTTCAGCTGGGAGCAGCAAAGCGCTCCCTGCTGAACAAGGGGAGTCCTTACACTGACAAGCCTCTGTGACCAGATCCAATAAAGTGTTCCCATAGTAACACTGTACTACTCTGGAGATGTGATCAGGATTTTTGTTTTTACACATTATGATTTGCTTATGCAGTGAATTTCATTGGTATAAGCAACCATTTTTATTGAATGAAACTGATTCATTCAGTATCTTTTGTTGTAATTAGCTTTGATTGGTCAAAGCTAATCACATGGTACATAAGGATGAGCTTCGGCATGTTCGCACAGTCCATGTGCAGAGCCCGCCAGGAAGTTGGCACCACGCTGCGCTAATCACAGGCAGGGAGACATTTCCCGATCTCTGTAGCCGAGTATCAGGAAATGTCTCCCTGCCTATGATTAACGCAGCGCGGTGCCGACTTCCTAGCAGGCTCTGCACATGGACTGTGTGAACAAGCCGAAGCTCATCCTTAATGGTTCAGATCGGCTGCGACTGTCCCTGCCTGTACCATGTGATCACTGTGACCAATCACAGCTAGCAACACAATTGTATACAATAGATTGCATGAAAGGAAGCCATCCATTGTTTACAATTGTCACGTGATCTGCTGTGATTGGTCACAGTGATCATATGGTACTGGCAGTGGGCTAGTACAATGTTCAGTCATTGACACATCCAGGCGTGTTCTAGGAGGATGTCATATGATGTCCTCTCAGAACAACAGTGCTCCAGATTAGTCAATCATCAATTCTTCTTATATGATAAATACTAAGGACCCATGCCCATGGATTACAGACACATATGTTTATTGCTTTTTACATGATATTCCATTCATCCATATGAATGACATTGTCTGAAGGCAAAACTAAATCCTCCTATTCTTTACAGCACAGAAAGCTGCCATCTGAGTCTCTGATTTGCAGTTACTGTGGTGCTGTACATGTAATAATTTATGACTTGAATTTAGGTGAGAGCTGACATAAGCACACTGGTAACTGTATAACCATCATAATTCACAGCATGCCTTGAATGCAACTGTTTTGGGGGGGAATTATTATATTTTATACTATATTATACTAAGGACCCATCCCCATGGATTACAACCACATACGTGTTTATTACTTTTCACATGTTGTACCCTTTATCCATATAAATGTAGTGTCAATATACCTGAGCAAATTATTGAAGCATATAAAATATTAGCTAATCATCAAGTTAGTTTTGACAGGTACCCAGCTCCCACTTCCGCTCGTGCCACCTAGGTGGCCCCTCCCTCCCTGCAATCTTCTGAAAGACGTCACAGGTTCCAGAAGATTGCCTGGCCATTCAGGAAGTGCATGGCGACTCGCACATTCACAGTGCGCACCCGGCTGTGACGCCGCCAGCTGTCACAGCCAGGTGCCTATAGTAGTGATTCCAGCGCCACAGAGAGGGAGAGAACTGAGGCTTCAGACGGCTTCTCACTGGATCGTGAGACAGGTGAGTGGATGTTTATTAAAGCGGAGTTCCACCCTTAAAATCACTTTTTTCATTACATCCAGCATACTGGCGTCAGCGCCAGTATGCTGTTTTTTTTTTTTTTTTTTAATGCTCGTACTTACTGTATATCACAACATTAAATTCCAGGCGCACCGCGGAGTGTCGACGCTATAAGGCGTCACGCCTTCCGGAAACAGCCGATTAGCATTCGGCTTTTACTCGGCGCCTGCGCACAGCCCCAGGAGCTGACTGCGCAGGCGCCGTATATAGCGCGTCACGCCCTCCGAAAAAACCCGAACTAGGACCGGCTATTTTCGGCGCCTGCGCAGTCAGCTCCTGGGTCTATGCGCAGGCGCCGAATGCTAATCGGCTGTTTCCGGAAGGCGTGACGCCTTATAGCGGCGACACTCCGCGGTGCGCCTGGAATTCAATGTTGTGATATACAGTAAGTACGAGCATTAAAAAAAAAAAAAAACAGCATACTGGCGCTGACGCCAGTATGCTGGATGTAATAAAAAAAAGTGATTTTAAGGGTGGAACTCCGCTTTAAGTACCCATGCCCATGGATTACATTGACTTAAAAAGCATGTTTATTGCTTTTACATGATGTACCATTCATTCATATCCTGAATGCAGTTTCCTGAATGCATGTTGTCATTGTGCAGTTGTTGAAAATTACACTAAAGATGCAGAAAGGAGGATTGTTTAAAAACACTCCACTGTAGAATGCTTATGTTATGGCAGTTCTATTGAAAATAGTATAATGGTATAGAGCTTTCTTGTGCTGAAAGTGCAGGAGTGTAAGTGTGATGTGTGAGTGAATTTATATACTCAGTCCCAACATCACCTTTTTAATACCAGAGTACAAAAGACCATGGCTGTGTATATGCAAACAGTGGTGTGCACAGTGCTGTAACCTTGTAAGTAATATAGAATGAAGCTTTTGTGAATATTTGGTCTTGCTGAGGGAATACCGCTTTGCACTGTGACTTGTCATCTTCCCGTGGAATGTGAACAGTTACGTACTTTAGAATTGCCAACTGTCTCTGATTTTCAGGGACATTCCAAGTACTTAAAATGTGTCCCTGGAGATCGCCTGGATTTTGAAAAGTGTGTAAATTTTTTTCCACATCATGCATATTAATTTAGGAGCAGAGCTCAAAGAATTGTTAACCACTTGCCCACCGGGTTTGTTTTTCAGATTCGGTGTTTACGAGACTAAAACTGTTTTTTTTGCTAGAAAATTACTTAAACCCCCCAAACATTATATATTTTTTTTTTCTTACACCCTAGAGAATAAAATGGCAGTCATTGCAATACTTTTTGTCACACCGTATTTGCGCAGCGGTCTTACAAGCGCACTTTTTTTGAAAAAAAAAACACTTTTTTGAATAAAAAAATAAGACAACAATAAATTTGGCCCAATTTTTTTATATATTGTGATAGATAATGTTACGCCGAGTAAAATGATACCCAACATGTCACACTTAAAAATTGCGCCCGCTCGTGGCATGGCGTCAAACTTTTACCCTTAAAAATCTCGATAGGCAACGTTTAAAAAATTCTACAGGTTGCATTTTTTGAGATACAGAGGAGGTCTAGGGCTAGAATTATTGCTCTCGCTCTAACGATCGCGGCGATATCTCACTTGTGTGGTTTGAACACCGTTTTCATATGCGGGCGCTACTCGCGTATGCGTTCGCTTCTGCGCGCGAGCTCGTCGGGACGGGGCGTTTTACATTTTTTTTTTTTGTTTTCTTATTTATTTTTAATTAGTTTATAATTTTATACATCGAAATAAATTAAAAAAAAAAAATTATCACTTTTATTCCTATTACAAGGAATGTAAACATCCCTTGTAATAGAAAAAAGCATGACAGGTCCTCTTAAATATGAGATCTGGGGTCAAAAAGACCTCAGATCTCATATTTAGGCTTAAATGCAAAAAAAGAAAAAAAAAAAAAAAATGTCATTTTTCAAATTTCAGAAAAAAAAAATGTTTCTTTAAGACGCTGGGCGGAAGTGACGTTTTGACGTCACTTCCGCCCAGCAGAGCTGTGGGGGACGGGTGGGGGCGATTTTTCCCTCACTCGTATCCCAACACAGCCAGCAAGAGGACCCGATCGCCTCCGCCGTTACCGACGGCTCCGGTAAGCGGCGGTCTCCCGCCACCGATAACGGCGATCTTGCGGCGAATCCGCCGCTGGGACCGCCATTATCTGTACAGCACTGCCCATGGAAAAGATGGATATCTCGGTTGTGGCAGCAGCTGCTGCCGTTACCGAGATTCCATCTTTAAAGTCATGACGTATTTTGACTATGACACCATGGGCAAGTGGTTAAACTCTTTCAGATAGCAGTTGGTGAGGGGGTGATACAACATCTCCTCATCGACTGTCTAGTGATTTCTAAAGAGCTTTCTGATTGTATATTGTTCTTCAGAGACCAAAGCAAGTGTAAATTAACCCTTAAAGTGCCCTGTGCTTGCTCAGTAAGGACTAAACCAGGGCTACCCAACTTATTGAAGAGCCACTTAAAGCGGAGCTCCACCCGCATTTTTTTTTTTTTTTTTCAAAGTCGGCAGCTACTAACAGTGTAGCTGCTGACTTTGAATAAGGGCACATACCTGTCCTAGGCACCCGCGCTGACGGCCCCCCCCCCCCCCCCCCCGATGCTGGTCCCACGATCGCTCCGGGTCCCGCGCCGCCATTCACACTATGGGAAACAGGCAGTGAAGCCTTACAGCTTCACTGCCCATTTCCTTCTTGCGCCTGCGTGAGTCTCATGCTGGCTTGTGAATGGGCGCGCTGCTCTCTGAGAACACACACAGTTCCCAGAAAGCAGCGTGCCCCATTCACAAGGAGAAGGACAAGAAGAAAAGACACCGCGGTGTGGAAGAGGCAGATTGCGGACTTCCGCATAGCAACAGGTATTTCGGGTGAGTATTTATTTTATTTATTTTTTCACGTTTTTTTTAATTTATTTTTTTAAGACTTTTGGCCAAATGTGGTTTTCCTGGGTGGAACTCCACTTTAAGTGACTTGGTAAACATTCGTGGGCCACAATAAGCGGAGCGGGCGGATGACAGATCTGTGTCCACTCTGCATATGCAGAGCAGACAAGGACCACTCTACGGGCCCTCCAATCCTACCCATCTAGACGGAAGGGGGTGGATCCCCTTCTGGTTTTTTTGGCGGATTGTATTGGAGGTAGACACAAATTCGTTTACATCTGCCGCTTTATAGAGGTGAATGGAGGATTCAATTGGGTCCGCCTTAAAAAACGACAGGTGGACCCGAGCAGTCTGATCGTGTGAAAGGGGCCTAAGGCTGCTTTCACACTAATGCGCTCTGCACCGTGGGTGCAGCACACTGCACCTGTGGCTTTCCTATGAGTTATCTGCACTTTGCCATAGAATTCTGAAGGTGTCCCAAATCTGCAGGTGATAACAAAAGTCTGTAGCTCAGTCCAGGTAACCAGACTGAAAAGCGCACAGGCCCCATTTAAAATTTGCACTGCAACCAGCCGGCATATTTATGAACTGCCACCATTAATAGCTGATCAGGTTCACATGTTATGTGAATCAGATGCAGGGTTAGGATCGATATTGTATCTATATTTGTTGTATATCCTGTTTTTCCATTATTCCCTTATGACCATGTTCAGGATTTTTACTTAAATTTACTCTTCAATAAACAATTCTTTTATCAACATTATTTTTCTTTTTTTTTTGCTAGTGCTTTTAATTCCCTCCCCTAGGGGTTTACTCTTTTTTGTTTCTTCTTGCGATTCAGATGCAATTCAAAATGCATTCGATTTGCATATATGTGAGCCTAGCCTAAATCCTCAAGTTATCAGTCGCCAAAGCCCAACACAGCAGCTTCCAATCCCATCCTTCTGACATCAATGATCTGGCCTTTTCTGTTAGGTCAGCTATTGGGCCATTCTAAATAATATATTTACATGCAAATCAAGAGGTAATGTACAGTATCTGCCATTGTATGTCTTTGTTTATGGACTTCCACATATACCAGTGACACAAGTGCTGCAGGAGAAGGTTTATATTTTGTGGTCAATATGTTATCATAAACAAGCGTGCGCACAGGGTGTGTCAGGGCACAAACTAAACACCCCATTTTTTTTTACTTTTACCTACAGTTAAGCCTATAATAAGGCTGAAGCCGCGTACATACGACCATTTTTAATGTCCTAGAAAATACTATGTTTTTCTTGACGTGATTCTTATCAAGCCTGCCTTGCATACACACGATTGTGAAAAAAAAAAAATGCTCGAGCAAAGAGCAGTGATGTACAACAGGTACGACAGCACTATAAAGGGGAAGTTCTGTTCGGATGGCGCCACCCTTTGGGCTGCTTTTGCTCATTTTGTGTTAGTAAAAGTTTGGTGAGAGACGGTTCGCGCTTTTCAGTCTTTGTGCTTTTTAGTCTGTTACAGCGTGATGAATGTGCAATCTCCATTACAAACGCTAGTTTTACCAGAACGAGTGCCTGTCGTCAAAGCCTACACATGACCGTTTTTCACGACGTGAAAAACAACGAGAAAAATTAGAGAATGTTCTAAATTTTTAATGGCTATTTTTCACGTTGAGAAAAAATGCTCTGGAGCCCACACACGATCGTTTTTAATGACCATTTAAAAAAAACGATTTTTTCTCGTCATGAAAAACTGTTGTGTGTGCGCAGCATTACCTGTAGGTAAAAAAAAAATTCCCCTCGCAATGAGTCGCTGACTGCAGCGGCGCATGCACATAGGGGATTCTTGGCTGAAGGCATGCGCGGGAGTGACGACATCGCAGGTCCAGCCACTCGCATCGCTGGAACCGCGATACCCAGAAGACACGACGAGGGAAAATGTAATCTCGTGGACCGGCAGAGATACCGACGCCTCGTTCTAAAGTAAGTATTTCATAATGAGCTAGTATGCGATGCCTTTTGCCTTACAGGTGGAAAAAAATATTTTTTTTGACTATACAACCGCTTTAAAACACACACACACACACCAATGTGTGTTTGAGCTTTGTGGTGCACACCCTAATGCAATAGGCTGCTCACACAGCTATGATCATAAATAATATATCATGGATGAAAAATACATTTTATTTCACTACAGCATAAAAGGATAATGAGATTTTACCATTTACATGTGGGTTACTTTAATGTCAACTCCAGTTAAAAAAACAAAAAAACAATATTGAGAAAAGGTTAAAACTCTCTACAGGTTTATTGTACTATCTGCAACTCCAGAACACAGATGGAAATAAAAACATGACACGGGCTCTAACCCCACCCTACTGTGCAAAAAAACTGCTTTTGTTGATGTCTCTTTTCCTTCTGGAGACATTTTCCATCATTTTCTTTGCTTTTGTCACCTGGACAGGAGGTGAAGTGGAATCCACCTGATGGGGACACAAACCCAACACAGTTCATAACCCTTCTTCACTCTATCTAAAATATAACAAAAAAGATTTGCCTTAAGTTGGCCTTTTAAATCTGTTCATGGAATTTCAATTTATAATGTGCAGACATGACCCTGCCTGTGAACATGTTCCCAGCGCCTGGCAGACAGCCTAAAAACTTAACAATGGAGACAGAACAGTTTGCTGCGGCACAACAGACCTTATACATGGACACCTACATTTCTGGGTGTTGGCTGCTCTGGAAAGTGGCCAAGCATATTAAACATATATATTTACAGGGAGTGCAGAATTATTAGGCAAGTTGTATTTTTGAGGATTCATTTTATTATTGAACAACAACCATGTTCTCAATGAACCCAAAAAACTCATTAATATCAAAGCTGAATATTTTTGGAAGTAGTTTTTAGTTTGTTCTTAGTTTTAGCTATTTTAGGGGGATATCTGTGTGTGCAGGTGACTATTACTGTGCATAATTATTAGGCAACTTAACAAAAAGCAAATATATACCCATTTCAATTATTTATTTTTACCAGTGAAACCAATATAACATCTCAACATTCACAAATATACATTTCTGACATTCAAAAACAAAACAAAAACAAATCAGTGACCAATATAGCCACCTTTCTTTGCAAGGACACTCATGCAGCCTGCCATCCATCGATTCTGTCAGTGTTTTGATCTGTTCACCATCAACATTGCGTGCAGCAGCAACCACAGCCTCCCAGACACTGTTCAGAGAGGTGTACTGTTTTCCCTCCTTGTAAATCTCACATTTGATGATGGACCACAGGTTCTCAATGGGGTTCAGATCAGGTGAACAAGGAGGCCATGTCATTAGTTTTTCTTCTTTTATACCCTTTCTTGCCAGCCACGCTGTGGAGTACTTGGACGCGTGTGATGGAGCATTGTCCTGCATGAAAATCATGTTTTTCTTGAAGGATGCAGACTTCTTCCTGTACCACTGCTTGAAGAAGGTGTCTTCCAGAAACTGGCAGTAGGACTGGGAGTTGAGCTTGACTCCATCCTCAACCCGAAAAGGCCCCACAAGCTCATCTTTGATGATACCAGCCCAAACCAGTACTCCACCTCCACCTTGCTGGCGTCTGAGTCGGACTGGAGCTCTCTGCCCTTTACCAATCCAGCCACGGGCCCATCCATCTGGCCCATCAAGACTCACTCTCATTTCATCAGTCCATAAAACCTTAGAAAAATCAGTCTTGAGATATTTCTTGGCCCAGTCTTGACGTTTCAGCTTGTGTGTCTTGTTCAGTGGTGGTCGTCTTTCAGCCTTTCTTACCTTGGCCATGTCTCTGAGTATTGCACACCTTGTGCTTTTGGGCACTCCAGTGATGTTGCAGCTCTGAAATATGGCCAAACTGGTGGCAAGTGGCATCTTGGCAGCTGCATGCTTGACTTTTCTCAGTTCATGGCCAGTTATTTTGCGCCTTGGTTTTTCCACACGCTTCTTGTGACCCTGTTGACTATTTTGAATGAAACGCTTGATTGTTCGATGATCACGCTTCAGAAGCTTTGCAATTTTAAGAATGCTGCATCCCTCTGCAAGATATCTCACTATTTTTGACTTTTCTGAGCCTGTCAAGTCCTTCTTTTGACCCATTTTGCCAAATGAAAGAAAGTTGCCTAATAATTATGCACACCTGATATAGGGTTCTGATGTCATTAGACCACACCCCTTCTCATTACAGAGATGCACATCACCTAATAGGCTTAATTGGTAGTAGGCTTTCGAGCATCTACAGCTTGGAGTAAGACAACATGCATAAAGAGGATGATGTGGTCAAAATACTCATTTGCCTAATAATTCTGCACTCCCTGTATATACTGTACACATTCCACATCAACAACCTTTACCTTTATAGAATGTTTTTATTTGCAATGACAGTTCTCTACAGTCTTTGGAGGAACATAAGGTTAAAATTGTTTTAGATTAAACTTTCAGGAGTTTTTTTTTACAAAGGTTAGCACCCCGCTAAAACCTTTGTAAAAAAAACCTCCTGAAGGTTTAACCTAAAACAATTTTCACCTTATGTTCCTCCAAAGACTGTAGAGAACTGTCATTGCAAGTTCTTGAGGAAGTCCCACATGCTGTTTTACAACTTCTGTTAATTTTTTTTTTTTTATTTTTTTTTTTACTTACCTGCAATAATGGAAGGCATGTTGTCATGAAAGCTCTTTTCCATGTGCAGCGACACGCTCATAATTACACATTCTCTACTGGGAAATGTAATCCCTGAGCACAAAAAAGTGATGAGTGTAAGCTACTACTACCTGGCTACTAACAGTGTAGTCAGACCAAGGAGGTTGGGGTGGTCTTGTGATGGCAGCAACGATGATCAAAAGTAGTTTATGGGTCGAAAAATTACTAACTCTCTAGGAAGGGAATTAAGGACCTTGCAGCAGGCCTAGCATCAGATATCATTTCCATTTTAGGCTTCATGCACATTTAGCTTAAAAATCACTGCTTCTACAGAGTTTTGTGTTTTGCGTTCTGCCTGTAGAAGCAGCTCAATATTATGCTATATATCCATGCACATTAGGACAATTGGAGGCATATTTTAAGCTCAGCTTTTAAAGGCAGGGGAAAAAAAATTCTGGTTTGTGTTTTATAAGCTTTTTCTAAAAAAAAAAAAAAAAGCTCTATATGAGTGTTTTTTTCTGCCAAGGGAACTGACATTTTTCCCTCGTTTCCACTGAGCGGATCGGTTCGGTACGGTACGCTATTTTGGGTGTTTCCATTATGAAAGCGTGCCGTAAAACCGAAACATACCGCACCAGCAAGGGTCCTGCTTCAGATGAGGGACCAGAGAGAGTGGAACGGTTTGGTTAGGGCGGACCTACACATGCATCTCACTGATTGGTGGATGCGCTAGGAATTTTTTCTAAACCCCGAATGGTCCCTCACGGTCCGATTTGCAGTGGAAACGCTCACGCGATTAGACCGGTCCCATCCGAACCGCTCCAAAATTACTGATCCCGAACCGATCCGTGCAGTGGAAACGAGGCATTTGTTAAGCCCAGTGAGCATGGAGCCTTAGGCCTGATTCACACATTTGCAGTTTTAGTGCTTTTTGCATTTTGCAGATTAGCACTACAGTCCATTTAACATGGTTTCCTATGGAACACGTTCTGTAGTGCAAGTCTACAAAATTCAAAAAGCCCTAAAAATGCTGTTTTCCTGACATGCAAAAACCCAACGTTTTTCCCGACGTGATTCCTCTCAAGCCTGCCTTGCATACACATGTTCAGTCTAAAAACCGCTCGACCAAAGCCCGGTGACGTCCAACACGTACAACAGCACTATAAAGGGGACGTTTCATTCAAATGGCGTCACCCTTTGGGCTGCTTTTGCTGATCCTCATGTTAGTAGAAGTTTGGTGAGAGATGATTCGCGCTTTTCAGCCTTGTGCTTTTCAGTCCGTTACAGCAATGTTCCCCAACCCCTGGGCCGCGGACCGGTACCAGTCCCAGAGGTGTATTTAGGTTTTGTGCTGCCCTAGGCCTGACTAAACTCGTGCACCCCCTAATTTAAATATGACCCACCCCTTCCTGTCACGGCCACACCCTGTGTTGTTTAAGAACCGCCCTGAAATTTTCGAGTGAGGACACTAGTTCTGAGGGCATGGGGAGGGGGGCAATGGATTCCCTTAATTTACTTAGATTTCCTCTTACTTCCTGGTTGCCCATAGAGCAGGAAGTGAAGGGAAATCTTCACGATGGAACAGGGATGGTAAAAAATAAACTGACAGGGGCTCTAACCCTCCCTTACTCTATCCAAAATGGAAAAAAAGTGTTGCCTATATTTCTACTTTAAGTAGATGGTGCAGCAGAAACATATAGCACAGTGAGGAAGGTTTGTGGTCCAGGATGATAAAACAGTCAGAATTGGAAGCGCCCCCCCACAGTTGCGGAATGTCGGCTGCCCGCATACCAGAAACAGCGCGGCCGCTTTATGGGGGCGCTAGGCTAATTTTCCTAACAGTGTAGTGCAAGTCGGCGGGGACTCTTTTCGTGCTGCCCCCCTGCAAAGTGCTGCCCTAGGCCTGGGCCTTGCGGGGGTTCACCCTATAAAAAATTTCTAACATTACATCCAGCCCAGTTCTGCTAATACAATTACACTGACCTTTTAATTGACATGCTAAACGACGTCGCATACAGCGCGTCACGACTTTCCGAAAGAAGCCAAACGCCGGTGCGCAGGCGCCGAATAGAGCCAAGCCGACCCGAGCTTCTTTCGGCAAGTCGGATAAACGCTATCTACGTCAGTAAAAAAAAAAAAAAAAGGTCAGCGTAATTGTGTTAATTAGCAGACCTGGGCTGGATGTAATGTTAGAAATTTTTATAGAGTGAACCCCCGCTTTAAAGTTCCTCTAAATGTAGAGATGTTCCTGTAAATGTAAAATAAATGCACAACTAATAACCATTATATATAAGTAAAATAAATGAATAATAATATGTAATAATACATAATAATTAACCTTTAAAAAAATACATTTATTAATAATACTAATAATAAAAGAACAATAAACACCCAAACGCGAACAAAAAAAACATTATTAGTATTTATTTTGAAGGCATGTTTAAATACAATTAAATTAAAATTATTAAATCAAAACAAGCGGGCCACGAAAAAATTATCAAACGTTTACCGGTCCGCGGCGATAAAAAGGTTCGGGAGCACTGCATTACAGCATGATGAATGTGCTATCTCCATTACAAATGCTAGTTTTACCAGAACGAGCGCTCCTGTCTCATACTTGATTCTGAGCATGCACGTTTTTTCCCCCTCGGAAAAGCATACACACGACGGGAAAACATAGAGCAGGCTCTTATTTTTTGGCGGGCAGTTTTCTCGTCGGGAAAACTGCTATGTAGCATACACACAACTTGTTTTCCTCGACCAATCTAAAAAATGGCAGTTTTCTCGTCCCCTTGGGAGTGATCTGGGTGGATCCCAAGTCGAGATCTCTCTAGAGCCTGGACCAGACCTGTGGTGTCAACTGGCAGCGCATTTTAGCAGGTCACAGGACTGCAGAAGTGCAGTTCTGGGACCCACAGGAGAAGTAGGACTAAAAGAACTTTAGCCCTACTTCTCCTTTAAAGCATGTGCACATGGGTTTAATCAAACTTTAGGTGCAACCTTTTTACCTCACGCATCACTGTAACACTTCTGGGTATTTTTTCTACCTCTCAAAGAGATCACAGTACTCCCACTGTAATGCCTTCCCTCCCATTCTCTCCTTAAGAACCAAGCCATCTTTGTTTAGCCATTATCCAGGGTCACCATTTACTTCCAGCCCTCACTGGGACTTCTTACAAAGTCACATTGTACAGTCTTAATTGATGGAGAAGATGGGGCTTAATCTGGTCATTCACGATGCAGATTTCAGCTGGTTTCTGATGAACTTGCTGAAATTCACTTCATGGGTGGCCCTGTCACCACTGTCCCACCCAACATTTTTCAAATGTAAATTTGAAGAAGCCAGATAGAAAATCTGGTAAAGCTGTGGTTCTCTTTTGCCCAGCTCCCAGTGGTGGTGCTAAACCTGGGGTTAACATATCACTGAGAAAGTTGCTGTAGAAGTGTGCTTTGCTCCAGAGATATATTGGCTTTTGGGAGCTGGCAATGGCAGCCCCAGTCGGTGGATGGGGAGCCTTAGGTGCCAGAGCAACTTGCTGTCACAACAGGCTCTTATTTAATAAATAAAATCACAGTGCAGTGTGTAAAGTTAAAAAGCCCCAAAGAATCAGTCTTTACTGTTTTGATGATAGTAACCTAAAAATCTAAATTTTTTTACCCACCTTATGCTAAACCTTCTAATTACCACATCATCTGCTAGTAAAAGTCCACAGTGCAACTGGTTTAGGGGGTTCTGTCAAGTTCCCCAAAACTATCCACAACTGGGCAGTTCATGGCAAGGCATTCTTTCTTACAGAGTACTCTTGGTGACAGCAGTATTTGACATACCAAAATAGACAGTAATGGTCCAAGAAAGGACTGAAAAATAATCATGGGTACTTTCTTGCTACACATTTGAACATCTTGTGCCGTAGACTTCACTTTTTCTAAACTGTGCACATCGTCTATGTACTTTGCACTTCTAACTGAATAAACGTACCCCCAACATGATAGTCCCTGGGTCATTGTGACATCCGACAAAATTGGATTTTTGTCCTAATTGATTTGTCCGGTCACACCCATAGCATACACACAGTCAGACTTTTCTGCAAACTTTTCTAAAACGTTCCCATTATCACATGGTTTTTCTGCTCTTTACCGCCACCCTTTGGTTAACTTCTGCTATTGTTGGTTGATTTTAACATTGGTTCTGAGCATGCGGATTTGCACTTTGTACAAAAGTTAGTTGCCTTGCTGTACACACGGTCACACAAGGCACCATCGGACTTTTGTTGCCGAAAAGTTGGTCCGTTCGCAGACCCAACTTTTTGTCGAATGAAACCCGAAAAAGTTGGTCTGATGGAACGTACACACGGTCGGACAAATTTGAAAAGTTGCAGATTTTGAAGTTGGTTGGCCAAAAGTCCGACCGTGTGTATGGGGCTTAAGTCACTTTTGTGGTCAAGACACTTGTCTTTTTTAGATCATCTAACAAGACCAGTGCATAAAAGAGCGAATTAAAGTCTTGGATAGGTATCCATTTTGTGTTTATAAAGCAGACCCCCACGACCATTATTTGTATGTAATATGGACACATTTTAAGAAAATCGAATAGACTTTAAAAAAAATATGCATTCAAGGTATTAGTAGGACTTTCAATTTCTCATTTTGCTTTCATGTGTAGCCTGTCCCTCCAGTTTCTCAGTATGTTGTAGCTGTGCAGGTCTGAGTCAGTGTTGGCACTGCTTATAAAATTTAGACTATCAGTTAGCATGATATATTAGGGGGGTGTAGGGTACTGAAGTGTATATTGGCTACACTATAAGGAAAGAGAAGGATGGTTTATGTGGATGTATTTAGCATTTTTTGCAGCAACTTGTTTTAAAATAGTGATTTTCTTTTCCATAGGACTGACTGTAGTTATTATTATTATACAGGATTTATATAGTGCCAACAGTTTGGGCAGCGCTTTACAGCATGGGGGTAGACAGTACAGTTACAATACCTTTTAAATACAGAAGTAGTCAGAGGGCCCTGCTCGTTCTTTGGTATAATCAATCCATAACAATTGTGCAGTGGATTTACCTCATGAGAAACAGTTATGAAATAGTTTAAGTCTTCTTCACTATCTGTCATTGCTCATTTCACCTAAAAATTATATTTGAAGTAAAGTAATAAATTAATAAAAATGTAAAGATTTGCTATGCCTAGGGAAATTTTAAAAATGGTAAAGTTAGACCAAACCCTCCTATCCTTAACAGCCAAGGAAGCGGCCATCTTAGCCTTGGTTTTATCTGCAGTTTCCATGGCGGTGCACATGTGATTAGCTATGACAACATCAATTTGATGGCTTAACCTCTTAGCACCAGCCCTTTAAGAGGTTTACGACGATGGGAGTCGGGGATTAAGACCACATGACCATAGCAAGGGAGCACTCAACAGGGGGTAGGAGCCCAGAGCGCCGGCAGGGGACCCTAGAAGAGTAGGATTGGGGCTAGGTAATTAAAACATTTCTGTTATTTGAAAAAAAATCTTCCTTTAACCACTTAAGGACCGCCTACTGCACATTTACGTCGGCAGAATGGCACGGCTGGGCACATCAACGTATATATACGTTGATTTTAGTACCCAGCCGTGACCCGGTCCGACGCTCCAGGACCGGGACCGCGGGATTCGCGGACCCGATCGCCGCTGCAGTGCGGCGATCCGTCCCTGGAGCGGAAGAACGGGGTGCTTCTCTGTGGCCGTAGCATCGATCGCGTCATCCCTGTAATAGGGGGATGCGATCGATGATGTCACACCTACAGCCACACCCCCCTACAGTTGTAAACACAACACATAAGTCACACATCCCCTACAGCGCCACCTGTGGTTAACTCCCAAACTGCAACTGTCATTTCCACAGTAAACAATGCAATTTAAATGCATTTTTTGCTGTGAAAATGACAATTGTCCCAAAAATGTGTCAAAATTGTCCGAAGTGTCCGCCATATTGTCGCAGTCACGAAAAAAATCGCTGATCGCCGCTATTAGTAGTAAAAAAAAATAATAATAAAAATGCAATAAAACTATCCCTTATTTTGTAAACGCTATAAATTTTGCGAAAACCAACCGATAAACGCTGATTGCGATTTTTTTTTTACCAAAAATACGTAGAAGAATACGTATCGGCCTAAACTGAGGAAAAAAAATGTTTTTTTAATATTTTTGGGGGATATTTATTATAGCAAAAAGTAAAAAATATTGCATTTTTTTTAAAATTGTCGCTCTATTTTTGTTTATAGCGCAAAAAATAAAAACCGCAGAGGTGATCAAATAGCACCAAAAGAAAGCTCTATTTGTGGGGGAAAAAGGACGCCAATTTTGTTTGGGAGCCACGTCGCACGACCGCGCAATTGTCAGTTAAAACGACGCAGTGCCGAATCGCAAAAAGGGGCAAGGTCTTTTACCTGCATTTTGGTCCGGGTCTTAAGTGGTTAAAGTATCACTTTTGTTGAGAGCGAACATAGTTTTTGTTTTTTTTACGAAAGGCAAATCCACTTTGCACTACAAGTACACCTGAAAGTGCAGTCCCTGTAGATTTGAGGGGGACATGCAAGAAAAATAAAAAAACATTTTTGCATGCTCATGATTGGATGACAAAATCAGCAGAGCTTTCCCTCATTTCAGAGCTTCCTTTAAGATCTACAGCGACTGCACTTACAAGTGCACTTGTAGTGCAGAGTGTATTTCCCTTTAGTAAATCAACCCCATAATCTAACTAGTAATGGTAACTGTTAAATAAGTGATTTTAGTTGCACTTTAATAATTCCTAAGCAATACCATGAAAAATGTTGAGAAATGGTCTAGAATTCCTCTCAAAATAGCACAGTTCTTTCTGGTATGTGACTAGGGCTAAGCACTTCTCTGCCCACAGCACCCTGGCTGTATATTTGCAATGTATGATCTAAACCACTGCTGCCTCTGGACTGAGATATGGTGATTTCACTACTGTGCTTCTCTTGTCTTCTTTCTGGACTCAGACTTTGACATGAGTAAGCAAAAGCCCTTAATCTACCAAGACAGAGACACTGTGCAGAATGAGGCATAGTAAGTCACTAATGGGGAAAACATGGAGACCATAGGCAATGCTGGTGACTAGTCTATTGTCCTTTGCCAGCTTTTTTGGGGGTACTGCTTCCAGAGTACAGTTCCTCTTTAAAAATGAAGACAAATGGATCAGTGACTTCCTAATGGTCTTATGCCGCGTACACACGATCACTTTTTGTGATGAAAAAAAGACGACGTTTCAAGTGATGAAACAAAACGACGTTTTTCAAACTTCATTTTCCAAAACGGCGTTGCATACACACCATCGTTTTTCCAAAATGCTCTAGCAAAGCGTGGTGACGTACACCACGTTTGACGGCACTCTGTTCCATTGAAGCTCCGTCTCATAACTTGCCTCTGAGCATGCGCGGCTTTAAAAACGTTGTTTTCAACATCGTTTTGCCCACACACCATCACTTTTTATGACACAAAAAACAACGTTTTGAAAAGCCACACAAAAAATTCAAGCATGTTCGAATTTTTTTTTGGTCGTTTTTTTGAAGACATAAAACGACGTTTTGCCCACACACAGTGATTTTAAATTATGTTTTTGAAAACGTCGTTTTTTTTCATCACAAAAAGTGATAGTGTGTACGCAGCATAAGTGGTGCAAAAGAGAGATCTCTTGGTTGTGTTCCCAGCAATTCCAGAGATTGATATGCTTCTACCAACCTTAGTGGAATGACCATTTGAAATGGCTATGATAAGATCCCTGATTTTTATTGGGAGAGGATGATCAATCAGAAGGTAAAGCTAGGCCCTGAATTTCTGCAGGACTGGTTAAACAGATGCAATAGTCCGGGTCTTTTGGGGAAAGAGCTAGGGATTAATATTTATAAAACTCCTCTAATGTGTATGTCCATAAATGTTCATAAATATGTTAGATCTGCTCAAGGTTTGTGACAGTTCCCACATTCCATTTAGTTGCTATCAACATTTTTAGCTTTTTTTAATGTTTGCCAAGTTTCTGTTTTCATTGGAGGATATTCCCAAGCCTGTATTCTTCCTTCATTACACAGTTACTAGCTGCATCCACATTTAAAAAGCTCTGTTTCTGTTTTACTGAATAACTACAGTTATAAATATATTTGTAAATTTTTAAAGTTAAGAGGTAGAGGGGCGGGTTGGAGGGATGGGGGCGGGTCGTGGGCTGGAGGGTGAGATGGGGATCCCTGGTTGGACAATTTAGACGTTAAAAGGATGGGATACAAGAGTAGTAAGAGGGTGTTGGGTATTCTACATATGCCAATTTATATTTTGTTTCTGTGTACTTTTTGATAAAATCAAATAAAGAAATTAAAAAAAAATATATACCTACAGGCGACTCCTACTTACAAACGGAGGGAGACAACAGGAAGTGAAAGAAAATCTACTCCTAGGAAAGGAAACTCTCTCCTGTAAGGGTTAATATGGGGAAATGAGCTAAAGTGATAGTAGTGACAATTAGAATGACATATTCTATAAAATATTAGTTCTGTTTAGTGTCCCTAGCAGTGGCCACTACATATCTTTGTGTGCCCAGCAGTAATCAGTACAGATCTTAGTGTCCCCATCAGTGGCTAGTATTGACCTCAGTATCCCCGGCTGTGACCAGCAGGTCTGTTTTCTCAGCAGTTCCCAGTTCAACGTCCAGGTGGCCCAGCACAAATTTTGCATGGTGGAGTCAGGAGGAACTCCCAGCAGAATTACTTTTTCATTGGAATGAGTGAGGGGAGGCTATAACTGCTTTAGTGACTGAGCCAGAGTAAGCTCCCGACAGCACAGAGACCAGACTCAAAAGCCGACGTCTCTGAGTAAAATCTAGAAAAGTTCCCAAGTATGCTTATAGGGAGCATCTAGAAATGCAACATATGCTAAGCATAAATAGATGTAGCACCCTGATGTTTTGGCAGGGTGGCTATTAAATGTATCTGTCAACTGATAGTTGCCTTGGCCAATTGATAGGTGGTCAATTGATTTCACCCTAATTCTGGAATTGCTGCACTTTTGTCACTAGATATCCGGGTACCTGGTGGCAATAGATAAGACAAGGGCATTGCAAGGTCAGATTAGGAATGAATGCGGAGTCTCAGCTAATGGGCAGGGATTTTCTTGGGTCCCTTGGCCTGTTGGTAGAACCTATTTATTATGGTGGAGTCAGGTGATCAGGGTTTTCTGTGCCACCTGGATGGCTGTCTGGGTGGACATGTGTCATATTGCCCCGGGGCTGCTAGGCCAAAGGGCCTATGCTAGGGACATCTGGCTGCTAGGCTATCTCGTGGCATATCCAGATGTATTGCAGGGTTGGGACTGCGGTCTTGTAGTCCGACCTGGGGCAACGGTTCTGCCGGCCGGCATACCAGTCATGGAAGGAGGTAGAGGGGAAGCTGTCACCACTAAAGGGACCATCCACTTTGCTACCGGAGACCATTGTGAGTAAGCTGAGGCCAGTACCAGAGCAGTCTTCTCGCCAGCCGGGGACGGTGAAGAAGTGGGAAAACTTCAGCAAGTGCCAAGTCAGGGACCGAGTGAGACAGCAGAGGTGATGGTTGTGGAGTGCCAAGCCAGGGACTTGTCAGCAGGGGTGAAGCTTGAGGAATATCTGCGAGTGCCAAGCCAGGGACCCAGCGGTGAAGCGGGGGTAATGCTTGAGGAAGATACTGAGTGCTAGATTGGAAGAGCTCAGGGGATCCAGTGGCAGTGGATCGGTAAGTCTAGTGAAAGACTGAGAGCTTGGTGGAGTGAAGTTCTACAATAGGGATTGTAGAAGAAGTGAGTTCATTGCAACCTTTGTTAGAAACTGTTACAAGACTATGGGGTTGCCATAGGAGACAGTGTTCCTACTCATGCAGATGTGGTGTCTGGCTAGATACCTTTCCCTGCATGGCTGTCTGCCTATAGAAGTCTCGGTGTTTGTTAATTAACATTGCATCTACTTAAGGTTGTCTTGGCCCCAACTCTCCCTCCCACAGTTCTGTTTAACCGCTTAACGACCGACGCATGTAAATATACGTCCACAGAATGGCACGTACAGGCAGATGGATGTACCGGCACGTCCCTGCCTAGAAGTGGGTCGGGGATCCGATAAGAACCCCCACCGGTACATGCAGCGGTCGGTAAGCCTCTGGGAGCGATCCGGAATGAGGGGGCGGCTGTTCGTTTCTGTCTGCCCCCTCGTGATCGCTCCGAGCGAATCCGCTTTCCCCTCTGCCCGCCCTCTGCCTGTGTAATGTAAACACAGGCAGAGGAAGTGATGTCACCTCTCCTCTCGGCGGTCTTTTTGTTCCGACGAGAGGGGATAAGACATCACAAGTAAGTTGCACCTAACACTACACTGACACCAGTACACATAGGCACACTTAACCCCCTCAGATCAGCCCCCTGTCACAGTGTCACTGATTGCAGTGATCATATATTTACTGATCACTGCATTTAGTGTCAGTGTGACAGTTAAAAGTTGCAGGGCAGTTAGTCTTAGGCCCCTTTAGGTCCAAGGTAGCCCCCTACCCCCCCTAATAAAGGTTTAACCCCTTGATCACTGCCCTAGTTAACCCTTTCACCCCCTATTGCCAGTGTCACTAAGCGATCGGTTTTCTGATCGCTGTATTAGTGTCACTGTTGCCGCTAGGTAGCTAGTTTTTTTTTATATTGCGATTTTTTTTTTTTTTTTTTAACTAAAGACATGTGGCTGAATACATTTTGGCCTAAATGTTTGACTAAAATTAAATTTATTCGATCTTTCTTATAACAAAAAGTAGAAAATATAATTTTTTTCCAAATTCTCTGTATTTTTCTGTTTATATCGCAAAAAATAAAAATCGCAGAGGCAATCAAATACCATCAAAAGAAAGCTCTATTTGTGGGAAGAAAAGGGCGCAAATTTCCTTTTGGTACAACATTGCATGACCGCGCAATTACCAGTTAAAGCAGCACAGTGCCAAATTGTAAAAACACCTTTGGGCATTTAGCAGCATATTGGTCCGGGGCTTAAGTGGTTAAGAGACAATAAATCTCTTTGCATTCAAGAAGTGTCTGGTGCCCATCAATCCACCTTGCGTTACACACACTATGCCTCGTAACCCACTCTAAAAACAGAAGGATGTCAGCTGTCCCTACCTCTGGAGATCACTATTAGGCCTAGAGAGGCCTGGGACTTGGCTACACAGATATACCTTTTGTCTTGAATAGTTAGGGATAAAGTAAAGCTGTACCTGAAAACCTGCAGTGCAAGGACCTACCTGCTTCATTTCTCCTGTGGATCTGTTCTTTATCCACCTTTTTTACTGCTTGTTGAAAATACTCTTACCAGTGAAAGGAGGGGCAGCTCTTCAATTCGGAATCAAGGACCTTCTTCTCAATCAAGATGGCTGCCTCCATACAGAGACACGGTGCAGCAAAAGGCATAGTAAGTCAGTAATAAGAAAAAGATCAACTGCACAGAGCCCACGGGCAATACTGGTGACTTGTCTGTTGCCCTCTGCTTGCTTTTTGAGTGCAGCTTTTACAGCAAAAGACCTGCATAAAGGTTATCAAAGCCAAATATTATTTGTCTTTTTTTTTAACTGGCTTTTTCAGTCCTTAGTAACAGGTTATTGACCCCTAGTAATTTGCTAAGGTGCACATTAGAGGTGAATTGGGAAGGAACCACTGCCTTGGTTCAACACCCTATGGGCAAGTTTTAAACCAACATTGATGAAGCGTGGGTTGTTTTATTAGGATTTCCCTTTTAAGGGGTTGTAAAGCTTTGTGTTTTTTCACCTTAATGCATCCTATGCATTAAGGTGAAAAAACACCTTGCACCCCCAGGCCCCCGGTTTACTTACCTGAGCCCCGAATCTCTGTGGGCGGGATCCTTCATTGCTTTCGCCTAGCTCTTGTGGGCTCTTCATTGAATGATTGATAGCAGCGCAGCCATTGGCTCCTGCTGTTGTCAATTAAATCAATGACGTTGTGCGACAGGGCCGAGTGATAAACTCGCCGGCTATGGCCGCAAGCTAACCCCCTTGGGAGAGTGCTTACCAGAGGGGGTTGGTTCTTGTGGGGAGGAGCAGAGACAGCCGCCGAGGGACCCCAGAAGACGGGGACCAGGGCCACTGTTCAAAACGAACTGCACAGTGTAGGTAAGTATGATATGTTTGTTATTAAATTTTTTTTTTTTTTAAAAACCTTTGAAACCCCCTTTAAGCTATTCAGCGTATGCAGTATTTTCATAACTGCAGTTTTCCATTAAATTATTAAATTGTTAAAAGTAAACCTTTACAGACCAAAGTTTAGATTCCGCCTTTAAGGACATAACTTTGATCATTTGATTTGCCCGTCGGATCCTTGCTTAAAAACATTTTCAGATCCTGATCGGAAACAAGCATTCAAACCTGGAAAGTCATGTTAGAGTCACAGCTGCTAGTTTGCATACTTGTTCTAGGTTGATCACTTGGAACGTACTGGAGGCGCTGATTCAACACAACACCCAGAAAACCTTGTAGCAGCCTCAATGATTATTTTTGTACAGCCCTTTTAAGTCTTTACCAGTTCAAGGAGTTTCTTTAGAAGAGAACTCTAAGTCCCAAGTTCACAGTGATGCGATTTCAGATGTAAATTGGATCGTACAGAATTGCATGACCAGGAAAATAACATTGGTTCTTATAGAGTCTGTTCCCATAAATGCAGTGCAGCTTCGATTTGACTTTGGTAAAGGCTCCTATGCTTCTTTGGGGCAATGCAGTGAGATTCTGTGGTCCATAGACTGCAAGGGAGGTGCTTTCAATCGTCTGTCCTGTTGTCAAACAATTGCAGCAGGTTTTCTTCCCCAGCATAGGAATCACATCAAGTCGCACTGCAACTGCCCTGAAAATGGGATCAAAATTGCACGGCATTGGGCGTGGCCGGGATGTGAAAGAGAGAAGACGTGCGTTAGCTGAGCTCCGCTCTGACCCTAATCCTGACTACCTTTCAGCGCAGATTCCTACGTCCAGCATCCACTTGGCAGGCACCCTGGGGCGGAATAAGACACCCGGTACCCAGAGAGCCCCTCCGCTGTCGCCGGGCAGGCTCCGTTCGTCCTCGACGCCTGGAGCCCGGGCCGCGTCGGCCATATTGCCCACGAGGCTCCCAGCCCTAGAGATGTCTACTGACTTTCCAGCCCTGCCCAATCCATCGGCATCCCAAGCTGCTTCCCACACTGAACTCCTGGCGGCTATTAAGGAAGGCCGGGACTCTGTGGTGGTGAAGATAGATCACCTTGCGGCAGACGTGAGCCTTCTTAGACATGACATGGATAAATTTAGGGCCCGGTTCGCCGAGGCGGAGGGCCGCATCTCACAGCTGGAAGACTCTACCAGGGCTGACTCCAGGGACCTCCATGCCCTACAGTTACAGGTTAGAGCCCTGCAGGAGAAATCCATTGATACCGAGAATAGGCTCAGGAGGAATAATATCAGGGTCCTGGGCCTCCCGGAACGTGCGGAGGGCCCCAAGCCTGCAGAGTTTACTGAAACTTTTCTCATCTCGCTATTGGGCCTGCTGGAGATGCCGCCTACATTTGTGGTCGAGCGGGCTCACAGAGTTCCTCCCAAGCCTCTGGTCCCCGGGGCCCCACCGAGGCCTTTCCTGCTCCGTCTACTGAACTATCGTGACAGGGATCGAATCCTGGCGGCTGCCAGGGAAAAAAGGGATCTAACGTTTGAAGGAGCCAGGATTATGCTGTTCCCGGATTACTCTCCTGAGGTGCAGCGCCAACGCCGCTCCTTCACCGAGGTGAGAAGGTGTCTGCGAGACCAAGGCCTCAAATTTAGCCTGTTGTATCCCAGCAAGTTGCGGGTGATAGATGGAGACCGCACGCGCTTCTTCACCGATCCGGAGGCGGCTATGTCGTGGCTGGAGGCCCGCTGATGAGACTTACCTCGTGGCAAGTATCCCGGCTAAATTTCTATCTCTCTTCCTTGGACCACCCTTTCCTCTCCTTCCCGCATTGCTGTTTTTTTCTCTGTTGGCTTCTATTTTTTATTATTTTTTTCTCCTCTCCTTCCCTTTTTCGTTTTGCTGACGGGGGGATGGGACCCATTGGATGTCGCTGGGGTTGAATTCCCCCCTTGTCTTGCTGCTGGTGACTAATTCTACATTTTTCTTTTGTTCTACTGCACTACTACCACTGGCTTCTGAATGATGGTTGATCCTGACCCTGGTCCCTGTCCCTCCTGTTATACGGGGGGGGGGGGGGACATGTGCACATGTTCTCCGAGTGCTTCTTTCTACATTGTGGACTGAGATCCGGTCCCCCCCTCCCCCCCTTTTTTTTTTACTCCGGTTTTACCACTTTATTATCCCTGTTTGCTGGCTATGCTCCCCTACTGCGGCCTTCAACTCCAGGTAGTATTACCCCCCGCGCCCTGGCCTCTTTGCCTTGCCAAGGCCTGGAATCTGCCTCTACTGCGGCTCAGAGTTTGGTTGCACAGCGCGCGGATGTGGTGGCGCAGCACTCGGACCTCCAGGAACTGTGTCGCGGAGGAGTCGCAACACCCCCCCCCCCCCGTGCCTGAAGCTGTCCTGACTTACTTACCTTTTATTTTATTTTTTCGTTTCTTTTATTTTTTATTTTTTGGTTTTGCGCCCTGCCCCATCTGGGCATGGACATTGTCCGCAGGACTTTGTTGGATGTGGACAGCCCTGCGGCTACCGTGTAGGGCCCCCAGTTTAGGGGCTCATTTACACCTTCTACAGTTGACTGTTTGTTTTTGGGGAAAAACTATTCCCACCCCTCAGGCCGTTGCTAGAGGGATGGGACATAGTCGGATAGGCACCCGGTGCCTGGGACATTTGTTATTTTTTGTGTTTACTGTATGTGTTATGCTCAATGTCTTATACTTTATAGAGATGGTGATCTGCGCAAGTTCTGCTTACGTGACGTGTAGTGTACCTGGGGTCTTGCTGTTCCTGGGGTGTCTCGAGAGGCTCACAGAGTGGTATCCTCCCTTTTTTTCCCCACCCCCACTGCCTAATGGCTGACCGCCCTCCTGATTCATTTTCCATTCTCTCCTGGAATGTCAGGGGTCTCAATTCCAAATTTAAACGCGCCACCCTCTTTCAATACTTGAAGTCCCGCCCCGTACAACTCATCTTACTCCAGGAAACTCACCTCATGGGCAGCAAGACCCTGACCATTGAAAAAACCTTGGGTTCAGCGAGCCATACATGCCTCGTACTCCACATATGCCAGGGGGGTAACAATCCTAGTTCATAAAAATTTCCCCTGTGTAATTGAAGAAGTCCGTACGGACCCCTTGGGTAAATATGTGATACTGGTTTTCACGTTGTGGTCGCAGAGATATATTGTTGTTAATTTGTACATTCCTCCTCCCTTCTCCTCAGCCCTACTTTATGATGTTTTAGATAGGATTGCGCCCTTCTGCCCTGGGAGGTTTATGGTGATGGGGGACTTTAATGCCATCTTGTCCCATGAGCTAGACAGACCTACCCCACCGAAGTCCAGATCCTCGGACCTACTGGCCTGGGCTCAGGCGGTGGGCCTGGAGGAGGTCTGGAGGTGGAAGCACCCAGATGTGCGTGCATATTCCTGCTATTCAGCTTCCTACAAAACCGCATCCCGGATAGACCTGGCCTTCTCCAACCCCGCACTGTTAGCGGATGTACTGGAGGCGGACTATCTCCCCAGCGGTCTGTCGGATCACAGCCCGCTGTTGGTGGTGCTCCGCTCTCCGGCCTCGCGCTGTGCCACACTTTGGAGGCTGGGTGTGCAGTGGGTAAATCATCCCGACGTGGCGGATAGTGTACCCCCCTATTGACTGAATTCTGGGAGCGCAATGCGGGCACAGCCCCTCCGGATGTAGTTTGGGACGCCTTTAAGGCATACACGAGGGGGCAGTACATCTCCTCTATAGCCAGTGTCAAAAAGCAACACTCGGCGCAGCTGGGCGAATTGGAACAGCTGGTTACAGACTGCACTGACACCTATAATGCTGACCCCTCATCGGATCATTTTGAGCTGATGATGGCGGCCCAGCGAGACTTACACCTGCACATGGCTGAAGCAACGCGACTGGAAATCCACAAGGGCAGACAGAGGGCTTTCGAACAAGGGGACAGGAATGGCCGGTTTTTGGCCATGATGGCCCAACACGACCAGCCTCTCACGACCATATCTCTCCTCCAGACCCCGGGAGGGGGGACTGTGTCCTCCCCTCGAGATATACTGCAGACCTTTAATGATTTTTACGGATCTCTCTACTCCTCCGGGTTGCCCGCTGACTTCCGACCTGAGATGTTAAACGACCTGCTCGATCCCTTGGCGTTGGGCTGGCTCTCCGATCAGGAGAGGGAAGCCCTAGTACAACCATTTACAGCTCTTGAGGTCCAGAATGCCATCCAGTCCTTTCCACCGGGCAATGTGGGACTTCTGGCCCCCTTGTTGGCACAGCTTTACACTACATGTTTGGCTGAGGGCAGCCTCCCGCCTCTATGTACCATGCTCACCTGACACTAATATACAAACCTCCCAAAGACCCCACTTCCTGTGGCTCCTACCGCCCTATTGCACTACTGAACACTGACTTTAAGGTACTTACCAAGCTACTGGCCCTGCGATTATACCCCATGTTGCCCACGGTAATTGACTCTGACCAGACAGGGTTTATGCCCGGGAGGTCTACGAACGTTAATCTCAGGAGACTCTTCACCAACATCCATACCAACCACATTAACATCGGAATGAGGACTGTGGCCTCGCTAGATGTGGAAAAGGCCTTTGACACGGTCGAGTGGCCTTTCTTATGGGAGACCTTGCGTCGGATGGGATTTCCCCTACTTTTCATTACGTGGCTACGGGTAATCTACAGGGCTCCCACTTCGTCGGTGCGCCTGGGCGGTGATGTCTCTGCCCCTTTTCAGCTTTCCCGTGGTACTCGGCAGGGCTGCCCTCTTTCCCCGGCCTTATTTGCTCTTGCCATCGAACCGGTGGCGGAGGCTCGGCGTACTTCTCGTCACATTAAGGGGCTTAGGGTGGGTCTGCTAGAGGAGAGCGTGGCCCTATACGCTGACGACATGTTGCTCTTCCTTAATGATGCTGGCCCCTCCCTGCAAGGCTCTCTGTCTGTTTTAGACGCATTCGCCCCTGTCTCTGGACTCAGAGTGAACTTGTCCAAATCTCTCCTATTCCCCATAGACCAGGCGGCCAAATCCACCTCCCCCCGGGTAACCCCCTCTGCTGGGTGGACACGTTTAAATATCTGGGAGTACTTGTCTCTTCCTCGGCTTCTGACTTCATCCCCCTCAATCTATCCCCTGTTTTAGCAGATGCCCAATCCAAGTTCAAGGCATGGGGCAACCTCCCTCTGTCTGTGTGGGGAAGGGTGAACCTTCTTAAAATGAAAATAGTCCCCAGACTCCTTTACCTCTTCCGCCATTCGCCGCAATGGGTCCCTAAGTCCTTTTTTGCTAAACTAAATCGTCTTTTTTCCTCTTTCATCTGGGGGACCTCTCCGCCGAGGTATCAGCTAACTACCTTGATGAGGCCGCGAACGCAGGGGGGGATGGCATTTCCCGACTGCTACAAATATTACCTCGCCGCCCAGCTGGTAACGGCGGCCTGGTGGCTGCAGCCGGATTGTACAAACACTGCCACTGCTCTTGAGGCCTCGGTGGTTGGCTCGCGGGAGGCCCTTCAGTTTTTACTGTTTCGGGGTCCCCGCCGCCATACTCCCTGACCCCCTCTATGACTGCGACCCTGCGGGCGTGGCGAACCGGCCTGGCCATTGAAAAATGTAAACCCACTGAAATTTCACCCAATGCCCCAATCTGTAAAAACCCTACATTAGATCATTTCTACAAACTGCTAGATCCCTTTGCGTGGTCAAAGTACGGCGTGAGGTTGATATCACATATCGTTTCACAAAACACATTGAGGCCCCTCACCGAGCTTTCATCCGAATTCAATTTGCCCTCTCACTATCATTTTAGGTACCTCCAACTATCACACGCCTTCTCGGCGCAGTTTCCTTTGTCCTCCTGTATTGTGGCCCAGTCGGAGTTGGAGAGGACGCTTAGGTTTGATTGTGGCGTGAAGCCCACCTCGCACCTATACTCCTTTCTACTCTTTGTGTCCCTCCCTCCCCTAGACGGGCTGCGAGCCAGGTGGCAAACTGACATCCCTACATTAGACAATGACGACTGGGATGACGTTTGGGACCTTCCCTTTACTACGTTGGTGTCGGTTCGCGACAGACTGGTGCAGTACAAAATAGTGCACAGGGCTTACTTCACCCCATACAGGCTACACAAAATGAACCCCACACATTCACAGGAGTGCTGGCGTTGTGGCACATCTCCAGGTGACTTCTCACACATTTTCTGGCGATGCCCAGACGTGGTTCATTATTGGGAGGCGGTGCTGGATCTGACCAACAAAATTGCCGGGACTCACCTACCCTTGGCCATGGAAATATGCCTTCTGGGCATCATAGAGAACGTTGCCAAACGCACCCTAGTTAGCATACTGCTCTTCTATGCCCGCAAGAATGTGGCTATGCACTGGAAAAAAACATCACCCCCATCTCTGGTGCAGTGGCGGCGCCTGGTGAACGCCAGCCTTCCTTTGTATAAGGACACTTACGCTAATCGCGGGTGCCCGCAGAAATACGATAAGATCTGGAGGGTCTGGGTGGAGGAGCCGGAAACTGCTGGCTAAAACATGTTTTTCCAATATGGCATCTTCCCTTCCCCCAATCCTTTACTTGAGTATGTCGGTCACTACAGACCTTAGCCTGGTGTAAGGTTTAATCTGTGTAGGTTGCTATCTTTAGGATGTAACGGCTGTTTTTCATGGAGAGTTGTAAGATGTTGAGCTGTCTATGTCTAGTCTTGTTTAAATGTGTTGTAAACTGTGTTTAAAATTTTTCAATAAAAATATTTTTCAAAAAAATAAAAAATTGCACGGCATTAGTGTGAATCTCAAAAAAATTAATAAAAATCCTACCGATGTCAGTTTACATTTTATTCCTGTGAGTTTTTATACCCATTGTTTTTATTAATAATAAAATACAGTGAGCCTTACAAGTTCCCTTCTCTTTTGCATCTTATGTGAGTTTGAGTCATATGTGAGTGTCAACTAGGGACCTGTTCCTTACCATGCATCAGCTCTGGGAGAGGACGAAAAAGCACCGTTTGACCTTATTTATGGTAAGGGTTCAAACCGTAGAGGTGAGCAGATTGCATGGCCACGTGGTGGAAAGCTCCGGTGTTTTAGTGGAATTATGAATGCTTGAAGCTCCAAGACAGATCTGTTCTTGCACTTCTGTCAGAAGTCACACTTGGATGTTGGACTGTTGCTATTTACCAACTTCTTTTGGACATTTTGCAGTTGATATGATTTTGCATTGTTGTCGTTTTTTAAAGTTTATTTGTTTTGAATCCGTGTGAACCTAACTTCGGAATTCAGATACAAAAGTATTTGCTTTGTCAAACATAATGACAATCATCAGCAAAGTAGTAGAACAAATAACCTTCTAGAGGAATGTTTTAATAATAAACACTTTTTATTTATAATTCAGACTTATTGTTTAGCTCAGAAATACATTTGCGTTTGTCATATATTAATATCCAATAGTGGGTGTACTTTATTTATAAGCACCAGTATTATATAGTAGTCACATGTGCATGTTAGAAATGGATTTAGGACATGATTCAGGAGAAATTAGATATTGCAAAGACTTTCCCTCTCCTATACCTCGAAGTAACAAAAATAAATAAATCTATCTTCACCCAAAACTGTACTTGGGTGTTGAATTACTTGCTGACTTCTCGTGTTACCAGGACTTTGTTGGTGAGACGTTCTCACCAGAATTTGCAGTTGTACTCAATGGCTGTAGGCATGCCTCATGGGAAAAAAAAATTATAGATCTCTAGCTTTGAGTGGGCAATTGCTTCCTTATTCCCTTGTGGGGAGAGACGGAGGCACAAACAACTACAGGATAATCTTGCCATTGGAGTCTTCCAGAGGTATTAGAAGGTAGAGGTGATCATGACTATTCAAAACTCAAACTGGCAGGAGCTAATCTTCAATAGGCTGTCTACGTGAAATTTATTTGATGAAGTATTGATGAACTAAATGCTCTAAGCCCATGCACAAAATCTCCCTATCATAATTCCTCCACGTTTTACCCCTCAGCCATAGAATCTGTCTTCCACTGTATTCTCTGTGACGTCAACAAAAACATCTATCAGTGAAGTTAGACCCTCAGGTACTGATCACAGAAAATGGGATAATGGCTAAAGAAACTGGTTTGTAAAATCTAATATCAAAATGCATCGGATGAGAAGAAAATACATATATACTTTTTATTCATATCCATTTGAACCTTTTGAAATATTTCTCTTCCAATGTATCTTTCTCCAGTCCATTTTTTTTTTGCATTAAAAAATACTCTTTCAGTTACATTCATTCTCTCCTTGGCCACAGCTTGCCCTGTTGTATTACTTAGCAATCATGTATAAATACAGTATATATAAATTTTATATGAAAGCAATAAAAAGGCACAAAAAGGTGACCTGCAGCTTAACTTTCATTCAGTGAGAAAAGCAAAAGATATAAACAGCAATGGTTATTTTCTAGCGTGGGTTATGGAACACTGGATATATCAAACAATACAGGACAAAAAGATGTGCAGAACATTGCAAGTAATGTTACAAGTGGTCTATATGAAGTGATATACAAGGGTTCTTTATGTTATTGAGAAGCCTTAGTGGGACATTGGTGGAATGTCTCTTTGATGTCTTCACAATTTTATACGATTCTTGCCAGTTGATGACAGTGTTCTGGGCTTCTGAAGTTGAATAGGGTGCAGTTTATTGTTTTATTCAAGCAGACACAGTGTATTTGAAGAGCATTTGCTTGTGTTAGTAACAATGTTCCTGTCAACCTGCCCTGGTGACAGACATTACATTTGTGAGCACGTAAAAGGTTAGGTTTATCACTGTCAACAATGGAAGATTTGAAGAAAAAAAGAATTAGGAGCAAGAAAACATGACTTGATGGAATTATTCAGCAGAACCTTTCTGTCTCCTCTTGGATGGTGGGATCAGGTGTCTAGGTAATTCTGGGGGAAGGCCATGCCCATCCAATTTGACTTCGATTAAGTGGCTTGCTAAGGCAAACTCTTCATCATCCAGCATGCCATCGCGATCAACGTCAGAGAGCTTCCATATCTTACCTAGTACAGAATTGGGCAACTTAGTGGTTATCATCCAGTTTTTGGCTTTGGTGCCAGTTAATTTGCCATCAGTGGGTGCCAAGTTGAAGAAGATTTCATCATATTTAGGCTTGTCTTTCGTAACTACCCAGTCTTCATGGTCAAGGCCTTCAAAGACACCATCCAAGAAGCCTTCAATGAAGGGACCCATGTGGGTTCCCTCAAAGGCTCCTCCTTGTACCATATTGTCAGTGGTATCCAAGTCTTCCTGCTTCAGCAGTGGCATGAGTTTTGCAATGTCAACTGTAAGCATCTCATCCAAAATTCCAATCATATTTAGCTTCAAGGAATGAAATTTTGTGAAGTCATGAATCATTAGCTGCTCCTGTTAAATGATTTGAAAAATGTGAATAGAAGAAAATGAATACCTATTACAGGCCTCTTACAACTAAAGTTAAAACAGTACATATATATTTTACCCTACTCCCAGGCTGACAATCATTAAAAAAAAAAACAACAACATTTAAAAATGTTATTTGCTCTCTGTGTTTAGGTATCTTGTTTGCAAACAATTATTGTCTGTTGGTATTGTACTGCTTTTTTATACACTTATAGCAGTGTCTAATTACTGTCTGTGCTGGCCAAGGTCCTCTCACCACCATACATAACCTCTTATGAAAGATCAAAGAGAAATACTCAAGCTAATAATCTGCAACTGCTTAAAGCGGAGGTCCACCCTAAAAATAAATTTCACATTATTAGCTTCCTTTTGACCACTTCAATACAGGGCTTTTATACCCACCTCAACACCGGGCCTATTCTGGCACTTCTCTCCTACATGTACAAATCATCATTCTTTTGGCCACTAGATGGAACTGAGTATCAATATTTATTTCTTATAATCTCAGCGCCGTCTAGTGGCCATAATTCAGTATTTTCTCGAACTGCACTATATATTATAAATGAATAACATTGAACCTGTCGAGGAAATAACCTGAAAAACTTTCAATTTTGCCCCATTCTTACAGAACAAATGTAGTGGCAGTTTGTCAGTTTTGCTGACAGCTAGGCAATTCTTCTTTCTTAAATACACCCCTGAGTCTACGTGAACTTACCTGCATTTTGGCACAGTCTGGGAAATCTCCCGGGGAGATGTGATGTTCTAGCTGTATTTTGGCATAAATAACAGGTAACTCTGCAATTAGCTGCTTCTTCTTGTTTCCTTTGCGAAAGACGGATGGCATTTCCTTTTTCAAGTAGCTGATAATATAAGCGTGAACCTGGAATAAGCACAAAAATCTCATTAACCATTAAATTGGCAGACGACAGCACAGGACTTTCTTCTATGCAAATAGCTACTAATAACAATTTTATAATATATCATACACACACACATATCTACACTTAAAAGTGAATTCACTGAACTTTCTTTATCGGAATTCTATGCCACACAATGCAGTCAGATTTCAAAGAGTGGACTCCAGTACTGATGCAGTGGGGTTTCTTCGTTTGAGAGACACCAAGGGACGCTGTAACATTGTACTGTTGCAGAACATTGTGACTCTAATAGCCAAGGATCTGGTAACCCCTTTTGCCCACCTGTGTTTAAGGAGAGGTAGAGGTATTCATAAACATTGCAGAATCTTTGCTGCCTGTTATGCACTCACCAACCACAAGCAGTTACACCTGTTCAATTGCTTGGTAACACCAATTGCTAATCAGCCAATCACATGGCAGCAACTCAATGCATTTAGGTATCTAGACGTAGTCAAGGCGACTTGCTGAAGTTCAAACATGAGCATCAGAATGGGGAGGAAAGGGAATTTAAAGTGGTTGTAAACCCTTTACAACCACTTTAACATACAGGTAAGCCTAGATTAAGGCTTACCTGTAGGTGTTTGAAATATTTCCTAAACCTCCACGGTTTAGGAGATATTTACTAAAAAAATCACAGGTGCCAATGTTTACGGCACATGCGCCATAGTCATCATCGCAGGCGCACTTTAGCAACGGCGATCGTACCGTTCCAAATGGAGGCCATAGCTGGCGGCTCCCGCGCACATGCGCCGGAATGACGTCATCGCGGCTCCAGCCAGTCACAGTGCCGGAGCCGCGATTCCCAGAAGTAACCCCCTGGAAAGATGTCAGCCACCCGAGCGGTGTACGAGGACAGCTATGGGGGCTTCGATCGGAGGCGAGTATTATATAATGAGCTAGTATGCTATGCATACTAGCTCATTATGCCTTTGTCTTGCAGGTTTTTTTTTTGTGCCTTTACTTCCTCTTTACGCGACTTTGAACGTGGCATGGTTGTTGGTGCCAGATGGGCTGGTCTAAGTATTTCAAAAACTGCTGATCTACTGGGATTTGCAAGCACTATCATTGTTAGAATTTACAGAGAATGATCCGAAAAGAGAAAATCTCCAATGAGCAGTATTGGTGTGGATGAAAATGCCTTGTTGAGGTCAGAGGGGAATGGGCAGACTGGTTGGAAATGATAGAAAGGAAACAGTAACTCAAATAACCAATGGTATGCAGAATACTATCTCTGAACGCACAACACATCCAGCCTTGAAATAGAAGATTGAAAAAAACATTGCCTGGTCTGATGAGTCTCGATTTCAGCTGCGACATTCAGATAGAGGGTCAGAGTTTGGCGTGAAGAACATGAAGATATGGATCCATCAACGGTTCAGGCTGGTCGTGCAATGGTGTGGGGGATACTTTCTTGGCACACTTTGGGCCCCTTAGTACCTATTAGGCATCGTTTAAACCCCACAATCTACCTGAGTATTGTTGCTGACCATGTCCATCCCTTTATGACTACAGTGTCCCCATCTTCTGATGGCTCTTTCCAGCGGGATAATGCACCATGCAACAAAGCCCAAATCATCTCACCATTGGTTTCTTGAACATGACAATGAGGTCACTGTACTCCAATGGCCTCCACAGTCACCAGATCTCATCCAATAGAACACCTTTGGGATGTGGCAGAATGGGAGATTCACATCATAGATGTGCAGCCAACAAATCTGCAGCAAGCAACTATGTGATGCTATCATGTCACTATGGATCAAAATCTCTGAGGAATGTTTTGAACACCTTGTTGAATCTATGCCATGAAGAATGAAGGCAGTTCTAAAGACAAAAGGAGGTCCAACCCGGTACTAGCAAGGTGTACCTAATAAAGTGGCCGGTGATATCGTATACAAAATCGTATGCATCAAAGCATCAACACCATGAAGTTCTTCAGTTAGTAAACAGAATTAAATTTGCTTTGGAAGTTTGAATCTGCTTGGCAATTCATCAAGAGGAGGGAAAGTTTTATACAGAACACATAGGTAACAGACCCATCCAAACTAGATTTCACAACGGTTTGGAATTCTGTATTCTGTATAAAACTTTCCCTCCTCTTGATGAATTGCCAATCAGACTCAAACTTCCAAAGCAAATTTGAATCTGTTTACTAACTGAAGAACTTCATGGTGTTGACGCTTTGATGCATACGATGTCTATGGTACATTGATCAATCAACTTGGGTACATTCAGCCTGTCCATACATGGTTCGAATCTCACTGCATCGGCTGAGATTCGAACCATCTATGGTCAGCTTAAGTCTTCACCCTAGAACACAGATTAATTGCATATACGTGAACAGAAAGACAAGATGGAGGACAGATTTAGGGTTCAGCAACAGCTCAACAATTGAAAGCAAAACTCTAAGCAATCCACTAAATACATAGAGAGCTGTTTTACTGCCATAGGATTTGTATCCCCCCCCATCTATTTCTGTGGTTTACACAGCCCTGCCATATAGCCAGGTGGATGACACTACTTACAGTTAAAGAAAAAAGTAGTGTCCTCTTTCTACCCCCAGCTTACTGATTGGACAGCAGAGGAGGAGCAGCAAATGATGGAGTCATATTGTTCTTTTGTCAGCACATTTGCATGCATAACTCCTGATTAGCTCCCTGTCCTGCCCCCTTTTTAGCCTGTGTGCTGCTGGATTGGGATGGCATAAAGTATGATACCAATTCAAACTTGTGTACAGAAAAAGCTGACATTTTAGGTATGACAATGACATAGTTACATTGCTCCAGCTTGGACCAATGTAAGTATCTACCATACTTGTTGTTACAATGATCTTCACTTGTTTCTGGGTCCTGTGCTGAGCAGCTACTCTGCTGCATTGTGAACACAGGAAGTTGCTCGCCCGGCACGGGTGCTATTCAGGTAACTGTTATTCAGGTAATCGTTCTCCTTCGATTTACCTCACACCAACAGATACTACACGGTTTTCCGTTGTTATTACTATACTGCTGTAATCAGTGTGAGGTTAATCGTTATGGTTCTGTTTTTAAATTGTATACTGTTTTATGTATAATAAATTATTTTTTTACTACACTTATTTGTGTTATCAGTACCGAGAAAGTCCATATATAATACATTTTTAGGGTGATATTTTTTTGGGATTTGCGGTACTAGCAGCCGCTTCCACACTATCTTTAAGTCCCCTTTTTCTCTATCAACTTTTGGATGATGGTACATTATACGATTATTTAATTAACCACTTGAGGCCCGCGCTACCGTCAGATGACGGCAACAGCGCGGGCCTCAATATCCAACATGCCGTCATTTGACGGCATGTCTTTCTGGCGTTCCCAGCGCGCGCTGTACAGCGCGCTGCGGGGAAGCCCTGTGTTGTCCGTGTCCCTTGGACACGGCCAATCACAGATCGCGGCAAACGGCCAATCAGAGCGGCCGTTTGCAATGCGATCTGTGGGCGAATGAGAGATGATCTCTCATAGATCATCTCTCATTGCCGGCTCACACAGAGACAATGTCCTGTCTCTGGAGGGGAGGAGCCCGATATGTGTTCCTTCCTACATAGGGACACAGATCGGTCACCCCCCAGTCACCCCCCCCTCCCCCTACAGTTAGAACACACCTAGCATACACATTTAACCCCTTCCTCACCCCCTAGTGTTAACCCCTTCAATGCCAGTCACATTTATACTGTAATTAGTGCATATTTATAGCACTGATCGCAGTATAAATGTGAATGGCGCCAAAAATGTGTCAAAAGTGTCCGATGTGTCCGCCATAACGTCGCAGTACCAATAAAAATCGCAGATCGCCGCCATTTTTAGTAAAAAAAAAATAATAAAAAATAATAATTCTCTCCCCTATTTTGTAAGCGCTATAACTTTTGCGCAAACCAGTCGCTTATTGCGATTTTTTTTTTTTTTTTACCAAAAATATGTAGAAGAATACGTATCGCCCTAAACTGAGAAAAAAAATTTTTTTTTTTTTTTTTAATTGGGATATTTATTATAGCAACAAGTAAAAAATATTGTATTTTTCTTCAAAATTGTCGCTCTTTTTTGTTTATAGCGCAAAAAATAAAAATCGCACAGGCGATCAAATACCACCAAAAGAAAGCTCTACTTGTGGGGAAAAAAGGACGTAAATTTTGTTTGGGAGCCACATCGCACGACCGCGCAATTGTCAGTTAAAGCGACGCAGTGCCGGAAGCTGAAATTTCACCTGGGCAGGAGGGGGGTGTAAGTGCCCAGTATGCAAGTGGTTAATTGACTTGAGGCTATACTCAAAATGTTCTTAATTACATAGTTACATTGCTCCAGCTTGGACCAATGTAAGTATCTACCATACCTGTTATTACAATGATCTCCACTTGTTTCCGTATCCCGTGCTGAGCAGCTACTCTGCTGCATTTTGAGCACAGGAAGTTGCTCGCTCGGCACAGGTGCTATTCAGGTAACACTTTTCACTTTCTCAATGAACGCAACACATTTTTTAAAGGGGCTGTAAAGGTTCAAGTTTTTTCACCTTAATGCGCCCTATGCATTAAAGCAGAGGTCCACATTAAGAAACATATATACATTAAAATGGTCTTTGAAATAAATAAATATATATTTTTTTATTTACCAGAAACCCCTGTTGCTATGCTGTCTTCCTATTCCGCGGAGCTCCCCCGTTGTCTTCTGGGATGTGTGTGTTATGACTGGGCCATTCACAAAGAGCCGCGCGACTCAGGCATGCGCAGTAGGAAACTGGCAGTGAAGCCGCAAGGCTCCACTGAAGCAGGAACAAAAATTGTCTCTGGACAGCCGCACTCTGAACAAATTGTAGCCTTTATTAAAAGGACAGCACTACAAGTCACAGAAAAATAAAATAAAACCCGACTGCTGACGCCTTTTGCACCGAAACTAGTGCTTAGTCATGGACTACTCACTTTTCCCTCGCAAGGCTCCACTGCCGGTTTCCCTTAGGTAGAATGGTGGCGCGGGCACTCGATCCGATTGTCAGATCGGCCTTGGGGTGCCCACATCGCGGTAGTCGGTATCAGTGGAAGGAAAATTGCCCTAAGGGCAAGACAAAAGTGAGCAAAGGGCCACAACCGTCCCCTGGGCTGCAGTTTGGAGACCACTGTATTAGATGGTGGAGAAACCTGTTTGTAGGAAGTTGGAACCTAATTAGCCATGAAGGTCTTTATCATTGCAGTTGCCTCCCACCTCACAGTTTGTTGTCTTTATTCTTTTCATGGAAAGACATAACACTTGGCACAGACAAGCTAAAGAATAAACTGTGCAGCTAGCACTTGTAGTGTCTCTTCTCTGTCCACGTCACTGTCCGTCTGTCAGCATCCTGTGCTCTTCCTGCTGAGGAAGCCTGAAGCATTTTCTTGAGTTGGCAGTGAGTACCAAAGACCGTAATATTAATAAAGAGAATGGTAGGAAGGCCAAGAGGGAGGGAGCGTGGGACATCTAACACTTCAAGGGGACAGGATGACCGAAAAGCTCTGAGCTTCCTCTGGGACTGACACCATTAGTGACACAGACACACTTATCTCTTTCAGATGTGACAGGAACCATCAGATCCAAGATAAGATAGCACTCTCCCCAGCCACTACCAGTTCTGCATGATATTTAGCTCCCATATAACATGCACTATTCCCTTCTACTGTTTTCTCAGGGATTGTACTTCATATAGGCGTATATGCTGCCATTTCTTCAAAACCATTTTGGTTTTCTAAAACATTACTATTGACAGGTTCATTTTTTTCTGGCGTATTTAAAGACACTCCCTTTTTATTAAAGCTAACTTTTAGCAACATTGTCTTTTTTTAAAGTTTTCCCTCTCGTTTCTCACCCTGCTCAGAAGATGTTCACTGTACTGTATCAGTCGGTTTGGCACTGCACAGCCTTGCAAAAAAAAGTCCCAGTTGGGCCCTACGCTTACTCCAGATTGGAACACACCAGCCATGGATATGAATCAGGCTGCATCACTTGGGCAGCAAGTACAGGGCCAGGTTGGGGAATTTTTTGTAGAAAAGTTGTGCAGCACTAGACAGGGCCATACAGTAAAGATCTCCTAAGTGGGACTAAAAGTATGTATTTCACTATGTGTGTTAAATGGAGGGCAAGCTTTAAGGGACAACTTTACTAAAATTAGGGTTCCAGCAAGTTGCCACATGCATACAGAGCTGAAACTAGGCTTACATTGGGAGTCCAGTTGCAGAAATAGAACTTGTATTAAAGTTTATAACAAGCCAGGCTGGATGGCACCTGATGGGGAGCACTCACAGAATGTAACATCGATGTGCAGAAGAGCAGATCTCAGATGTGCCGACAGCATCTGTCTTGAGGGGTGGAATTTGGCCTGGCTGGTCTGTGCCCAGTTGGGGAGGCTTGCAGGAAGGATGGCGTGCCACTTTTCTTTCCCTACTCATCTGGAACCTCTGCCTACTGCTATTCACTGTCCCTGACAGATGGGTGACCTGTCCCTACACCACCCACACATGAAATATGCGCCAAGCTTTGGAGCCAGGTTTTAAATAGGCTCTGCCTGACTCAAGATGGCCACCAGAACACCCAACCGGATAGCTTCCCCAGTGGCCAAGGAAACCATAGAAGAACCATGTTCCTCTTGACTTCCTTTCTCTCTGCAATGGAGCTACATTTGAGCATCACCTGCAGTGGATAAAGTAGACTGCACCTGCCTACAAATGTCTGCTATGTAACTAAGTGGGCATTGCAGGAAGGGGGTTCCTAATGCTCCTTTAGGAGGGAGAGAGCTCAGACTAGGTATTTCCAGCATGGTAACGTTTTGTAAATGTTTGAAAAAAAAAATAACAGGGCGTTGCAGTGGCACAGATTCTGTAAAAGTTCAGTCTGTAAATAGTTGTTGTGCTCACACAGACATAGCACAGCAGGGATGGGTGGATCATATGAGTATGCACACTTTACTTTACAAATCTCTTGGCAACTGAAACAGTCCCTTATTGTTCCCAATTAACAGTATGCATTTCAACTTTGTGCTTATCTTTTACATTGGAGATGTCCTTTAGGGCATACTACAACGTTTTGAATCGCAGGCAGATTTGCCACAGATATGCCCGCGATTTGACAGTGCCGAGATGTAAATGACAAAACGCGGGATTCCTATTCGAGATGCCATTCATTTCAATGATACTCCTACCGCCCCACTTTTTGAGATTGGCATGAGGGACACCTATCAGCAAAAGTATGCAGCATCGGACACACCCCTTGCCATGCCTTCTTAAAAAGGAGAATTTTACAAAAAAAAAACAAGATTGGTTAAACCCACAAGTGCTTTTTTTTATCACTACTATTCCTTTATATTGGCTTTTGGAATTTACAAATGCAGCAATTTCAAAATAAGAAGGTTTAGCACTGGGAAACACTTTTTGATAGATAAAAAGTGCTTGTTTTATACATCTATATAGTTCAGACCATAGTTAGGGACAAATGGAGGAGGAATGAGGGACAGGGGGACATTGCTCCAAATCAGGGACTTCTCTCGAAATCAGGGGCAGGTGGGAGCTATGAATACTTCACATCGCGGTGCAGGTCTCCCGTGATTTTCGCTCGCTGCAATCACGGCAACTGCATGTCACCCAAAAATAGTTGAGGAGCTACTTTTGGGAGACATGAGCCCTGCAATGCGGGTTGCCGCAATTGCAGCATGATTTATTGGCGCGGCAGACCCACACCATGCTTTGAGGTGTCTTTTTAATGAGAGGTATCTCTAATGCGAGTCCCGTAGTTTGTCATTCACACCTCGATGCTGTCAAATCGCGGACAGAGTCGCTGTAAATCTGCCCGCGATTTAAAACACTGTAGTGTGAATGCAGGCCAATAACAGAGTACTTCTTCAAGTAAGGAAGCGTCACAACTTTGAGGTACATCTCATATTATGTAGGGAACTCATAGAACTTCCCTGCTCTGATTTATTGCTGTACATCTTGTCCCTTTGTGTACTGCACAAAACTTAAGTCATAAATTTTGCATTTCTTTCCTGCACTTTAAGTCACGCACAATCCTATGACCCGTATAAGACCCCAAACACAGACTTTAAAGATCTTTCCTTGAACCGCAAGACAAATGTGTCTAACATAAATAGATTGAATATCCTGAACCTCTAAACATGTATGAGATATAAATACTTCAAGTACAGGGGGCCAACATATCATAACTAAAAAAAAAGACACTCCAAACCAAGAATTTACAGCAGAAGTGTGATAATAAGTTCAAAGAACAAAAGTTCATAGCAGCAGATATCGTGGAAACATCTAATTGCACTTCATTCTCCAGCCCTCTGTTCATGCAACCCATCCATGCTAAAGCCTGGTACACACGAATAGTTATTTTTTTCATTCACCCCAGCGGGTTGAATGAAAAAAAAATGAACAGCTCTGGTTGGAGCAACTGTACTAATAATCCAATGTCAGTACAGCAATCTCTCCTGGTGAGTTTTTGTGTTCTGACAGGGGAATGCCCCCCCTACCCCCGGCAGAACCCCCCGGAAGTAATCGCTGGGGGAAATGTCGGCGGCCGGAGGGGGGTAACGTGGACCGCTGCAGGGGCATCGATCTGAGGTAAGTAATACAGCCATTGGCTGGAAGCTCTGATCAGGAGCGGTTCGGCTACTGATTTTCCAGCATGCTTGCCTGACAGAAGCTGACCAAACAGCCAACTTCTGTTGGCTCGGCTCTCATACACACGGGCCGAATGTCGGCTGTTTTTCATTGAACCAGCCGATGTCACCAAACAGACCAGTGTACTAGGCATTAGGGAATGCTACGTTTATGCGACTGATTTATCAGGAATGGAGCAAAAGAAATAATGTCTTCTACAATACATGCTGAGAACACATTTTTCATTTATCCAACTGCATCTGATGTGAGCAATAAACAAGTTTCCACAAATCAGCCCCATAGTCTCTATTGGCAGGAAAAAAAAAAGGAGACGTTTATCAGCAAAGGAAGGTTGCTTTAGACCAGAGGTCTCCAAACTACAGCCCTACAATTCCCGTCATGTCTGTGAATGTCAGAGTTTTACAATGCCTCAAGGGATGTGTAGTTCTGCGACAGTTGAAGGGCCGTAGTTTGGAGACCCCTGCTTTTGACCATGGGTGCTCAACATGTGGCCCTCCAGCTGTTGCGGAACTACAGTTCCCATCATGCCTCTGTGTTTTGGATTCATGCTTCTAACTATCAGCAGCTTGCAATGCCTTATGGGACTTGTAGTTCTGCCACAGCTGGAGGGCCACAGGTTGAGCACCCATGCTTTAGACCATATTTCTTGGTAACTGGTGCAACCATTTGCTGCTCCCAGGGCCTGTGCTACCGCTAGGTGACCTAGGCAGCAGCCTAGGGTGCACTGCGGCCTAGGGCGCAGTCACAGCTGCTGGTTTTCTCAGTGCTGGTGCCTTAGGGCACCAGGGGAAGGGGGGGTGAGTTCAAATCCCCAGTTACATGCTGTGGATTTGGATTTTTAGCGATGCTGCAGCAGTGTGTTTTTTAACACACTCCTGGCTGCTATACCAGCCAGGCATGTTGTACTTCAGCTGACTTTCTACTTTAAGTGTGGAAGTGATAAAACATTAAAATGTGTAAACATATATATATATATATATATATATATATATATAGATAGATAGATAGATAGATGGATATAAAAAAAAAAAGTTTTAAACATTTAAAGACACACATAAAAAAAACATTTTAGAGCCCCCCCTACACACACACACACACAAAATTAATGCACTTTGGCACCTGCGATTGTCCTACACATGTAATGTATAACTGCATACACCGGAGTGAAAACAATAATTCTAGCATCAAAAACTCATACATAACACTAAACTGAGGACCTGTTGGGGCCTTTAAAGTGTTGCCTACGAAATAATATAGGGTACTGAGGTTTTTACGCCGTTTCATGGGAGCACACACGCTGAACTTCCATAATGTAGCACATAATTTGCTGTCCATTCAGTTCTACAGAGTACAATGTGAACCTAACAGGCTACTTGGGTAAATACGGAAACATCAATATTACAGAACAAGTCCAGATGAATGTGACTAAGACCCATTTCACACTGGGGCTGCCCAAGCGTTAGCGGTAAAGCGCCACTCGTTTTAGCAGCACTTTACCGCTGTTTGACGCTTTTAACCCCTGCTAGCGGCCTATGAAGGGTTAAAATCACCCATGTTGTGGTGCTTTTGAATCGCTTTTTATACGCTTTGGAAGCTCCCTTTTCCCACCACCAGGCTGTTTCACAAAGTGCAACGCGTTTCGTACATGCGCAGTAGGGAACTGGCTGTGGAGCCTCAAGGCTTGACTGCCGGATCCCCATAGCCGATATGGCAGCAGCAGCACCTGAAATCCAATTGAGAAATAGGCTAGGGTGAGGACCCCTGGACAGGTAAGTGTCCTGATATTAAAGTGGTTGTAAACCCTTACAGACCACTTTAACCTACAGGCCTAGATTAAGGCTTACCTGTAGGTGCAACAAATATTTCCTAAACCTACACGGTTTAGAAGATATTTGCAAAAGACATGCACCGATAACTACGGCACATGCGCCGTAGAGAACAGCGCGTAGGTGTACTTTTCATGCTGTTTCTAACGGCGTTCATGCCGTTAGTGGCAGCACCCGTGCGCAACAAATGCAACAGCAGGACTCGGGAGCATGCCTGCACGAGTGCTCCCCATAGAATGCGACTCTCCGTGGGGGCACTCGAGAAGAGAAGGCGCCAGGAGGGCTGCTGGGGGACCCCAGGAGAGAAACCCTTCCACAGAGGAAGTATGACATGTTAGTTATTTAAAAAAAAGAAAAAACAAACCTTTACAACACCTTTAATGTCAGCAGCTGCTGACTTGATTTTTTTTTCTGAAGGAGCTCCTCTTTAACCCCATTTATTTTCAATTGTCCAGTCCTAGTACAAGTTTGAACTAGAAGAGTTAAACACACAAATACAATAGCCATTTGTCTTTGACTTCATAGTTCAGGGTTTTATCCTTGAAAATGTCCTCGAGGTTGACCACCTGCTATAAAACCTGCATGTTTTTTCCTGCAAATTAGACCAATATTCTGTCCCCTCCTAAAATGAAAAAACAAAACAAAAAGATTTGGCTGGAGGTGTACTTCAAAAGTGGAATTCCAGCCAAACTATTTTTGTTTTGAATAGAGGAGGGAAGGAATAGAACCTGTGTCAGATTTTCCCTGCCATCTGTGCCTGCACTGTTCCCCTCATGCCTTGGTAAAGGGACATGCTACAGGGGATCTCTACCCAATTGGTTTGAAAGAAAATATAAGCTTGCCCAATACATTTAACTCTAAAGCCTCGTACACATGATCCAATTTTATGGCCATAATGGTCTGATGGACGTGTTGTGTCGGATAATCCGACCATGTGTATGCTCCATCAGACAATTGTTGGCTGAATTAACGACAACAAAAGTTGGCTGTTCATGCTCATCAACTGTTGGGCAACTCTATTATGTCGGTTTTATCTGATCGTGTGTACGCAAGTCCGTCCAACTAAAATCCAAAGTACAAACACGCATGCTCGGAATGCTAAATATCAGCCAACAATAGCAGAAGTCGCCCAAAGGGTGGCGGTAAAGAGCTGAAAAACCATGTGATTTGGTGAATGTTGTCTGAAAGTGTTGTGCGGTCTGTATGCAGAACAGCTTCACAGGCCAACGCCTGGAAAAGTCAGATCGTGTGTACAAGGCTTTAGACCTCATGCACACAATGTTTTTGCAGATGCTTCTAGGGGCGTTTTTTTCCTGCCTCTAAACTTCCCTGCATGTTTGCTTATTTGTTCATGCACACACAGGCTTTTAGCAGCGTTTAATGGCAGGAAAAATAAATAAATAACTTCTGCCAGTGCATCCAGAAGCAGCAGAGTCATGGCAGAACAAAAAATGCATGTAAATGTGTGTAAACACTATTAAATGCATATTACTGCTAGGAATGTTTAACATTTGAGCATTAATTAATTTCAATGACCAGTATACATTATTATTCTGCCCAAGGAAATTAATTAACGTTTAAGAGATTGACGCCTGTAAAACGTGCCCCAAAGCTTTACACACTTTTACAAGCGTCGGGTGTTTTTTCTGTCAAAACGCTACTGCCATGAGGAAAGGGTTCTCTAGAGGAATTTGCAAAACTTTCTGTGTGCATGAGGCCTAAACGTATTGCCAGGAGTTCCCCGTAAATATTTTTTATCCATTAATATTATTATGGCTGAAAAGTGGACCTCAACTCAAACAGTGAAAATTTGCTAGATTAATGGGATTAGATAGTTTAAATCCGTGTATGGACAGGCTGAATGTACCCAAGTTAACTGATCGATTTAAAGGGGTTGTAAAGGTTTGTTGTTTATTTTTTAAATAGGTTCCTTTAAGCTAGTGCATTCTTGGTTCACTTGCCTTTTCCTTCGATTTCCCTTCTAAATGTTTTTTTTTTGTTTTTCCATTGTCTGAATTTCTCACTTCCTGTTCCTCCTTAGTAAGCTTGCCCCCATCATCCGAGCCGTTCTGGCTGGGGGTTAGTCAGCGTGCTCACCCCCTCCCTTGGGACTACATCCCTGTGTTCACAGCGTCTCCTCGCAGGGATGTAGTCCTAAGGGAGGGGATTTTAAAAGTTTTATCACAAAAATACGAAAGACAGATACAAGGAGGGAGGGGTAGAGGGGTAAAACAAGTACAGAAGGGCAAAGCGAAGGGAAATGCTAAAGCAGGGATCTCCAAACTACGGCCCTCCAGATGTTGCAGAACTACACGTCCCAGGAGGCATTGTAAAGCTCTGACATTCAAAGACATGACTAGGCATGATGGGAAATGTAGTTCCTGAACAGCTGGAGGGCCATAGTTTGGAGACCCCTGTGCTAAAGCATCAGACATCCATTAATGGTGTGAATACATCCTGCAATTAATACACATGAGGCTTAGCCAGTTGACCATACGAGGTTGAGGCATGGCTCTAAAAGAGCGCAAGCCCAACACAATAGAAGTTCCTATAGGCCTTTATGCAGGTCCAGGTCATCAGTTAAACATACCATGAGGAAGAAAAATTGTCTGTACATACATAGTCTGTAAATCTAGAATAAGAAAGGGGGATAGTAAGCGAGAAGAGATTAGAAAAAAAAAGAGGAAAAGTTAAAAAGAAATGTAATACCAACCAAGTAGACTGGTCCCTCGAGGATCCTGCACAAACATAGATGTGGACCCCACGTGGGGGAGGAGGGGACAAGGAGGATCCACCCAAAGGTACCAACTCTCCCATACTTCTGAGTGTCTGGCCATGCGATTTTCTAGGCGGGCCGACATAGACTCCATGAGCTCCACATCTTTAATTCTAGCGTAGAGATTTGAGAGAATAGGGGGATGTTGGTTCTTCCAGTGTAACGCCACTAAGCACCTTGCCGCTGTGAGCGAGTATGTGTGTGGCAAGTTTTTTTGCTGGCCCGGGGAGATTGGGAGGGAGGAGTCCCAATAGGAAGAGCTTAGGGGAGAGGGGGACATCCACCTCTAACAGCTGATGAAGTAGGCCCCCCAGTAGGGTTCGGGGGGCCGGGCAGCTCCAATAAATATGGAATAGTGTGCCCTCCAGTCATGGAGACATCTCCAACAGCGGTCCGAGGCCAATGGATACCGTATATGGTGTGTAATTGAGACGGCGTAAAATACAAACCGTAGAGCACCTTATAGGTGTTTTCTCTGTAAAGGGTGTAAATGGAACTTTTAGCCGCACAGGACCATATAGCTCTCCATTGTACAGGGGGAGAGTTCTTCCCCAAGGTCTTCCTCCCATTTTCGCATGTAGCTATGTTTTGCCAAGGAGAGTCTATCACTAGAGTTTAAAATGTTGTATATATCCAAGGTTAGTCTTCTCTGTGAGGGGCCAGAAAGGACCACCCTCATAAATGGGGAAGGCATGGAGAACGGTAGTGTCGGGTGATAGTGAGGGCATAATGCCGTATCTGAAGATATCCGAAAAGAGCATTACTAGGGAGGTTGTGCTTGGCTCTAAGTTCATTAAAGGGCAGCAGTATCCTAGTTACTGGATTTACTAGGTGTCCGAAGTGAAAAAGATTTTTCTGTAACCAGGGAGAAAAGTACCATATTTGCATTTTAAAGCCCAACTACAGTAACAGAGCTTTTTTGTAATTTCTGGTGTCTAAGTAAATGTTACCTCTTCTCAGGTGTATGGCACCGATCGCTGCACTGTGAATTAAGATCGATACTTTAGCCCAGACAGGACAGCTCCTGTGGGTCTCGATAGTATCAGTTAGCTGTGTACTTTATGAACCATTCACAAAATACGGCTTGGTATTACCATTATAGGAGGGCCTGCATCCTTTATGGCAGCTGCATACCTGCGATGTTGCCAATATTAATCAAACACATTACTTATTCAATTTCTTTTTGTTTTTGTTTTCTTGCTGACAATTTTAGAATTCGGCATTAATCTTTCTTGGTGCCAATGAATACTAAAAATAAAAAATAAAATAGAAGAATTTGAAGTATTTGCTTTCGACTAGATTAGAAAGAGATGTTTCTAAAAACATTTTTGCAGCTTTTTCAGATACCTGGCTCACAGAGCTGAGGGAAGAGGGATTTATGATGTTCTATTTAGCTGGGGCTGCAAAATTAAACTGGCAACAAGTGTGTCCTCCTGTGTTTGACCTCCCATCTCTAAAAGCATAAAAAAACCTTCATGAATAGGTGATGAAGAAATCTTTCAGTAGCAATATCGACATCTGCACGCCTACCTGTCATTTGTTGTCTATGACAAGCATTAGAACTGCCAAAGTAGTTAGAAAAAGTGACATTTAGGCAGATTTAGCAGGTTCTCTAAACTTTGATCCTCCCCTTTCATGAACACCACATGATCAACACATCAATTGTGTGTCCAACACTGGAGCGGAAAGAATTTCAGGAAAAAAAATAAGTATCTGTTTTGTATTTTTTTTTTTTTTTTTAATTGTCACTTGGGTGGATTGCACTAATAGTGCAACACCTGGTCCTCATATATGCAATTTGGGAAAAGGAATGTAAAATATAAAAGGAGAAAGACATTAATGTACACATTAGCCAAACAAGATCCACCCTGTCCTACCCTGAAAAAATTATAGCCGAGATGATTTTGGCACATCTCTATTAATATGTTCTTATTCTGATCCAATGCTAGTTTTTGTGCCATATTTGTGCATTTGTCTGTAAAGAATAGGAAATAAGTATGGTATTACTTTACTTTATGCACAGTGACTATAAAAGGCAGTGGTGAGCTTTTACATTTAGGTCCTACGTGAAGTATTTTCACAGATGTCCGTGCACCAGGATTATATACACCTCCCTCCTCTTGGTAAGGAAATCCCATGTTTCACTCTCATTAACAGGACAAAGCAGGGGGACACGTTAGAAGGTGACAGGAAGAGATAAGAAGGTCCTAATGTTTCCAGGCTGTCTCTGGAGCCATAGCTCAGCTTCCCAATGTAATCAGAAAGACGTGTACCTACAATGTTCCCCCACCCCTCTACCAACATAACAAGACTAAATAATTGTTACTCTCCAAAGTAAAGCCAACTCCACGGGGGCTTCTGCAACCATTTACAAACAATATTTTAAATAAATCATCCAATATCTAAACATACACAGAGTCCAGGTGGAGATAAGCCTAATGGAAAATTAAACTAAAATAGAGAAGCAGAGAGAGCCCGAATAAGACTTTTGTTAAGGTATGGGTAAAGACTGGAAGGAGAGTACTGGAGGATTGATAACAGGTTAATTGCACCCTTGGCCTCTATTGTTTTTCCAGAAAAGGCTGGAGAACAGTATCTTTCAGTGTGGTATTAACTTTATTTATAGAATTAAAGTGTATGTAAACCCTGAACATGAGTTTCACTTATTTGCTTCCTAGTCTGTTTAATATACTAACTACAGTAGTATTTATACTGTACATTGAAACCTGTAAAGCCATATAAAGCATGTCAGTATAAAAATTGCAAGAAAGGCTTTGGCAATCACTAGAGAAGAGAGATCAGGAGACAGAGAATGAAAGAGTCACTGGGGGTGGATGAAGAATTGCTGGTAATGGGAGTTCAGGAGTCAATGGAGAGAGAAGATAAGGAGTCACTAGTAGAGTTGCCACCTCATCCCTTTAAAACATAACACATATTACACAGGTTCTGTGGCTAATTAAGGTGGTAATTAAACTCACTTGGTGCTTTACCTGCATTAAATTAGCCTCAGAACCTGTGTAATTCATATGTGTTCTGTTTTAAAGGGATGAGGTGGCAACTCTAGTCACTAGAGCAGGGATCCTCAAACTACAGGCCTCCATCTGTTGCAGAACTACACATCTCATGAGGCATTGTAAGACTCTGACATTCACAGACATGACTAGGCATGATAAGAATTTTGGTTCCTGAAGAACTGGAGGGCCATAGTTTGAAGACCCACACACTAGAGGGAGTAGATCAGAAGTCACTAGTGATGACAAGTAGAGTGTCTTAAGGAGGGTAGATGAAGAACTGGTTAGGAGAGAACATTAGTCACTAAAAAGTCAGGGATCACAAATGAAGGAAGATCAGAATTCGCTGGTGAATGGGGATCAGTAGTCACTGGTCAAGGGAGATCAGGAGGCACTGGACAGAAACTAGAGAGAGAAGTTCAGGAGTCACTGGTGATAGTAGATCAGAAGTCACTGGTGAGGGGCGTTCATTAGTCACTGGTCAGGAGAGGTTATGAATCACTGGTAAAGGGAAGATCAGAAGTCGCAGATGAGGGAAGATCATGAATCACTGGTGTGAAAAGATTAGAAGTCACTTGTAAAGCCTCATACACACCATCGGACTTCCATCTGACCTTTCCGTGTAATTTTCTTTGAAGGGCGATGGCTGTGAACTTGTCCTGCATACACACGGCAGGACTTTTTCAGCCAACTTTCACCAAATCACGTGGTATTTCAGCTGTTTACCGCCACCCTGTGGGCAACTTCTGCTATTGTTGTATGATCTTTAGCATTGGTTCTGAGAATGCGTGTTTGTACTTTGGACTTTAGTCTGATGGACTTGTGTACACACGATCAGATTGGCCTCCATCGGACATTTGTTGGTGGAAAGTTTGTTTGCACAGCGAACATTTGTCCGATGAAAAACACGAAAAGTTTGTCTGATGGAGCATACACGTGGTTGGATTGTCCGATCAAACAGGTCCGTCGGATCATTTTTTGTCAAAAAGTCTGATCGTGCGTATGGGCCTTAAGATATTAGGAGTTATTAGAGAGGGGAGATCAAAAGTCACTGGTGAAGACCTGAGGAGTTTTCCACAAGGAGGGTAGATGAAGAACTGGGTGGAAGAGAATAGGAGTTACAAGTTAGAGAAGTTCAGGAATCACAGATGAGGGCAGATCAGGAGTTACTGATCAGGGAAGATTATTAATCACTAAAAAGAGAAATGATTGGGAATCACAGATGAGGGAAGACAAGAATTGTTGGTGATGGTAGATCAGGAGTTGCTAGTAAAGGAAGATCAGTAGCAGCTGGTGAATGGGAATCAGAAGTCGCTTGGGAAGGGAGATCAGAAGTCACTGGTGAGGAGGAGGGCACATCAGGAAAAAAAATCACTAAAGAGAGAAGATATGGAAATAGAGAGATGAAAGGGTGTGAAAAAAATAATCAGATTACACCGATTTGAAAAGATCAGCAGTCATTGATGAAGAAAGATCAAGAGGCACTGGTGGCAGGAGACCAGGAGTTAAACTTGCCACATGCCGCGTACACACGGTCGGACTTTTGACCGGGCATTTCCAACGGAAAAATAGAGAACCTGCTCTCTATTTAAAGTCTGTTTGAAAATTCAGACGGAAAAAGTCAGATGGGGCATATACACAGTTGGAATATCCAATGGAAAGCTCCCATCTGACTTTTTCTATCTGAAATTCCGACCGTGTGTGTACGTGGAAATACACATACATAACGGGAAAAAAGGTTCCTCTATCCATGCTACACAGCGCAAATGGCCGAATATATCCTATTGTGTTTTGACAGTCGGCCCCACCAGCTGTCAAAATACCCAAACAATGACTGTTTCTGGATGCAAGCATTGCTCAGCTGACAATTATTCACCTAACTCCTTCTATTTTTCATTTTGAGGGATGTTGGGTGGCATCATCAGGAACTAGTTGAAATTCACTTAGTGTATGGGCAGCTTTAAGCTGCCCATACATTGATTGAAATTCGGCCCGTTCAGCAGGGACTGGACAAATTTAGATCCATGTCTAGATACTATTGGTTGCACAGAAGTAGATCTACCAATTGTAAAACCACCATGTAGGAAAAAATGGCAATAGCCTGCAGTTCTGATCCGTATATTCTGATGGGGCTGAAATCTCCCGGCTGTCAGAATACAATGACTCAGTGGGAGGATTCCCTCATCCACCACAAATGTGTGGATGGAGGAATTGGGTAATTTTTTTTTTTTTAACCCGCTGTTTGAACCAAAAAAACTCATCTTACAACCTACTTATCTATGGCCAGCTTTACTGGTGAGCGGAGATTAAGGCCCTATGGGCAAACGGATGACTATCCGTTAACCTCAGATTCCGAATTTATCATTTTATCATTTTTATTTTAACAGACAAGGCTACGTCGAGATCCTTGAAAATGGATATTAACTGAAGTTAACTGACATTGTCAGTTAACGTCCAAAATATATATTTTTTTGTTTATATGTGAACTTAACCTATGACTCAGGCAGTTGTTGGACAATAGGAAGTACATGGAAGGTACATCCCCCAAGGAGAACCACGGCCAGAGATGTCTCCCATTAGTAAGGATGAGCTCCGTTGTGTTCGCAAAGTCCACATACAGAGCCTGCCAGGAAGCCGACACTACACTGCACTAATCACAGGCCGTGAGACATTTCCTGATCACTGCAGCCGTGCATCGGAACAATGTCTCACTGCCTATGATTAGTGCAGCGCAGTGTCAACTTCCTGGCGGGCTCTGCACGTGGACTTTGCAAACAAGCCGGAGCTCATCCTTACCCAGGAGCAACTTCTAGTCACAATCTGCTTTTTTTTGCTCTTCTTTCTCCACATATAAGCAAATATGACAAACAATGTCACACTGTCCCAAAAATAGTTGGAATCCATTGCACAACGCAGATGGCACACACACGGGCAAGGACACAGCAAGGACAAGTCACTTACTGAAAACTGCAATACAGCATGAGAGGATCAATGCTTTCTGGGTAATGTCATCAAAGCCACAGAAACTGATCGAAACAGATGCAAAAACTGATGTAAAGAGGTAATATAATGGATGTAAACGGAACGGAAGACGGGTGAAAAACTGAGATTAACGGAACGGAAGACAGATGAAGCAATGGATAAGAATATATTTTTTTAACATGGCTAAACTGATGGTGCCCGGGTGAATGAGGCCCAAGAGTCACTGTAGAAGGGAGATCAGAAGTCATTGGTGAGAGGAGATCAGGAGTCACTGGTGGGAAGAGAGTATGGCAAATTCAGACCAGCAGGTCATATGAGTAGAGAGACAGTAAAGGAGCATGATAAGAGACTGCTGAACAGGTCATTAGAAGGCAAAAGTATGTTAGAGCAAGACAGGTTGTATTGTGAAGAAAGCAAACACATAGATAGACACAAAGAGAAGACAAATAAGGCCTCTTTCACACGGTCCGTGTGCGAGCTCCGCTTTGCTCAGCAGGGATCGCTCCCGTCGATCCCCGCAGAGCCGGCAGATGACAGGTTGGTCTCTGCACACTGTGCAGGGACCGACCTGTCAGAGCACCGCTCTCCCCTATGGGGGAATCGGATGATGACGGACCTCATCTGATCCGCCAGACGAATGTAAAATAGGGTTTTCCTCTATCACACTTTGGCTGATCGGAGCGGGTCGGGTGTCAGCGGGCATGTCACCACTGACATTCGTGGCTCCATAGAGGAGCACGAAGCGCCCGTTCAGGTCTTCCTAAAAAAACTGGCAGGCGGACCTGGACCTCATCAATTCCAGACTCGACTACGCAAACTCCCTCTACCTAGGACTACCGAAATACCAGATGGCTCGTCTACAAGTGGTCCAGAACATGACAGCCAGACTGGTAACAGGTAAAAAAACGTGGGAACCAATCTCCACGGCCATGAGGACCCTCCACTGGCTAGCTGTAAAGGATCGGGTGACATTCAAGACCCTCTGCCTCACCCACAAATGCACGCAAGGAATCGCGCCACAATACCTATGTGAGAAAATAAAACACTACACCCCAAATCGGGCCCTCCGATCAACTAATCAGAACCTCCTCCACATCCCCAAATCTCGCTACAAAATGAAAGGAGAACGACGATTCGCTGTCAAAGGACCTCAGTTATTGAACACTCTACCCGCAGTCATTCGGTGGGAGGAAAATCATCGTGCCTCCAGGAAAAAACTTAAGACCCATCTTTTCTGAAGCTTGGTTGGACGATCATATTGGCTACAGCGCCTTGAGGAGATTTAGTTCGCATTTGTATCGCTATACAAGTTTCTCTCTCACTCACTCACTCGCCTGTGTGAAAGAGCCCTTGGTGATAAAACCCACAGGAAAAAAACAGGCAAAATGGAGATGATAGGAAAGGAAATAGAGTGTGGTGGTACATTTTAGGGAAGTCTGACTAAAGCAAAAGTAAAAAAAAAAAAAGAACTCTCAAGGAACTGTGGAATGCCAGGAAACAGTGGTACAAAAAGGGGGGACATGATGGACTAGGCTGGCTTTGCACAGGATCACGATTGACAGGTGTCGGGTCTTTTTATTCCTATGACCATCCCATTAGTTTCCTCTCAATAATGTTTCTCTTACACTACAGCTTTTGTTCTCTCTCACATGCTGTTCTTTCGTCTCTCTCCCCCACTCACACTCTCTCTCTTTCTGTGAGTAAACTGACAGGAATGTGCTGGCTTTGGGTCACACACCATTTTCCCAGTCTGTCTGCCAGAGACCAGAACGAGAAGCAGAATCTTCTGGTGTCAGAACAGGCCTGTTCTTCCATGTTCGGTGTCGTTGCCAAGGTCTTTACCTTTCTTGTACCTCACCAACAGGCAGACATAGTTTTTCATGTGTTCAGGTGCAATCACAAAAATTACTAGCATAGTCTAGAAAACGGAGTATAATATACAGTGGGTAAAATAAGAATTGAACACGTCACCATTTTTCTAGGTAAATATATTTCTAAGGCTGGGTTCACACTATGTGCAGCCGTGGGGCACAGCAGGGGATCCGGTGCATCCCCGTTCACCGTTTTAGCCTGAATTCGGACCTGAAACTGAGCCAAATACGCATGGGACCCTTCTGATGTGCGTTCCACGGCCGCCCTGGAGGTATGTGAACCCACTCCACCGAGACACAATCACAATCTCCTGTCATGCAAATTGGATGCAGTGAAACCGGCATCGAATTTGCATCAGTGTGAACCCAGCCTAAAAGTGGTATTGACATGAAATGTAATCCCATGCAAAAAATGTTGACATATATGATACCCATTTTATCCGCTGTATCTGATGCAGTCTCCCTACTAAAACAGAATCCATTTCAAGCAAAACCCATGCTATTAAAAAATAAAAAAAACTTAGCCACTTAAATGAATAACTTCACCCCAAGAAAAAGAAGCAATTTCATATTGGTGGACAGAGGAAAGGGTCTAAAGCTTTCAGCATGCAGATCTTCATCTCCTTCCATCCTGGCTACAACAGACTTTTCTTGGATGAATGCAAGTAATAGCATCCTCCATACATTCTGATGGAGAATACAGGAAGTGCAGGTAACTTTGCCTGTATAAGGCAAGTCTAAAACCACCAACAACTTCGTAGGGCTTGCCTGATTGGATACAGATTGACTGGATTGTTTAAGAAGACCATCATGCTAAATCTAAAGTTGATTGTAGAAAGTTTGTGCAGTCAGATTGTAATGTGTATGCAGGCCAAAGAGCAGGCGTGTGAAACTCAATTAAATCATGGGCCGCAGCAGCATTATGGCTGCCATCAAATGACCAGTTGTCTTTGATGGACTATAAAAATGTATCCAGGGCTCTATTTCTCAGAGAATAAGAGCAGGAACTCAACCACAACCCCCACCCCACATCAAACTGTGGGTGTGGCAATTGCACCAACAGTTGAAGGTTTTTAAAGGGGCAATAAATACCAGGAGTGCATCTAGTACCTCCTTGGCAGCGTAGGCAGTTTCTTCTCTCGCTCACTTGCAGGAAGATCATTGGTTGGCATCTATGCACCCAGGCACAGATGGGGATCTGTAGATTACCATGTGATACCACATCCCACACGGCACCTGCATCTACCTTGTCCCGAACCATGAGTGCAGGGCAGGCAGGGATCTGTGAGGCGGCGTACACACGATCGGATATATCCGATGAAAACGGTCCGCGGACCATTTCCATCGGATATGTCCGATCGGGAGTTTGATCCGATGGCGTGTACACACCATCGGATCAAATTCCCCGCCGCCGGAAGGCGCGGTGACGTGGCGCGGTGACGCGGCGGTGACGTTGACGCCGCCGCGTCACCGCAACGTCACCGCACCAGGAAGTAAAACACTTCCGCGCTTGCGCCGAATCCATTCGGCAGCGGCGCGGCGGCGGTGGGGGCCGACATGTCTGCTGGTAAGTGTACTAACCAGCAGACATGTCGGGCGGACAGATCCCCACCGGATAGATTTCAAAGCATGCTTTGAAATCTGTCGGGTGGAGAAATCTGTCCGCTAGCCCATACACACGAGCGGAGATGTCTGCTGAAACGGTCCATCGGACCGTTTTCAGCGGACATATCCCCTCGTGTGTACGCGGCCTCAGAGCTACTAAGAGGTCCTTGTAAAGACAGAAGTTTCTTTGTTTACAACTGACATTGGTGAGCAATGAGTGGAGGGCAGGTACTGTAGGTGGCAAAAAAAAGTCCTGGGAGTCAGGGCCACATGAAATGGTCTGGCAGGCCGAATTTGGCCTGTGGGCCTTGTGTTTGACACATATGTCGTAGACTATACAGCCTGATTGTACAATCTCCCTAATGCCCTGTACACACGATCGGTTCGTCTGATGAAAAAGGATTTTTTCCATCAGATATCCGATGAAGAAGACTTTCATTAGTCTTGCCTACACACCATCGGTTAAAAATCAGATCGTGTCTAACGTAAAACTTTCAAAATGCTTTTGAGCATGCGTCGACTTGATTCTGAGCATGCGTGGATTTTTGACCAATGAATTTCCCCACAGACGATCGTTTTTGTAACCATACGAAAATTTTAAAACGGTATAGGAAAAAAACTGATGGGGCCCTGTACACACGATCAGTTTGTTCGATGAAAACGGTCCGTTTTAGACTTACCAAAACTATTTAATACGAGCACATACCTAAACAATTAGTTCCTTTGTGTCAAATCAGGTAGCCGATTAAACTACAGAAGTAATGGTAGATGTATTGCAGCCAATACAGTAGGTTTAACAAAACTATTGATCCAATTCCATCAGCCACCCATTTGAGGTGAATGGGGGAATCCTCTCTGCTGAGTCATTGTATTCTCATATTAGGGAGACTTTCCCACCATCAAAATACACCAATTCATGCTGCAGGCTAAATTTTTCAGCAGGGTGGTTGTACAGGAGTTGATTTGTAGATTGATTTCTGTACAAACACAGTGCCCATACATGGATCAAAATGTGTCTGGTCCTTGCTGAACTGGCTGAATTTTGATACATGTATGGGCAACTTAAAATTAGATTGCACATTCAGATAGTATAGTGTATGGATAGTTTAAGCTTTTTCTCCCACTTTTCTGCCCTGATCAGTCATTCTCAATGCATTCAGGGCTTTTATAGCTCTGCTTATATTTCTGGAACTCTGGACATTTAAGAATTTTTATCACATGCCACTTGCGTTCAGGGTCATAAGGAAAAGGCACCACCCTCACTGTGTAAGTCGGTATCCCTCCACCTGTATTGAATGTTGATTTCATTCAGTATAAGTTTAGAGCCTCGTTGCACACACACGATCGGATTATCCAATGGGAATTGTGTGATGACAGGCTGTTGTTGCACAATTGTTGTCAGATTTACCTTGGACAAATGTGGGATAGCACGATCGTATGTATGAGGCTTAAGTGTTCCTTTACATTTATGTTGCCTACCGAAGAGAAACCTGCAACACTATTCACTTGAATAGGTCGTGTTTGGCGGGTGGTAGTGCCCACACGACAGGGAATTTAGTTCCTACTGCTACCTTTTACAGCTTAAGGGGGAGTGATTAGGGGGCACTAAGTCTGCAGTTCTCAATTCATTTTTCACCTGCTTTGTGAGTAGGTTTTTTATATTGTTAGACACACTAATTACATTTTACTACTGCTACGCTTAGAAGGCACCGCTTTTGTGTTTTTCTAGTTCTCAATTCATTAAATCTGCAGACTGAATAGAGAAAAGGCTAACATATTCTTCTATCCACACCATACAGCGTGAATGGGCAATCTCCCGCTGCAGCTATTGTATTTTGACAACCATCCCCCACCAGCTGTCAGAATAACTCTCAGCAGCGGCATCTGATTGGATGCAGTCTCAGACCAGCCAACAATTTTTCATCTAACTTCTTTGATTTTTTTTTTCAGTGGAGGGATGTTTGCCTGGAAGCAGCTAACAGGGCCATCCACTGAGCACATTTCAGCCAGTTCCTCAATAACCAGATGCATAGTGCATGGCCAGCTTAACACAGGTACTTGCAGTCACAATAAGATGCTACACTACAACTCTTTTGTTATCCAATATTTTATGCAAGATAAGGTTAGGCCAGTCTTGAAAGTTTATCTACAAGAGTAATTTTTTTTTAAAGCAGTGAATCTGACATTTGTCAAATTGTCGCTGCAGATTAGTCTGCCAAGTGCAGGAATCAAATATAGTGATTGCTTCATCACTAGTACATTTTTAGTGGAAGACACATTCAATGATTCGTAGATAATATCCCTCTTTTCATCCAGAGTTGGTGGTATATTTTGAGATTGGTTAGTTACCATTAAATGAAAAAACTGACAAAATATCAGTTATAATACAGGATTTGTCTTGCACACCTAGAGGGGTCATTTATAATCTATATGTAAATACACGTAGGTCTCGTGAAATAATATTTTTTAAACTTTGCTGTACTACACCTTTTGAACAAGCTCTCCAATGTATGAATGTGACCTATTTTCCCTTTGAAACGCTTCCATATGGATCTAATAGAGACATATACATCCTTGTTATGGCTCCCTGCCCTGCGATTGTGTGACCTTGCTAATTGAGCCCATGCTGTGTGTTTATGGATATCAGTCTATTCACAGTGAGAGGTCTATATATCCACTTCCCTCTTTAAACATGTGCCTATGTTACTTGGATGAAACACGTGTGATACCAAGCTATGTGCAACAACAGCTGTCTAACTTAATGGCTCAATAAGATGGAGTTCCCCCAGACTCCCTTTCAAAAGAACTTGTTTCACCCTATGGCTGAAGACCCACTGTACAGTACAAAACTGGATCTGAACAGAGACTGTGTAATCTTTATTGATTTTTCTCTCCATCACTCACGCAAATGTAAACATTTAATTAATATTTATGAGAGTTTGATGCAGCTTTGATCCAACTTTACAGTCTCTGGATCAAAGAAGCATCAAAGTAGTGCAGTAACCTAGATAGTCGCATAGATGGAAATGGGTGCAATTGAAATCAGTGAGCTGTGATTTGTCATGCGACTGTGTCCAACGTCGCATGAAAAGTCGCAGTAGCGGAAACCAAGCCTAAAAGGCATAGGGATTGCCAAACAAGTGACATGGGAGACTAGGAATTACCCTGCAGAACAGAAACCAAAGAAAAAAAAAACATTTATTTTAGTGTGGAGCAGCAATTTTGATAATGATAAAAATAAAAAATGCAGAATTACCTGCCTGTGAAGGGTCACATATGTATGATGTATACAACCTTACTACAGCAGAACTGACATTTAGCCCTGGTTCACATTGGTGTCATTTGACATGTCAAATCGGCCAGCTATTGCCGGTGATCTGACAATATGGTTCCGGCTATCGAGATGGTTCCTGTAAGAACTGCGCAGGCGCAATCCTTGCCGATGAAAATCACCGAACCTCCAGGGCGACGTGGAATTTGAGGTAAGTGGCCAGTCGGCCTCATGTCCTCGCTTCGCTCGGCCTCCTGGCTCTTTTTTTAACATCCTCCAATCCACGGGGATGTTAAGGAATGAGCCTAGATCCTGGCCGAGGTTCAGAGATTTCCGTCGGGAAGGATTGTGCCTGCACAGTCCTTACAGGAACCATCTCGATAGGGAAACCATACTGACAAATCACAGTAGTTTCTGTGCTACTTTTTGCAATTTCGGGGTGCGATGTCTGCAGAAACCCGTACAGATGTTTGCAAAATCGCCACTGAAATCAGGACTGACATGTGGGAGTGAAATCATGCGAGTTCAGCTGAACTCGCATGGCTTCATTCCCGCAGCTCAGTGTGAACCTGGGCTTACATGGTTACATAATACAGTTTGAATTGTTGGTAAATGACAGTTACTGGTCGGTGATCGTTGTTCTATTTGTAATCAAACAGTGATTGGCTTCATCTATACCAGACCCTTATCTTAGATCCTGGTATAAATGTTAATGGGGCATCCCGTGAAAAAAAAAAAATGACCACCCCTATCTTTGATGAGAGTCTGGTATGGGTGTCAAGGGAAACTCCATACAGAAAAAAAGAAAAGGGGGGAGGAGGACATGGCTCCTCCCTTAAATTTTTAAGGGGAACCCCACTTAAAAAAAAAACTGGGTTTCCCACCAAAACTCATACCAGACTCTTGTCTGCATGTAGTCTGTTGGGCCAGACAGGGGGTGGGAAGCGTGTTGTCCCCCCCCATTCCTCCTGAACAAATACTAGACCACATACCCTCAACGTGGAAAGGGTGCCAACTTCTTTATTTTTTTTAAGTTGGTACTTGTGGCACTCCTGTGCATGTTTGGAATGGCCATTTTATGCAACATTTCCCTAAACTACAGTGGTTTGTGAAAAATGCTTTAACCCAGGTTCAGCCGAATTTGCATAATTTCATTCCTGCATGTCCGTCCCGACTTCAGGGGTGATTGCTTTGCGGTTTCTGCACAGATGTCAATAGAAATTGCACCCCGAAATTGCTAAAAGTAGTACAGACTACTTTTGGCAATCAGCACAACAAATGCGGCGTCGCACATATTCAGATGCTGCAATTGCCACCGATTTGGCATGCGATTTGACATGTTAAATCGCATCAATGTGTACCAGGGCTAAATGCACAATATTCTGGTGTCAACGGCCCATATGAAAACAATGCATTTTCCCATGTCCAGGCTTCAAAGAGCTGTAAAATATTTGCGAGAATATTTAGTGTGGCAAGGCCCTGAAGTAGCACGCCATCTAGTAAAAAGCAGGATATTGTTTTAGCATTAAGAGCTGTGAAAAGCTAAAAATAGCTAGTTAACCTTTCACTACCTTTCTTTGCAGTTCTATTAAAAGCTAAGAAGGCTGATGTATAAAAAATAAAAATTCTTACCCTAACAAGCCGGGCCCTTTTTACCAGGTCATTGAGCTTGCGTAGGGCTGAGTTCCTGGGCAGATTTTGGATATCTTGAAATAAATCCTGTTCTTCCAGCTCAAACAGGTGCCTGTTGTCAGAAATCATGAGTGGCTCAGACCAGAAGGAGCCTATGTAGACTCTAAGCACTTCAGGTGTATTGAACACTTTACCCAGGGACCACATGAGTGCACCATAGACACGCATCAGTTGTTGTGTTTGCACCATGTCGGCCTTGTTAAGAACAACACGGATCTTGTCTTCATTGCCCTTGAGGGCTCTAATGGCTTCTGAGAACTCATCAGAAATCTCCAACTTATGGGCATCAAACAGAAGGATGATACGATCCACTCGCTCAGCAAACCACTGCAAGACTGATGGGAAGTCATAACCTGAAACAAGATGAAAAAGATGGATGCTGTTAGTCTCAACGACTTATTAAACTAGATGCATGAAAGGATAACAAAATATAAGTTCAATTCAGTCATCTATTTTAGAGGTAAGAAAGGTAATCATTATTGTGTCATATAGTCTTCTGCAAGGGCTATCATGGATGCCTTTAGAAACCTACAACTCAATGAAACCCCATGTGGAAGGTGGAGCCTTCAGCCCAATGCCAGGCGGAAAAGTGGATTTTTTTTTGTACATAGTGCTCAGTAAATAATTCATAAATTCATCTTAAAATCATTTAAATCAGTGATCAACAAACACCTGCTTGCACTATCAATCTGTCTGGCGATTCATGTCTAAAATCCTCAGTGCCAGGCTAAGGCACCAACCAATGTAAGCAGCCATTTGGCCCAGGTTTTTATATACATTTTTTAAATAAACTGTATTATACTATGGTTTGTTTATCTATTTTTTAAATGGGCTATCACGGCGGACAACTACAAGGTTCCCAATTGCATCTCCTTTGGCACATCAACAGGACCGTTGATCCATGCTAACAGCTTTACCTGATCTTTTTTTTAGTTAGAAAGGTCATGGTGGTCTGGTGAGTAGCCAATTCACTGGGGGATCTACAAGTTTGGTACCCAAGACGGTTGTAAAAATTGAAGTTGCACCCAAAAAGAAAAATTTATGGACTTTGTTTTTGACGTATTACTTTGAATCATTGTCAAATCAATTTCAGCACTGGATTGTCAGGATTTATTACCGTATATACTCGAGTATAAGCCGACCCGAATATAAGCCGAGGCACCTACCGTAATTTTACCACAAAAAAATGGGAAAACGTATTGACTCAAGAATAAGCCTAGGGTGTTGCATGCCTCACTGTGCCCATGCCTCACTGTGTCCATGACCAGACTGACGTTTAACATGGGAGTTTATGGAAGGGGTGCTTGGCTTTGAAAAATTGGTGCTCCCCAGCCGTAGGTCCTACATACAACAAACTTTTCACACTTATAGAGGATAAATGGGGCTACATGTGTGCCAAGTTCTGGGTCCTACGATCAGCCGGTACCGAGTCCCCAAAATAACCGGAGAAATTACAGTTTAACATGGAAGGGGTGCCCAGATTTGAAAAATGTGTGCACCCTGGCTGTGGGTCCCCCAGACAACAAACATTGCACATTTGTAGATGAAAAGTGGGGCTACATGTGTGCCAAGTTTGGGGTCCAGGAGACCTACGGATGACCGGTACCGGGTCCCCAAATTCCAGGCGATCAGGTGCAAAAAAGGTGACTCGAGTATAAGCCGAGGGGGGCATTTTCAAAAAAAATTGCTGAAAAGCTTTGCTTATACTCGAGTATATATGGTAACTGTATATCATTAATTAGCACTATACACTTTAAACTGTGTATGTATAAGAAATGTCATAATTGAACACATATAACGCCCCCTACTACTACACACCCCAAAATCATGGGATATGTAGGCCTTAGAAATGGAAAGTACACAGTGGGAAAGCTGCAAATCATGTAGGGAAATCTGGAAGTTGTGGAAAGAGATGACCAGTGGTTAACACAAAAGGAGATTTTTCAAGTAAGGTTATATTGGATTTTTTTTAAATAACTATTGTTTGTATTGCTATTACAATGCTGGTGTTAGAAAATGAAAGTGTATGTTGTGACCATAGATTTCCTTTAACATTTTAAGAAAATATAGTAATAAAATCAAATCCTTTCTGTTACTGGCAGGATCACGAGGTAAAAATAAAAGGAGAAAAAGCCTGAAAAAAATAAAACAAATGCAACCTCTACATATAAGGACTGGTAAGTTACAATATAATACATTTTTGATCATTAAATTAGAGTTAAAGACACATTTAGCCCAGGTTCACACTGGGTACGATTTAGTTCAATTTGAGATGTGATTTCACATGTGAAATCGCATCTCAAATCGGTGGCAATTGCCGGCAATGACACCGTCCTAATCGGTGCGACGCCGCATCCTAAATCGCGCCGAAATCGGGACTGCCAGAGGGAGTGAAATCGCGCGATTTCACTCCCGCAGCCCAGTGTGAACCAGGGCTAAGGCCAGATTCACACTTATATAGTGCGAATTTCAGCTCTCTTATCTCTGCAGAGAGATAAGAGAACTGTTCAGCAGATCATCTCCGTTTTAGCTGTGAATTTGGAGACCTGCGAGAGGGGAGGGGGAGGGGAGGCGGAAGTGTATTGAGCTGAATGAGAGAAATCCTGAAGAGAAATGAATACATCTGCGAATCAGATGCGTTCCCTTAGAAGATAATGGCTCTGAATTCGCACCTGAGCCGAACCGCAATGCCTAGAAAACGCACACACGTTTTTTCGGCAATGCGCAGTGCGAATGCATCACACATATGTGAACCAGCCTTATTGATTTCAATGTATTGTATAATGTTATGCGAATTGGAAGCGGTTTAAGCCGCAACCAATTCGCATAGGTGTGAACCCGGCCTTAAGAAAAAAAAAATCACTGACAGGTAGAATCTTTATTACAGAAGAGACACTATTTGGTCTCTTTTGTCATAAATGCCTCCCCCTGCCTGTCAGCTGCTATGCAGGTCATATTGGCACATTATGGATAATTTATGACATAAAGCACCTGTGGGAACATTTAAGTGGAGTCTAATTCAGCTTTACCCTCTTTTAGTTTAAAGAACCTCCTTGCTACAGGAAAATAAAATAATCTTTCCTCTGTAAGCAATGCCCCCTTGTCCTTTGTACATTCCTTGTGTTACCTATATTTATTCTGATCAGATACATTTAAACATATGAATACAATCAACTCTGTCATGTTTAGTAACCTCAAGAACCAATCAGTGTTTATCTTTCCTGAGCCTGACCCTAAGACCCCTTTCACACTAGGGCGCTTTTCAGGTGTTTTAGCGATAAAAATAGCGCCTGTAAAGCGCCTTTCAAGCCACCCCAGTGTGAAAGCCAGAGTGTGTTTACATTGAGGCGGTGCGCTTGCAGGATGGGGGGATAAAAAACAGCATGCAGCATCTTTGGGGAGGTATGGGAGTGGTGTATACACAGCTCCCAAAACACCCTGCCCATTGAAATTAATAAGCAGCGCCGCTGAAGCGCTGGAACACTTTTAATCCTTTCCTCGGCCGCTAGCTAAAACTAGAGGCGCTTTACTACTACCGCCCCAGTGTGAAAGGGCTCTAAGAGATCCAAATCTGATTTTATAATATGAGTAATATGGCTGCCTTATTACATAAACCCAATCTGGTTTCAGCATTACTGTTTAAATTAACTTGAGTATGAAAACATGTTGGCGGTAACATTTGTATTTGGTATGAGAAAAGATACAGTTATGCAGAACTGGACAGCAAATAATTCCATGATGAACGAGAGCAATCCAATAGCTGTGGATAACTGCAAAATGTTTATTAAATCGTAATTAAGCCTGGCCTAATATGTGTACTTTCTCTTCCATATTTCCATGATCCTCACTTTGGTTAAACTGGAGCAAGTTTGGATTCTAATAATCCAGCATGCTGTTCTCCAGGGTCTGTTATATATCTGCCTTGACACCTGCCCAGCACATAGACACAAGCAGCACAGGAAGGGTGGTATGTAGACTATATAATTTATTTTTATTAATAACTGGAGAAAAGAAAAATATCCTTCCCTGGATAGCAACAGGAGCCCATACGGCACACGCTTCCTAGGAGTAGGACGTGCAAGCTATAGCTCCAGGCAGGCAGGGAGGCAGTTCTCCAGCAAGGAACCAGGACGTCAGCTTCCCCGTCCCTCCGGCCCCCCTCTCTCCTCCAACAACATCTAGAGGTAAGACCGGGTCTCCCGGACCTATCCTCCTCCCCACCCACCTCCCCCCGGGCATATCCACGGCCGTCCTTTTAAGAATAAGCCGTGGCTCCAGCCGGGCCTAAATCCTAGGATCCCATTGCGGAAACACTCGCGGCCACCGCAACTAGGAAAACCCGTGGCTTCAACCGCGGCCTAGTTGCGCGCCCTACGAAGGCGTGTAAATACCCCCACAAAAAGCCCTCAATGCTCTCCTGTAACCCCCCTACACTCCCAGCCACTATCACTACCCCACCATCCACCTTGGCCCGCGGTGACTGATGGCGAGCGCAGCTAGGAAAGGCCGCGGCTTCAATCGCGGCCTAGTGCTGCGCCTCCCAGGGGACACCAAAAACCCCCCCCCCCTTTGGAATCCCCAAACACCTCCTCTTTCCCCAGGAGTAATCCCACCGTCTCCCTGACCGCCCCAGCCCCCCCATCCCCCCCACACCCGGCCTAATCTTAATGCACAGCTCCTGGCTCGGACCTAACCATTCCACTACACCCCAGCAGTTGGGAAATTGCTGGGGCGCAAACCCCCCCTCCACAACCCTAAAACAGGGCAACTCGTGCCCACACCCCCCCCTTCCCGCCTGCCCCCAACCATTCAGTGTCTTAATCCAGGGGCTCTCCGATCGCCCTAAGGCGGATCAGGAAGGAATTTTTTCCCTTGCCTTTGCAGATTGGCCCAGCACAGCCAAGGGTTTTTCGCCTTCCTCTGTATCAAACTGGGAGGGCAGCTCCCCAATCATTCATTGAATATCCGTCCACCCATAAAAAACTCCCCCTTCCCCCCCCCGGGTACTTTCTGCAGGTATGGCTCGCTTGAGTTACTCTGCGGAGATCATCTGGGGGCTAAAACCATGTGCTTCAGTACTACCAGCCATGACCAAAAAAGCACTAAGGAACGAACAACTGTTACGAATCAATCGACCATCCACAGTTAAAAATCACATCCATCAGCCCCAACCCAAGCACATTCTATGCACATTGGTCAACATTAGATCAGCAGTAAAACACCGTCAAGAAATCCACAATTTCATCCTACAATGCGATTTAGACTGCCTCTTCATTACAGAAAGCTGGCTTACAGCCGACTGTAACACCATTCTGGGAGAATTGGTGCCGGAGAATTATCGCATTCTAACAGAAAACAGAGTGGGGCAAAGAGGAGGAGGCCTGGCAGTGATCCATAAGACTCACCTCGCGATCACTAAACCAGTCCCTCAAAACCCACTTCCATTCATGGAAACCCTCACTCTGCAACTACAAACTAATCCCCAGGAGACCGTCCATATTCTACTCTGCTATAGACCACCGGGTCCAAAATCACAGCTTCTTTCACCTTGAGTGAGTTCATGTCCACTTAAACATCTTTTGCTGCTCGGGGACTTCAACCTGTGGGCCAACTCCGCACAGGATCCCGTTGCCGACGCCTGCATTGACCACTTGGAAGGATTAGGGCTGCAGCAACTAGTATGTGGACCCACACATACTTTCGGTCACACGCTCGATCTTATTTTCAGACAAGATCTGGAAATAAACAAACATTCTATAAAATGAACCGTTGCCATGGACAGGCCACCATGCAATTAAACTCACAATCACCATAAATGCCCCCTCAACAAAAACATCAAAACCGGTGACAACACACTGGACTAGATCGCAAAAGAAGCTCTACTCAGAGCTCTTCAAAACCACTTTAGGGAAAAAAATAAAAGCAATCTAATCACACCAAACAGCCACAGAAACACTGGATGCCATAAACACGGCTCTACTACAGTCAGCCGACTTAGTAGCGCCCAAACGTAAAACCTGCATCCGGAAAAACAACGCCAGCTGGTTTAATGACCAGCTGTCGTTGCTGAAGCAAGAGCGCAGAAGAGCGGAAGCCGCCTGGAAAAGAAGCTCTTCAGATGAAAACCATACTATCTACAAGGTAATAACAAAAAAATACCACAAAGAAATCTTCAAAGCCACTTTTCCAATGCCCTAAACCGCCCCCACGAACTCTTCAAGATTGTCACCCAGATCATGAATCCGGTCTGTCTTGAAGCCCCCAACTCAGATACCCAAGAATTTTGCAATGAATTATCAGATTATTTCATTAACAAAATTGAAAGAATCTGTGAAAGCATTCAGCAAAACAGTACCCCCCTTAACCCCCCCCCCCTCAATCATTCGCCCAATATCCACACCAATTTTACCGCAATCAACAAAGTTCACTCTTAAACCCATCTCCACCGATGCCGCCAAAAATATCATAGGTACTCTGCGAAATAGCACAGCGCTCAATGATATCATCCCCACCAAACTGCTAAAGGAATGTGCCAGTATTCTGGCACCTCCTATCACGCAGCTTATAAACCAGTCCTTCAAGGAAGGCATAGTGCCCTCCCAGTTGAAACAGGGCATAATCAAACCCATCTTGAAGAAACCTACCCTTGACCCCAAAGACCCAACTCACCGGCGCCCCATAACAGGCCTAAGCGTCCTCTCCAAGGTAATAGAGAAAGTAGTGGTACAGCAGCTGCAACAGCATTTAGATGCCCACAATCTACTCGATCCATTTCAATCGGGTTTCAATCCCGGGCACGGGACAGAAACAGCATTACTCAAAATATGGGATGACGCTCTCGAGGCCGCAGACGAAGGAGAATCTTGTCTTCTAGTTCTGTTGGACCTAAGCGCAGCTTTCGACACTGTAGACCACAAACTATTAGTGAATAGGCTAGTTGAAGTAGCCAGAGTCGCAGAAAGTGATCTATCCTGGTTCTCCTCTTTTCTCCTCTTTTCTGGAAAACCGATCACAAATAGTGAAATTGGGACCTTTCACTTATGAAAAACGAACGGTGTCATGCGATCCCTCAAGGATCCCCTCTGTCGCCGGTGCTGTTCAACATCTATCTTCGCCCTCTCTTTGAAATCATCAGTAGGCAAAAACGACTTTATTACTCATATGCAGATGACACGCAACTGTATTTTCACATCTGCAACAAAAAGGATCATCATCTCAGGTTAGAGACATGCCTCTCTTTGATAGAAAACTGGATGACGAAGAGTTATATTAAACTCAACAGTGCGAAAACAGAACTCCTCATGTTTCACGGCAGTCGTAAGAATCAACTTGCAACAACTTGGACACCCCCGTCCATTCTGAGCAAAATCATCACCCCTAGCACCAAAGTCAAAAGTCTCAGGGTCATTTTCGACACCTACATGACAATGAATGCACAAATAAGGTCAGTAGTCAGCGGATCTCCCCATCTGCTGCGCCTACTACGCAGACTTATTCCATTTATTCCTAAAGAAGACATAGCAGTCGTGGTGGGATCAATTGTGAACTCCAGACTGGACTATGCCAATGCCCTTTACCTCGGACTCCCAAAGTACCAAATCACTCGCCTGCAGGTCATTCAAAATACGGCTGCCAGACTTGTGACTGGGAAAAAAACATGGGAATCAATCTCACCTTCGCTGAGAACCCTTCACTGGTTGCCAGTAAAAGACAGAATTGTTTTTAAAGCACTCTGTCTGACGCATAAGTGCCTCCATGGGAAGGCCCCCTAATATCTATGCGAAAAAATAAAAGCTCACAATTCCAATCACGTTCTGCGATCCACCAACCGAAATCTGCTCCAGATACCCAAAGCCAAATACAAGTCCAAAGGAAAAAGAGAAGATTTGCGGTCCAAGACCCCAGACTATGGAACGCGTTACCAACCAGCATTCGGTTGGAGGAGAACCACCTAGCCTTCAGAAGAAAAATCAAAACTCATCTCTTTTGATGTCAAAGGAGACAGGAACAACGAGCGCCCAGAGGAATTTACTTCGCCTGTGCTGCGCTATATAAGTTCTTCACTCACTCACTCAGAAACGTCCAGCTTTGTATGAAATATGTGTCAAAAGAACAGTTGTGTCAAAAGAACAGTTGGGTTACTTCCATGGCAAAGAGGCAAATTTTTGCTCTGGCTCTGGCTCTGTTTTTTTGGTCATATACAAGCAGAAATATATGTGCTCATCCTAAAATGGGTCACTCAAGTCCTGGAAGCCGCAATTCTTGACTCAATTCAATGACAGGCACGCATGTGCGATACTTTGATCTTTACTTTTTATTTATCTCTGACACCAAGATTTTAAAGTCTTGACGTGTAGTATATACAGTGCCTTGAAAAAGTATTCATACCCCTTGAAGATTTCCACATTTTGTCATGTTGCAACCAAAAAATAAATGTATTTTAATAGGGTTTTATGTGATAGACTAACACAAAGTGGCACATAATTGTGACGTGGAAGGAAAATTATAAATGGTTTTCAACAAATATGTGACAAGTGTGGAGTGCATTTGTATTCAGCCCCCCTGAGTCAATACTTTGTAGAACCACCTTTTGCTGTAATTACAGTTGCAAGTCTTTTTTGGGGATGTCTCTACCAGCTTTGCACATCTAGAGAGTGACATTTTTGCCCATTCTTCTTTGCAAAACAGCTTATGCTCTGTTAGATTGGATGGAGAGTGTCTGTGAACCTCAATTTTCAAGTCTTGCCACAGAGCCTCAATTGGATTTAGGCCCGGCCTTTGACTGGGCCATTCTAACACATGCATATGCTTTGATCTTAACCATTCTATTCTATTGTAGCTCTGGCTGTATGTTTAGGGTTTTATTTGGTGCCATCCATCTTCCCATCAACTCTGATCAGCTTCCTTGTCTGCTGAAGAAAAGCATCCCCATAACATGATGCTGCCACCACCTATGTTTTACAACGGGGATGGTGTGTTCAAGGTAATGTGAAGTGTTGGTTTTCTGCCACACATTTTGCTTTTTGGTCAGAAAGTAAAATTTTGGTCTCATCTGACCAGGAGTTGTAAGGGAATTTTTTTTTGCTGAAATGACTGTTTACAGGGTATAGAGACATAATAGTTAACTGATTTATTTTAAAAACGATTAAAAATAGATAAAAATCAATCCATATAATGTACTGTGACGAGACCCTTTCTCGCCCAGGTCCTGCTCTCCCGACACTCCTCTGCTTCTATTCGATCAGATTGCAGCTTGCAACATCTGATGGTCCAGTCATCCAAGATTCCGGGATCCAACCTACAGCTATGTGGCGATTGGATCCATGAAGAACACACACCAAGCGAGTTGTATGTATGTTCAACCAGAACTGCTTTATTGAAAGTACACAGCACACTTTTATACAGAATTTGGAACATCCCGCCCCCAACAACTGCTTTTCTATTGGTCAATTGTAAAGTAAATTTGTGGTTTCACTCAGGTCCTCTTCCATGCAAATGAGGACTTTCAAAATGACTCAGCAGAGATTGGTCCCAAAGCTTGAATAGCATGACTATGTGTATTGAGACAGAAGCCCCCAGGGGGTAATTACTACAATGAAGCAATCAGAACAACAATTAACACCTCTACACACTGGACAATAAAATGTCTCTCACAAGCCCGGCTCCACTTATTTCACTAGTCGGAGCCAAGCATTGAAGGGTCATTGTCCTAGTGACCTAGTCAGGACAAATTAAGCCACTTCCAGTATCTCTTGCAATATGTACTCCACAATGTCTCATCTTCTGCAATACATGAATTAGGATTTCACGTTGAAACACTTTAATATCTCAAGATCCATGACATGTACCTATCGTTTTAGTTTAGTTTTTGCATGCGGTTTCCTGCTTCTGTGATGTACAAAACCAATACAGGGCAGTGATGTTTTGGAAAAGCAAACTGATTGGTGCTGAGGGGTTTTAGACACACGGTAATCGCACCTCCTTGATTAGTGACCACAGAGAGAAAGCTCCCAGTACTGTGGTTATAAGGAAACAGACAACCAGGAAGTGTGGAGATCAGAGAATAATTACAGCATCTTGAGAAGAAAAACGAACAATGAGGACATGAAAACAGCACTGCACTAAGGTAAAGGAAGCTATTAAGATAAAAAATAAATTCCTTTACAAACCCTTTAAGGCTTTCGTTCAGCAATGGCTTTCTTCTTGCCACTCTTCCATAAAGGCCAGAGTTTGTGGAGTGTATGACTAATAGTTGTCCTGTGGACAGATTCTCCCACCTAAGCTGTGGATCTCTGCAGCTCCTCCAGAGTTACCATGGGTCTCTTGGCTGCTTCTCTGATGAATGCTCTCCTTGCCCGGCCTGTCAGTTTAGGTGGACGGCCATGTCTTTGTAGGTTTGCAGTTTTGCCATACTCTTTCCATTTTCGGATGATGGATTGAACAGTGCTCAGTGAGATGTTCAATGCTTGGGATATTTTTCTTTATAACCTAATCCTGCTTTAAACTTCTCCACAATGGGAAGTCGGTAGATATCTCCCAAAATTAGGGAAATTTCCCATATAGACAGCTGTTCTCAGAACAAGTGTTTCCATTAGACTTACCCACACTTTCCTCCTCATTTTTTATTTAAAGTGGAGGTTCACCCTCAAAAAAATTTCTGACATCACATTCTGACGAGTCATCCTACCGACAGAATGCCGGTGTTTTTTTGTTTTTTTTTCTCGGCACATACCTTGTAACCTAGATTTTTCACCCCCGGCTCCTCCGCGCTATTGGGCGTTCCCAATCACTGCCTGTGATTGATAGGCTTCCGTCCGGCGAATACGGCGCGTCACAGGTTGCCGAAAGAACCTGAACGTCGGTGCGGCTCTATATGGCGCCTGCGCACCGACGTTCGGGTTCTGTCGGCAACCTGTGATGCGCAGTATGCGCCGGACGGAAGCCTGTCAATCACAGGCAGTTATTGGGAACGCCCAGTACCGCGGGAGAGCAGGGGGGGGGGGGAATCTAGGTTACGAGGTATGTGCTGAGAAAAAAAAGAGAAAAACGGCATTCTGTGGTTGGATGACTCGTCAGAATGTGATGTCAGAATTTTTTTTGAGGATGAACCTCTACTTTAAGTAACAGTGGTCACCAATACACATAGAGAGCCGAATCTCCCCAATGGGGTACAAAACTGCAATAAAAACTTGACAGAAGGTCTAAACTTTCCTCACTGCATCCAAAATGAAAACAAAAAGTGTAGCATAGAGATACACTTTTTCAGGTGCTTTCAATGTGTCAGCACTATGTATATCAAATGTTGTGTCATTTTATAGATTGAGTGAAAAACTGTTGACACTGTTTCTATTTTTACATTGAAAGTAACTTTATCTAGTTTCCAGATGTTGCCTGTAGTTGATCACATTGATAAGCTCCACACACTACTTCAGTATTTTTGTTTTCCTTAAAGCGGAGTTCCACCCTTAAAACCACTTTCTTTCATCCCATCCAGCATACTGGCGTCAGCGCCAGTATGCTGTTTTTTTTTTTTTTTTTTTTTTTTAATCCATGTACTTACTTTATAATAGATCATTTAATTTTGGGCGCACCGCGGTGTATGTCGCCACTATAAGGCGTCACGCCTTCCGGAAACAGCCGACTAGCGTTCGGCTCTTCTTGGCGCCTACGCACAGACCCAGAAGCTGACTGCGCAGGCGCCGTATATAGCCACGTCACGCCTTCCGGAAACAGCCGACTAGCGTTTGGCTCTTCTCGGCGCCTGCGCACAGACCCAGGAGCTGACTGCGCAGGCGCCGTAAATAGCCGGTCCTAGTTCGGCTTTTTTCGGAGGGCGTGACGCTGCTATATACGGCGCCTGCGCAGTCAGCTTCTGGGTCTGTGCGTAGGCGCCGAGAAGAGCCGAACGCTAGTCGGCTGTTTCCGGAAGGCGTGACGCCTTATAGCGGCGAAATACACCGCGGTGCACCCAAAATTAAATTATCTATTATAAAGTAAGTACATGGATTAAAAAAAAAAAAAAAAAAACAGCATACTGGCGCTGACGCCAGTATGCTGGATGGGATAAAAGAAAGTGGTTTTAAGGGTGGAACTCCGCTTTAAGGCCACGTACACACGATCAGACCGGTCCGATGAAACTGGTCCGACAGACCGTTTTCATCGGACCAGGCTGAAGTGGTCTGATGTGTGTACACACCATCGGACCAAAAATACGATCAGACCAGAACGCAGTGACGTAGAACACAACGACGTGCTGAAAAAACAAAGTTCAATGCTTCCAAGCATGCGTCGACTTGATTCTGAGCATGTGCAGGTTTTTGGTCCGATGCTTTTGCGTACTAACCATCGAATCTGTCCAACGGACAGGTGTTCGTCGGACAGATTTTAAAGCAAGTTTTAAAACTTTGGTCCGATGGACAACGGTCCGATAGGCCGTACAAACCATCGAATTGGGCCAATGAAACTGGTCTGCAGACCAGTTTCATCGGACCGGTCTGATTGTGTGTACGCAGCCTTACAGACAACTAAAGGTAAAACTTAAAATGTTGGATAAGGTAAGGGAGACGTATTTAATCCTTCTCAGGTTTTTTTGCCATCTGTGTCCCACTGGGGAGATTTCACTTCCTGTCCCATAGCAAAAACAGAAAGTGAGAGGAAATCCCTACAAAGTGGGGGAATAGTGGTTGTCATCTAATCTAGTGTCCCCACTATTTTCCTCACTATTCCTGTTTGCTTGAGAACTAAAAATCTGGAATTTTTTCACTTTCATTCTTTGTGATAATGGTAAACAGGACAAATAAAGAGAGTGAATCTACCGTAAGGGGGCACAGACATCAATAAAAAAAAACTGACAGGTGTTCTAAACCCTCCCTGCACTGTCCAGAACAAAACAAAAAGTGATAAGACGATAAGAACACAGAGCATTGCTTTCAGCAAGTCAGTTCACACTGGTAGACTTCCATTGGCAGAATGGAGCGGTGGGGTACAACCACTGTACAGCACTACCAGGCAAAGCAAATGAGGGTGTTAGTAGAACCACAGTGATAAGATTAATTACATTAGGTGAATCACATTTCACATATATGTCTAAAAAAGTTACAGTATTTAGAATAAATTAACAGTCTAGTCTGTCGGTTCAGAAATAATCAACAAAAAAGTCATTGGCGCTTTGTAGAGAGGATGCAATTACAATGTGGTCACTAAATCGGTTCCACAGAATTGAAGTCTCCCTCCCCGGTGGCCCGGACCTGGAACGGCTTTGAAATGTACCCTCTGGAAGGGAAAGATAAGGGAATGATTCTTTGTTAGTGGAAAAAAAAAATCTCGCTTCACACAAGGGATATGATTTCATTATTTTCTTCTCTGGCAACAAGAACATTCCCTCCTCCCCTTCCCTGCATCTGAGCGGCCTCTCCCTCTCTTGGACTCAAACTTTCCAGCAAACCCAGGGAACCTAAAGCCTTTTTAGGAGATTTAGATCTGGGAGGGAGCAGAGCCCAGGAGAGGTTTGCAGTAATGGCATGGATCCAAATGGAATAATCTGTACATCCAAGTGACAATCGGAGCCACGTTGTACTACATAGTTGCACTGAACTTACTAAGAGCTTTTTCACTTTATAGCAAGAAGACACAAAAGCAATTGGTCCCTTGCTGCTTGTTGGCAAGGGTGCCCTTCTCAGAGCTTCCACCAATTAACTATTTTAACAGAGCAGCCATTCCGCTACAAATTTACCGCTGCATGGAGCTGCTTGGCTTTCTCTTGCTCCCTGGAGAAAGATGTTATGTTACTATGGGGAGACAGATAACAGTCCACATTGAAAATCAGTGGGTTTCCACAGGTGGGTTGTGACTTCTTAAGTAAGTAGTACCCAGCATTTCTGTTAAAACAGTTGATCAGTGAAACTCCAGGAAAGACCCCCCCAAAAATGACTGTTCCTCTCTATGGAGCATGCTGTGGGCATGCTGACGTCAGGAAAAGTCAATTTTCAAGAACGTGGGTGTGCCAGGGTGCAGGACCCGGTCTTGTGTGGGGAGTATCAGGTAAGTATATCTCTGATCTTTTCTGCCCTAGAATGAAACAAACAGTTAACCCATGCAGTGCACACAAAGCCTACTACACAGGAAAGAAAATTGTGCCCATAATTCAGCTTTAAGTGCTGCTTTCAAAATGCAACAGATGTAGTGGTACTCCTTAAAGTGATTGTAAGGGCAAAAACTTTTTTTTTAAAGAAAAGTACTGTATGGGTTTCTGTTTTTTTCTTTTCTTTCTTTTTTTTAAAATATTTATTCTTGCCTCGCTAGATGCAGCATGGGTCCGATGCTACACCTGTCCCCCAGCGCCTCTGCACTGATAACCGACCGATCGAACACCACCGATGGCTCAGTTCTCACAGTTCCCCCAGCAGAGAGCTCATAACTGTCAGTAACAGCTCTCTGCTTAACCCCCTCCCCACTCACTGGAGCGCTGAGCTGTGGAGGGGCGGCCAGCTCAGTCTCTTAGCGTCTTAATGAGAGGCTGAGCCGGGTGTCAATCTAGGCACCTGGTGGATCCAGACTTTATTGCTGTGATGACGCGGTGCCTGGTCTGACTTCTGTGACGTCAGCAGAGAGCAGACTTCATCCTGCTCTCTGCTGAAAACGGGTCACAGTAGTGCAAAATTAAGTGCACTCCTGTAACCCATAGAAGAAATACAGCCGAAAAAGCTTTGGCTTTACTTCTCCTTTTAACTAAAATAAAAAAAAATAGGTTTATACTTGCCTGCTCTGCGCAATGGTTTTGCACACAGCAGCCTCTTTCAACCTCTTCTGAGGTCCCCTTCTCCCTCCCCAGAGCTAATTGCTCCCAGCCAAGCCTACAAGACCAAGAAGAGAGGATAGAAGACCTGCAGTAAGGCACAGCACTGGATTGATGGCGGCCTCAAGCAAGTGTTAGGGAAGGGGGTTAACAGGCAGTGGATGTTTTTTTTTATCATAATGCAGAGAATGCATTAAAGGGGTGTTGTGGCCCAGACTCCCGAAAGTGGAAAAGGCATCCCCCCCACGTTCCCCCTAAATGGGGCCAATTGTGGCACCGGAGGGGGGAGGGGATTAGATGAGCGGAAGTTCCACTTTTGCGTGGAACTCTGCTTTTGTGGTAAAAAACCTTTAGGGCCAGATTCTCATATATTTTCGGCGGCGTAGCGTAAGCCATTTACACTACGCTGCCGCTGCGTGCTAGAGCAAGTGCTTTATTCTCAAAGCACTTGCTCCGTAGTTTGCGTTGGCGTCTCGTAAATCGCCAAGCGTAAACCCGCGCAATTCAAATGGGGCGGCTTGTATTTAAATTAAGCGCGCCCCCGCGTCGAAACGAACTGCGCATGCGCCGGCCGGGGAAAAAGCCCAGTGCGCATGCTCCAGCTCACGTCGGGAAGCGTAGTTGAAACCAACGTCAAAACGACGTGAGCGTCATTTACGCAAGTCCCTATTCGCGAACGAGTTAGTAAAACGACGTAAGCGACGGAAAAAGCCGACGCTGACCCGACGCCATACTTAACATGGCGTCCGACGGGACACGACGGCATCCGACGGGACCTCGTAAGGTTACTCCACATAGAAGCTGGGGTAACCTTACGCGAACGAAAACGACGTACGCGACGACGGGGCGGCGTAAAAGCGATCGAGAATCGGCGTACTACTTCATTTGCATATGCAAATGAAAAAACAACGTAAAGGCCACCTAGTGGCCGGAGTTGTCATTACACCTACGATCCGAAAGTGTAATGCTTTTACACTTGTCGGATGTAGAAGCGTATCTATGCAAAAGTGATGCTCAGCATCACACGCATAGATACGAGACAAAAAAAAAGGCGATACGACGGGGTATCTGAGATACTCCGTCGTAACGCCTCTGAGAATCTGGCCCTTAGTGTTTAGAACCACTTTAAATCTGTAACTACATATTAACTAAATGCAAAGCACTGTATTCCTCAAACTGGTCAGCAGATGAATTGCACATTCTTTTAGCTGCTGTAGGATATGCAGTCATTGTTGGTGGGCTGGTGAAGTGTTTGAATGGAGATCCCAGAGTTCATGCACAGCATAGATTTGGACAAGCATCCAGGCATGTACTGGCCATCGAGACTACTGGGAGTTTCCCGGTGGGCCGATGGCTCATTGGGCCGGTTTCAGTGACAGCCAGTGGCATCACTAGAGGGTGGCTTTAGGGGCTATAGCCCTGAGTCACAGGGGTCCCCAACCCACTATCGGGCCATGGCCTCTCTGCAGCTGTGCGATGGGAAGCACGGGAGAGCCGGAGAGCAGGCAAGCGCGTGGGCTAGAGAGCAGAGAGTGATATCATCTTTTACCTCCTGCCCTGCATCACCGCTGTTCCACCATCACTGTGCAGCCACGGGCAGCAGAGAGATTACATCATATTTCACTACCCGCCCTCTCTCTGGTGACCCTGATGTAAGGAGTGGCACTCTGGGGACTCTGATGTAAATGCGGGGCACTCTGGGGACCCTGAAAAAAATTAAAGTGGGCTGGTCTGGATTAGTCTAGGGCCAAATTCTTGTCCCAGTCTAGCCCTGCAAGCAGCTGTGTGGCAACGAAGAGAACATATAGCCAAGATCTCATTGTATCGGGAACAGGCGAGTATAAGATTGGAAAATAATATATAACTACGCTAAAATTTCCAGTAAATAACATTTTTAGCCATAATGTAGTAGTATGCAACACCTATGAGCATGTTATGTCAGACTTGCATTTCAAACAATGCACTCCATCTATGTGCTGACAATGCTTCAACTTGTCACGGGAGATTCCATTTTCCAGTCTTCATTCAGAGTTCATTCTGTTCTGCATCTTGAATGGCTGGGCTGTAATGGCATCACTCCTGTGCATGGCCAGTCAAATAAAGGTGCCATGTGTGTACATTGCCATAGACAGTCAGAGAACAACGGTTATGACAAAAGAGGCCAATAGGGTCTCTTCTGTAACAAAAAACCCTACCCGTCAGCAATTTAATTTAAATTAAATTCCACTTTAAGGGCCTGTGTCCATGAACTCTGGGTTTGTAGTACTTTGTACCAATCGCATCAATTAGACGTCACTTTTGAGATGCCTTTTGGAGGATTAAGAATTCAGTGAAAAGTGATTTTGACCTGCAGTTGACCAGCTTCGAGAGGGTTTTGCATTGCTATAGTCTTGTACTGGAATACAAAACTTGCTTGAAGAGAGCAAAAGCCCCTTAACAAAGGCTCTTAGCCAAACCCCATGACATCTGTTGCACAGAAATAAAAAAGGAAATGCTCTTTTTTAAGACCAATTCTGCAAACCCCTGTCATTCAGAATGGTTTACTAGAACAATATTTTCCAGACTGACTTCCTGATTTAACAACCCTTCATAATTTTACTTTTTTTTTTTTTTAAAGTTTAGTAAAAGGAACGGATTCATTTTCAGATATACATGAGATTGTGATGTTTTAAAGTGTTTGTAAACCCTAACAAAAAAAATATTTTGGTTGTTTCACTTTTGCCAGTTAAATATACGACTGGAAGAGTTATGTGATATCTATTCAATAAGTGCAAAAAATACCTGTTGATACTGCCATACATCTGTGGCCTATACCTGTGCTGCACTACAATAGGTTCATAGTAGAATAGAGTTAGCTCTGTGACTACAGAACTCTTCCTCTATAATATGTAGAAACTAATGTCCATGTCCTAGGGCAGTGTTTCTCAACTCCAGTCCTCAAGCCCCCCCAACAGGTCATGTTTTCAGGATTTCCCTCAGATGAAAAGGCTGTGGGAATTACTAAGGCAGTGAAACCGATCAAATCACCTGTGCAAAATAATGGAAATCCTGAAAACCTGACCTGTTGGGGGGGCCTTGAGGACTGGAGTTGAGAAACCCTGTCCTAGGGTGACAAAATTGCTAGGAAAAGAAGGGAGTTACTGTCAGGATGAAATTTCTTTGCTTTCTCCCTGGGCAGCTGCAGCACTAGGAAATTTAGCACTGTAAATAAAACTTCTGCTGCCTTCCTCTCTAACTAAGCCAAGACATAAAATCAAGGCTTGAAATTCACACATTTTAATTGCAGGAAGTGGTATACAGTTTTTGAAACTAAGAAGAGGGGGAGAGTTCTCAGTAAAGCTGATCAAACTTGGATGGAACTTGCCCAGTTCAGCAGGGTCTGACTGAATTTTTATTCATGTACTAGCACTAAGGTTGTACAGAAGTTGATCTACTGATCACCTAGCCACCATGTTGATACTCTTGTTTAAATACTTTGATTTACTGACCTGTATGCAGAGGACAGTTTCTATTGCTCCTGATCTATTGTACAGACTTGATTCAAGTATGATACTCAGAAAGTGATGAAACAAACATTTTTTTTAGGTGGGCAGCATTGATTGCCCCATATTTCTTTCTAAATATTTCAAAAAGCTATGGAAATTAATGGGCAGGGAGATCAGGGAGGTAAATATTCATAGAGGCTTGGCCAATCCCTGGGGAGGGTCGGCCAGATAGTAGCTGGGAGCCTGTATATATACTCTGAGACAGAGAGCAGCCGTTTTTGTCCTTGAAATTAGATCACAGCCTAAGAGGAACTGCCTGTCTCCTTAGGCCTTCCAACCATGTGCCTGCAGGGAGCTATAGCCTCAGATGAACTACCCGAGGGCCTGATTTGCTGGAAGCTGCGTAATAATGCTGACTTAGGGACTTTCAACTGCGGCTCACCTTTCATCTTTCATCTGGTATCACAGGGAGAAAGAATATTGGAAGGAAGCAACCAATTATATAAGAAAAAATTGTGATTGCCGACTAGAGATAGAGAGATACTAGAGAATTTTAGGCTGAGGCCATCCCTCATGGGTCAGAGTCAGCTGTGCGAGTAAAGGGGACATAGGGGGTTATTTACAAAAGGCAAATCCACTTTGCACTACAAGTGCAACATGCACTTTAAATTGCACTGAAAGTGCACTTGGAAGTGCAGTCGCTGTAAATCTGAGGGGTAAATCTGAAATGAGGGGAAGCTCTGCTGATTTTATTATCCAATCTTGTGCAAGCTAAAATGTTGTTTTTTATGTTCCTTGCATGTCGCCCTCAGATCTACAGCAACTGCACTTCCAAGTTCACTTTCAGTGCAATTTCAAGTGCAGTTTGGACTGGTAGTTTTCACTCAGACTTTTCACCAAGATTATTCTCCTCAAGTTTGCTACAGGCTCATAGTTCTATTGAAGACGTGTCCTCCTATTTGTACATAGTTTTGGAGTTTACCCCTTAATTCTTTAATCCCATCCAAGTTATCCAAAAATAAAAAAAAACACCAAAAAAACCCCCGGAACTGTTCATTGAGCCAAAGAGTGACTGTGTGGCTGGCTGTGGGGTAGCTACTGGCTAAAGTACTCTGTGCAAACTTCTAAGCTGTTTCTTATGGGGGTAGTGCTACACACTAATGAATTTTACAGTCAACCTCTAGGACTATAATCTTGAACCTGAATATACTTTCTGGTGAGCAAACATGCAAGATCAGAGCTTAGATCTTAAAACACTAGTAGCTGTGTATTTGTTTGATCTGAACTACTATGTAGAAAAGCCGACCCAGGAGCAATGGCTTTTAAATAAAAATAAAATCAAAAATAGCATCTACAGCTGCCATTTTTCTATCTTCACATGTTTACCCAACAAGAGGCAGTCGACATTTGTGATTCTAAGCATAAATAGTAATGCCATGAATACCCACTAGAAAGTGTTTTGGTAAGATAAAGTGGTTTTAAAGGGAATAATTGTTTATTTTTTTACCTTAATGCATTCCCTGCTTTAGGATTAAAAAAATAGTCCTCACTCCAATCCAGCACTGTGCCCATCTGAAGTGGCTCTCTCCCCTCTTCTTCCTCGCTCTCCTCACAGGATAGAGAGGCAGCAGCAGGAGCCATTGCTGCTCTCAATCAAATTCGGTGAGCAGGGGGCAGGGCCAGTGTTAAATCTATGGACACACAGAGCAGAACTGTGCACCTGCATGTGTGCCACCATAGGAAGTGAATTCCTATGGTGGCACACGGAGAAGAGGCAGTCCCACTAGCGGGAGGCCCCATAATACTAAACCATTGCACAGACTAGGTAAGTATATACAAAAAAAAATAAAAGATTTACAACCCAAAAATTTCTATATTGTAGCTTACCAATTCTTAGATATGATGGTTGTATTTAGTTGTCTTTTTTAAGCTTTTTTTTTTTTTTAGCAATAAGTCTGTTATTTATTCTACAGGATTTACTGTATTTAGTGCCAACAGTGCTTTACAAAATAAAGGGGGCAGAACAATTAAAATACAGTTCAATACAGAAGGAATAGGAGGGCCCTGCTCATGGAGCTTACAATCTAAAGAAAGAGGGAGGTGGTACAAATGGTAATGGCTGCAGGAAGTTATCTAATGGAGGTGACTCAAGTATGGTTCTTAGGTGGAGGTGGGGTAGGCTTCCCTGAATAAATTAGTTTTCAAAGATCGCCTAAAGGCAGACATGGTGGGGGCTGACCAGACAAACTGGGGTAGGAAGTGGATGGGAGAAGTCCTGGAGGCGAACATGGGAGGTAACAAGGGAGCTAGAGGGCAAGATGTCTTGGGAGAAGTGGAGAGGAGGTTGGTGATGTAGTTGGGGACAGTGTTGTGAATGGCTTTGTACACTGTGGTTTAATATTTTGGAATTTGATATGGAAGCTATTGAAGGGATTCGCAGAGAGAAGCAGCAGTCTTGGAGTGGTTAGTAAGGTGCCTTAAATCTAGCAGCAGCATTCACAATAGACAGAAGGGGGGGGGGGGGTGGCCTGTGTAAAGGTAGGCCAGTGAGGATGACATTGCAGTAATCAAGGCAGGATATAACCAAGGCATGGATAAGTTGTTTTGTTGCCTCTTTAGTCAAGAATAGGCAAATTCTGGAAATTTTGCGGAGGTTGAGACGGCAAGATTTAGCCAGTGATTGGATGTGGGGCCTAATGGAGAGGTCAGAGTCTAGGTTAATGCCTAGCACCCTGTCATGGGGGGAGGGACCAGTGGTTGTTTTGTTAATCTCAATGGTAAAGTCATGAGTGGGAGATCTGGGAGGAAGAAATCTTTTTCAACTTCCTTTAACCACTTCCAGCACAAGGCCGTCATATGACGTCCTTGACTTTCAGTGAGGATATCTGAATGATGGGTGCAGCTACAGGCATCATTCATATATCATTATTTTCTTCCGGTGATTCTGTGCACCGTAAGAATGATCATAGCGGCAGTTCCCTCCCCCTCCTGCCGCCATCCGGTGCTTTTCCGGGCTCTCGGGGACCCAGAGAAAGAATTAATCTCTATGACCCTCAGAGGCCTGGGCGCGACGTTATGATGTCACGTCCGGACCACAATTGTAAACAAAGCCGCGATCACGGCTGGTAAGCATGGGATTGTGAATTTTTTTTTTTCGATCTCATGCTTGCCAGGCTGGAGGAGAGATGTGGGGTCTTATTGACTCTGCATCTCTCCATAAAGAGGACCTGTCACAAACAATTCCTATTACAAGGGATGTTTACATGTGATCAATGTTTTATTTATTTTTTAAAGTGTAAAAATAAAGTAATAATAAAAACGCCCCTGTCCCCGGTAGCTTGCACACAGAAGCAAACGCACATATAAGTCCCACCCACATATGTAAACCCCATGCATTGCAAACCACACATGAAGTATCACCGCGTGCGTTAGATCTCGAGCAATAATTCTAACACTATACCTCCTCTGTAATTCTAAACTGGTAACCCGTAAAAAAAAAATTAAAGCATTGCCTATGGAGATTTTTAAATACCGAAGTTTGCCGCCATTCCATGAGTGTACGCAATTTATAAGCGTGACATGTTTGGGTATCTATTTACTCGGCGTAACATCATCTTTCACATTCTTTAAAAAAATGGGGCTAACTTTACTGTTTTTGTTATTTTTTAATTCATGAAACTTTTTTTTTTAAAAGCGTTTGAAAAATTGTTGCGCAAATACTTTGTGAGATAAAAAGTTGCAACGGCCGCCATTGTATTCCCTAGGGTGTCTGCTAAAAAACATATATAATGTTTATAATGTTTTTATAATGTTTGGGGCTTCTAGCAATTTTTTTTGATTTTTTACATGTAGTAGAGACGTGCCACAATAGGACTGGTATGGAAGTGGTTAACAGAACAAGCTGTCCAGCAAACGTGTCAGTTAAAGGGAGGGGGAAAAAAAAACATTTACCACTGACTAGGGGCTTCCAGTGGTAAAGGCCAAAACTGATGCGGGCAGCACATGTAAGAACTGATAAGTTGCAATATATAACATTTTTGTTTTGGGGGTTTAATACCATTTTAAATGCTTTCTAACCAGTTAAGACATATTGTACACATAAATGCTGTCTATTTTGGGTCATGTCACAGGATCAAGTGCAACTGCGACTTTCTGCCCAGTGACCAAAACCACACCTTGCCAGTATTATTGGAGCTATCATTCCAGTAAGTGCAAGGATTCTGATAGATTACCCCCAGCTTTGAATTTTCCTCCAAGTAAGTACAGTAATGTTTATGAGCTCTTAGTGAAGAAATAATATTGTCATTGCCCCAGGCTAGAGTTCTCTCTCCCAGTCTTGGGGAACACCTCTGTTTGTGCTGCTGCTTAGTAACAGACCATTACAGAGCTAAGATCGGTAGGGGGGGAGATGTGCGGACAGCGGAGCGAAATACAGCTACTAGATTCTGGGAAGGATTCTCCACTGGCAGAGCTATTTTTATAATGACCCTGATTAAAGTGATGATATATTTTGCAGCAGCAGAGAGTTTGAGTATGAATGCTTGTAATACAGAAAAAGAAAAAATAACACGGGCTTAGCTCTTCTTTCCACTCCACTTTTTTTCCACATTTAGAACTATGTCCAAACCAGCAATTTCTTCTTCTACGCTAATGTACAGTATATGAGTCAGGCAGCAGGGAAACCGTTAAACAGCTGTTGCTAAACAGCCCTGCCCAATGTGGAACATTTAACAGAGCCAGTATTCATATACCGTATAACACAGCAAAGCAAAAACATAGCAACAGAGGTTTGGACAAATGGAAATAAATTAGTAATGTTTCAGTATGTTCAGAAAAATGTAGCACAATTCTGGTATATACAAATATTACTCTATAGCGCACGATGCTGGCAACCTGCCCCTTACCTCTATAAGTATTACTGCATTATTCCACCCCTCTTATGTACTATTATACAGAGCATGACAGTGGTCAGCTTCTAGAACCCTACCTTACGGGCATATATGAGTATTAGCAGAGGTGTATTTAGGTTTTGTGCTGCCCTAGGCCTGACTAAACTCATGCACCCCCTAATTTAAATATGACCCACCCCTTCCTGTTACGGCCACACCCTGTGTTGTTTAAGACCCGCCCTGAAATTTTCGAGTGAGGACACTAGTTCTGAGGGCCTGGGGGGGGGGGGGCAATGGATTCCCTTAATTTACTTTGATTTCCCTTTTACTTCCTTGTTGCCCATAGAGCAGGAAGTGAAGGGAAATCTTCGCAATGGGACAGGGATGGTAAAAAAATAAACTGACAGGGGCTATAACCCTCCCTTACTCTACCCAAAATGAAAAAAAAAGTGTTGCCTATAGTTCTACTTTAAGTAGATGGTGCAGCAGAAACATAAAGCACAGAGAGGAAGATTTGTGGTCCAGGATGATAAAACAGTCAAAATTGGAAGTGCCCCCCCCCCCCCCCCCCCCCACAGTTGCGGAATGCTGGCCGCCCGAATACCAGAAGCAGCGCGGGCGCTTTTTGGGGGCGCTAGACTATTTTCCTAACAGTGTAGCGCAAGCCGGCGGGGACTCTTTTCGTGCTGCCCTAGGCCTGGGCCTTGTTGGCCTAGGCCAGGATACAGCGCTGAGTATTAGTGCTAGGTTCTTCCTGCTGTGTATTATATTAAACTGCCTGACAGTAACAGGATGATTCTCAAATATATACAACACAGAGCTCACAGACTAATCAACCTGTACTACATTGCACTACCTGACAGTAGCAGGCTGACCCTCCAATGTATAACAGTACAAAGCCTGACAGGCAGTCTGCCCATCTAATATATAACCGCATATAGCCTGGCAGTAGCAGGTTGCCTCTCCTATATAGAACAGCAAATAGCCTGACAGTAGCATGTTGCCTCACCAATATATAACAGTACAGAGCCTGATAGTTGTAGGCTGCCCCTCTAATATATAATAGTACAGAGCTTAGTAGTAGCAGGCTTTTTCCTATATAAAATACAGTACGCTGCCTGACAGTAGCCAGCCGCCTCTTCAATTTATAACAATGCAGCCTGACCGTTGTAGGCTGCTTACTACATACCTTACAGTACAGTGCCTGACACACTTTTAAAGGTATCCTTTCACCAAACCCCTTATTTCAATATAAAAAAAATCTTCCCATAAGATTATATGTGCAGCGTGAGTGTAGCTAGAGCTTTTCCTAAGCGTAGCCTAAAAATGTTGAGGCTTTTGTGCGTGTTTGTACGCACAACTTGTAGTGCAAGAGCAGAATCCTGCATTTTTGACCACATAGATGTTTTAAATCGGTGCACCTGAAAAAAGTACCCACACAGCTGTTTTTCAAGCATTTTTCAGATGCAAAAGTCTATGGGGTCAAAAAATGCAAGTCTGCCCCAAAGAAGCTAATCTAATTTTTTTTGAGTGAGATCGGCCTTTTGAGAATAATTAAATTCTTCTAGGAATTGTCTGTGAATGAGGGCTTAGGCTAATTATAATAGGTTTCATGGGAATAGGGAATATTCCCAATTATCTGTTTGTTTCGGATCTCCGACCTAGGTGCTTCACCAAGGGAAGGGAGTAACCGCTCCAGGTGGGTGTGTTGGACAATCAGCAATGGTTCAGGGAATCAAGGGTGTCGGCAATGCACAAAGTATTTGATAGAAGAAAAAAGGGATGAACAGCCGCACTCCAAAAAACCATAGGGTTGTCTTTAATATAGAAAATTGAAAAACTGCTCTACAAAACAAGCAGAGAACGGGAATAACAGCCTACGTGTTTCACACTCCAAATCAGTGCTTAATCATGGCCCCAGTTTGAAGACCCTTGCTCTGAATGCTGGAAGTGTGCAGACTTTATACATATTTTTTGGCATTGCATGGCCATCCAACAGTTCTGGTCGGGGTTATGAGGTGGGTAAAGTTGATTACGACGATTGGTAGTACTCCTTCAATTGCAGTCTGTCTGTTGGGCTTCGTAGATCCGTTGGCACTGACTAAGGTAATACACATGCTCCTTACTATACTGTTTTAGTATTGTATTATGTAAGCTATTATCTTGGCATGGGGGGAAAAAAAACTGTAGCCCCTACAGTATTAGCGTAGAAGGCTTTAGTGAACAAAGCGCTTCCCTTGTATAAGGTAAAAGTTGCACGACTTTGGAGTCGTACAAGTGAATGGAGACTTGGGGTGAGAATTGTAGCAGATGTAGGTGCTACAAGGACTAACAAATATCTCCCCTCAGAAATCAAGTATGGCAGACTGACATTGATAAGAAATGTAAAAGGTACAGAGAGGCCATCATATTGCTGGGGCATGGCACGGACCCATCAGATGCCAACTGAATCTCCCATTGAGAATGCACAGCTTTGCACTATTCACTTTGTTTACTGCAGGATCGTGAAGGTTGTAGCTGGGCTCCCAGACCCTAGGCTCCTTCTACTGGCTACACATAACAGTGGTAGGTTGCCCTTTCTATATGCTATAGAAGTATTTCTCAAACATGCAGAAACACAGTGAACACTGACAGACTGTATGCAGTATAGTATCCTTGGTGGAAAATGAACCCAAGATTCTCGCCTCACAGGTCGCAGGTACATTATAACGTTTTTGAGTGTCATTGACTTTTGTAGGCTGAATTATGAAATAGATAGGAGATGGGTTACCTATTGCTGATGTGTCTAAGGACGTACACCGTGTTGCTGGCTCCCATTACTTAGTGTTTACACAGTGAAGCCAGGAGGCACAAAGCCAGAACCTGAACCGCTCCTAAGTAGAGGGGATATTTCCATAAACAATAGCGGATTATGTTTAGATCAGTTAATGGGTGCAGATTCCTGCTGCCCTCTGCCCTTCCCTTCTCCAGACACACAGGATAGGACATCCTGCACTGTGTCTGACCCAGCTCACTGGACATGTCTTCCTCAAAGTCACCTAATCCCAAGTCTAAAACTACATGCTTCACAGCTTCCTTCCACTTTTTTTTGCCCTGCTTTGAGAAATCCAATGTCACACAGTGAGGCATCAAACTGCTAAACGCTGGTATTTAGTACTTAAGAAGTCATCATATTCTTAAAGAGGCTCTTGAAGTATCTTTTTTATTCAGCGCAAAAAAAGGTTTCTGCTTGCAAGCAAGAGGAAACTGTAATTTTTGAATGTAGGGCATTCCAATGTGTCAAAGTACATGTTGTAAATGACTGAAGATGAATCCCAATAAAACAAGCTAATTTCCCCGCTGAGTACAATGCATATTTCAAAAACTGGTACAACCAAAGTAAAATAGATACTTTATTTACATATTTGATACACAAAAAAAAATATGTCTGAGTGGTTGTTGTCACTACTATCTCTCCTTTTGCCTCAGTTTCGATACACCATCCGCATTGCTTTTAGATATTGTGTCTCCCTTTGGTATGCCCTAACAAATCAGTAGGATGTTTTGTATGTGTACAGTAACAAGCGTTTAGTACATTACATGGTACTCACCTCTGCTCACCCTCTGCTTGGCACCAGACAGGATTCCAGGAGTGTCTATTAAGCTAATGCTCTCCAGGACTTGGTTGGGCAGCTGGGCGCACATGAACCTGTGTCAGAAGATAACACAATTAGAAAAATGGAACATAAACTAAAGCCTGGATGAGACAACGGGTATGCAGTTTAAAATAATTCCAAACACAGCTGTGGTGCATTATAGTTCCTCTGTTACTAATCTTGTGACCTGAAAAATTAACTTGTGCTTTGCTTCAACCCAAACATCTGTCTCTGCTGATTTGAGTAATTTGGGTAAAAACAGTTTTTTTTTTACAACTGCTAATGATATTTAGACCTACTATGGAAGTTTGTATGTGATTGGTGATAGAAGAAGCAGTGAGAGAGAAAATTGCACAAGAGAAGTTCCATTTCCAGTGACCCTGTGAGGTGCTCTTTGGATTCTGGCTACAGCACATTTTTAGATAAACTGAATACATTTTGTGTTATTTGGATTGTTGCTGTATTTGCTTTAAAGCGGAGCTCCACCCTATAGTGGATCTTCCGCTGATTGGAACCCTCCCCCCCTCCGGTGTCACATTTTACACCTTTCAGGGGGGAGGAGGTGCAGATACCTGTGAAAGACAGGTATTTTCACCCACTCTCGGGAGTCCTCTCTGCGGGGAGTACGTCACTTCCCGCCCCTCCCGTTGTGTTCTGGGAAACACTCAGCTCCCAGAACACAAAGGGAATCAGTGAGGACTGCGCTGCGCGATTCGCTCATGTGCCGCAGGGAAATCGGGCAGTGAAGCCAGAGCGCTTTACTTCTTGATTCCCTGAGGAGGATGGCGGTGGGGGCAGCAGAGTGTCGAGCGATCGCTCGTCCTCTGCTGCCGATGTCGCTGGACTCCAGGCCAGTTAAGTGCCCTAATATTCAAAGACTTTAAAAAAAAAATTTGGGCGGAGATCCGCTTTAAGCATTAGTTACTCACTCATTGCTTTGACTTTTTGCCTGAATATGCTGAAGACGCAATCTCATGATGAATAACAAACAAAATACTGGTCAATACATTCATGTATAATTACCATCCCCTGTCTTAGCAAAGAACCAAAAGTGTATTCTGAAGAAAATCCTATATAATATATATAAAATAAAAAAAAATCCACCTCCTCCTGCTCTTCCCCTGATGGAAGCCCAATTTGTGGGCATTTTAGTTGTTGAGTAGTGGCAAAGCTTAGTTGCTTCCACCCTTTGTGTATTAAGCATACCAGTTGAGCATGGCTGTTGTTCGCACTGACATTCACACAGACGGGGCCCAGAAGCATCAATCAGCACACCACACAGCTTTCTTTGTCTGTGAGTGTGCCTGTCTCAGCGGCCTTCTTTACTGTAAGTGTAGCTGACATGTCTGGTCTCCCTGCCTGCGTGAGGGTGATTGTCTCAGGAAAACTCCTAGTGCCTGAAGCAAATGTTTGTTGATCATCGCTCATTTAATATTTTATCTCCTTGCTATCTGCATGGTCGGGGCTTGAGCTGTCAACTACATTGTTTTTAGCAACAACAGCGCCTAGTAAGATGGAACCATTGGCTACATGTACTTTGTTGCCTGGGAGACAAGAAAAACTCAGAATTGTTTGATACTTCTTCTTCTTCTTTTAAATTCATTTGGAAAATTGTAGCTTTTGCAGGACAGCTTGTTCTGTTGAAAAGAAAAAACAGACCTAATGGCCGAATCACCAGGTAAAAAGAAAAGAAAGCCTTAAAAAAAATGAAACTAGTGCAGCCACAACATCTAATAATTGGTAAGCTGTAATATAATAAATGTTTGCTTTTGGGTTAATTCTGCTTTAATCCGGGCACTTGTAATAGTGTGGCAACACACAAGCACAGTTGAGAGGCAATTGCCATGTCGCTGTATGTGCCTGAACAGTGGCAGAATAACCAGGTAATCATTTAAGAAAAGCACAAGATTAAAAACAACTTTTAAAATGACATTGAGATGTTAAGGCTGATATTAAAACGTAGTGAGTGAGTTTAGCATTACTGCAGAGTTAAAATGACCACTGGAATCGGATTGGCTAATAGGGGCAGTGCAGACTTTTTCCTTCCTTAGCTCTGCTGTGTGATCTTATCGACAGTTCCTGAAAATGATGGCTGGGACAGAGGATTCTGGGAACATTCAGGAACCATTGTTTATAAACCATTCTAGATTTACGTGTGTGAGGAAGCCATTCCCAGCAAATATAAACATTGTCACTCTAATAATACCCAGGATCATGTAATCTTAGGAAATGTTTATGAGGCCTGAACATGTAACTTAATTTGTACAGTGCTCTGTGGTGAGCGGGGTATACAATATCTTTCTGGCAAAAATTCACAGCACAGCAAAAAAACAAAGGTTCTTCTCTCTAGAGTTGTCACATTGTGTTTACACTGTATATAAAAAGAGAACCTGTCAGGACAGAATTTTATAAGCTTTAATTGCTGGCTCTTTTTTTGATGGTTCAACCTCTTGGGCTGTCATCTTTCCTTGTTGTACGACTTAAAGCAGAATTCAAGGGAAATCCCCTACCTATATATAATTATAGCTTCCAACTGTCCCTGATTTTGAGGGACCGTCCAAGATTTAGAACAAAGTCCGTCTGTCCCTCTTTCCTCCTCATTTGTCCCTCATTTTGGTCTGATCTATATACTTGTATATAAAATGCACTATTTATCTTTTAAAAAGTGTTTCCCAGTGCTAAACCTTTCATCCAATTTCAAAAGCAATATAAAGGTATTGGTAAAAAAATAAAAAACACTTGTGGGTTTAGCAAATAATCTTCTTCTTCTTTTTTTGTTTTGTTTTATTCTCCTTTAAATGGGGCGTGGCAGGGGGTGTGTCCTATGCCTACATACTTTTGCACCATAAGTCTTGCTGGGAGACTATAAACATACCCTGTGTCCACATTGACCGCTGCTGTTGTGGTCATACTTTTCCGGTAAGAAGACTACAACACTATGTCACTCGGGTGTCCTATCTGGTGGATTGATCACATGGATTTTCATTGATGTCACAGTATTTAGAGCTTAACCATTAGTGATTCACCGATCCCTTGGACTTTAAGGCCGCATACACACGATCAAATCTGTCTGCTGGAAACGGTCTGCTAGACCGTCCCAGCAGACAGATTCGATCGTGTGTACGGGCGAGCCGACGGATTTGGCCACCCGACAGATTTCAAAGCATGCTTTGAAATCTATCGGGTGGGAACCCGTCCGCCCGACATGTCTGCTGGTTAGTACACTTACCAGCAGACATGTCGTCTCGCACCGGCGCCGAATGGATTCGGCGCATGCGCGGAAGTGTTTTACTTCCTGGTGCGGTGACGTGGCAGCGTCAACGTCACCGCCATGTCACTGACACGTCAGCGCGCCGTCTGCTGGCGGGGATTTTGGTTTGCTCGTGTGTACACGCGAGCAAACCAAAATTCAAAGAGACAGATTTGTTCAAATCGGTCGGACAGGCCGTTTTGAACAAATCTATTGCCTCGTATGTACGAGGCCTTACACTTATTTTGTTTGGACTTTGAGATTATCAATTATATCTCTTAGACCTATTCACAGTTTTTTATAATTCTTGTTGCTTGATTTTTCAGGCCATTATATTTATTTCGTGTATTCACTTATTTATTTACACTCTGTGTTCAAGCATCAGGGTTTCACACTTTCATACAGGTGTTTGCGCCGTACCTCTCTTTTTAAACTTTCTTATGAATTTGTATCTACAATTTTTGGTACTGGCAGCATTTACACACTTTTTCTATATATTTTTTCTGCGCAGTGTTTTTTTCTCAAGAAATTTATTTTTGAAAAAGTTTTTTTATTATACTTAAAATACGTTAATTGTCTGTGTCAAGTGGGTTTCTCATTGCCATACAAGTCGTTAGGAAAGCAAAACACACTTGCAGCTAGTCAGAACGAGGTACACTGCAGGAAAAATGCACCCGTCATTGCATCTTTAATTGATGTGAAATTTATGCCATTAACACCTGCACCATGCATGTACTGTATGTAACCAGTGAAGTATATGGAAACCTGAAATGTATATACCTTAGTGATTCGCCAAGGAGTGAAGGAAGGATAAGGGTGACAGCCCTGTGGATTGCTCCTTTAACAAAAAATAAGTTTGTAATGGTAGCTTGTACTGTATATTGCTATCCTGACAGGTTTCTTATAAGGGAACCTATTAAAAGGCTTTCATTGAAGAGGCCACTCCCTGACTTAGGGGATGCATGCTAGTTCTAGGACAGTGAAGTGAATCCTATTCCCCAAATTGCTCTTGTAAAACAAATAGACAGGGCCGGCCTTAGGTGTTGAGGCGCCATGTGCGAGCTAATCCTGTGGCCCCCCCTATCTTCCCCCCTCGCCCCCTGGTCACCTAAACTGACTTACCTTTCGGTGGACGGTTTTGCATTTAAAAATGGTGCCACCCGGTGCTTAGACGCCACTGCGCATGCCCTGTCTGCCCAAGAATAGCTGAGCATTTTTTGGCTTTCCTGAGCAGCGGCGGCGCATGCGCAGTGTGCCTGTCGGGGCCAGCAGCAGCCATTTTTTTCAGTTGCCGCAACCGATGCGTTGCTCTTCACCCAGTCCCAGGGCAGGGGGACCTGGCAGCGCGCAGGGGGACCTGGCAGCGCCTGCTGCTATGACTCATAATAGTCGGACTCCTGTGATGATCATGTGAGTAACTGACTGCGACTTACATTCTGCAAGCTGTGATGGCCGCACGGCGCCCCTGTTGCCCATGGCGCCCTGTGCGGCCACACAGCTCGCACACCCCAAAGGCCAGCCCTGCAAATAGATGCAACTCAAATCAGGTTATTGCTGCTTCCACTGGAGCCTAGGAGGCACACATGTTTTGCCTTGGGTGTCTTTTTAAATCTGGTTGCAGTACTATTTATTTGTGCATTACACAAATGAACAAAACATATTGTTTTGTTATGAAGATCTGTTAATGTTGGACATGACAACTTGAAAAAAGGTCTGTGACTACTCCCTTTCAATAATAAGCCATTTCAGATGCAAATTGAGTAATTTTAATCCTTGACCACTCTATCATAAAAAGCATTTAAAAGTTACTGTCTGCGTCTCAATAGGAGAGGTTTTCCATTACTTCCTGTAGCTATGACACCCTGTACTGGTACAGGAAGTGGGTAGGAATCTCTCCAGGCTGCACAAGATACCTGACAAAGATTACTTCCCTTCTGAATTAGGAGCTACAAAAGGTATATCTGTAGGCCGGGATCACACCTGTGTGAATTGGATGTGGGTTTTTCACATCACAGGTGAATGTAACCATCTCTCAATGGAGCCGATTCACACCTCTCCGGGATGGCTGCGGAGCGCACAGCAGAAGGGTCCTGTGCGTCTTTGGCTTCACTTAAGTCCGATTTCGGGCAAAAAATTCCGACCTAATTTGGACCTGAAGCGGTGAACAGGGACGCACCAGACCACCTGATGTGCCCCACGCCACACATAGCACGAAGCCAGCCTTAATCCTGGCTATGTTGTATGGTGATAACTTGGCATACACAAATGACAGTGATAAGAATGTGCGCATTGTATGTGTGAATACAGAATTTCATTATGGCAAAGATTTCACAAAGATTTTGCAACTAAAATTGTTTAAACCATGAACTCCACCCAACTGTCACCCATTTGGCTGCAGTTTTGGGTGGGCCCTATTGACCATTTGGAGATTTAAGTGCAAAATGTTTCTTCAGATATTTGTGTCATTGCTCCTACCTAATAGGCCAAAAAAGAAACCAGTCTCTATCAGTTGGACAACTGTCTGTGCAGTCCTCTTCTTTTTTTTTCCGGGGGGGGGGGGGGGGGGGTTGACCCCATCATTGCTTTGTAGTGGGAGCGGCAGGTTAGGTGAGAATTCTATCACAGATGTTACCACAATAGTCCCAAAGAGACAAGCAAGCAAATCCACTTGCCAATAGCTACTCAAAACTGACATATTTGTTTTGGGTGGAGTTGCTGCCATTGCTGATCTTTCCCTCTGAATGTGCGTGTTGCCTGGCTGTCTTACCAATTCTCTGTCTTTGGTGCTTTTGTGAGCTTTACCTTCACTAAATTTCTTCTAGATCACTGACTACTAAGCCAACAAATCAGTATGGCAGCCAGGCAACTAGAAATTTGAGGAGCTCAACAAAGGCAGCATTCCTATTTTTCTCAAGGCAAGTTTCCTCAAGTCCTGGTTGAGTGTCTGCTTTTTTGGACATAATTTCAGGCATTTGTCTTGAGTGTATTCGTGCATATTTGTGCGCACACTACATTCTTAGGGAAAATGCATTATCTTTATGCTCATATGCCTGTATTTGCCTGTCACAAAATACTGACCGGGAACGCAGATTTTTTTTTTTTTTTACTGAAGAATACACAGCGCTTGTTTACCTGCACATTGTGAACAATGTGGGCTGCATTTTGGATCAGTAAAAAAAAAAAACACTGTATTGAGCTTTTTCAAGCTGCAGTGTGCAATCAAGTGCGTGTCTGGGGGAAAAAACATAGTGCAGTACATCTTTGCAGTACGTTTATATTTCCCCATGTTTAATAAATACAAATACATGCAAGAACAGAAAAATACCATATGGTCTGCCAGAAATCCAGTTTGCTCCAAAAAAATACTGTGCAATCCGCTACAGAATACCCTAAAAGTGTTTTTTAGTCCTGCCGAGTTTTTTTGCTTCTCCACAGATCATACCTCCTTCTCTCATCGGTCCTGCTTAAAAGACCGCTGATCACTTGGTTCTCAGTCTTCAGTGAGCAGAGAGACGGTGACTGTCAGTCACCGACTCTCTGCTCTGCCCCTCCAGCATTCAATGGAGCGCCGAACTGTGGAAGGGGAGGGAGCGCCTGGCTCAGTCTCCTAGCGGCTCGCTAAGAGGCTGAGCCGGCTGCTGGTCCAGGCATTTGGGTGGATCCCGACTGTAAAGTTGGGATTGATCCAGAGCTTGTACTGGCTGAGTGGGCTTTAGGTTGAAAACTGTTAACAGGAGTACAGAACAAACTGTGCCCCTGTGATCAATAGGAGAAGTAGGGCCATATATAAGGAAATGTACATATTACATGTTCATGTTTTTAATCCGGATGTCCGAATAATCTCTATGCCTGGGTTCATCATAGCACTGTACTTTGTATATTTCAAAGATTTTCTTGAGCCATCATGTAGTGTGTAATTCCCTCATGCTAGTTTAAAAGAGGTTAACATTAATCTGGGCAACTCCTCCGCCTGCATAGAGAATGCTGCATCCTTCTTGACCAATCTTCATCTTGGATCAATGCCAAGGTTATGTCAGACAGATTTCCATGCCAGTGATTTTTCACATTGCTGATGATCGGTGTATGATTTTGATGGTAAAAACTCTGAATTCATTCAAGTACTATTTTTTTTTTGCAGATTATCTGTTACAATTTCAGACATGAATACCGTAAAACCTTGGTTTGAGAGTAACTTGGTTTGAAAACGTTTTGCAAGACAAGCAATAATACATTTTGCCTTGATATACAAGCGATGTCTTGATATAAGTAGTGTCATGTCACAACTTAGTATAAAAAAGAAGAGAGGAGCCTCTAAGGGTGGCAAGATTGTTACGGTACATTCAATGAAGGTACATTTAGCAACTTCTTGCTACACTTAGGGCTGCCTCTCTTCTCTTTTATACCCTGTAAAAAAATGCTTTGAAGTGCTTTGGATTACAAGCATGTTTTTGGAACCATTTATGCTCGCAATCCAAGGTTTTACTGTAACTCTTGGACAAGCCTCTAAATGCTTTAAATAATTCATATTTAGCTTGTAATAATCAAGAATTGCAGATCCAATCGTCAATATCTTAACTTGAGCATTACAAAAAAATGTTTGCCTAAGGGTTGCTTAATGGCCCAGTTTGGTGATGGGGTAAAGACTGGAACTTAGAGTGGTGTACTGGGGAGAAGTGAGGCGTTATCCTTGAATTTCTTGCAAAAGAGGGAAGGAAATGGTTAACTGTGACTACTCCACTGTTGGCTGTTGGCCAACTTATACAAATACTCATATTGGGTACTTGAAGGTCCAAGGATCGGCAGATGCTTCAGTATATATATTCTTGGACATACATCTACCTGTCCTAAATATCATGTAAAATTGCCCTTAGTACCCATGTCACTTTTAGCTAGGTAGGTCTTGATACCCAAATATTACCTGCTTTAAAATCTCCATACCTTTCTAGGCAGATGACCTCATTAAACACTAATACAGGAATTGTATGTAACTGGCATTTATGCCATATCCACTCACCTGTTTAGAAAGGTGTTCCCAAAAGGGTTGAGCTTGCGGAACGGTTTGTTGGGATCTACCATGAGGGCGTTCCCAGGGATGACACCCTCTGTCTCTCCATGCATGACCGCAATGAAGGAGTCGGTTGTGGGTTCAGGTCCAATGCGACTACCTGGGATGTCCTGCTCTAGGAGATACTTAATGAAGGTGGTCTTTCCAGTCGAGTATTGGCCCATTACCAGCACCATGGGCTTATTATTAAAGTCAGCATCCTCCAGGGCAGGAGAATGAAAGTCATGGAAGCGGTAGTATTCTTCCACCGGCATTAGCTTCTTCTTGTACAGGTCTTTGAGACCCTCGGTCACAGTGTGGATGACTTCAGGGGTCTTCTTGTTCTTCTCATTTTTCTTTATCCAGCTGAACATGTTCACAGTTTAATGTAGAAAGGCAATAAGCCTATTTTCCTTTTTCACAAAGCCTTCTCTACACCTTCTGGTTATATTAAGTCTTTTGTCCGTATGCAGTGTCTGCTTAGTGTGGCTCTCTTGCTGTTCTAAGCCTGCACTCCCCTCTTGTGATGTCAGTCTGAAGCTAAGTTAGGTCTATCCCAGAACATCACAGAACCACTGGAAAAAAGGGCAGGCAGGAACAGGGTGTGTGTGGAGGAGGCAGGAGGGGCAGGAGGGTGGGGAATTTAGGACCACTTTAACATTTCTATGCAGTTAATAGGTTAAGGAAAAGTGGGGGAAGCTTACTTCATGTTCCAAACTTCATATGAAGCCAGGAAAAAAAAATGTGGAAAACAGATGTATTGTGCAGGAAAGAATGTATATTTGGAGAGAAGGTCTGCCCTGTATTCCACTCCCTGGGTGCCCACCCCACCAAAGGAATGTACAGTACTGATGTAACTGTCATGCTGAGTAGAATGCTAAATCTTATGCCACCTAGTGGGGTGAAAAGTTATACATACATTTTAAATGATAAAATAATGCAAGGAAGTTTGAACATTTGTAAATGCCTTTTCTTTAGTGCTTGATCACTGACCTGTGGAAATTTTGGTTTTAGGATTACTAAAAATTCAGAGCCCCATAGTTAGTCAGACCACCCCAATCACAGCTTTTGGCAGATTCTATAGAATTAAACCACATTATATATTTCTTATAGTATTTAGGCTGTGTTCACACCAGGGACATGCAGTGAGGTCAGTGGCTGATGAGGCACTGGCTAGTATCAGAGCCAGACACACGCAGGTTACATACGCCCGTGATCATTAGCGCCAGAGCAATAATTCTAGCACTAGACCTCCTCTGTAACTCTAAACTTGTAACCTGTAAAAAATGTTAAAGTGTCACCTATGGAGACTTACAAGTACTGAAGTTTGGCGCCATTCCACAAGTGTGGGCAATTTTAAAGTGGGACATGTGAGGTATCTATTTATTCGATGTAACAACATCTGTCTCATTATCCAAAAAAAGTTGGGCTAACGTTGGTGTGTGTGCGTTTTTTTTTTCTATTAAACAATTTTCTTTCCCCCCCCAAAATTTTTTTTTTGCGCAAATACCATGTGACATAAAAAGTTGCAACGACCACCATTTATTCCCTAAGGTGTCTGCTAAAACAATATACATAGGGCCAGATTCACAGAGCGATTACGCCTGCGTAACAGGAGATGCGCGGCGTAAGTCTAAATGTGCACATGCGTTTCGTTGCACGGCATTCCCAAAACGAGATACGCAAGAAATCTACTTTTTTTTGTCCAGCGTAATTTCGTTAGACAGGCGCACCTGTCCGCGCAAAACTGCGCTAGACACACCATTGATTTGCTAGTCAAATATGCTAATGAGGGACTTACGGGGATCCACAAAAGAACGTTGGTGCAGCGCAGACTACGCAGTGTGCGCAACAGCAAAATGTCCTGTCTATTAAAAATGTAATTTCCTCTTCCTCTCTGTCAGGCCGCTTACACACGGCAGAGAACCTCGACGGGCAGAACACATCGTTCCGCCCGTCGAGGTTCTCTGCCGGCCGTCAGATTCGGCGACCCGTCCGTCGGGAATGGCAACCAGCCATTCATCCCGACGGGCCGTCGAGCAAATAGAGAACCTGCTCTCTATTTCAGCTCGACGGGTTTCCCGACGGGATGCTCGCCGAATCCGTACACACGGCCGAGGTTCTCGGCAGAATGCGGCTCCCAGCGAGGTTCTCGCTGGTTTCTGCCGAGAACCTCGGCCGTGTGTACGCCGCCTCATACTCTGACAAAAAATCACTCCCAGTCAACAAAAATCACTCACAAAAACAAGCACGACCAATCAAGCAAGAAAACAAACAAACAGAAAACTATCAAACAAAAAGTCTCACAAACACTCAGCAAAAAGCAGTCACAAAAACAAACGGGAACAATCAAGCAAGAAAACAAACAGAAAACTATCAAACAAAAAGTCTCACAAACACTTAGCAAAAATCACTTTCAAATATCTTCTAACAAACACTAGATCACACAGTACACAAATCTGACAAATACAAATCACAACGCAACTAACAACGGAACAAAAGCACTTTGCTATATGGGAAGGGAAACAAAGGGATGTACTTTTGCAATGGAAGTGCGTTTGTGTGTATTTCTATTTATGCTGTCTGCGTAGTTCTCAAATTTGCCCTAGTCCATTTCCAATTTCACTGATTGCGCCGTTCCCGAGTTGTGAGCATGCGCACAGAGGTGCTGACATGGTCTGCTTCAAGCGCGCATGCGCGAGGCGGCCGGCCCTTCATTTGCATGGGGTCACGGCTCATTTCAATGTAACACGCCCACGTCCTTCCCAATTTGTATTACTCCGCCTTACGCCTCTGAAATAACGTTACGCATGCGCAATTTTCTGCGTAAAAGCGACGAGAATAGGGTGATTGCGCGGCTACATTGCGCAAGTCTAACGTAAAGGCGTTGTGCGCTACGCCGGTCCAATAATGCGCATATGTACCTGAATCTGGCCCATAATGTTTGGTGGTTCTGGGTAATTTTCCAGGAAAAAAAATTATGATTTTTACATGTAGGAGAGGTGTGTCAGAATTGACCTGGTTGGCAAGGTGTTAAAGGGGTTGTAAATCCTCATGTTTTTTCACCTTGATGCATCCTATTCGGTACTTTACCATTGGTCCAAGACTCCAATCTGTTCATTGACCAAGAACTGAGAGGCACTGTGAACTCAACCTCTCAGTCTGCTGCAAAGAGAGTGTGTCAACTTGTATTTAAAGTGGCCGCTCTGTATTTAGCTTCTGACAGGCTGCATAAGGAGCCCCATAGGTTGTAGGAGCCCCACATTTTTACCAGTGGTGGGGACTTGGGCTACATACCCCCCAATTTCGGGGTCTCTGTGACCCCAGTTTGCCAGGCCAAGACCCTTAATTTTTATTTATTTTTAATATTCATGACAGGTGAGGCCCGGCCTGACCTTCCTCCCCTGGTTCACACTGAGGATCAGAGCGACTCACAGCATGGGGTCCGGTGCCTCTCCATTCACCGTTTCAGGTCCGATTTCAGTCCAAATTTTGGGCTGAATTTGGGCCTGAAATGTACCAGAAAGAGACACAGGACTCCTGTGCAATTCACTCCGTAGCTGCTCTAGAGATTTGTGAACCAGCTCCATAGAGAACTGTGAAAAACATATTCTAAAACCCCAAAAATGTGTGTAAAAAAAATATAAGCAGCGCTGTAAACAATGTAAGATGAAATATCCGTTTTCACAGGTATTTAAAAATAATGCTAATGTCCATAAACATCACCATGTGACAAAAATGAATATGTGCACAAATTTAAAAAAAAATATATAAATGTCTTTAAATATTAATTTAATATAAGTCCATATAACACATCAAGTAGGTTTGTGAAAAAATTATGATAATAGCTTCCAATCTTCCACCACACCCGGTGTCAGTGAATCCTCTCCCCTCAGATGCAAAACTCACCAGCTCCATAGAGAGCCAGTCACAATCTCCTGACATGTGAATTGGATGCGGGGAGATCTGCATCCAATTCGCACTGGTGTGAACCCAGCCTAAATCACTTAGTCATTGTAAAGGTAAAATTATTTAGTTTTTAAAATAACAAACATGTCATACTTAACTGCTCTGTGCAATGGTTTTGCACCGAGAAGCTCTGATTTTCCTCTTCAGGAGTCCCCTTCTCTCCCCTCTTGTGAGTGCCCACATGTACACCATGTGGTCAATGGCAAGAATTAACCCATGTGCCTAGATGATGTAGCTTTAGCACACATGACCTCCTAATGGCCAAAAAGGAAAGATATCGAACCCATACCTCTAGAGAACACTAGGGAGTAAACCTTCCATAATGTGCTGTCATGCTGGGCTAATGCTATAGGGCATGCTGGAGACTTATGCCCTGTACACACAATCGGAAATTCCACCAGCAAAAATCCATTGTGAGCTTTTCAATGGAAATTCCGACCGTGTGTATGCTCCATCGGACTTTGCTGTCGGAATTTCAGCCAACAAAAGATTGAGAGCTGGTTCTTAAATTTTCAGATGGAAAAAATCTGATCATCCGTAGCAATTCCAAAATGCAAAATTCCGACGCATGCTCGAAAACAATTCGACAAGCGCTCTGAAGCATTGAACTTCATTTTCTCGACTCATCGTAGTGAGAACTTTTGTGTGACCATGTGTATGCAAGCCAAGCTTGAGCGGAATTTCAACAGAAAAACCATCCAAGGTTTTTTCCAACGGAAAATCCGATGGTGTGTACGCGGCATTAGTTTCACTGTAGGTGCGTTGTGTATGGAGGAACATCGAGGTGCGTTAGAAGGGGCGTCTCTAGGGTGGCGACCCATCCGGGTTTCACCCAGACTGTTTGTCTATGTGTATACTGTGGGTGTATGTGCATATGTATAATGTGTGTCTATGTATGTATGTATACTGTGTGACTCATATATATTTTTTAAGGGGTTAGCTCGGTAGCGGGGGTGTGTGACCCCCTGGATGGGTTCACTACACACTGGACTATACAGAGATGCAGCCGAAGACGGTTGAAAACAAAGAGTTTGGTTTATTCTTCCATATTGCTAGAAACAAGTGCAAGCATCCAAACAGAATAAACAAAACAAAACATAAAACAAAACCCTGGCCACTTGGGGCGTCTACCTTCACTGCACAGAAACCTATCTATGGAGTCTGGCACAGCCTACTGCTGGTCATACAGAAGAGAAACAATAGTAATTTTGATTTTTATCACACCGAAAAATCAACAACCACCTCACCTCTTTAGAAGTCTTTCCCACTGCTCTCCTTAAAGGGGTTGTAAAGACAAAAATATTTTCCTCTTAAATTAAAGTCTGACAGTAGCTGATAAAGTAAAAAGTAATGTTTTGCATTATAACTAGTTTGATACCTGTTGAAATTGAGCTGTTTTATTCACCTCTGTCATTTTCAAACCTGGATTACTGTATTTTGGAGGTCAAAAGGAAAAACGAGGTAAGTGATATTTAAATGCTCTAGCTTACAACAATCAATTGATCTAATGAAAAACGAACCTTTAGTGTTCCTTTAACTCAAAAAGCCTCAGGATGCAGCAATCGGTAGTCATCCTCTGGCTAACTTATAGAGGCCTAATTGCCTCATACTGAACAGCTGAAGTTTTCCAACGCTCTAAACCTTTCTGCCAATTTCTGCAGCTGACACCTAATAGTAATTGGTAAATTGTCTAAACAAGGCAGAAGTGTATCTCCCATCTGTGACAACACCCACAGATTTACCTGACTTCCTGTCACATACTCCCCCTCCTGTTTCAACCCTAGGGTTGGGACACATGTTTCCAGGCACGCATGCACTCGGGACAACCCATCTGCATTTCCCATTTTAACACCGGGGCGATGCGTTACCACAAGACTAAGTTCCTGAAGGGCCAGGAACCACCTATTTATTCTCCTATTGGTCTCCTTGTTCTGTGCCATCCACTTCAATGGGGCATGATCCATCACCAGTTCAAACTGTCTACCCACGAGGTAGTACCGGAGAGAATCCAAAGCCCATTTCACCGCTAAACACTCTTTCTCAGTGGTGGCATAATTCTCCTCATGGGCCTTCAACTTTCGGCTGAGGTACATAACAGGGTGTTCCTCCCCCTTGATAATCTGGGACAGTACAGCTCCTAACCCCACATTTGACGCATCTGTCTGAACCACAAATTCCCGTGAAAAGTCAGGCGAATTTAAAACTGTCTGACTACATAAGGCCTGTTTTAAAGCCTGAAAAGCTGTTTCTGCTTCGGGATTCCATTTGGTTGTGACGGACTCCTTCCCTTTGGTCAAATTGGTCAGGGGAGCAGCCTGTGAGGCAAAATGTGGGATAAAGCATCGATAATAACCCACGATCCCCAAAAATGCACAAACCTGTTTCTTGTTGGTGGGACGTGGCCAATCCTGAATAGCCCCCATTTTGTTTATTTGGGGCTTGATTAGACCTCTTCCAATGGTATACCCCAGATACTTCGCCTCTTCTAGCCCAAGGGTACATTTTTTTTGGATTGGCTGTAAACCTGGCTTTCCAGATGGAATCCAACACAGTAGAGCTGCACGATTAATCATCAAGAATCGTTATCGCAATCTTTTTCCCATTGCGATTCTTGATACAGGGTTTCAGGATCTTTGACATGAAAATAATTTTCTCTCTGCACTTTGGTATGCAAAGAATTTCCTGTCTGCTCTCAGCCAAAAGTCAGTCTGGGCAATCTGCCAGGTCTGGGCAGCCTGCCAAGTTTTGAAAACATTCTTTATCAGTGGAAAGTTAAGTCTAAACATTGTATCTCTTCAAAGGAAAAAAACTTCTTCTGTATGTAAATTAGGAATTTTTAACCACTTAAACACCAAAACTTTTTCTGACAGCTCTTTTCAAGTTAAAATCATTATTTTTTTTGCTAGAAAATTACTTAGATCCCCCAAAGATTATATAACTTTTTAGTAAAGACCCTAGAGAATAAAATGGCGGTTGTTGCAATATTTTATGTTGCACTGTATTTGCGCAGCAGTCTTTTTAAATGCATTTTTTTGGGGGAAAAAATTACTTTAATTTTGTATAAATGTAAAAGATTTTACGCCGTGAGAATCGTGATCTTCATTCTAAGCAAAAAAATCGTGATTCTCATTTTGGCCAGAATCGTGCAGCTCTACAACACAGCCTGAACTTTTGGTAAGTGTGAGTCCCAATCCTTACTGTAGATGACAACGTCATCGAGGTATGCAGCAGCATAGGCTCGATGAGGCCGAAGGGTCTTATCTATGGTGCGTTGAAATGTAGCAGGAGCATTATGTAACCCAAAAGGCATCCTCCGATATTGGTAAGATCCTTGTGGAGTTACAAATGCTGTTTTTTCAGGCGGCGAAAGTCATTACAAAACCGCCAACTTCCATCTGGTTTGGGCACTAAGACAATGGGACTGGACCAATCACTATTTGACTCTTCGATCACCCCCAGCTCAAGCATTTTTTTTTTACTTCCTGGCGAATTGCCTCTCGCCGGGCTTCTGGAATTCTATAAGGCTTCAACTTGACCTTATCCCCTGGTGTGGTGATAATGTCATGTTCAACCCCGGAGACCCAACCTGGCAAGTCTGAAAACTTCTCCCTATTACGGAGCACAAATTCTTTAGCCTCCTGTTGCTGGGTTTTGGACAGAGTCTCCGCTATCCCAACTTCAGGGACAGCCAGGTTAAATGGAGCAGAGAATCGGGTAGTCTCAGCGACCAAGGACTCTCTATCCTTCCATGGTTTCAACAAGTTCACGTGATATATCTGCTCAGGTTTTCGTCTTCCCGGTTGGCTAATTTTATAATTTACCACCCCCATTTTCTCCAACACTTTATAGGGACCCTGCCATTTGGCTAGGAATTTACTTTCGACCGTGGGAACCAGCACCAACACCCTATCACCAAGTGCAAAGGAACGGACCTGGGCCCCACGATTGTAAATCCTTTGTTGAGCCAACTGGGCTTGAGCCAAATGTGCCTTTACAATCGGCATCACTTGGGCAATTCTATCTTGCATTTGTGCCACATGTTCAATCAGACTACGATGAGGGGAACTCTCACTCTCCCATGTTTCCCTGGCAATGTCCAGTAGGCCCCGGGGGTGCCTCCCATACAGTAGCTCAAACGGAGAGAACCCTGTGGACGATTGGGGAACCTCTCTTATGGCAAAAATCAGATAAGGGAGCAGATAATCCCAATGCTTTCCGTCTTTATCCACCACCTTCCTCAACATTTGTTTTAAGGTTTTGTTAAACCTTTCCACAAACCCGTCTGTTTGAGGGTGATATACTGATGTACGTAATTCGGTCACTTTCAGGAGTTTACAAAGTTCTTAGACATATACAGGGTGCCCTGGTCAGTTAGGACTTCCTTAGGAAGACCCACACGACTGAAATAACTCTTTGGCAATGGTTTTAGCAGAGGTGTTTCGGAGAGGAATCGCTTCTGGGTAATGGGTGGCATAGTCCATTATTACCAAGATGTGCTGGTGCCCTCTAGTGGACTTCAGTAAGGGGCCAACCAAGTCCATGGCGATCCTCTCAAAAGGGACCTCGATAATGGGCAGGGGTACCAACGGACTGCGGAAATGTGGCATGGGTGCAGTAATCTGACACACTGGACAGGAAGAACAATACAATTCCACTTCCTTAGTGATCCCAGGCCAATAAAACCTCTGGGTGATCCTCTCCCGGGTTTTTTCTGCTCCAAAATGTCCCCCAAGAATGTGCCCATGGGCCAGTTCCAAAACCATCTTGCGGTACGGTTTAGGCACTACCAGTTGCTCAATGATGTCCTCTATTCTCTGTGATACTCGATACTCGATATAAGGGGTCCCTTTCAATAATGAAGTAAGGGAGGGAAACCCTCTCATCAGGGTTAACTAACTCCCCATCTATCTTTACTACATTCTCCCGGGCTCTTAGCAATGTGGGGTCCCTCAATTGCTCAGTGATAACATTTTCTCTGTGCACCTCGAGGTCATCAAACCCTATCGGCCGCTGTTCCTCTTCTGAGGTAGCAGGCTCCTCCCCTAGGGACTGGTGTTTCCCCTGCTAAGACTGAGAAACTCAGGAGAATCCTCACAGTTAGAGGTTTCTAGAGTAGATGTTTCAGGCTCAGAAGAACCCCCTACTGGGGAATCTGGGCAGTCCCAGAGTTCCCAGAACTTTGGGAAATCCCTTCCCGCATTGGCGTCATGTGGCAGTTTGGGAACTAAACCCACTTGGTGACACAAGGGAGGTTTCAAAGGAAACCGTAGTCACCGGATATTCTCTAGTGTCCCCATGTACACAAACTACAGCCATTTTCCTAGGATGTAAGGTTTTTCCCACCACTAGATCACTTTTCACTAAGGTGACCAGGCTACCTGAATCCAACAATACTACAACATCTTTACCATCTAAGCACATTCTACATAAAGGTTTCTCATTTCCCTTTACTGCAATGTATGTGGTTGCAAAAAGGGACTGTCGTCTCTCTGTCAGAAAGTCACACTGCATGGGTTCATCACCCGCTGGGCAAACCGCTGCTACATCTCCCTGTTCCCGGCAACGGTAACAAGTCAATCTTCTGGTCCTCTCCTGTGGGATGGGTCTTCCAGGCCGCTCTCGCCAAACATTAGCAGTAGTCCCAATAATACCTCTAGTTGCTCTCTGGTCCCTCTCTCCATCCACATCCCTTGATGCAGTCTTAGTGCAGACATTGAGGTGGTTGTAAATTAATTTAAAACATTTTTTCCCCCTAAATGGCTTCCTTTACCTTAGTGCAGTCCTCCTTCACTTACCTCATCCTTCCATTTTGCTTTTAAACATCCTTATTTCTTCTGAGAAACCCTCACTTCCTGTTCTTCTGTCTGTAACTACACACAGTAATGCGAGGCTTTCTCCCTGGTGTGGAGAAAGCCTCTTGAGGGGGGAGGGGGTGAGCAGGAGGGTCAGGACACTCTCTACTTTGCAGATAGAGAAAGGATCTGTGTGTTAGTGGGCATCCTGACACTCCTGCACTAAGGTAAAGGAAGCGATTTAGGGAAAAATGACTGCATAAAGACAAAGGCATAATGAGCTAGTATGCATTTCATTCTAGCTCATTATGAATTACTTGCCTTAGATCGAAGCCCCTGCAGCTCCGGCGCTGTGATTGGCCGATGATGTCATGGACATACGTGCCGTTGCTTCAGTTTGCCCCAGTGCGCATGTCCCGATGACATCGGCACATGCAGGGGACAGGGAATGTCTCCTAAACCATGCAGGTTTAGGAAATATCCAAGGTAGCTACAGGTAAGCCTTAATATAGGCTTACCTGTAGCATTAAGTGGTTCGTTGTAAAGAGTTTACAACCACTTTAAGGCTTATGTACACGGGACGTTTTAAAAACTCAACTTAACTTGACAGATAGTAACCGACGTTTAAAAACTTCTGTTTTGCCGTGTTTTACATGCTGCATTTGCCTTTTAGAAGCATTTTTTTTCAAATAGCCAAAAATGTATCTCCATTATTAACACCTGAAAAACTAAACTTTACCGTGTTTACACACGTTTCCAAGCTGTTGCAGGCATTTGGCATTTCAAATGCCTCTGAAGATCTGTCCTGAATGCATTTTTTTGCTTTCCAAAAAATCCTTCTAAACTCAACTGCCTAGAAATGACTGTAAATGACCCTGTGTACATGTACTGATAAGATAACATAGGGGAGTGTTCAGGGAAAACTGAAAAAAAACCGCACAACTGTTCCTAAACGTCTGTTTACAAGCAACAGTGTACATGAAGCCTAAGACCCCCCTGGTAACAAAGTGAAGCTAAGGCTTCATGTACACGGGACGTTGTTTAACCTCTCCTGAACGATTTAACTTGATAGCTAGAAACCAGAGTCTGAAAACATCCCTTTAGCCTCGTTTAGCTGCGTTTGTGTCTTGAAGCATTTGTAAAAAGTTACACAGAGAAGGGGTTTTAGCCTAATTGGGGTTAACAGCATTGATTATCTGCCTTTGGGCAATCACTGTAGATATTAAAAATGCTTGATATACTGTAGCTTAAATTATTACAGATATTTATACAGTGCTTTCAGTTTATCCAGCACTTTATATATGTAGCGCCCTGCTCCCAATAATTGGGGCCCTACTCTAAATTTAAAGGGCGTCTGAGCTAATAGTTGGGCTCAGACTTTACTAACTTCATTTAAATTAGCCTCTGTTCTGGCTATGGTTGTGCTTGACAGAAGTTTTCCCCTGTTGCCTGTAGGTGGCGTTACCACCTCTGCCTATGTTGGAACTCAGGCGAACCATGGTGTGTTAAGTGACCCTTCTCGGCAGCAGCTCAGTGGGAGTGGTGCCCTGCTGTGCATGCTGGGAGGGGATACTTAAGGGGCAGACGCAGTTTTTCGGGGTCCTTCGCCTTGTGGCCCTCCCTGACGCGAGGCACGTGTGTGTGATTCCAGCCCTGAACCACGTTGGTCTGAGGCTGCATCTCTATCAAGTAGGCCCAGCTATAAACTTTTTCAACCCCACATACAGGAGCACCACATGTGTGATACATCAAGGATATTAGTGTTCCTTTGACTAATGATCACCTGGAAACGATTGGTGAAACGCCCCATTTCACCTCATTCCCGCCTCCATTTAAACACATTTTGGTCATTTGTTCACTAGCTACGAGTAAGCATCACATGATGTGAAACATGTCAGCCCTTTTCTCCTTGTCCACTCAAAGTTTTTGACTGCATGCATTTTGGCTGTTTTTTTCCATTGAAATTTTGTTTGCTTATGCTTAAAGACATCGTTTTCCGAGGAGTGCGGCGATCCAGGATTTTTTCCTTCATCCCATGCTAATTGTGCACAGCCAGCACCCTCTTGGTTTGATTGGGACAGAAGCAACGGGGATCATTTGTTTTATGGAGCGGTACACTTCTCTATGCTGGCTGAGGCCTATGATTCTAGAAGGGATCCCAAGCTGTCCATCCAAGTGGGGGAAGCTGCTTAACGAAGGAAACCGGGGGAAGACCTGCCCTGGAGGAGACCAAGCAAGGCAAGCTGATGTCTCGGGATAGGCCTAGTGACCTTGTTATAAAAGGGATCCACTACTCAATTTGTCTTACAGTCCGCCGGATCGGCTTAAAGTCTCTGTTGCTGTGAGGCAGGAAGTTTGGGACTGAAATCCTGTGGCAGAGGATCCCTGACTATCCATCTTTCGTTCTTAGACGGTCTATGGCAGAGACTGTTCTTATACTGTCCGTGCATCATTCCCATGATTCCGGCTGCTAGGCCATGTGAGAGGGGTCTATCCGTGAGCAATACCCACTCAGGAGAGAGTGGCGAATACTGGAACTTAAATACTTTTTGTGCATTCTGTACTGCGTACCTGAACCTTCCCCTTCTCTCCTTCTATCTTCTACTTTCTTCACAAGTTTTATGCAGCAAAGAAAATAAAATCTAATATTTGAAGGTTTTACATCTTGTGTGGACATTGCAATTTCTACAGACTTTCTTCCCTGGACAATGGACTTAGAGGTTATGTGCAAAACCCAAATCTAAACCAGCAGCTCCTACGAGGGGTAGTGCTACATATATGTAGCGCCCCCTTACTTTCCGAAAGGGCGCTACGCTAAAGTTAGTATGGTGAGAGACTTACTTGCTCTCACCCAGGTTGATTTGTTCAGATTTGGCAGCTGTCAGTTCTGAATTGTCCTGTGGGTCATTCTGCGCTCCAGGGATGTGATTCCATCTCTGGGTGGCAGGTGGTGCCAGAGAGAGGGGTTCAGGCAGAACCACTTTTCCCCAGCAGCCAATTGGTGGAGCGTTTACCTTGCGAGGCATGCTGGGGAAGGATATATCTGTGGCAGACGCCATTTTTCGGGGTTCTTCGCGAGTTGTAGGTGCGGCACCCACCTTCAGGGTGTGCGCATATCACGGGCCCCACCACTATGGCCTACCTGGCCGGGGTCCGTGCCACGCGGAGTTCCTGACTCTGGGCCCTCATGGTTCAGAGACACTGAAGTGACTGAGGAACCTCAGTGACTTACTGGGGTTCCGCATCTCAAGAAGACAGGATTGAGAGGATATGCTCTATTGCTCTTAAAGCGGAGTTCCACCCTTAAAACCACTTTGTTTCATCCCATCCAGCATACTGGCGTCAGCGCCAGTATGCTGTTTTTTTATTTTTTATTCCATGTACTTACTTTATAATAGATCATGTAATTTTGGGCGCACCGTGATATGTCGCCGATATAAGGCGTCACGCCTTCCGGAAACAGCCGATTAGCGTTCGCTCTTCTCGGCGCCTGCGCACAGACCCAGGAGCTGACTGCGCAGGTGCCGTATATAGCCGCGTCACGCCCTCCGAAAAAAGCCGAACTAGGACCGGCTATGTACGGCGCCTGCGCAGTCAGCTCCTGGGTCTGTGCGCAGGCGCCGAGAAGAGCCGAACGCTAATCGTCTGTTTCCGGAAGGCGTGGCGCCTTATAGCGGCGACATACCGCGGTGCGCCCAAAATTACATGATCGATTATAAAGTAAGTACATGGAATAAAAAATAAAAAAAAAACAGCATACTGGCGCTGACGCCAGTATGCTGGATGGGATGAAACAAAGTGGTTTTAAGGGTGGAACTCCGCTTTAAGTACCGGACCTGTGGCAGAGGCCTCTACTAATCTTCTAGAGCCAAGTCGGTGGCAGTGACTTGTTCCTTCTCAGCACTCTCGGTGACACTCTGGCTGCCAGACCTGTGTGAGAGCCTGTCCAGGTGCATTGCACCCACTCCGGCCTGGAGTGGCGACGTGATTGACTCAATTACAGAAGGCAGGACTGCGTTCTTTATCCAAGTCTGACTCTGCAAAGTTTCTCTACCTTCATCAACCTTTTCCTATCTACCTCAAGTTGATGTGTTGGACCAGGAAAATAAAGCATTCAGAAAACTTCAGCTACAGGTTGGACATTCGTTATTGCTCTACTCACTACATCTACACCTAGACACTACACAGAGGTAACTTAATCCGCCAATCCCAATCTAATCAGCAGCTCCTGAATGGGGTAGTGCTACATAGTCCCTGAAAAAGCTTGTGAGAATGCCATGTACACAGTGAATGGTTGAATAAACCCAATGTTGTCGTCACATGTTTTGGCACAACTTCAGCCCTAAACTAGAGTGACCAGACATCCCCAGTTTCAGGGGACAGTCCCCTGATTGAGGACACTGTCCCCGGACCAAGTCTGTCGCTGGTTTTGTCCCCAGATTGGATTTAATAGGGGGCAGGGGCAATTTCAAAGACAGTCAGTGCAGAATTAAGATAAAAAAATGGATTACCCCCCCCCCCCCGCTCCGCCGTGCCTACTAGCATAGGGGGGTTGTATTTTTCCCATTATCTGTGCCCCTTTCTGATGATCCTGCACTGGTCAGAGTGGAGGGAATATTTCTTCAGTTTCGGGTGCATGCCCATTCTTACATGTTCTTCTGCCTTGGCTCAAATCCTGGCCAGCCACCTGCCTATCTTCTTGCCTTCCCTGGCAAAGTAATCTTCCTCCGCTCCCCATCCAGTAGTAGCGGGGGGCCCAAAGAGTAAGACTTGAGAGGCTGTGAGGCGGGCGGCGACGGGCAGGAAGTGCTGATTGTTGCCATTACTAGTAAATAAAATATGTCCCCGGATTTCATTTTAAAAATCTGGTCACCTTACCCTAAACAGGTATGCTGTAATGAAAGATCTTTCCATAACTATGCACTTTGGGAATGGCCAAGCATGCATGTATATCTCTATGGAGGACTGAGGAGGAGAACACAGAAACTTCCACAGTGCCAGCTAATCACAAGCAAAAACAATATCAAAAGGCAGAACATATTCAAACCAGCTGATCGATTTTCTCTCAGAAAAGTGTTGTTCAGTAGATGTCAGATGTTTTCAGGGAGTGTCATTTGCTTCCTGATCTGACTGTATCTATCAATTAATGTCTTGTGACTGTGGGAACAGATTGTGTTATGCCTGAGTTTTATCATTCTAAAGCAGTGAAACCAATCGATTACCTATAACCGTCAATATTGATTCAGAGAGGCGTAGAAGTACCTTTGTATTCTGTTATCTTTAGTAGAAGATTAACCCAATGAATAATGATATCTTAATGTCACTATAAAAATCATAATTTCCATCCGTCACTGATCTATTTTAAAATGTTTACCACAAGAAATGTATGTTAAAGTTTAAAAAATAAATAAAAATAACGATTGACTTCTAGATATATTCCAAGATTTTTCTCATGATAGGTACAAATGGTTAAGATTCTTGAGTTCTTGTCCCAGTGGCTATATGCAGTTTTTATCCTCTCCCATCATGGGTTTCCTCCAAAAATATTCTGGCAGGTAGGGGATGCAGAAACTGAATTGGAATTTGAAGGAGGTGGAATTTCCTGATTATTTTGAAATCAGCCTGTTTAACTGATTTGTTTATCACTGCTCTGTTAAAGAAGTCCCAGACTTCTCTGACCAGTTCAGTTAAAGCGTTTTTAAACCCAAAACCAAAAATGTATTATATTTCAGCTTACCAACCATTAGATGTGGTGGCTGCATCGTTTTTCTCTTTTGCCTTTCCCCCCCCCCCCTCTATTTTCACCTGGTGATCTGACCTGTAAAGCCTCGTACACACACTCAGTTTTCTCAGCAAGAGAGCTCTGCCAGCAGTTTTCTTACTGGTTCTTGCCGAGTACAGCGAGCGTGTGTACAAGGCTCTCGGGTTTCTCGTCTGGAAATGCGCTCTATTTTCTCATCAAGATTCTTGTCGGCCTGTTTCCCGACGAGAAACCCAAGAGTGTGTATACTTACCTGTCACAGCGGAAACCCGCCCATGCTCGAAATGACTTCAACACATGCGCGGTAGCTTCCACGGCATAGGTAGAGTGAAGCAAGATGGTGGCGAAGGCATCGAATGTGACGATGCATTCTCATATGCGATGACGTCACCGCGTTCTTGCCTTTCAAAAGAACTGCCGTTCTTTTGAAAGGACTGTGTGTACACTCGGGCGGCAAGAGATTCTTGCCAGAAATCTCGTCAGGAAAAACAAAGTTTTTCTCCTGACGACGATATTCTGGCCGTGTGTACAAGGCCTCACTCAGTGTACGGCGAGGAGTGCCCATTACCGGCATCTCCGTGTTTACATGTGTCCGGCTGTGATTGGACACAGCCGATCACATGGTTAAAGAGCCATGGCACTTTTCAGAGATCAGGGTCGTGCCGTGTCCTAGCAAGCATGACGCGGCCGCGATCGCTGCGGGCACTTGAGAGCGGTTGTTCTGGGAGGTCACCGTATGATGTCCAACCAGAACGAGAGCCGCATCGCCCAGCCGTCATTTGACGTTAGGCGGACGGCAAGTGGTTAAGGAAAATAAAGCCTAAAATGGAAAACAAATGCAGCCATCGCATCTAAGATTAGGTAGGCTGCAATATAATAAATGATTGCTTTTGGTTTTAATACCACTTTTAATAGTAATGTAATTTTTTTTGGAGCCCATTCTCCATCGCAGACTCTCCTTCATAAGAATAGAGGGTAGCACAACACTTTACTATATATTTCTGTTCACTTTAATGAAATGTGTTTGTTTATACTATGCAGAAACATGGCTGCATAATCATTACTGCTCAAGTTTATGGCACACAAGGGAAAAAGTACAGGGAGCATGTTATCAAAGGCAGTTTGGCACATGCTGTATTCCCTTATGTACACTAGATGGAGGTAGAGACTTGTTAAACTAGATCATGCTGGACCAGCCTTTCACAATGGGGGTTTCTCCAGAGGTTGCTTAGTTCCATGAGCAAAGAGCATAGTCTTCCTATTAGATAAGTTGCCACTGAAACCAACTTATTTAGCGATCTGTAAAAGAGGGGAGGGATTCTTTCCACTGACCATCACACTAATGTTCAGTGAGCTGTACATACAGTAATTATTAGCAGGGGTTCCATTAGACTAGAAAATTATTTCCAGATTTACTTTATGTTAAAAAGATTGAGAGACACTGTGCTAGACCTTCCATCGATCTTAATATTGTGGTTGTATTAGTGTCCAAGTACTTTCCAAGAAACGTTTTTATATTTGAACAGTAATATTTTTAGGACAATCTTTAAAAGTCTACACCCTTTTTCTGAGGTTGGAGAAGTACAGTATATGAGTACTGTTTTGAACTTTAGAACTAGGGGGTAGTCCCTGAAAAGCTTGTCCTGAAAATCTAATTTTTATAGTGCCAATAAAAATTATCATGGACAGTACTCAACTGTGATCATGCTAGACGTAAGATAATAAAGTCTCTCCTTTTTTTTTTTTTTGTCTCTGATGCAGCTGTAAGGCCCCTATTGCATGGACAGACGGCTGTTCTGCCGCAGTTGAAAGCATGTTTCTTTCTTTTGAAATTCACCGATCGGCTGCATTTGTACACTGCGATTAGCTGCGTTTACCTGCAGTTGCCCGTTATTGTCATCCCAATAGCAACCGTTTTTATTTTGATGTGCTTCCTGTTTTTTTCTTTTGTTCACGCTGCTATCTGCAGCTGACACAATGCACTGCGATTACCTGCAGTTATGTGCAGATTGCTGCACAAAATCGTTCCTGGACGCAGTCAAATCTATTTTTTCTATCAGCACCAAACCGCATGTAACAATGCCGTAGCTAAACGCAGTGTGTGAATGGGGCCATAGGAAAGCATTGTGTACATTTAGCTGCGGTAGATATGCAAGATTTGTAGAAAAAAACTAGGATGGCCGCACTCCAAAAACAAGGTTGTTCCTTTTTAATAAAACTGGTCACAAAACAAACATGTCACAGCAAAAAATCAGATGAGAAAGCTGACGCGTTTCACACTATCATTTATTATTCATAGCTTATTCATAGCTGGTGTGTATAGCAAACAGAGCTTTTTTATTTTTTTCTCTGTTTGCTATGCACACCAGCTATGAATAAGCACTGTTTGATAGTGTGAAACGCGTCGGCTTTCTCATCTGATTTTTTGCTGTGACATGTTTGTTTTGTGACCAGTTTTATTAAAAAGGAACAACCTTGTTTTTGGAGTGCGGCCATCTTAGTTTTTTTTCTACAAATCTTGCATATCAGTGCAGCGCCGGCACCCAAGTGTTTGGATTCAGTCATCTAGTTCTCTGGGACTTTGGAGCGGTTAAACTCTTTTTCTCAGCTGCGGTAGATAACTTGAGAATCTGCAGCTAAATGCACCATTCTATCCATCTGTGTGAAAGGGGTCTTAAAGGACTGCATGCTACACATTCTCCAATTGTATCCATCCTGAGGTCACTAAATCAAATCTAAAGAAACTAGCTTGTGTGCAGAGTTGTTTCTGATAATTTAGATTCATTCAAGTTAATAAAAAGAAAAAAAAAAAAAAGTGTGCCAGAAAATACAACAAGATATGTTCTATCTCTAAATGGCAGTTCCCCCGACTTAGGCCGCGTACACACGAGGGGATATGTCCGCTGAAAACGGTCCGATGGACCGTTTCAGCAGACATCTCCGCTCGTGTGTATGGGCTAGCGGACAGATTTCTCCACCCGACAGATTTCAAAGCATGCTTTGAAATCTATCCGGTGGGAATCTGTCCGCCCGACATGTCTGCTGGTTAGTACACTTACCAGCAGACATGTCGGGTCCCACCGCCGCCGCGCCGCTGCCGAATGGATTCGGCGCATGCGCGGAAGTGTTTTACTTCCTGGTGCGGTGACGTGGCGGTGACGCGGCGGCGGCAACGTCACCGCCGCGTCACCGCGCCGTCCGGCGGCGGGGAATTTGATCCGATGGTGTGTACACGCCATCGGATCAAACTCCCGATCGGACATATCCGATGGAAATGGTCCGCGGACCGTTTTCATCGGATATATCCGATCGTGTGTACGCCGCCTAAGAGATGTGACTGTCACTGTGTGCAGTAATAAAGGTACAGAGTTCTTCTGAAAAGTGCTGTCCTGTGTCACTAAACACTTTGCTTAATGTATGTTGTAATTCACAGGGACACCTGTACCCTCTGCACCAGTCAGGCATATATCTCTGCCACCTCACTCCCAGTGACAGAATGGGGTCCCGCCATGCACTTGGCTCAGAGACCACATGCGTGCACTTGTTAAAGGGGTTGTAAAGGTTTGTTTTTTATTTTCTAAATAGGTTCCTTTAAGCTAGTGTTCACAGCGTCTCCCAGCAGGAATGTAGTCCCAAGGCATGGGGCGAGCAGGCTAACTAACGGAATGCCTCGGATGATGGGGGCAAGCTTAGTGAGGAGGAACAGGAAGTGAGAAATTCAGACAAAGAAAAAAAAAACATTTAGAAGGGAAATCGAAGGAAAAGGTAAGTGAACCAACAATGAACTAGCTTAAAGGAACCTATTTAGAAAATACAAAAACTAACCTTTACAACCCCTTTAAAGCGGATGGTTCACCTCAAAAAAATATTAAAAGCCAGCAGCAACAAATACTGCAGCTGCTGACTTTTAATATTAGGACACTTACCTGTCCTGGAGTCCAGCGGCGTCCGTAGCAGAGGACGAGCGATCGCTCGTCACCCTGCTGCTCCCCCCTCCATCCACGGTGAGGGAACCAGGAAGTGAAGCGCTGCGGCTTCACTGCCCGGTTCCCTACGGCGCATGCGCGAGTCGCACTGCGCCCGGCGATTGGCTCCCGCTGTGTGCTGGGAGCCGAGAGTTCCCAGCACACAACGGAAAAAGCTCGTCTTTTGCCCGAGACTGCGGGCCGGAAGTGGGTGCAGATACCTGTCTTTAGACAGGTATCTGCACCCCCCTCCCCCCTGAAAGGTGTCAAATGTGACGCCGGAGGGGGGGAGGCTTCCGATCAGCGGATCTTCACTTTAGGGTGGAGATCCGCTTTAACTTCTTCCTTACCATACGATATGGCCAGGTTATGGGTCTCCTTAACACAAGTTTGGCCCCGGTCGCCTTGGGAAAGGCAGCCAGATCACCAACCCCCTTGCTACAAGAGAACCGATCACCTACATTAGGTACCACACTTCACAACTGTTTGCAATGTACCTTGCACTAGTACTTGGTTACTCATAGCAATTGCATTATCTTGCTTGGTTGTCTTGCCACATAAACCTTTTGTAGTGGCTTTGCTTCATACCCCATTGTGCTTTTACTTGCCCTAGTTCTTTCATATGCCCAAGAGCCATCATGCACCCCTTAAATAACTTCAGACCAGGCTCAAACAGTTGATGTAACCTTTACTTGAAATATATTGACCATAATGTTCAACGTAAACATTAGCAATGTAAAATCCTTAACTTTCTTTTTCAGGCTGCCCAGGCATACCTATAAGGTAGTGGTCCACGCTTGATGTTCTCAACGGTACTGGTAGAGCTCCAGACTCCCAGTGCCTTCCGACAGACTGCACGGCACAGCTGTCCTCCTCTGGTCTCCACAGTGGTTACGGCATTTCTCCTTGAGCGGGGGCCTCGGAACCTGGCTTTTTTTTTATAATACCGGGTGAATAGGCTGGGCCCAACAAGCCCAGGAAATGTGGACACAGCATTAACCCCTTCCCCAGCCTGGGTCAGCCACTGTCTAGTTAATTAATTTTAGGTAACCTGCCTACAAGCCTGTCCCTCATTTACAGGTTGCATTTTATTAATGGAAGCTGTAGCACAGCTGCTTTGAATGGAGGAGGCATGGAAAAGGTGGGCATAGTCATAATTCCTGATGAGCACATATGACAGGGGTAATGAGCCAGTGGCCCACCGAGCCATCTGATGTGGCCCGCGACCTCCTGCTCTGGGATGGTGGGTGCCAACTCCTGTCACAGGTGGAGTGATACCAAATTCTCTCTGCCTGGGACAGCAACAGCTGGTGATGCCTGAATGGAAGACTGTTATTAAAGGTAAGTTTTTAATACTAAAATCACAGTGTATATATGGGCATATCTGTTCTGCAGTGGTTACTGGGCTGCTTTTAAACTGATCTGCAGGTGCAGCGAAGAACACCTGTGAGTTACCTGCACCGAGCCATAGACTTATGTTATTACCTGTGGGTTGGTGCCCTTCAGAAAGTGCACCACACCTGCAGGATATAATAGAAGTCTATGGCAAAGTGCAGCTAACCCACAGGAAAGCCTCAGGTGCACTGCGCTGCACCCTTGGTATGGGTGTATACCGCAGTGCATCAGTGTGTAAGAAGCCTTAGGCCCATTTGACACTATCAGTCTGACCCAATTGCTCACCTCTATTGAGCCACAGATGTAAACGGACTTGTGGCAATTTTACACCCGATTCGATCCGCTAAAAAAAAAAAAAAATAGAAGGGGGGGGGGGGGGGTCCATCCCCTTCCATCTGGGCAGATCAGATTGGAGGGCCAATAGAGTAGAGTGTGCTCTGCCCCTGTCTGCTCTGCATATGCAGAGTGGACATGGACCTGTCATCTGCCTGCTCTGTTCATTGTGGCCTACGACTGGTTACCAAGTCGCTTAAGTGGCCCTCACGCTTCAAAAGTTTGGGCACCTCTGATATATGACATGTCCCTTGGCTCTTACTACATGACACCAGAGGATTACAGCTTGGGAGAATCAGAGGACAAAATCATTTGAACTAAAACCTCAGCCAGCAGCACAAGGGACAGTTCTCATTGAATGTAAGTCATTTACTCATGCTCAGTCTCATGCTCAGTCAGTCAGTGTCAGTGGGAGAGTAGGACGCTCCATGCTTCCGCACGAGTCTGCTCTCGCCAGGGACCAGACAGACAGTCAGGGATCAGGCAGACTGTTAGGCAGGCTCTCTCTATCCCTCCAGAGACCCACTACTTGGCTTCCCCCGGCTTCACCTGACCCCCCTGGCTCCCTCCTTCATCCCTTCTCCAGGGAACCAGCAGGTAAGCCATCTACTGGGACTGTAGGCGGCTGTCCTTTTCAGGACAAGCCGCTGCAGCTTACCCAAACCTTTGGCTCTCCCCCTCTCCATTCCTCTCCTCCTACACCCCCACACTACCACCCCCTCTCAAGCTGCCCCTCCGCCACCTAATCGCCGCAATTTTCCGCCTTTTCTGGCGTTTTCCCACACCTCCGCGCCGGCCTGTGAGCAATCGCGGCAGCCGCGATCTAGGAAAGGCCGCGGCTTCACCCGTGGCCTAGCGGTGCGCCGCTCCTCACCCCCGGCAACTGTCATCAAACAGCCCACAAACCCCCCCCATACCCCAGGAAAGCACCTATACCCCCTGTCCATCGATCCAGGCCCCCCACGGCAGCACCGATTAATCTGGGAGCCCCCAGCCTGGATCCTGCCGCTTGATTGGCTTGCTACACCCAATCTCCCCTTTCTCACCACCATTACAACTTGATACAGGGTTCGCCCGATCGCCTCTCAAGGGGTCAGGAAGGATTTTTTTTTCCCTGCCGCAGCATATTGGCATAGCACGGTCAGGTTTTTTTTTGCCTTCCTCTGGACCATGCCAGGATAGAGGATTCAGTCAATCCTTGAAAATGCTCCCCTCCACCCCCCCCCCCCCCCCTCTGTGTTTGGCGACCATGGTTAATCTGCAATACTCGGCAGAGACCATTTGGGATCTAAGGCGATTTGCCGCAATACTACCAGCCATCACCAAAAAAGCCCTTCGAACTGAGCGACTTTTAAGAATCGATCAACGATCGACTATCAAAAATCTCAGCCGTGTACCCCAGCCTAAGCACATATCATGTGCTTTGATCAACACAAGATCGGCAGTAAAACACCGTCTAGAAATCCATGATTTCATCCTACAATACAATTTAGACTGCCTCTTTATTACAGAGAGCTGGCTCACAGCCGACTTTAACACCATTCTAGGAGAATTGGTGCCAGAAAACTACCGTATTATAATGGAAAACAGAATAGGGCAAAGAGGAGGAGGACATTAGCGGTGATCCATAAGACTCATCTTGCGATCACAAAACCAGTCCTTCAAAACCCTCTTCCATTCATGGAAACCCTTACTCTGCAACTGCAAGCAAACTCTCAGGAGACCGTCCGGATTCTACTCTGCTATAGGCCACCTGGCCCAAAATCGCAGCTTCTCCCATCATTGACGGACTTTATCTCCACCTATACCCTTAACAGCAAACCCCTTTTGCTGCTCGGGGACTTCAACCTATGGGCCAACTCCCCGCAAGACCCCATTGCCGACGCTTGCATTGACCACCTGGAAGGATTAGGGCTTCAGCAACTAGTATGTGGACCCACACATGCATCAGGTCACACGCTCGATCTTATTTTCAGACAAGATCTGGAAATAAAAATCTTGGAAAATGAACCGTTGCCATGGACAGATTACCATGCAATTAAATTCATTATTTCCGAATTCCCCCCTTTAACAAAAACATCAAATCCAGTGACCATACACTGGACTAGATGTCAGAAGAAGCTCCATTGGGAACTTTTCAAAGCCACATTAAGGAAAAAAATAAAAACAATCCAGCCGCATCAAACGGCTAAAGAAACACTGGATACCATAAACACAGCCCTATTACAGTCAGCTGACTTAATAGCGCCGAAAACGTAAAACCCACATCCGGAAAAATAACTCCAGCTGGTTCAACAACCAGCTGGCGTTACTGAAGCAAGAGCGCAGAAGGGCGGAAGCCGCCTGGAAAAGAAGCTCTTCAGATGAGAACCTCTCCATCTACAAGGCAATAACAAGAAAATACCACAAAGAAATCTTCAAAGCCAAGAAAAACTATTTTTCTGAGGCTATCAACAGCGCCCTCAACCGCCCCCGCAAACTCCTCAAGCTGGTCACTCAGACCATGAATCCAGGATGTCTTGAAGCCCCCAATTCGGACACACAAGAATTTTGCAATGAATTATCGGATTACTTCATTAATAAAATCGAGGGAATCCGGCAAAGCATTCAGCAAAAAAATTCCCCCCGTAGCCCCCCCCCCGTAAATATTTACACAACACCTGCAGTAATTCACCACAACCTGGTAAGTTCACGCTGGAACCCATGTCTATCAATGCCACTAAAAATATCATCGGTACTTTGCGTAACAGCACTGCGCCTAATGATATCATCCCCACCAAACTGCTGAAGGAATGCGCCGACATCCTGGCACCTCCTATCACGCAGCTTATTAACCAATCTTTCAGGGAGGGCATAGTACCCTCCCAGTTGAAGGAGGGCATAATTCAACCCATCTTAAAGAAACCCACCCTGGACCCCAAGGATCCACCCCACCGGCGCCCCATAACAGGCCTAAACACTCTCTCCAAGGTAATGGAGAAAGTAGTGGTACAACAGCTGCAACAGCATCTAGATACCCACAACCTACTTGATCCATTTCAATTGGGATTCCGGCCCGGACACGGGACAGAAACCGCATTGGTCAAAATATGGGACGACGCTCTCGAGGCCGCAGACGAAGGAGAATCTTGTCTTCTGGTTCTGTTGGACCTAAGCACAGCCTTCGACACAGTAGACCACAAGCTTTTATTGACTCGGCTAGCTGAAGTAGCCAGAGTCGCAGAAGGCGATTTATCTTGGTTCTCCTCTTTTTTGGAAAACCGATCGCAAATAGTGAAGTTGGGACCTTTCACTTCTGAAAAACGCACATTAACGTGCGGAGTCCCTCAAGGATCCCCCCTGTCGCTGGTGTTATTCAACATCTATCTACGTCCTCTTTTTGAAATCATCAGCAGCCAAAAACTGCTTTACCACTCATATGCAGATGACACGCAACTGTATTTCCACATTTGCAATAAAAAGGATCACCACCTCAATCTAGAGACATGCCTCTCTTTGATAGAGGACTGGATGACAAAGGCCTTGTTAGACTTACCGGTGACGGTATTTCTAAGAGCCTTTCAGGACAACCTTGGAGAGAGCGCAGCTCCGCCTCTTCATTAGGAAACACATGCTGGACTTTAAAACCCCTCCACTTCCACCATGGCCTCAGTTATTGTGGTCTGACTCCCTGGAAGATAAAGCACAGAAACCACAACACCATGATAGATTTATATAACTTATTACTTTAAAATACATTTAGGGAGGGAAATAGCGGTTGTCCTGAAAGGCTCTTAGAAATACCGTCACCGGTAAGTCTAACTAGGCCTTTCTCACCTCGCCTTTCAGGACAACCTTGGAGAGGATAAACAAGTAACTTACCCTTGGGTGGGACTACTGCCTGCAGCACTTTCCTGCCAAAGGCTTGTTCTGCGGCAGCCAATAGATCCAGCCTGTAATGTTTCAAGAACGTTGAATAGCTGGACCAGGTGGCGGCCTTGCAAATTTGTTCGGGTGTAGCACCCGCTCTTTCAGCCCAAGATACTGCAGTTGATCTAGTTGAGTGTGCCATAATGCCTGAGGGAGGTGTAACACCTTTGGTTTTGTAAGCTTCCGTAATTGCAAGTTTAAGCCACCTTCCGAGCGTACTTTTGGATGCTTTTTCCCCTTTACGAGGGCCTGAAAAAACTATAAACGGAGCATTTGTTTTTCTGAACTCTTTGGTGACTAGGAGGCATTGTATCAGACACCTTTTCACATCTAAAGTATGAAACGCTTCTTCTCCAGCGTTAGAAGGATTTAAAGAAAAAGTGGGTAAGATAATTTCCTGTGAACGATGAAAATTAGATGCCACTTTTGGGAGGAAAGCAGGATCCGTTTGAATAATCACTCTATCTGGAAAAATTCTTAAAAAAGGTTCAGATATGGCCAGAGCTTGTAGCTTACTAACTCGTCTTGCTGAAGTTATTGCCACCAAAAAAACAGTTTTGAGAAATACATTTTCAAAGAAGAATTTTCTAAAGGTTCAAACGGTGCTCCCGTTAAGCCCTGTAAGACAACTGATAGATCCCAACTTGGAAAATTTTTAAGAGTCACTGGTCTGTTTCTTGAGAGTGCTCTGAAAAATCTGGAAATCAAAGGCTCTCTAGATAGAGTCCTTTCTAAAAAAACAGAAAGAGCCGCTACCTGCGTTTTTAACGTACTAGCTGCAAGACCATTCTCTATTCCTTCATGGAGAAACTCTAGAATCGAGACAAGACTTTTAGGTTGGAAATTTTTAGCGGAACACCAGGAATTAAATTTCTTCCATACCTTCTGGTAAATATCCCTGGTTACTTCCTTCCTGCTTGATAATAAAGTTTTCACTACTTTATCAGATAAACCTTTCTTTTTTAGAATGTCCTCTTCAGAAACCAGGCACACAGATTCAATCTGTCTATTTCTGGGTGGCATACTGAGTCCTGTTTTAGAAGGTCCTTTCTGGCTGGTAGACTCCATGGGGGCTTTATGGCTAGATTTAACAGTGTTGCGAACCAAGGCCTTTTTGGCCAGAAAGGAGCAATCAGAATTAGACTGGTCTTTTCTTCCCTGAATTTCCTCAACACTAGCGGAATTAGGGGAAAGGGGGGAAAAGCATAACACAGATGGTAAACCCATGGGTGGGCTAGAGCATCTGTGCCTATCGCTTGGTCTCCCCTGTGCAGGGAAAAGAATACTTGGACCTTGGTATTCTGCTGGCTGGCAAAAAGATCCACTTGGGGATGACCCCATTTTACTGTGATCATCTTGAATATCTCCTGATTTAGGCTCCATTCTGCCTCTTTTACTCTCCTTCTGCTTAACAGGTCCGCTAGTAGATTTTGGGACCCTTTTAGGTGAATTGCCAATAGGGAAATTACGTTTTCTGCCCATGCTAGTAGCTGGTTGGCTAGTTCCATCAGCCCCTGACTCCTGGTCCCTCCTTGCTTGGTCACGTAGGCTACAGCAGTTGTATTGTCTGATGAGACCTGTGCATGACAACCCTTCAGTAATTGTTGAAAAGCCAGGAGTCCCATGAAAATGGCCCTTAGTTCTCGCCAATTTGATGACCTCCTTGCTTCCACCTTGGACCAAGATCCTTGTGCTGTCTGTCCGTCCAGGTGAGCACCCCATCCCCATGAACTTGCGTCCGTTGTCAGACGCTTGTCCAAGGGAAGGACCCGGGGGCGACCCTTTGACAGATTGGACTGGTCTCTCCACCACCAGAGGGACCTCTTTGCTCTTGATGTTAACTTGAAAGATTTTTCCAGAGATTCCTGATGAGACCATACTTGTAGGATGTTTCTCTGTAGGGGTCTGGAATGAAACCTGGCCCATAGTACTGCAGGGATCGAGGCCGTAAGCTGGCCTAGCACTGCCATAGCTGTCCTTACTGACACTGCTAGATTCGTCTGGATCTGACAGACTGAGGAGTTGATTTTTTCCATTTTTTCCTGAGGGAGAAATACCTTTTGGAGAGTTGAGTTGATGTTGTAGCCGAGGAACCTTATCTCCTGAGAAGGGTCTAAGTTTGATTTCTCCAGATTTAACAACCACCCCAGATCCCTGAGGTGCAATTGGGACACCTGGAGATCTGTCACTAACTGATCTCTTGAATCTGCGAAAAATAGGAGATCGTCCAGGTATGGGACAACCGAGACTCCCCTCAGCTTCAAAGGCTCCAAGGCTTCCGCCATCACTTTTGTGAAAATCCTGGGGGAGGATGAGAGGCCGAACAGCAGAGCTTTGAACTGAAGATGCCAAATTGAAGTTCCTAAGTTGACTGCCAGATGCAAAAACTTTTGGGAGGCCTGAGCTATAGGAATGTGGAGGTACGCGTCCCTTAAATCTAGAGATGCCATGAAGCACCCCGGTGTTAATAGCTTTGTAATCGTATGGATAGTGTCCATGCGAAAATGCTTGTACCTGATTGCCTTGTTCAGGATTTTTAGATTTAGAATCAAGCGGAATTTTCCCAAGGGCTTCTTTACCAAAAATATATGGGAGTAAAACCCTTTCCCTTCCTGGTGTTTTGGGACTTGGACAATGACTCCCTGTTGTATCAGATCCTTCAGAAGGATCATCATTGCGGAAGCTTTCTCCTGAGCCCTTGGAAGGGTCGTGATATAGAACCTGGATGGAGGGCACTCTGCGAATTCCAGGTTGTACCCCTGTGCAATGATGTTTTTTATATAGAGACTTTTGGTGCAAAGATTTCACTGTGGCCAAAAAGCGGACAATCTTCCCCCACTGGAGTCAGATTGTCATTTGTCTTTTGAGGACTGGTCTTGAGGGGATCTGAACAGAATTCCTCCTCTTCCTCTACCTCGCTGAGAAACCCAGCGTTTTTTATTTTCCTCTTTTTTGTAGGTCTGCTGAAAAGAACGAAAAATTTTCTTGATGGGTGGCTTCTTTTTGGTAGGGAAAGCCTTCTTTTTGTCAGCTGTTCTGTCCAGAATTTTTTCTAAATCTGGTCCAAACAATAAGTCACCTGAAAAGGGCAGTCCACAGAGCTTAATTTTGGATGCAGTGTCCCCAGTCCAGGTTTTAAGCCAGACTGCACGTCTGGCTGAGTTAACCAAGGCAGAAGATCTGGCTGCCAACTTGATTGACTCTGCGGATGCGTCAGCCATATACCTAATTGACTTTAGAATCAAAGGGAAGGACTCTAATAAGTCTTTCCTTGAAGTGCCCGCCTTTACATGGCTCATAAGTTTTTCCACCCAGCACTCTAAATTTCTTGCTACCACCGTAGAAGCCATGGCCGGTTTAAGGCTGAGTGAGGTAGAGTCCCAGGCCTTTTTTAGCAGAGAATCCGCCCTTTATCCATGGGATCCTTCAGTACTCCCATATCTTCAAATGCCAGATCTGTTCGGCGGGATACTTGGGAAAAAGCCGCATCAACCCGAGGCTTTTTATTCCACACTTCAGAATCCTCACCCTCAAAGGGAAATCTCTTCCTTAGGCTTTTAGAAAAGAAAGGACCCCTTTCTGGATCTTTCCACTCTTTTTTAACGGTATCCGAAACGACCTTATGAACTGGGAATACTCTACATTTGGATTCATCCAAACCCTGATACATCTTGTCATGAAGAGACATTTGAATCTTTTCCTCCTGAATATCCAGAGTAGCATAAATTGCATCTAGCAGATCATCCACTTCATCTAGAGAGACTTTATATCTAGAACTTCTGCTATCATCTTCCTCTCCCTCTTCATCTGAAGATGTGACTGAGGGGAGAGTACTTGTCCCTTCATCCCCTGAGTCCACGGACACTTTAGAGGTGGAGGCTCTAGGTCTAGGTGGTGACTGCTGTGTTTCAGTTTGAGCCACTGGGTTCTGAACTAACGTAGTTTGAACCGAACTCAGGGAACTTTTAAGTTCCTGCACTGAAGAGAACAAATCCCTATATTGCTGGGATGTTTCTTCTTCCACTAAGTCTTTAATACAGGATCTGCACAAAGCTTTTCCCCAGGTATCTCTCAAAGGATTTTTGCAAGAAGGACACTTCCTTTTGGGTGGTGTTTTTTTTTATTTTTCCTAGAAAACACAGAAAGAAAAAAAATGTAAAAAAAAACAAAAAAAAAAAACGTTTTTTTTTTTATTTTAAAACCGCCACCATTAAGGAAGAAACCTTGTTGGAAAGACACACAAAAACACCACCTAAGTGCAAAGAACTGACAGGGACCGAGAGAGGTTACCTCAGACCCTGCAGTACAGGCTTAGTTAAGGAGGAACAAATTAACAACAAAATAGTCCATAGGGTAAAGAATTGAGGCACCACTGTACCCCTCCTACCTGGACCTGAGCGGCGTCTGTGGCGCCTGTCTCCGCCATCGCTGCAGAACTCTCTTCCATACTGTAGCAGAGAAGCAGCTGGGACCGTGGAGGTTTTTTACATTTTCCCGGGTCTGACGTCATCTGAAATGGCCGGAACCGGAAGACGCCTCTCTCTTAGGCCTGACCCCTGCGTTCCAGGCAGCGTGAACCACGCGCCGCCACGCCCCCACAGGAAGCCGCGCTACTGTGAATGGCGTCCCCCGCCACCCAGGACCCGGGACCGACATGCGGAGGAGAATATACGCTGTAACAGCGATCGCACCGCCTGGCCACCTGAGCCAACACCGCGGACCCCGGGCACTCAGCGCCGCCGCCTGTGGGGCCTTCACTCCACTGAGTAGGGAGAGGCTGGAGACTCCGAGGACACCCCCCTACACTTAGGGGGGGCTGGGATGGCCCCTGCACACAGGCAGGAATAAAACAGAAAGAAAGGTAAGCTTACCCCAATCCACCCTTGGAAAGAGCGCAGCTACCCCTGGTCCACAAGCATGCACTTTCACCATGGCGGAGGAAACACAATAACTGAGGCCATGGTGGAAGTGGAGGGGTTTTAAAGTCCAGCATGTGTTTCCTAATGAAGAGGCGGAGCTGCGCTCTCTCCAAGGTTGTCCTGAAAGGCGAGGTGAGAAAGAGTTATCTTAAACTCAACGGAGCGAAAACAGAACTTCTCCTGTTTCACGCCAAGCGTATGAATCAACCTGCAACAACTTGGACCCCCCGCCCATTCTGGGCAAAATCATCACCCCTAGCGCCAAAGTCAAAAGTCTTGGGGTCATCTTCGACTCCTACATGACAATGGACGCACAAATAGGGTCAGTAGTCAGCGGATCTCACCATCTGCTGCGCCTACTACGCAGACTTCATCCCCAAAGAAGACATAGCGGTCGTGGTGGGAGCAATTGTTAACTCCAGATTGGACTATGCAAATGCCCTTTACCTCGGACTCCCCAAGTACCAAATCGCTCGTCTACAAGTCGTCCAAAATACGGCTGCCAGACTTGTGACTGGGAAAAAACCCTGGGAATAAATCTCATCTTCACTGAGATCCCTTCATTGGTTACTAGTAAAAGACAGAATCACTTTTATTTTTGTTTACAAATGGTTTATTGAAAAATAAGTCTCAATACAGTTATGAAGTACAGTGGCAAGAGGTACAAAAAAAAATATATGTACATATTTATATATATATCAGCAGTAAGCATCTGTGAAACATAAACATAGCAGTAAATCAAGAGGAGAAAAAATAGGTCCTGGTAAGTATAAAAGGTCATTCAGCAGCAATATATAGTGACAAAATGGTCTAACGAATTAGTTTAATGGCCAATGGGGAAAAAAAAAAAAAAGGGGGGGGAAGATAATAGACTCACATCTTTATTCAATGAATTAACAGAGATAGGTCCCACGGTTTCCATTTCTGATCGTATATGTCCATAGAATCATATAAGGTGTGGTGAATGCGTTCTGCTAGTTTGATGGACAACATACGATCCATAATTTGGGACCATGGCACAGTAGCGGAACGCCAGTTGAGAGCTATAGCCCAGTGTATTGATGTGAGCAAGGTGTGTATTAACCTAGTGTGGGCTATAGGAATGTCAGGGATAGGATAAAAAAGGAGACACAATTTGGGTGTTAGTTCTGTTCTTCTACCTGTTATCTGTTCTATTTTGATACTGAGTTGTTGCCATGTATCTCTGAGGTGTGTACAGTCCCAGAAGGTGTGTATGAGGGAGCCCTGGACTGGGCAACCTCTGAAACACAAGGGAGAGATTTCAGGATAGAATGAGTTAATTCTGTCAGGGGTGAGGTACCATCTATGTTGAAGTTTTATAGCAGATTCCCTAATAGAGGCTGTTTTGGTGCATTTTCTTAGGTTATTTGCCATGCTGTCCCATTGTTCCGTGGAGAAGGATTCATCAAGATCTGACTCCCATTGCAACATTTGGCGTGTTTTGTCTGGTAAATTGTGTTCATTTAGGTTTCTGTAAATTCTAGATACCAAGCCCCTTTCTCGAGGTGAAGTAAGACACATTTTTTCAAATATTGTGAAGGGGGTTTGGAGGTTAAGAGAAAAGTTTTTTTGATAGAATAGTTTGATATTATTGTAGTCTGAGAGATCAGTATCTTTAAGTTTATATTCTGATTGCAAATCTAAGAATGTGCGAAAAGTATTGTTTTTAGTGAATGCTTTAAGGTTAGATAGATTGAGGAGTTGCCAAAGAGAGTATTGGTTAGAGTGTAGGTCAGGGGGGGGGAAATAGGGGGTCCCCCAGGAAGGAAGCTAGGGGGGGGATTTCTGAGGATACATTAAATTTATGTTTATGTCTGTGCCACAATAGTAGATCCTGATGTACCACTCTGTTGAGGCTGCCCATTCTTTGTGTTTTAATAGATTTGGACCATAGAAGGCCTTGGAGGTGGAACGGTAGGACAGACTGTTCCTCAAATTCTAACCACGGGATATGAATCACTTTTAAAGCACTCTTTCTAATGCATAGATGTATTCATGAGAATGCTCCCCATTATTTATGCAAAAAAATAAAAGCTCATAATCCCAATCGCGTTCTGCGATCCACCAATCAAAATCTACTCCAGATACCGAAAGCCAACTACAAGTCCAAAGGAGAAAGAAGATTCGCGGTCCAAGGTCCCAGACTATGGAATGCTTTACCAACCAGCATTCGGTTGGAGGAGAACCACTTAGCATTCAGGAGAAAGATCAAGACTCATCTCTTTTTATACCAAAGGAGACAGGAACAACAAGCGTCCAGAGGCGATTTAGTTCGCAGGTGCCGCGCTATATAAGTTTTTCATTCATTCATTCATTAAATGTCCCACATGCTGATTAAAAAAAAAAAAAAAACTGTTTCGACTAAACTTCTGACCAAAGGCTTTGAGCAATCAAGAGATTGAAGAGAATCAAAATGTTAATCAATGTGTCACATATTGGCTTCATTTCACAATACACCCCCAAAAATGTAACAATATGGAAAAATATGATCACATTCCCATGTGTAGACCCGACCTTTCAGCAGCAGAGCTGTTTGAGCTGACATCACTGAAAAGACCTGTAAGCTGCTCATAAACTGTACATCAGTCAATAGCTGAACATGGATTCCAAACTTGTCACTCCCATCTTTGTTACAACATCTTCCAGTAAAATATCTTTCCATAACCATGCACTTTGGGTTTTGCAGAGCATGAATGTTTATGCCTGGGGGAGAAAAGAGGTTTTCCAAGTGCCCGCTAATCTCAAGTCAAAACGGTAGCAAAAGGCAAGAAAAATTCAGACCAGCTAATTGGTTCTCAGAAAGTGTCCTGCAGAGTGTGCCAGGACTGCAATGGGAGTGCCAGTTGTTTCCACATCTGATCATAATCTGGTTAGATGTGGCAACAGTTAACTTTTAATAGTGGGAAGGCTGGTTGTATTCTGTTATCTACTGTAGTTTGTAGAAAATTAACCTGATGATTAATCATAGCTTGATGTCTGTTTAAAATAAATCAACTGCCACTGATCTCCCTGTACCGTGTGTGGGCGAGGGAAATGTATTCCCTAGAAATATATAATATTTTTTTGTTAAAAAGAGCATTTGATTGTTCAAGTGATGCAGCAGCATTTGGGACCAACTATAGGGTACTGCTTTGGTGGTATATGGTGCCCGTTAGGTTAGCCCATGGTAATCTTGGCACTTCACCATACTGCTTTTGTGGCTGTTCAGACTTGGGCACATTTTTTCTCATTTGGTCCTGTTTTGTGGTACACAGTGTGTGGTCACAAGTGCAGCACCATCCCCACAGGGGCCCCTGATGACTGGGTCCCCCACTACCGCACAGCCAGGCAACAAGCACCCTCCACACTTCCTCCAGACACAGGGATAAGTCTCAGAACCAGGCCCAACTTGATGGCAACAAAACCAGGGAAAACGTCCTCTTCATGAACAACTCCAGATTTGCCTCCTTCCTAACCGCTGACAGTCTCTGATAAAAAAAGATGCAAAAGACCCTTAAGGACTAGGAACTCTCAGTCCCCTAGAAAGTGGCACTAAAGTGTTGTAAGCTGCCTCCAACTCCCCCATAGACACTGGTCACAGCTCTACTAACTGCAGGAAATGCCAGCCCACCTGGCTGCTTCCTCACCAGCCTACCCAGTTGACTCTTTACCAGCCTGCTCGACTGCCCCAGAGATCTCCCAGGGTAAGGTATATGAAAAATTAAGCACAACGCTGTCTTCCAAAAAGACCTGCTGCATGTGGCAGTATTTCCCCTTGTAAGTCCCAGACCATGGTGCTATACTTGCACTGTCCTTCTGGCTCCCGCTGCCTCTTAGGAAAGATTTCTTTCAAACCGCTCTGCTGTCAGGATCCTTCCAAGTCAGCCAAAGGGCAAGCCTAAGGTAGAACCCTGCCGGCAGGGGATCCCCTCGAAGGGCCACTGACAGTCTCCTCAGCATCCATCACAATCTTCCACCCGACTCCCCTGCCAGTATGAATTATCCATATTTAACAGCTGGTTTAGATATCATACCAGGGCCGATCCTGGGTGCAGAAATATTTCTGGCGCCCCCACAAAGGGGGCGTGGTCATCTTATCAACTCCTCCCCTTTGCAAATGTTTCTATGGCAATGGCTCAAACACAGAGATGCTCCTCTAAGAAGTATTTGTTGCCCTGGGATCCTCCTATGATCTTTTAAAAATAAAGAAAATACTGGAAGAGCATACACTAATCAGACCTGGAGGGGAACCTCTCTGATACTGTTAGAATGTGCCCCAAAACATAATACAGGAGATGGTCAGACTGTAGACATGATACACGAGATGGTCAGAGACTGCAATTATAGTAAAGGAGATGGTCAGAGAGTGTAGACATATTAAAGGAGACAGTCAGTGACTGGAGATATAATACAGGAGATGGTCAGAGACTGCGGACATGATACAAGAGATGGTCAGAGACTGCAATTATAGTAAAGGAGATGGTCAGAGAGTGTAGACATATTAACCACTTAAGACCCGGACCAATACGCTGGTAAATGACCCAAGGTGTTTTTGCGATTCGGCACTGCGTCGCTTTAACAGACAATTGCGCGGTCGTGCGACGTGGCTCCCAAACAAAATTTGCGTCCTTTTCTTCCCACAAATAGAGCTATCTTTTGGTGGTATTTGATCACCTCTGCGATTTTTATTTTTTGCGCTATATACAAAAATAGAGCGACATTTTTGAAAAAAAAAACACTATTTTTTACTTTTTGTTAAAAAAAAATCAAATAAACTAAATTTTAGTCAAACATTTAGGCCAAAATTTATTTAGCCACATGTCTTTAGTAAAAAAAAAAATCGCAATAAAAAAAAATAGCTACCTAGCGGGAACAGCGACACTAATACAGCGATCAGAAAAATGATCGCTTAGTGACGCTGGCAATAAGGAGTGAAAGGGTTAACTAGGGCGGTGATCAGGGGGTTAAAACTTTATTAGGGGGGGTGGGGGGGCTAGCCTGAACCTAACACTAACTGTTTTTTACACTGCCTGTCACACTGACACTAAATGCAGTGATTAGATCACTGCATTCAGTGACACTGTGACAGGGGGGTGGGGGGGGGGGCGATCACAAGGGGTTAATATGCCTATGTGAGTGTGTGTCAGTGTTGTGTTGGTGCACACTTACTTGTGATGTCTTCTCTCATCAGCAGCGCTGGGAAACAGCGCTGCGATGAGAGGTGACATCATTTCCTCCTTCCTGTGTAAACACAGGAGGAGGAACTGACAGGATGGGAGCGCACTCCCATTGGCTGGGAGCGATCGCGGGGGGGCGGGTAAGCGCCGACATCCGCCCGCTGATCCCGGATCGCTCCCGGAGCCAGGGGGACCCCCGCACGCCACGGAGGGGGTCCCGATGGGACCCCCGAACCGCACTTAGGCGGGGACGTAAATTTACGCCCTTGTGCCTGTACGTGCCATTCTGTGGCCGTATATGTGCGTGCGGGGGTCCTTAAGTGGTTAAAGGAGACAGTCAGTGACTGAAGATATAATACAGGAGATGGTCAGAGACTGCGGACATGATACAAGAGATGGTCAGAGACTGCAATTATAGTAAAGGAGATGGTCAGAGAGTGTAGACATATTAAAGGAGACAGTCAGTGACTGGAGATATAATACAGGAGATGGTCAGAGACTGCAGACATGATACAAGAGATGGTCAGAGACTGCAATTGTAGTACAGGAGATGGTCAGAGAGTGTAGACATATTACAGAAGACAGTCAGTGACTGGAGATATAATACAGGAGATGGTCAGAGACTGCAGACATACTACAGGAGACGGTCAGGGACTGGAGAAATAATACAGGAGATGGTCAGAGACTGCAGATATAATACAGGAGATGGTCAGAGACTGCAGTTCCTATTGACATAAGTAGATAATGGCCGATCAGCTCTCACCTGACCCAGCGATACAGCAACAACGGTTCCTCTGATCAGGAGTCAGCTCACTCTGAATTTCCCATGGATACTCCGCTAGGTAGAGCCCAGATCTGTATTCTGGCAATGACTCTTCCTTTCTCCGCCAGGGATGGCACTAGGCTGTGTGGCTTTCCCTCTGGTGGCGCACGGCAGCGGGGTTCTCTCTCTGATGGTGTCCTCTCCCTCGGGAGTCCTGGGTGCACTTCCCTGAAAGCTTTCCTGGGGTCATGGCTCTCTCTCCCATTCAGCTGAACATGCCATGTGGGCTGCAGTTTCTTTGTTACAGTGGGGCTGTCAGTCCTCGAACTACAAGTCCCACAATCCTATTCTCTGCTCCTTTTTCTATTCTATTTCTTCCCTGGCCAATATGAAGGCAGGGAAAAAACATAAAGGGTGGCTGTGCTGGCAAGCATCGCTCACTAGTACAGCATTGCGCGTGAAGAGAAGGAGGAGAGGGAGTGGAAGGAGGAATGAAGAGCTCGCAGCTGCAGTGGCGTCACTAGGGTTGTTGTCACCAGTTGAGGTGAAACATGGTGTCACCCCCTTCCTCCACCTATAGTCGCCCCTCAGTACAGACGCCCTCCACTAAGTATAGACCCCCTCTGTCAGTGCAGACTCCTAACTAAGTATAAACCCCCTCCCTCAGTACAGACCCACTCAGGACTAACCACCCCCTCCATTAGTACAGACCCCCAGGACAAAACACCCCCCATTAGTACAGACCCCCTTCCAGTAGTAAAGACTGCCCCAGAACAACCCCCCCATTAGTACAGACCCCCAGGACAAACCAATCCCCCTCCATTAGTACAAACCCCCCATTAGTACAGACTCTCCAAGGACAAACCCCCCCCCATTAGTACAGACTCCCCCAGGACAAACCCCCCCATTAGTACAGACTCCCCCCAGGACAAACCCCCCTCCATTACTACAGACCTCCCTCAGGACAAACCCCCCTCCATTACTACAGACCTCCCTCAGGACAACCTCCCCAGTAGTGCAGACCCCCCCAGACAACCCCCCTCCATTAGTACAGACCCCCAGGACAAACCACCCCTCCATTAGTACATACCCAACCAGGACAAACTCCCCATTAGAACAGACTCCAGAACAAACCCCCCCCATTAGTTCAGACCCCCCCCCCCCCCCGGGACAAACCCCCCATTGGTACAGACCCCCAGGACAAACACCACAATTAGTACCGACCCCCCAGGATAAACTCCCCATTAGTACAGACCCCCCATGACAAACCACCTCATTAGTGCAGACCTAACCAAAACAAACCCCCCATTAGTACAGACCCCCCCATGACAAACCACCCCATTAGTGCAGAACCACCCAGGACAAACCCCCCATTAGTACAGACCCCCCATGACAAACCACCCCATTAGTGCAGACCCACCCAGGACAAACCCCCCATTAGTACAGACCCCCCCCCCATGACAAACCACCCCATTAGTGCAGACCCACCCAGGACAAACCCCTCATTAGTACAGACCACCCCCCCATGACAAACCACCCCATTAGTGCAGACCCACCCAGGACAAACCCCCCATTAGTACAGACCCCCCCCATGACAAACCACCCCATTAGTGCAGACCCACCCAGGATAAACCCCCCATGACAAACCACCCCATTAGTGCAGACCCACCCAGGACAAACCCCCCATTAGTACAGACCCCCCCCATGACAAACCACCCCATTAGTGCAGACCCACCCAGGATAAACCCCCCATGACAAACCACCCCATTAGTGCAGACCTACCCAGGACAAACCCCCCATTAGTACAGATCCCCCCATGACAAACCACCCCATTAGTGCAGACCCACCCAGGACAGACCCCCCATGACAAAACACCCTATTAGTGCAGACCCACCCAGGATAAACCCCCCATGACAAACCACCCCATTAGTGCAGTCCCACCCAGGACAAACCCCCCATTAGTACAGAACCCCCAATGACAAACCACCCCATTAGTGCAGACCCACCCAGGATAAACCCCCCATGACAAACCACCCCATTAGTGCAGACCCACCCAGGACAAACCCCCCATTAGTACAGATCCCCCCATGACAAACCACCCCATTAGTGCAGACCCACCCAGGACAGACCCCCCATGACAAAACACCCTATTAGTGCAGACCCACCCAGGATAAACCCCCCATGACAAACCACCCCATTAGTGCAGACCCACCCAGGATAAACCCCTCATTAGTACAGACCCCCCCATGACAAACCACTCCATAAGTACAGATCCCCCCATGACAAACCCCCCATTAGTGCAGACCCACCCAGGACAAATCCCCCATTAGTACGGACCCCCCCCCCATGACAAACCACCCCATTAGTGCAGACTGTCAGACCCACCCAGGACAAACCCCCCATTAGTACATGGCAGGCTGAGGCAGAGGCGCTCAATCTTAGGTGAATCAGGCGGCAGCGCAGCTGTTGCTCCGCTTGGCGCTCGCTCCGCCACGCTGTCTAAAGATGGCAGCAGCAGAGGTCACGGTGGGTGGAGCCGAGCGGAGCTAAATCTCCAGCCGCAGAGGCGGCGCGCTGTGGATGCTGGGGCGGCAGTGTGACGTCACGTCGTCACATCCCGCTCGGCTCTCGTATTACTTCGGCTTCGTCGGCTCAGCAGCTCGGATAAAAAAATCTTGGCGGCTCGCTCGGCGCCTCGCGGATGACAGCGCTGGGTGCGGGGCACCCACTGCACCCCGTGTAGGATCGGCCCTGTATCATACCATGCCAGGCCCACTGCCCGGAGATTGGCTGACCTGCCAAGTATGCAGATCAACCCTTCTGGCCTCTGCTTTCCAGCTTCTAGAAGTTTCTCCAAATTCCCAGAACCAGGGGGAGGCACCAGAGACCTGCCTGTATGAGTCATCTAGCCCTGACCTACAATAAACTCTTGACTCAAATTAAAGACTTATCAATTAAGCATGAGCCAAAACATACATTTACCTACACTTGCACTAGTAGCACACTAGGGTGTGCTACATAATTGGATACCATCCTGGGAATTCTTTTACAGAAAACTTTTACCCATGAAGGCACTTCTTAATCAGAAACCAGGTGGGATTACCAATCATCCATTTATTCTTTTGACCTATGTTCTGACTGTCACAAAACAGATGATAGCAAAAGCTTGAATGAATGAAGAACTTATATAGCGCAGCACATGCGAAGTAAATCGCCTCTGGGCGCTTGTTGTTCCTGTCTCCTTTGAGATCAAAAGAGATGAGTCTTAATCTTTCTCCTGAAGACTAAGTAGTTCTCCTCCAGCCGAATGCTGGCTGGTAAGGCGTTCCATAGTCTGGGACCTTGGACAGCGAATCTCCTGTCTCCTTTGGACTTGTATCTGGCTTTCGGTATCTGAAGCCGATTTTGATTGGTGGATCGTAGAATACGATTGGGATTGTGAACTTTTAATTTTTCGCATAGATAATGGGGAGCATTCCCATGGATACATCTATGCGTTAGACAGAGTGCTTTAAAGGTGATTCTGTCTTTAACTGGTAGCCAGTGAAGGGATCTCAGTGAAGGTGAGATTGATTCCCAGGGTTTTTTCCCAGTCACAAGTCTGGCGGCCGTATTTTGAACGACTTGAAGACGAGCGATTTGGTACTTGGGGAGTCCGAGGTAAAGGGCATTTGCATAGTCCAGTCTGGAGTTTACAATCGCTCCCACCACAACCGCTATGTCTTTCTTGGGAATAAAAGGAGTGAGTCTGCGTAGTAGGCGCAGCAGATAGTGAGATCCGCTGACTACTGCCCCTATTTGTGCGTTCATTGTCATGTCGGAGTCAAAGATGACCCCAAGACTTTTGACTTTGGCGCTAGGGGTGATGATTTTGCCCAGAATGGGCGGGGGGATCCAGGTTGTTGTCGATTGATTCCTACGCTTAGCGTGAAACAGAAGAAGTTCTGTTTTCGCTCCGTTGAGTTTGAGATAACTCTTTGTCATCCAGTCCTCTATCAAAGAGAGGCATGTCTCTAGGTTGAGGTGGTGATCCTTTTTATTGCAAATGCGGAAGTACAGTTGCGTGTCGTCTGCATAAGAGTGATATAGCAGTTTTTGGCTGCTGATGATTTCAAAAAGAGGACGCACATAGATGTTGAATAACATCGGCGACAGGGGAGATCCTTGAGGGACCCCGCACGATAATGTGCGTTGTTCAGAAGTGAAGGGTCCTAGCTTCACTATTTGCGATCGGTTTTCCAAAAAAGAGAACCAGGATAGATCGCTTTCTGCGACTTTGGCTATTTTAGCCAGCCGAGTCAATAACAGCTTGTGATCAACTGTATCAAAGGCTGCGCTTAGGTCCAGCAGAACCAGAAGAGAAGATTCTCATTCGTCTGTGGCCTCGAGAACGTCGTCCCATATCTTAAGCAATGCTGATTCTGTCCCGTGTCCGGGACGGAATCCTGATTGAAATGGGTCGAGTAAGTTGTGGGGTATCTAGATGCTGTTGCAGCTGCTGTACCACTGCTTTCTCCATTACCTTGGAGAGAACATTTAGGCCTGTTATGGGGCGCCAGTTGAGTGGATCCTTAGGATCCAGGGTGGCTTTCTTCAAGATGGGTTGAATGAAGCCCTCCTTCAGCTGGGAGGGCATTATGCCCTCCCTGAAGGATTGGTTGAGAAGCTGCATGACAGGAGGTGCCAGGATGTCGGCGCATTCCTTCAGCAGTTTGGTGGGGATAATATCATTTGGCGCAGTGCTGTTGCACAGAGTGCCGATGATATTTTTAGTGGTCTGAATGGAGATGGATTCCAGCGTGAACTCACCAAACTGTGGTGAATTGCTGCCGGTGCTGTGTAAATGACTACGGGGGGGGGGGGCTGGGAGAGCAATTGTTTTGCTGAATGCTTTGCCGGATTGCCTCAATTTTGTTAATGAAGCAATCCGATAACTCATCGCAAAATTCTTGTGTATCCAAGTTGGGGGCTTCAAGACATCCTGGATTCATGGTCTGAGTGACCAGCTTGAAGAGTTCGCGGGGGCGATTTAGGGCACCGTTGATAGCCTCAGAAAAATAGTTTTTCTTGGCTTCAAAGATTTGCTTGTAGTATTTTCTGGTTATTGCCTTGTAGATCGAGAGGTTCTCATCTGAAGAGCTTCTTTTCCAGGCTGCTTCTGCCCTTCTGCGCTCTTGCTTCAATAACGCCAGCTGGTTGTTGAACCAGCCGGAGTTATTTTTCCTGATCTGGGTCTTTCGTTTCGGCGCTATCAAGTCAGCTGACTGCAATAGTGCCGTGTTTATGGCCTCCAGTGTTTCTTCCGCTGTTTGGTTTTTTCCCCTAACGTGGCTTTGAAGAGTTCCGAGTGGAGCTTCTTCTGACATCTGGTCCAGTGTGTTGTCACTGGATTTGATGTTTTTGTTAAGGGGGGGAATTCGGAAATAATGAATTTAATTGCATGGTGATCTGTCCATGGCAATGGTTCATTTTCCAGAATTTTTATTTCCAGATCTTGTCTGAAAATAAGATCGAGCGTATGACCTGAAGCATGTGTGGGCCCACATACTAGTTGCTGAAGCCCTAATCCTTCCAGGTGGTCGATGCAGGCGTTGGCAACGGGGTCTTGCGGGGAGTTGGCCCAGAGGTTGAAGTCCCCGAGCAGCAAAAGGTGTTTGCTATTCAGGGTATAGGTGGAGACAAAGTCCGTCAAAGATGGGAGCAGCTGCGACTTGGGGCCAGGTGGTCTATAGCAGAGTAGAATCCGGACGGTCTCCTGGCCGTTTACTTGCAGTTGAAGAGTACGGGTTTCCATAAATGGAAGAGGGTTTTGGAGGCTTGGTTTTGTGATCGCAAGACGCGTCTTATGGATCACCGCCAGTCCTCCTCCTCTTTGCCCTATTCTGTTTTCCGTAATAATACGGTAGTTTTCTGGCACCAATTCTCCTAGAATGGTGTTACAGTCGGCTGTGAGCCAGCTCTCTGTAATGAAGAGGCAGTCTAGGTCGTGTTGTAGAATGAAATCATGGATTTCAAGTCGGTGTTTTACTGCCGATCTTGTGTTGATCAAAGCACATGAAATGTGCTTAGGTTGGGGTAAACGGCTAAAATTTTTGACAGTCGATCGTCGATCGTTCCTTTAAAAGTTGTTCAATTCTTAGGGTCTTTTTGGTGATGGCTGGCAGTATTGCAGCGAAACGCCTCAGATTCCAAATGGTCTCTGCGGAGTACCGCAGATTAGCCATGGTCGCCATTCACCGGTGGAAAAGTTGTTTCTTTTGGTGGCGATGAAGAGAGGATTCAGTGAATCCTCCCGGCTTGGTCCAGAGGAAGGCAAAAAAACCCTAACCATGCTATGCCAATTTGCTTTGGCAGGGGAAAAAATTCCTTCCTGATCCCTGAAAGGCGATCGGGCGAACCCCTGGATCAAGTACTATTAAGTTGTGAAAAGGGGGGTGGGGGGGGGAGAGCTGACACTGCTGCTGGGGTGTACCAAGATGGCCGCCGACCAGGAGCAGGACATGGGACCCAGGCTGGTGTGTAGCCAGCTGGGTGGATTGGTGAGCAGGGGGGGGGGGCTGGTTGTTGAGGCCAGGGGTGGCTGAGTCCTACAGGGGCTGGTGGTGAGCTCCTGGGGGGTTACTAAAGGTGTTTTTGGCCGAGAGTGCGGCGCGCCGCGGCCTTTCCTAAGATTCGGCGGCCGCGAATCAGCAGTGGCTGGCGCGGTTCAGGGGAGAAAACGGGGAATCGCGGGGAGGCGCCGGGGGGAAGGTTGCTTGGCTGGTGGGTGGTAATGTGGGGTAAGGAGAGGGAAAGAGGCCCCAGCGTTCAGCTGATTCGGCGGCTTATCCTGATAAGGACGGCCGCCAATCGGTTCCAGGGGAGGTGAAAGAAAAGTAGGGCCTACCTGGGGAGGATGCCTGGAGAAGAATGGCTCAGGAGGAGAAAAAATGATTCGCTTGGGTGTCCCAGAGCAGAGGCTTGGCCAGAAGCTGGAGCACGGTTGCAGGGCTGGGAGGGACACTGCCTGTCTAGCTGTCTGCCTCCTACGCCTGCCTGGAGCTATGACACACACGCTCCTACTCCTAGGAGACGTGCGCCGCTGTGAGCTCCTGTTGCTAATCCGTCTGCCTCACTACTGCCTCACTACTGACATCTACTCAATAATAAATAACCTATCTATATCGGAGGTCAAATTCTGGATGCAATGGGTGCTGAATAATGGGCACTATGCCTAGATTTGGGTCACCCACTGTCTTCCAAGGGACTTTGATTGTCACCTTCAGTAACCATGACAGTTGCCACTAGGATATTAATGTATACTGTGAATCTGGTGCTGTATATTTTGAGGAGGTGGCAAACAAGACATCCCAAGACATGCGCTGCGCCCTGAGCCCACCCTTTTTTTAAGCCAATTAGAGCCTCTGGCTCTAATCACGTGCTTCTAAAAAGCAAAAAACATTAGAGTCCATGTGTCTGGCTCCATGTGTCTGACAAAAGTCAAAAAACATTTCTCCATTTACATGAAGGTCAGGTTGATATAACCCAGCCAGCACAGAGTTCCTCCTTACATCAGAGTCTGCAGGTCTGCAAACTCCTCAGGTGCACCATGCACGTGTTCAGTCAGAAGGCTCCAGCTTGGCTGCTCTGGCTTTATCCTATAGTCTCCTCTCCACAGTCCACACATGTCTGACTCCTCCCATGACCCCCATCCCAATTACGCTTCCACTCTTGACTTCTCTCCAGATTCCCCTTCAGAGACTGCAGACAGATAAATAACAAGAAACGATCAGAGATGGTGGACATGATGCAAGAGACGGTTAGAAGCTGCCGACATGTTACGGCCAGAGGCTGCGGACATGATACAGGAGATGGTTAGAGGCTGCGGACGTGATACAGGAGGTGAACAGAGGCTGCGAACATGCTTAATGTATTACTGTCCCCCGACCCCCACTTGTCCACATTTATTACTGTTTGTGCCCCAGGGACCCAGTGCCCCAACTTGTTTCACCTTCTCCAACTCCAATCCAATTCCATTTCCTCTCCTCACCTTCTAATCTGGACTGGTGAGTGCTGGTGGTGGTCCACTTGTCCGGGCCAGGGCCCCCAGGCAGTCGGGCAGCGGGCGAGGGGAGAAGTAGAGCACTGCACTGCAGGCAGCTGTGGGTCTGAGCCAGCACTGCAGAATGTCACCAGGCTGGAGAAGGAGGTGGAGGTGCAGAGTGAAGAACATCAATGAGTTCCTAGCTGCAAGTCTGCCGTGGCAGGAGAAGGAGAGGAGGTGAGTGGACTTTCAGCAGTAGCGCAGACCTCGCTCTTCACAGCCTCACTCTGAGACTGTGATTGTGATGTCAATGGTTGCTAGACGCCAGGCAGGGCGGCCGTAGCAACCATTTACGGCAATTAGCTAGTAGGATGGCTGTGTGTCCTCATTTCATTCCAGGACACTGTATTGTCCCGCAATGAAGGTGACAGGAATTGTGAATTGTGAATTGCGGGAAGCGGCTGCTAATGGGAACGGCATTCCTGCTGTGGAAAAAGTGCAGGAACGCCATTTCAATGCTTTCCTGCAGGACTCGAGGCCTGCTTTTTTAGCTTTTTTAACACTTAGGCCTCGTACACACGATCAAATCTGTCCGCTTGAAACGGTCCGCTGGACCGTTTCAGCAGACAGATTCGATCGTGTGTACGGCCGAGCCGACGGATTTGGCCACCCGACAGATTTCAAAGCATGCTTTGAAATCTATCGGGTGGGAATCTGTCCGCCCCACATGTCTGCTGGTTAGTACACTTACCAGCAGACATGTCGTCCCGCACCGCCGCCGCACCGCCGCCGAATGGATTCGGCGCATGCGCGGAAGTGTTTTACTTCCTGGTGCGGTGACGTGGCGGCGTCAACGTCACCGCCACGTCACCGACACGTCAGCGCGCTGTCTGCTGGTGGGGATTTTGGTTTGCTCGTGTGTACACGCGAGCAAACCAAAATCCCAGCAGACAGATTTGTTCAAATCTGTCGGACGGACAGATTTGAACAAATCTGTCTGCTCGTGTGTATGGGGCCTGACTCTTTTTTTTTATTTTTTTTATCTCTTTTGAACACTTTTTCTAAAATAACTCCTTTCACTTAATTGGATCATACCTAGTATGCATAGTTCACCTCCTGCATTCAACAATATCCTTTACACAGCTACAGTAGCAGCTCATCAAAATATTATTGAATAGCTTTACCTGTTCATATAAATTTGCTAGATACATACTCAAGCAACCTTTGTACTAGTTTTATTGAAAAAATGCAATAAAAAGACTGATAAAAAAAACAATTGACTTCTGAAATATAATTCAATTTTTTTCTCATTTTTGAGATTCTTGCAGGCTCTATTATCATGCGTTCTCATTCCAGGAAGGGACATCATCTATATGCAGTTTTTATCCTCCCCCAAAAAACATTTGGGTGAGTAGAGGATGGGTGAACAGAACTGGAATTGTCTGGAAATTGAATTTTCTGACTATTTAAAGACCCCCTTACCCCCTGGTAAAGGGGTCCTCAAGATCTTTGATCAGTTAAATGCTAATGGTTGCAGTTTTAGGGAGCCCATTTTCCATTACAGGCTCCCCATTCCAAAATTGGTGTCAAGTATGCACCCTGTGTTCATATGTTACCCCAACATTTCGTATTCCTGATATATGCTTGTTGTTCCATGTACTTGTGTTAACAAGTATCCTGTTCCCTTCGTATTGCTTCCTTTGTGTAAAATTCCTGGCGAGATAAATCCTTTATGACCCTTCTTAGGTTTTGGGGTACTTAATGCGGGGTGCTTCCTCTGCCCCCCCCTTCCTCCCCCCTCTTTCCCCCTCCCCCTCCTTCCCCCTCCCCCCCCCCCCCCCCCCCGCACGCTGAAAGCCATGACGGATGTACTGTTAGCATGTTGCTTTATTCCTGCTAATTACTGGGTTCTGTGATTTGGAAACCAGATTTGTTGCTTTTCTTTTTGTTCTCTTTCCTTTTCTATGATCCCTGCTTGTTCTGGAATTGTACTTTTTGCATTGTGTCTTCTGTCATTTGAACTTTAATAAGGACCAACCTTGTTGTTAAAAAGAAAAATTCCTGGTGATCCTGCCAGTCCCACTGCTTTCCTATGGGGGGGGGGTGTAGTGCTGCGCTGTAAGGAAGAAAGTGGGGATGGGATAAAATGAAGAGGAAGTGTGGCAAAAAACTAGATACGTGGAAAAAAGAAAAAAGGAATAACCTAACTATTATACATAGTAATGTCAGAAAATGACAGTGGTGTATATAAGAAATATATATTAAACGTGCTAAATGCAGCCTAAGCCGGCTGCCAAACCAATGACAGTGCAAAATAACATACAAAGTGTAACTTCCTTATAACAATCTGGTGCACAAAGTGCCAGAAATCGCACACAACAGTGTTATTCAGGGTGAATGTTGCGTGCGATTTCTGGCACTTTGTGCACCAGATTGTTATAAGGAAGTTACACTTTATATGTTATTTTGCACTGTCATTGGTTTGGCAGCCAGCTTAGGCTGCATTTAGCACGTTTAATATATATTTCTTATATACACCACTGTCATTTTCTGACATTACTATGTATAATAGTTAGCTTATTCCTTTTTTCTTTTTTCCACGTATCCAGTTTTTTGCCACACTTCCTCTTCATTTTATCCCATCCCCACTTTCTTCCTTACAGCGCAGCACTACACCCCCCCCCATTTTTATCTGCCTTGGTTGATACACCATTCAGTGCAGCAGCTGTATCCACCCACTCCCCTCCCCCCCCCCACCCACTCCCCTCTTCCCCCCCCTCCCCCCGTTTATGGTAAGCGCGGTAATATTCACCCCAACATTTCCCACTGCTTTCCTATTTCAAACTGGCTCTTTCAGGCTGTGCTGAAAGAACAGCCTGTCTGTTGACCAAACCTGTGCTGACATGCCACCCTGCACAGCTGTTCATTGTAAACGATCACTGTACTGCGGTTTCTCCACCCCTAGCTCTCTACAACATTTATGCAGCTGAGAACAGAGATTATTTAATCACTTATAAAAAAAAGAAAACCAGGTATTTATTTTTTATATCTATATACGCAAATGGAAAAAGGGGGGGAAAAGGAGATGGGATTTTCTAAACGGTGCTCAATACCAAAAATTATTGAAATGAGAAAGAAAATATTGTACGACTCAGAATACAAAAATAGAAAAATGTTTATTAAATAGACATTATTGTAATAATATATCCACAAGACAGAAAAAAGTCCTACGAATACATAGGATAAAATGGTAGTCGGTCAGAGGTAGGTAAAATCTGATTTAAGCCAAAGTAGATTGTTGTATCCCAACAGTTTCGCTTGTGATAAGCTTCCTCAGGGGTAGATGGTAACAATCGAGGCTTTTTGATTTATTAAACTACAGTGTCAATAATGTCAATAATCTACAGATGTATTGTCTGGGATGGCAGGCATATGTGAAGAGCTGTGACCAACCAATGTAATACAATGACAGGTTGATGGCAGCCGCAGCTATCCATCACCAGGGATGAATTCAAGACACAGCATACATATCTTGATTTCCGCAAGGCATTTGATACAGTTCCACATAATGATCTAACACTAAACTTGTACATACTAGGACTTAACCCTTGGGTGGTTCAGTGGATATGCAATTGGCTAAAGAATAGATACCAGAGTGTGGTTGTAAATGGGGGTTCCCTCAGAACAGAGTCCATTCGACAGTGGTGTACCACAAGGCTCTGTACTGGGTCCCGTTCTATTTAATCTCTATGTAAGTGATATGTAAGTGATATAACTAAACTAACTAAAGGTTTGTTGGGTAAGGTATGTCTTTCTGATGATACAAAGGTGGTAACTAGGGTTGATATCCATGGAGGTGTCCAATGTGCTACATGATTTGGCATAGCTGGAAGATTGGTCAAAGCAGTGAAGACTGCAGATATACTGAAGATCTGTCTTCAATATTGTTTTTTGTTGCTATTGACAATCAAAGGGCTACCTGGTTGTGGTCTGCGACTCCATTCAGGTAACCCAAAAATAAAACTTATTTTTTTTAACTTCATGGGCTGTGTGTTTGTCTAGGGTTAGTGATTGCAAAGGTATTGAATTCCAAAAAATCAACATGACAACCATTTTTTTTAGGAGGTCAGCAGTAGGAGTATAATAACTGTTGCTGTGTCATTAGGAGTTTGTTCTATAACTTTACTGTCTCTCGTAGTATGGCAAGAGGCTAAATGTTTTAAGAGAGTTGTGGGTAGAGTTTAGATACAAAATCTGCATGTCTGGTCAGGTTGTGGGCACAAGCTTGTTTAAACACGTGATCTTGGTTGGGATGCAAGTGCAGATCTATAAAAGGAGACCTTCCCAGGTCTCTATTCTGTGTTCTCAACCTTCACCCATGTACCTTCCTGGGTGAATCTGTTTACCCTCTGAGGCTTCTGGGTGGCTGCACAGACAGTTTATTTTCTCTTTTTTACTGCTACCCAACCTTGAAATTGACGGAAGCTAAATACATAAAATGTAAAGATGCCGTTTACAATTTTTGGAAACCTGCAATCTTTCCTTAAAATAATACTTGGTGATCCTACTATCAAGGTCCTTGTGCCTCCTGTTATAGGGTGACAAGGCTCTGTCCCATTCTCACAAAGGTGGTCCCCAACGTTGTCACCCTTTTACATGGCTGGGCTTCCATTAGAGACTACAAAATTCCACACACCTTAGGTTGGCATGGTCTACAGCAGAGGTTGTTTTAACTTATGAGCTAAAGAGGTCCTCAAATGTGGCCCTTGACATTACCGAAGGGCCGTACATAGTGTTCAATATATGTAATGCTTGAGAGGACTGTCAGAAACTGTAGACCTAATAGAGGGAATGAGGGTCAGAGCGTGTGGATATGGTACATTTTTGGCTGGGAATATGCTGCAGAAGACAATATGAAACTAGAGAACGTGTTACATGAAGCTAGCAGTAATTAATACTATTACCACTACAGACTACCGAGTTCCGAGGGCCTCAGGATGGGCTCCGGATTTCCACAGTTATCACCATCAGGAGACCCTGCCCTGAAAAATGTCATGAAGCCATTGCTGTAATGCATGCATGTAGGCAGGAGAGCTGGCCTGGGATGCAACAAAGGAAGAAAATGAGGTGAATTTTTTTTTTTTTTTTTATTAAGCAAAAACAACAGGACAACAGTTTATGATACACAGTGCTTTTAGCAAGCTAAATGTCATTCAGTTTGGTTTAACAGCTACTTTAAGTTTGTAAAATGTTTTCTAACTTGTCTTAATTGTATTATTGCATTACCTGTGTAGGAGCAAAGTTGTACTTTCAGTTTAACACAGCATGGAACCTGAAGTCTGTATTGTCACTGATTATAGATCTTCAATAGAAAAGGCTTATCTTTTGTCACCTGGCCCCTCCCCATCTCCTGTTACACATATACACAGGCACCACACAGGTGATCTCACTTTGGTCACTATGGCCCCGGCAGGAATCACTGTGCGTCTGGTAAAGGATGATACAACCAATAACTCTAAAGCAAATATTATCCCTTATTTGGATCAAGACTACAACCAACTGCTCAAGAAATGTCTGCAGGAAAAGCGCCTATTTGAGGATCCCTATTTTGCAGCGCAGCCCAAATCACTGGGGTACAACAAGTTGGGACCCCGATCTCCAGACACCGTAGGGATTCAGTGGAAAAGACCTCAGGTAAGGCATGAGGGGGAAAACAAGTCTAAAAAAAATGAATGTATGTCTAAAAAAAAACGTTTTTGGTTGTTGTCTAGTTGAGATTATTGTGTGCTCTGCTGGAAGATTTACTCTATTTTTTCACTGGGACTAAAAAAAAGGGAAATGTGAACATTTTAGATTGTCCCCAGAAGAGGTGAGGGGAAATTTTCTAAAAGTCATCTGTACCAGTGATAGCTGTCCAAGAGGGGATTTTCCTTCACTTTGGAGAGATTTTCTCCAACTGTCAGATGTGTCTACAGGACAAGAAGTAAAAAGATGAAATAAAAAGAAAACTATCAGATGGGACATGGATGACTCAAGAAATTTGTATCGGTGCAACCCTAGTTACTGCTGTACATATACTTTAGTCCATGAAAGGTCTAGAATGGGCAATGTGCATTTTTACAAGTAGCTGAATATGAGCTGATCTTGCATTTAAAATAACATTTAAAGTTTTTATTTTGTGGATAATAAACAGTTACAGTATATGTGATGTTGACATAAGCATTGTAGTATATTTGCTGTCCATGTGGAAGATGTTTTTATTTTGTATTTGGTAACCCTCGCAATGACCTAAATATCAAGAGACAATTATTTTGGTTTAATCACTAATGATTTTTTTTTTTAAAGCCATTTGACACCTCTGTGCTTTTGTATGTAGTGTTTAAAAATGTTCTTCTTACTACCTTTGGTATGGTTTACAAGAAAATATACATTCGATGGGGATAAAGAGTAAAATGTGCTTAAAAACACATCTAAAAAGCACTGCACCTCAAGTGCAGTGCATTAAAATGGCCAAAATAGCGCAGGTTGTTGTAATGCAAGGCAGCACACATTAAAATGGCTAAAATGGACACCAACACAGGTCATGGTAATTCAAGGCAGCAGATTTTTACAGATTTTTTAATCTGTCCATGAATTTCCATTATGGACATGCAGTCTGCAATACTTTGTAGAGCCACCTTTTGCGGCTATCACAGCTCCATGTGGCTTTGGATAAGTCTCTATGATCTTGCCACATCTTACCACTGGGATTTTTGCCCATTCCTCCTTGCAAAACTGCTCCAGCTGCTCCAGCTCCTTTAAAGATTGCTGTTCACGTAAACCATCCAACTTGAAGTCCGACCACAGATTTTCTATTGGATTGAGGTCTGGGCTTTGATTAGGCCATTCCAACACATTTACATGTTTCCCCTTAAACCACTCAAGTGTTGCTTTAGCAGTGTGTTTGGGGTCATTGTCTTGCTGGAAGGTGAACCTCCATCCTAGCCTCAAATCACACACAGAGTATTTAGCACCATCCATATTTCCCTCTACCCTGACCAGTTTCCCAGTCCCGACTGCTGAAAAACATCCCTACAGCATGATGCTGCCACCACCATGTTTTACTGTGGGAATGGTTTTCTTTGGGTGATGTGATGTGTTGGGTTTTTGCCAGACATAGCGTTTTCTTTGATGGCCAAAAAGTTGAATTTTAGTCTCATCAGACCAGATCACCTTCCTCCATACGTTTTGGGAGTCTCCCACATGCCTTTTTGCAAACTCAAAATGTGCCAATTTTTTTTTGATGAAAGTAATGGCTTTATTCTGGCCACTCTGCCATAAAGCTCAATTCTATGGAGCGTATTGTTGTCCTATGTACAGATACTCTAGTCCAGTGATGGCGAACCTTGGCACTCCAGATGTTTTGGAACTACATTTCCCATGATGCGTATGCACTCTGCAGTGTAGTTGAGCATCATGGGAAATGTAGTTCCAAAACATCTGGGGTGCCAAGGTTCGCCATCACTGCTCTAGTCTCTGCTGTTGAACTCTGCAGCTCCTCCTGGGTTACCTTAGGTCTCTGTGCTTCCTCTCTGATTAATGCCATCATTGCCCGGTCCGTGAGTTTTGGTGTGCGGCCGTCTCTTGGCAGGTTTGCTGTTGTGCCATGTTCTTTCCATTTGGTTATGATAGATTTGATGGTGCTCCTAGGGATCATCAAAGTCTTGGATATCTTTTTATAACCTAACCCTGACTTGTACTCCCCAACAACATTGTCCCTTACTTGTTTGTTGTTCCTTGGTTTTCATGGCAGTGTTTGGTTAGTGGTACCTCTTGCTTATGTGCTGCAGCAAAAAAAAAAAAAAAAGGGTGTGTGTATGTAATGACAGATCTTGTGACACTTATGCCGCGTACACACGGTCGTTTTTTGCGATGAAATAAAACGTTGTTTTTTAAAACGTCATTTAAATTGATCGTGTGTGGGCAAAACGTCGTTTGTCTTCAAAAAAACGACCAAAAAAAAATTCCAACATGCTTGAATTTTTTGTGTCGTTTTTCAAAACGTCGTTTTTTGTTTCACAAAAAGTCACCGTGTGTAGCAAAAACGTCTTTTAAAACGAAGTTTTTCAACCCGCGCATGCCTAGAAGCTAGTTATGAAGCGAGCTTCAATGGAAAAGAGTGGTGAACGTAACCTCGCTTTTTGTGAAAAAAACGATGGTGTGTATGCAACATCGTCTTTGAAAAGTGACGTTTCAAAAACGTCGTTTTTTACTTCACAGAAAACGTCGTTTTTTTTCATCACAAAAAATGATCGTGTGTACGCGGCATTAGATTGCACACAGGTGGACATCATTTCACTAATTATGTGACTTATGAAGTGAATTGGTTGCACCAGAGCGTTTTATGGGCTTCATAACAAAGGGGGTGAATACATACGCACATGGCAATTATTCGTTTTTTTTATTTCTGATTTTTTTTTTTACTAAAGGCTGTAATGTAACAAAATAGGTAAGCCAAGGGGGGTGAATACTTTTGCAATGCACTGTGATATTTTTTTTCATACACGTGTGTGTGTGTGTGTGTGTATATATATATATATATATATATATATATATATATATATATATATATATATATATATAATGTAGCACTACCCCCGAAGGAGCTGCTGGTTTGTTTTGTTTTGTTCCTTCGGACCGTTCTCGTCGGATGGACTGATCGTGTGTACGCGGCCTCCTTCAATATACTTTACTGCAGGATTCTATTAATAATGTAATTTGGCCAGTGGGACAAGCCCCCCCCCCCCCCCCCCGAGCGGTTTCTGGACCTGGAAAGTAAGGACCACAGATTTTTTGCCTTGGGATTTCTTGTTTGAGTACATTTTATCTATTGAATGGATCTGGTAATTTATCCTTTGTACTGGTTGTCCTGTTAATTCGATATAGTTGCTGCTATTCGTATCTTGTGAATGGCCTTTAGTCTGAGCATGTGTTTATGCAGAGACGGATTAAAGTGTAAGTAAGCCCTTACAATGAACTTTTCTTATTTGTTCCCTTTTGATCTGTTAAGTATACAATTTAGAGTGTTCTGGTTGATAAATGCAAATAAAACCCCTTTCATCCTGCCAGAAATCTTGTGAACTGATAACATCTGATGCTGCATTATTGTCAGTCACATTGTTCCCAGCTATCTTTGTGTACTACAAAGCACATCATATTGTAGATGACACAACAGAGGTAGGTGTTCTGTCCTTGGGTGACAACGGTGTTCCTCAATAGATCCTGTACGGTAAGGTTGGCCAAAGACGGAGTGATTTTCTTTCCTGCAACCAGACAGTATTGACAGGGGAATCCCTCCCATGGAGTCATTGTGTTCTCCCGGCGGGGAAGCCGTTCCTGCTGGGAGAACGCGTTATTATTGCTAACAGCTATAACAGCTGCTAGCGATATCACATGTAAAGCCCATCGGGCTGGTTGTGCCTAAGTTGATTGATCGATCAACTTGAGCACTTTCAGCCTGCCCATACATGGTTCAAATGGTTTGAACCATCTATGGCTGGCTTAAGTGGGTTCTGCCACCCTATGGCAGATGTGTGGTATGCTGGTCGTATACATCTCAAAATGTATCCGAATCCTGCTGAACTGGTAGCCCTGCCCACCACTTGACAAACTTCAATGTGAAAATCGAAAGAGATGGGCAGAAAATGATCGTGGATGAGGGCAGGTGGATTTGATTTAAATGGCTAGTAAAAAGGCTTGCTTTAAATCAACTCGATTTTAAATCATAATTTTTAAAGAGCAACTGTCATCTCTGTCCAGCAGTGGCTCCTCAACTGATCCGCTGTTGACTCACCAACAATCCTATTCACTTTAACGGGATGGCTGGTGATGCGGAAGCGAAACAACAAGGTGAGGGACGTGGAGGCAGCAGGTGAGTGGATCCCTGCTAACAGGCGCTACCATGATGGATCGATGGATCTAAAATAATAGGTGGTCTTTAACTGTAAGGACTAATTCTTGCCGGTAGTTAGAATCTTTAATACCAATGCAGTGCATGTTATCTCAGCTTGTAGAACTTATAAATGTAATGTAAATATTGCAGAACATACAGCCTCATGCTACATAACTAAGCTCCATTTCATGCTGAATAAACAAAATTATTAATGCATATTAAATAGAAAACTATATTTAGATAGATTTTTACTCCACTTACATTTTATTCAAATCGGATTTCTTCCTTTTTTTTATTATTGATTCTTATGCACCCTGGATGGGGGGGGGGGGGATCTATTTCACGTATTTAGTCCGCAGGGCTGAACTTTTTTTTTTTTTATGTATATGACCAGTGTTACTGTCAGGATTACTGGGTGAAAATAAAGGGTAACAAATTTTTATTCAGCTACCACTTCTAAGGACTGGTAAATTACAACTTGGTTTTGAGTTTGGATACACTCTTGGCATTAGAAATGGGCACAGAAAAAAGCTTCCCCATTTGTGCATAGCTCCCAACTGTTGTACTACACCAAACCTTGTATTCAGCTTACCACACAGTTGAGTACTGTCTGTAATGCTTTTTTATTTGCACTTAATATTTTCTGGACAAACTTTTGGGGTATAGCTCCTTCTCTACTGCTTCTATACTGTGGTATACCCGAAAGCTGGCCCTGAAAATTTATCAATGGCTACAATCAAATTTATACCGCATATAAATGAATTCATATGTTATTTTGAGAAGCCAGTATAAAGTAGTAGAAAAAGTAAAGCACTTGATATAGTCAATCATTTTTTGCCTGTTAAATTTCCCATGGTTCACACAACTGGAGGGTGTCCTTTTCCTACATACGTTGTGCTAAATAATGCCCTCATCTTCAAAAGCTGTGAAGTATGCATGTTCCCTCAACTGATTGCCATATAACCTGATTTACTGTAATGCAGCATACACTTGATCTGACATTCCGACAACAAAATTGCGTGACGGAATGTTGGCTCAAACTTGTCTTGCATACACACGGTCACAAAATGTTGTCGAAAATTCCGATTGCCAAAAAACGCGGTCATGTACAACACTACGACGAGCTCAGAAAAATGAGAACCAGCTCTCAAATATTTGTTTTTGGAAATTCCAACAGCAATTGTCCGATGGAAAATATACACGTCGGAATATTTGACCAAAAGCTCACATTGAACATTTGTTGTCCGAAATTTCGATCGTGTGTACGTAGTATGAGTACGGTAGCTGGCCCCCCCCTGGAGCGCCACCTATCTTTGTGGATGATCTGATACGGATTCTATGTGTTTTAGTCCAAACACTGCTTTTGCCTACGTTCATGGCAGCCTTGTTAACATGCCTTGCTCATGAAGCATAATGCCGCGTACACACAATCACTTGTGATGAAAAAAAACGTAATTTTATCTGACGAAACAAAACGACGTTTTTCAAACTTCATTTTCAAAAACGACATTGCATACACACCATCGTTTTTCCACAATGCTCTTGCAAAGCGCAGTTACGTAAGACACTTTCGACGGCACTTTGTTCCATTGAAGCTCCCATCTCATAACTTGCTTCTAAGCATGCGCGGGTTTGCCCACACACCATCACTTTTTATGACACAAAAAACGACATTTTGAAAAATGACACAAAAAATTCAAGCATGTTGGAATTTTTTTTTGGTCGTTTTTTTGAAGACATAAAACAACGTTTTGCCCACACACGATCATTTTAAATGACGTTTTTTAAAACGTTGTTTTTTTTCATCACAAAAAGTGTTCGTGTGTACGCGGCATCAGAGGTTAAACAGCACAAAATTATGTGATAAGAAAATGCTAGTATCTCCACCCTGAAAATCCTGTTCAGATTGTTGGCAAGTAAAAATGTATTAGACTACCTTTAAGTGTTTGTAAACTCTTACATACACCCACTATAGTGACTAGCCTCAGGTGATACACAAAGATGAAACAAATCTTTATACTTTAGTTGCACCTCTGCAGTGCTGGATTTTCAAAGAGGCAGAGTAGGCACTGACCTGTGGGCCCCACACCATTCAAGGGCCTAGCAACAACAGTACAAAATAATATTGATTTGATCTTGAAAGAAAATTGCAATCAAGCTTTCCTAAATTGTTCACAAAAGATAGAAAAAAGTTATTCAACTCAAAGAAATTAAAAAGTCTATAGGGGAAACACTGTATAACCCACTTAGGCACCACCCGACCGTAATGTTCTGCAGACAGGGAGCCCATGCAGGCAACTGGTACGTTGCTGCCTGATTCCCAATATCTCTGTTTGTTACTCCAGGGATAAGAAACCAAGAGATCTTTAGTAAAAAGCAGTAAACAGTAAACTCCTTAAACAATTGAAATAACCTCAAAAGGATTGGGATTGTATAAGCAACAAATAATAAATCCCAAAAATTGAAAAAAGAAATACAAATTTATTACAAAAATATAAATATTACAATACAAAATAGATAAAAGAAATACTATTAAACGTATATGGTCTATGTGATGTGAGTACTGTCCGTCATAAGCTACCATCACCAGATGTTTGATGGCAGATTGGAGCGGATAACCGACACGTTTCGAATGAGAACATTCTTCATCAAGGTGTGTAACAGTATCACATCTATAACAGATCAAAATATCAATATTAAACATAATACAAAAAACCTCACCATCCCACATAGAAATGTGTATAGTGAAACTCACTTTTGTCTAAAAAATCTGGGCTTGAAAGGGCATGCGATTCACGGCGTCATCAGATGCGGATGCTTCCACACTATATATAATGCGCTTGAAAAGTAAATCTCCTTATCCCTGCCACCCATGGGGTGGACTGAATCAGTAGATTCAAAGATTGGTGTTGAAAAAGTCCTCACCATCACTATAAGGGAGAAATAGAGAGGAGGGCAAAACAAGGGGGGGGGGGAAGAATCCACAATGATTAGCATGAAAGAGTGGTATAAATGTATGAAAGGGGAGTAAAAAGAATCCCCCAATCCATACTTACCACAAAGACAGAGGATAAGGGTTCTTCCATGTGCATACGGCTTCTGTTGAATAGTCCCTATCTAGCCACAGGTCCATTCATTGGAGCAAAACAAAAATTGCCTCCTCACTCTCCACAGGGTGGAGAGGGAATGACACCAAACGTCCCCCCTGGCCTTCCTTTTATACTCACCTGTCCACGTTCCTGGATGATGGGCCACTCCCACCCCTAACTATCACCTGTGTAAAAGAACACAGGTGTGCGCACCCTAATGCGGACGTCAATGCGCCGTGTCATAAAGACGCAACGCGGGTGTACCGCCGCTATTGGCTGATTGTCCGCTGACGTCACTTCCGGTACTGGAAACTCCGCCGCGGCCATCTTGCTGAAGGGCTTCAGCAATACCAGGCCGAGGACGTCATACCTGGAACCGGAAGTAACGTCGCGGCCATCTTGCCAAAGGGCTCCAGTCTCACTAGAGACCTGGCAAAAAGGAAATGGCCTGGGCTCTAAGTGGGGCTGGAAATGAAGGGAGGAGATGGTCATGAGGAGCTGGGTAGATGGAAAAACCCCAGCTGGGGAACGGGAAACCGTTAGGAGCTGCGATGATGGAAAAAACATTGCTCCAAAAAAAGGTCCATAAAGACATGGATGAGCGAGTTTTTGCAGGCCAGTCAAGTTTCTCCACCCCAGAGTCCTGACCTCAACCCAATTGAACAACTTTGGGATGAATTAAGAGTAAAGACTGCAAACCAGGCCTTCTCGTCCAACGTTGGTGCCTAAGCTCACAAAAGCACTTTAGGAAGAATGGTCAAACATTCCCATAGACACACTCCTAAACCTTGCGGACAGCCTTTGCAGAAATGTTGAAGCTGCAAAGGGTGAGCTAACTCAATATTAAGCCCCACAGACTAAGACTGGGATGCCATTAAAGTTCATGTGTGTGTAAAATATGTGTGGTACTCTCTTGTAGGTGTATTCTCCAATATCCTGGCCAATGTTGTGACACCGTTCATCCTATGGAGTGTAAAACTATGCTTTGTGTATAGACTGAGGAGAGGTCGGCTTCAGGCAATTCAATCTTAGTCATAGCACCTGTTGTGTCGTATACATCCATTAGTGTGTGAAAAGGATCTGTGTTGTAACTACATATGGCTTGCTGAATTCTATACACTGGGGTATTGATTTACAAAAGGAGGAATTTTCACACCTGTATTGACTTCAAAGACGCAGTCATGTGGAGTGCCGTATCATAAAAAATGGAGTGTCTCCTGAAAAATGCATGTTGGCCTCCTGGACATTTCTACTTTGCAAGGGTTGTTTAGTACAGTACTCTTATTTAAGAGACAAAAACGGTCCTGTGCTTCACTGCAAGACCCTGTAGATATATGAAATGACAGCCTCAGCCAGGGCTCTAGCCAAGCCAAGGCCCCCAATGCATTTGACTTCATCCTGAAGCTTAATCATGTGGGGATCATGGAGCTTAAATTGATTTGTAAAGGTTTTACCATTACAATAATAAGCATGTCATACTTACCTGCTCTGTGCACTTGTTTTGCACAGAGTGTCTCAGATCCTCCTCTTTATTGGGTCCTACGCCAGTGCTCCTGGCTCATCCCTCCTGTCGGGTGCCCCCACAGCAAGCAGCTTGCTATGGGGCACCCGAGTTGAGCCATTTTGCGGGAGGCAGTGCATTTGTAACATGTTACACCCTTAAAACGGAGTTCCAGGCTTTTTTCAGTTTATTAACAGTCAGCAGCTACAAAGAGTTTAGCTGCTGACCTTTAATAAACAGTAATGTCCTACGACCCAGCGATGCAGTCGCCCGAAGCATTATTCCTCTCCCCCCTCCTATCTGTGGCACCACCATAGAAACTGGGCCATGACTGTGCCCGGCCATGACAGCTTGCGGCTTCACGGGCCGGGCACACGCATACGCAAGTCACGCTGCGCTCTCTGGGTGGACAGGCAATCTTCTGGGACCTGTGACATGTACTAGAAGATTGCAGAGAGGAAGGAACTGCCTAGGGGGAGAGGAGGAGTCCCCTAGGCGGACTGAAGTCGGAGGCAGGAAGTGGGACAGGGAGTCCCTCTCAAAACTAGGCTACCCACCCCCCAAAAAAAAATGACATGCCAAATGTGGCATGTAAGGGGGTGAAGAGTGCTGAAAGCGGAAGTTCCACTTTTTTTATTTTCTATTAAACAAGTTGTTTATTGAGCGAAAATGCATAAAGTGAACAATCACCGTTTCGTGGTTACATACAACAGGGTCTTACATTGTCAATACCAACATTGAACATGAGCAATACAGTTAGTACTAGTCTAGCATCTGCAACACATCTGTCTCTACCTGGGGACATGGAGATCGCTGATTAGGATAGAAAGCAGGGGGACAATAGGCGGGGCGTAGTTCGGGTAGTCATGAGCATGTCGAGTTTAATTGCAGGATTCAGATTCATTCAACCATCTTTCCCATATTTTATAGTATTTGTCTGGGCAGGCTCTGTTAATATACACACATTTTTTGTAGGGTAGGGTCATATTGATTTCTGCTTTCCATTCTGAAAAGGTAGGGGGAAGCTGCCTCATCCATTTGCGGGCTATGATCTTTCTGACAGAGAACAACGTCTCGTGTAAGAATATCCTGGTATATTTATCCAGACCTGTGGGGAAAATCCCCAGCAGGCATTGTCTGGGGTCTAACCCGACAGGGGCTCCCATTGTGTCATGGAGGAATGTTATGATTTGTTTCCAGAGGTCCTGGATTTTCGGGCATGCCCAAATAAGATGGAAAAAAGTCCCTGTCACTTGGGTGCACAACACACACAGGGTAGATTGGGTACGTTTGTATCTGGCCACGCGTATTGGGGTAAGATATGCCCTGTGAGTGATGAATATTTGTGTAAGGCGGTCTGAAAGTTTAGGGGACACAAGTTTGCAAGTCTCTAGGGCCTCTTCCCACTCCTCATCCTCCAGTATCCCCACCTCCCTTTCCCAGCGAGATTTTACAGCAAATGCTATCCTGGCGGCTGGAGGGGCAGATAGCATATTATAAAACGCGGATATGAGTTTGTTGGGATCCCTGCCTTTAACTATAGCCATGACCGGGTGTAGAGTAGGTTGTGGGTAATTGCGTGAGAACTGTACCTGGGCTGCATGTCTTATCTGATAAAACCTAAACAGCATGTTGTCATGGAGTGTGAATTCTTCTCTAAGCGTTTGATAGGTTTTTAAGTTTCCATTAGATAATAGATGGTGTAAATAATAGACTCCCTGCGCAGCCCACAGTTCAGATCCTTGAACGTTGGTGAGCTCCTGTAGAGCTCTATTATGCCAGAGTGGCGTGTAATCGTTGTACCCGGGTATTTCTAGTTTGGTGGATGCGAGGTCCCATATTCGCCTATAATGTCCTAGGAGGGACTTCGTCTCCCTCACGGACATGGTGTCTCCAGATCCCACCGACACCGCGTAAAGTGCATCTCTGGTGAGCTGAGCCTCGCGTGGGCACAACAAAGTCAGAAATCGCTGACTGTCAGTTTTGTCTATATGAAACAGCTGCGATAGTTGCGGGAAGTTCCACTTTTAAGGTGAAACTCCGCTGTATCATGTTACAAAAGGTGTACTTACCCTTTAGGCTTTATTCACATCTTGTGAACAAAAGTGGAAAACAGGGGTGCTAGAATAATACATATAGTAAATAAATATAATTAAATAAATATAAATAGTGTTAATAAATAATTGAATGAATGAAAAAGTAGGGTGGAATACAATTGATAAACCAATAGTCCAAATAATGTCAGACACCATTAATTGGCAAAAATAAATCAGAAAATATATAAAAAATTTGTATATATATAAAGTCCATTAATAAATCCGTGTTCAATGGAAAAGTTTTTCAATGTGACGATATTCACCTCCACCAGATTTGAGATTCACCCCAAATGTGCACAAAAAGATGGCTCCTTACCACAAGGTGTTGACCTTTTTAATTAAAAAGAGGTCAAATACAGCTTGGTCACAAAACCAGTAATCCATGCGTTGCTGTGCGTTCCTTATACTTTTAATGCAGCTCCAAATTTCACAGTACCGATCGGAGAAAGAGGGAGACCACCATAGTATAATACCGTTTTAATAAAGTAATATAAAATCAAACAATGCCAAATGGCCTCTTACTTGTGTTGGTGCCTTGGTCCTGGCACTGAGGCTAACAAGCGTTGCAATGTTTGATGAGGAGTGTTCCACACTGGGGAAATCTGACGTGCGTTCCAACTCTCGGATCCGGAGAGCCAGCGGGACCGGAAGTGAGTGATTGTACGTAACCAGGTGCCTCGACGTACGTTTCGTGATTGCCACGTCGTCAGGAAGCAACGCATGGATTACTGGTTTTGTGACCAAGCTGTATTTGACCTATTTTTAATTAAAAAGGTCAACGCCTTGTGGTAAGGAGCCATATTGTTGTGCACATTTGGGGTAAATCTCTAAAATCTGGTGGAGGTGAATATCGTCACATTGAAAAACGTTTCCATTGAACAAGGATTTATTAATGGACTTTACAGCCCTCAAAATTTCCACTTGCCTACTAGCATTTGGCGAGTGGATTTAAGTTGGGGGTGAGTGATGACAGGGCTACATGACTAATCTCCCGCAAATCTGTGCCTACACTTAGGCCGCGTACACACGAGGAGACATGTCCGCTAAAACTGGTTCACAGACCAGTTTCAGCGGACATGTTCGATCGTCTGTACGGCCTAGCGGACAGGTTTCCAGCGGACAAAAGTTTCTAAGCATCCGGACATGTCCGATGGTTAGTACGCCCAACCATCGGACAGAAATCCCATGCATTCGACTAATTGATTCGACACATGCGTGGAAGCATTGAACTTCCGTGTTTGAGCACGTCGGTGTCTTCTACGTTACCGCGTTCTCTGTCCGCGGAGATTTTGGTCTGATTGTACAACACATCAGACCAAAATATCCCTTCAGACATGTCCGATAAAAACGGTCCGCCGACCGGTTTCATCAGACATGTCTTCTCGTGTCCCAGAGTCCCAATGAGATTGGCGGCCGAAGAGGAAATGTGCATGCTCGGGAAAAGTAGTCTGGTGAGCCGCGCACAGGCAGAGCAGTACACAGGTGCTCTTCTTACAATTCTCATTAAGCCATGGGACCTAACAGTATGACCTCTCTAAACCTGCCCCCCTCCCCCGACCAATGTGCCTGGAGAGCAGAAAGTAATGAGTGAGGTGAAGGATTGCAAAAATTACCACTCCGATGCAGCACTCACTGAAAGTTGCCCTGACATGAGAGCGGGAGCCTTCAAGTTTGTGCAGTTTTCTTCTCCTTGTGCTCTATGTAAGTGTCCAACAATTCAGCCTGAGCACTGCGAACAGACTGGTCTCAATGTGTGCTGTGCGGTGGTGTCAATGGCTGTGCAGTTGTGTGGATCTCAGCGCTGGATTGTACTCCCTCCCGCTGTGCTGCAGCTCCTCTCCTCACTGCCAGCCTGAATAAAAGGGGGAAGTGGGGACATGGAATCGTGGAGCCGCACACACAGGCTCCTAATGATGAGATGAATGGGAGAGAAAGAGGATGGATGGGAGTTGCAGAGGAGACGGCAAGAGAATTGGATTGGATTGGATTGGATTAAATACTTATAGAGCGCCAAATGCAAGTTGTGATAATCGCGTCTAAGCGCTTACCAACAAGCTAAAAAAAAAAAAAAAAAAAACAGAAATATAAAAAGAAGGGGGGGGGGTGTCGGGGCACAGCAAGCCTATCCCTACTCCCTGACAATGGACCGCAGCCTAGGATTAAGGCAGCGTCCTGCTAAGGGCTTGGAAGGGCAGGTCTCTATCTATAGGCTTGTGAAAACAAAAGTGTCTTCAAGCCCTTACGGAAGGCCATCAAGGAGGTGGATGCTCGGAGCTGATGAGAGAGCTGGTTCCACAGAAAATTCCCCAGTGTTTGGAGCCGGCGGCCACCTTTCGAAGCTAATTGGCTAGATTTAATAATTGCTAACAGAGCGTCAGTCGAACGAAGCTCTCTGGGTGGACAGCAGTGGCGGCTGGTGCTCAAAATTTTTGGGGGGGCGCAAACGAAAAAAAAAATATTGCAGCCTCACTGTGCCCATCACATGCAGCCACTGTGCCATGCCACCAAATGTAGCCACTGTGCCATGCCACCAAATGCAGCCACTGTGCCATCAATTGTCACCACTGTGCCATGCCATCAAATGCTGCCACTGTGCCATCAATTGTCACCACTGTGCCATGCCATCAAATGCAGCTACTGTGCCCATCAATTGTCACCAATGTGCCATGCCATCATATGCAGTCACTGTGCCATCAATTGTCACCAATGTGCTATGCCATCATTTGCAGTCACTGTGCCATCAATTGTCACCACTTGTATCACTAATTGTGCCATGCCATCAAACGCCACCACTGTGCCATCAATTGTCACCAATGTGCCATGCCATCAAAAGCAGCTACTGTGCCCATCAATTGTCACCACTGTGCCATGCCATCAAATGCAGTCACTGTGCAATCAATTGTCACCACTGTGCCATGCCATCAAACGCCACCACTGTGCCATCAATTGTCACCACTGTGCCATGCCATCAAACGCAGTCACTGTGCCATCAATTGTCACCTCTCTGCCATGCCATCAAATGCAGTCACTGTGCCATCAATTGTCACCTCTCTGCCATGCCATCATATTCAGTCACTGTGCCATCAATTGTCACCACTGTGCCTCATGCCACTGTGCTCATTGTCGCCTCTGTGCCCCATGATGCCACTGTGCCCCATGCTTCTACTGTGCCCCATGCTGCCACTGTGCCCCATGCTGCCACTGTGCCCCATGCTGCCCCTTTCCCTGTAAAAAAATCACTTACCTGACGCTTCCATGTCCTCCCTCGATGTCTTCTGCCGCCCTGGAGAAGCTTCAGCCAATCAGGTTCCTGAAAACCAGAATCCGGGAACCTGATTGGCTGAAACGGCTGTCAGTCTAATGCAAGGACCGCAGATTGCCTGCGCTCCGAGCATAGACTTCCGAGAGCCGGAGGGCGGGACTGGAAAAGCCTATCAGAGCCACTGGCTTTGATAGGCAGTTCCCCTCAGCCAACCAGCTGTCGCTATTCAGGTAACCGGCGTCCCATGTCCGGTTATACGAATAGACCAGGCAGCTGGCAACAGTAACACACGTCCAATGCATAGCATTGAACGTGTGTTACTTGCGAGAGGGGGTGGCGCTGCAGCGCCCTCTATAGACGGCCGCCAGAACTTCGGCTAAAATGTCAAAATGACATTTTAGCCGAATAAAAGTTCTTAAAGGGCCCGTTTTTTTTTTTTTTTAATTCTTTTTTTTTTTTTGTGACTGCGGGAGGGGGGGCGGCGCCCGTGCGCCCATATGGGCGGGCCGCCACTGGTGGACAGTAATGTTCTGTCATATTTGATAAATACATCGGACCTAGTTGCCAATAGGCCCGAAACACCAAACAGAGTGCCTTGAACTCAACCCGTTTTACTATCGGGAACCAGTGTTAGTTCTTTAGTACCGGGGAGATGTGATTCCGCCTTGGGCAGTTTGTAACTAATCTTGCAGCATGGTTCTGTGTAATCTGCAATCGTTTTATCCACTTCTGTGGGAGCCCTAGGAAGAAAATGTTAGAACAATCCAACCTAGAGTGGATAAGTCCATGAACTAAGATCATACGGTTGTGCTGAGTGAAAAGATTCTTAATTTTCCGTAATAATTGCAGATGGTAGTTGGCGGATTTTATGCAATATTTTGCGTGAGGTATGAAACTTAGTTCAGCATCAAAAATTATACCCAGATTTTTAATGGGGAAGAGACCCAGTTCTAGTGCCCTGTCCCTCTGGTCTGCCCCCAGTGCCCTGTCCCTCTGGTCTGACCCCAGTGCCCTGTCCCTCTGGTCTGACCCCAGTGCCCTGTCCCTCTGGTCTGACCCCAGTGCCCTGTCCCATTTTGTTAAAGTTGTTGTTGGTAATATTTAATTTTGTAACTTGATTCTGCATAAAACATTTAACAGTGTCATTCCATGAAATAATTTACGAGGGCGTGTTTACGGGTGCAATTAGGCACAGGGCAGTGTATGAATTAGGTGGGGCAACTGGGGGCGAGTATCTCTTGAGGCCTGGCTAGTAGCTCAGGACTTGAAATTTTGAGCCCTGGACTTTATATATATATAATTTTTTTTTATATATTTTATGATTTATTTTTGCCAATTAATGGTGTCTGACATCATTTGGACTATTGGTTTATCAATTGTATTCCACCCTACTTTTTCTTTCAATTATTTATTATTAACACTATTTATATTTATTCACTATATGTATTATTCTAGCGCCCCTGTTTTTTACTTTTGTTCACATATTTGATGCAGTTTACTGTTTCTTTAGGGAACAGCTCATTATTCTTTATATGATTGTAACAACCATTTAATTAATTACACATATTTTGGCGCGAGATTTCCTATTTTCACATCTTGGCGTTCTGAATTGTGGGTGGAAATGCCCTGATTCTGCCCACAATTCAAAATGGCGACAAATCACGGGATGCCCGTGCGATCCCCATCACTTCCAATGGCACCCGATCATGCTGCCGTTCGTTGAGTTACAATCATGGCAAAATCACGGAAACAGAATTGCAGGTTGCCTTTCGCCCGAAGGAAGTACAAGAACTTATTTTGGGTGACAGGCATGCAGCGATTCTGTTTGTGCAATTTTACTGCGATTGTCTCTTGGCAATTTGCAGCAAAATCGTCCAGCGATCAGGGTGCTATTGGAAGTGATGGGGATCACATGGGCGTCCCACAATTTGCCGATGTTTCGAATTGCGGGCAGAATCAAATCGCGACAATTCCGCCCCCACGATTCGAAAGGCCAAGATGTGAACGAAGCCTTGAATTTAGTGTTGCTGCAGTCAGCCTGAGTTTTGAATTGATAGTGTTGCTTTCATTTTTCCTGAGCTTGCTTCTGCCTGCTGTTGGGAAGTGTCTCTATCAATAGAGTGAAAAGATTCAATAATCGGAATTATAGATAGTAATGTCTCTCCGGCCAATCACTAGGAGTTTTTTTTGTGGTGCATGCAGGGGAAGGGTGTACATTTTTTTTGGGGAGGTGGGGAAGTGGTGTGGACCTTCTGGAAGCCCTCTTTCTTCCTGGGCTGTTGCTCGGAGAGGAGGTTGTGTGTTGGAGCCCAATGCCTCTTGGAACTGCTTCCGGGGGAGGCTTGAGTCTGAGACCTAGTTAGTCTGAACTGCCTGGACCTGGAGCACCAGGGGTGAAAATGTGCAAAATGTGAAAATAAATGTCTTGGAGAGTTGTCTCGTATGTTTTTCTGCAATGAAGCTGATATACAGTCTAAAGATTACAGAGTGTTGGTTTTGTCTTAACCACTTGCATACTGGGCACTTACACCCCCCTCCTGCCCAGGTAAAATTTCAGCTTCCGGCACTGCGTCGCTTTAACTCACAATTGCGCGGTCGTGCGACGTGGCTCCCAAACAAAATTTACGTCCTTTTTTCCCCACAAGTAGAGCTTTCTTTTGGTGGTAATTGATCACCTGTGCGATTTTTATTTTTTGCGCTATAAACAAAAAAGAGCAAAATTTTGAAGAAAAATACAATATTTTTTACTTGTTGCTATAATAAATATCCCAATTAAAAAAAAACACATTTTTTTTTCTCAGTTTAGGGCGATACGTATTCTTCTACATATTTTTGAGGAGAGAATTATTATTTTTTATTATTTTTTTTTTACTAGAAATGGCGGCGATCTGCGATTTTTATTGGTACTGCGACGTTATGGCGGACACATCGGACACTTTTGACACATTTTTGGCGCCATTCACATTTATACTGCGATCAGTGCTATAAATATGCACTAATTACAGTATAAATGTGACTGGCATTGAAGGGGTTAACACTAGGGGGTGAGGAAGGGGTTAAATGTGTATGCTAGGTGTGTTCTAACGGTGGGGGGAGGGGAGGGGGGGGTGACTGGGGGGGTGACCGATCTGTGTCCCTATGTAGGAAGGAACACAGATCGGGCTCCTCCCCTCCAGAGACAGGACGCTGTCTCTGTGTAAAACGGCAATGAGAGATGATCTATGAGAGATCATCTCTCATTCGCCCACAGATCGCATCGCAAACGGCCACTCTGATTGGCCGTTTGCCGCGATCTGTGATTGGCCGTGTCCAAGGGACACGGACAACACAGGGCTTCCCGCAGCGCGCTCTACAGCGCGCGCTGGGAACGCCTGAATGACATGCCGTCAAATGACGGCATGTTGGATATTCAGGCCCGCGCTGTTGCCGTCATCCGACGGTAGCGCGGGCCTGAAGTGGTTAAAGACCCTTTTTCTGTATTGACCTTAAGTAGAGGCTTGGAGTCTGCATTTTGGTCTTTTTTTCGGTATCCAGACATGAATAAAATAATAAGCAAAGGGCATACATGACAGGGTGAAAGGAAAACCTAACTTAAAGCGGAGGTTCACCCTAAAAACTATTTTCTAACATTACATTGAGCTCATTCTCTAAATTATGCCGAATTTTTTATTTATTTTTTGCTGTACATACCTCGTAGAGCTATTTTCTTCCCCGGCTTCCGGGTAGTGCCTACCGCAGAAGTGGGCGTTCCTATCCAGCAGGTGATGGACGTGATAACAAAAACGACCTCCCCCATCGCATAAGGAGCGTCACGAGTTGCCGAAAGAAGCCGAATTGTGAATCGGTGCTATACGGCGCCTGCACACCGACGTTCGGCTTCTTTCGGCAATTTGTGACGCTCCTTATGCGACGAAGGGAGGTAGTTTTTGTCATCCCGTCAATCGCCTGCTGGATAGGAACGCCCAGTCCCGAGGGATTCACTACCCGGAAGCCGTGGGGGAAAATAGCTGTACGAAGGTATGTACAGCGAAAAAAAATAAACGCATACTGTCATTGTTGCAAGTGAGCACAATGTAAGGTTAGAAAAATGTTTTAGGGTGAACCCCCGCTTTAATGGTATCACAGATTCCCAAAGTTGTAAGAGATGGTGTCGTCGAGGATCTGCAACCATTTATTTTTCTTTGAGCTGGAGTGTTTATGAATGTTTTATGTTCAATTATGTTTTTTTGGTTTAATAAAAGGACGAACCAGCCATTTAACCCTAACGCAGTTTTGGTGCCGTTAATGAAGATAAGGGGGGTGGTAGGGTACAGAGTTATGCTGCGTACACACGATCATTTTTTGGCATGAAAAAAACTTAGTTTTAAAAAAAAAATGCATTTTTAACAACGTTTTAAACAATGTCGTTTTTCGGGTTGTAAAAAATGATCGTGTGTGGGCTAAAACGACGTTAAAAACCTGGACGTTCTGGTAAAACTACCGTTCATAATGGAGTAAGCACATTCATCACGCTGTAACAGACAGAAAAGCGTGAATCGTCTTTTACCAACATGGAATCAGCTAAAGCAGCCCTAAGGGTGGCGTCATCCGCATGGAATTTCCCCTTTATAGTGCCGTTGTATGTGTTGTACGTCACTGCGCTTTGCTAGAGCATTTTTTTTAAACAATGGTGTGTGGGCAACGTCGTTTTAAGGGGTGGTTCCCCTAAAAATAAACTTTTAACATTGCATTTCTCCTCTTAATTACATTTAGAATCGGCTGGTATTTAAAAAAAAATCCGTCCGTACATACCATTTTCGTCATGTAGTCTCACCGCCGCTTCTGGGTCTGGCGGTCGGGGTAGGGCGTGCCTACTTGATTGACAGGCATCCGATCGACGCATACAGCGCGTCACGAGATGCCGAAAGAAGCCGAACGTTGGTGCGCATGCGCCGTATAGAGCTGCACCAACGTTCGGCTTCTTTCGGCATCTTGTGACGCGCTGTGTGCGTCAATCGGATGCCTATCCCCGACCATCATACCGGAAGCGGCGGTGAGACTACATGAAGAAAATGGTATGTACGGACGGATTTTTTTTTAAATACCAGCCGATTCTAGATGTGATTAAGAGGAGAAATGCAATGTTAAAAGTTTATTTTTAGGGGAACCACCCCTTTAATGATGAAGTTTGAAAAACGTTGACGTTTTTCAGCATGTATAAAAGTAAAAATGTAATGCCGAAAAATGATCGTGTGTACGCGGCATTAGGTAATATGGGTAACAGGTTGTGATCTGAACTACCATAGTCATGTGCTCTAATCCCTCTCTCCCTGAGTTTATAGTCCAATAATTATAAACTTTGTTAACCTTCCTAAAGTGACTCATTTATTTTAACTTGCAAAGAATCAAGAATTTTGCCCCGAGGTCAAATACTAGCTCACCCGGAGATCGTTAAAGCCACTGCCTAGGGGAAAGGGGATGCTACCCACAAACACACCTACTACAGCCTAATTGGCTGGAGCCAGTTAGCCTAACAGCTTGTCTGGCGTGTGAGTGGAAATGGAGAACCGGAGCACAAGGCTAACCTGAAATGTACATTTTTGCTCCAGACATGACAAAGGATCAAATTGTTGTACTTTGAAATCAGCCTTGGTTCCAGTTAGTGCCATTGCTTATTAAAGTGTCCTTTTTAAGATGTTTTTTTTGTTGTTGTTGTACCTTCTGAACCATAATCGTAAAAAAGAAAAACAAAAAAAAAAATTAGTATAAAAAAAAAATATTTTACCTGGAAGAAACATCAGTCATGCAGCTCCACTGGAACAGTGTGTGGACTTTCATGGGCACTATGTAAAAAAAAAGCCTTATATTTTTCAGGACTATTCCAGCATAGTGAAGTTTGCTGGAAAGACACCTTAGCCATTATACTGTATACTGCAATGTAACACCATAGCCGGAGTTGTGGAGATATATTACAGTGTGTTATTTGTTTTCCTAATACTTGGAAGCTTTAATATTTGAATTGGAGCCCTGCCAATATTCTATAGCCTGTGCTGGGAGAAGATCGGACAGTTTACATAAGATTGTGTTTAATTGCTTCTATGTTCTACCCTGTACCATCTCCTAACCAGCAGCACACTTTCTCTTCTCCTATTTTTATCTGTAAGAACTGATCCCTGCCCACACTAACCAGTCTGCCTTCTTTTTGATGCTTATGCAGCATACACATACCGTAGCAAATTTTTTGTTTCTTTGATCAAAAATATTTTTTGATTTAATAAAGTGTTTCTAAACCCACAAAAGTTTGGCGTGTATTGCTAGCGATTTTCTTTTCTTAGGACGGTGCATGTAAACCGAATAGGGTTAATTGGCACTGTCCAATCAGAAGGTCAAACGTCATGCAGCCTCATGGGATAGTCAAAGGAGAATGAAAACTCCTCCTACAAGCTTTACCCAGTGCTCAGCCATACACTGATAGAAGTCACAAAACTGCTATAAACTGCTGATGAGAAAAGGTATTTAATAGTTTATATTTACTAAAATAATTGCATTTCCGTGTTCTGTGTAACGTGGGAGACCAGGTATAGTGAATGCAGGGTCCTTGGTTTAGTAACACATTAAAACCAATGAAATGTATTTATACATAGAGATAGCATAAGTACCCGAATCTGTTTTGATATTGGCACTACGGGTCAGGGAGCTTCCAGTGCATTTTACAGTGCCAGAAAAACCTTCATCTCCACCTTCCAGCAAAGCAACGGTTAAATCCCTTACTGACCACTGTCATCTTCTTCCCAGCTACATTATGGTTCTGGGTTTTTGGCCTCTTGATTCGCCATTGGTGGAATGACGTCATCCTGCACATGCACATGGGAGTCAATTGTTCTGGCAGCCGTCAGTTGTACCTTGGCAGGGGCAAATACAGTTTGCATTCTTTAGAAGACTGTGAGCAGGCAGGTACATTTTCTTACTGCAGAAGAAACATTGCATGTCTGTTCTGCAATAAAGAGCTACCTACTCACAGTTTTTAAATAGTAAATACCGTATATACTCGAGTATAAGCTGACCCGAATATAAGCCGAGGCACCTAATTTTACCACAAAAACATGGGAAAACGTATTGACTTGAGTATAAGCTTAGGGTGTCCACGTGCATGCCTCACTGTGCCCATGCCTCACTGTGCCCATGCCTCACTGTGCCTATGCCTCACTGTGCCCATGCCTCACTGTGTCCATGACTAGACTTACTTTTAACATGGGAGTATATAGAAGGGTTGCCCAGATTAAAAAAATCGGTGCTCCCCGGCCGTAGGTCCCCCAGACAGCAAACTTTGTACACTTGTAGGAGAACTGGGGCTACATGTGTACCAGGTTTTGGGTCCAGGGGACCTACAGCCGGCCGGTACTGGGTCCCCAAAGTTAATGGAGAAATTACAGTTTAACATGGGAGTGTATGGAAGGGGTGCCGACTTTGAAAAATCGGTGCTCCCCGGCCGTAGGTCCCCCGGACAACAACTTTGCAAACTTGTAGAGGAAGAGTGGGGCTATATGTGTGGCAAGTTTGGGGTCCAGGGGAGCTAAGGCCATCCGGTACCGGGTCCCCAAATTCCAGGAGATCAGACGCAAAAAGTTGACTCGAGAATAAGCCGAAGGGGGCATTTTCAGCACAAACTGAAAAACGTATACTTGAGTATACACGGTAGTTCTGTTTAGTGCCACACCATACACATTACAATCTGATTGCATAATCTCCTTTTTAAGATGACCATACCTTATGCGGTATTACTTTTAAATCACTGTAAATATCTTTACTAAAACTTTATAATGTGGGACCCTACCTAAACTGTCCATCTATCCATGCAATTTGTAGTCGGGCCCTTGTACTACATAGTTGTACAATCAGATTATATTGTGATGAGTTGTAGATTCACCAACAACTGTGTAGAATGTGGGCTTTATTTAACTGGATATAGATTAAATACATTGTTTGGTCAGGCCCTTAAGGCCTCGTACACACGATCAGTCCATCCGATGAGAACGGTCCGAAGGTTAACCAATGAAGCTGACTGATGGTCTGATGTGCCTACACACCATCGGTTAAAAAAACTATTGTGTCAGAACGTGGTGACGTAAAACACAACGACGTGCTGAAAAAAACGAAGTTCAATGCTACCAAGCATGTGTCGACTTGATTCTGAGAATGAGCGGCTTTTTAACCGATGCTTTTGCATACTAACAGTTTTGACCTATCGGTTAGGCATCCATCGGTTAAATTTTAAAGCAAGTTCTCTTTTTTTTGGATCGAATGATAACTGATCGATGGGGCCCACACACGATCGGTTTGGACCGATGAAACGGACCTTCAGTCCGTTTTCATGTGTTTTGACCTATCGTGTGTCCGCGGTCTAAGCTGGGCATATTTGGGCTGTTGTTTGATCAGCCTGCTAGCTAAAAGAAAAAAAAAAAGGAACAGATTCCCCTCATCTACACAAGTGAGGTGAATGGAGGAATCCTCTCCGCTGTGAAATTTTATTCTGACAGCGGGGATTCTTATATTGTCTGAATACACTGATCAGTGTTGCAGCCGCTGATTAAACTAAAATTTTCCAGCATTCCCATTCAACAATAGTTGATTGGAGATTTTTTTTTAGGCATGTTTACTGAACTTATAACTGCAATGATTGATGTCCATGTGTATTATTACCATCAGCTGCCAGTCTGTGGCAGTTCCAGCATACAAAGCAATGTATAGAAGGAGTTCTAGGATCTCTCAAAAACAGACAATCAGTTTGGCCATAGACCTAATGATGTCCTGGAAGATGTGATAGTGTGTTTTTGAATATTTAAAAAATCTTCAATCATTTTTACCTATTGAAAGTGCGCAAACGACCATATTTTTCAGTCAGTTTATGTGATTTGTAAGATTTCAGGTTTATTGCTCACCCTTTCAAACTGAATCTTATCTCCTCCATCGGCCTAAACAAAAACGGCAATGATTGTGCATAGAACCCAACTGTGCTGAAAACCCAAAATGTGCTTGCATATTTTGTTGCCTGATAATTTCTAAACTGACCAATAATAATGCAAGTATAGTGCAAAAGTATTTATACCCAGCCCCCCCCCCCCCCCCCTTGGCTTTTTACCTATTTTGTTACATTACAGCCTTTAGTTCAGTGTTTTTTTTAATCTGAATTGTATGTGGTGGATAAGAACACAATAGTCTAAGTTGGTGAAGTAAAATTAGAAAAATATATACATGAAACTATTTTCAAAAATAAAAAACTAATAATTGGCATGTGCGTATGTATTCACCCCCTTTGTTATGAAGCCCATAAAAAGCTCTGGTGCAACCAATTACTTTCAGAAGTCACATAATTAGTGAAATGATGTCCACCTGTGTGCAATCTAAGTGTCACATGGTCTGTCATTACATACACACACCTTTTTGAAAGGCCCCAGAGGCTGCAACACCTAAACAAGAGGCACCACTAACCAAACACTACCATGAAGACCAAGGCACTCTCCAAACAAGTAAAGGACAATGTTGTTGAGAAGTACAAGTCAGGGTTAGGTTATAAAAAAATATCTCCAAATCTTTGATGATCCCTAGGAGCACCATCAAATCTATCATAACCAAATAGAAAGTACATGGCACAACAGCAAACCTGCCAAGAGATGGCCGCACACCAAAACTCACGGACGGGCAAGGAGGGCATTAATCAGAGAGGCAACAAAGAGACCTTAGGTAACCCTGGAGGAGCTGCAGAGTTCCACAGCAGAGACTGGAGTATCTGTACATAGGTCGACAATAAGCCGTACGCTCCATAGAGTTGGGCTTTATGGCAGAGTGGCCAGAAGAAAGACATTACCTTCAGCAAAAAACAAAATGTCACGTTTTGAGTTTGCGAAAAGGCATGTGGGAGACTCCCAAAATGTATGGAGGAAGGTGCTCTGTTCGGATGAGATTAAAATTGAATTTTTTGGCCTAAAGAAAAAGCTATGTCTGGCGCAAACCAAGGGCGGATCCAGAGTCTAGTCTCGGGAGGGGCACTGCCAGAAAATAAACCGTTTCTCTCTCGACGGTGGCACCGCTGATCGGGTGATGAGCAGGGCCGGACTGGGAATAAAAACCAGCCCTGGAAAAAAATTCATACCAGCCCTATAGCATTTTTATACTGGCCCAGCAGCACAATGTCATTATTTTCTTGTTCATGAAGGGAAAACCATGCATTTTAAAGCACATTTGAAGAGTGTATTCTATATAGAGAAGACAGATATGAAAGCACTAGTTAATAGTGCCAAAAGTGGTCAATCATCAAGGGGGACCCCAGGAACTCTGGGAACGTGGGGGGGTGACTCTGTTGGTCAGAGACCACCTTCCACAGAAAGAATACACTAAAGAGGGGGGGGGGTTACTAATATAGGGAGAAACCTTTATATCAGTGCCCCATTACATTGTTGTATTCACTTCCCCTTTACATCACTGGCCTAGTGGTGCTGTCACTGACCTCCTCTCAGGTGCACCATGCAGGGCTTAGTCAGTCGGCTTCAGCTTGGTGGCTCTGGTTTTATTCTATAGTCTGCTCTCCACATCCACACACCTCTGACTTCTCCCATGACCCCCATTCTGGCAACTCTCCCTCTCTTGACTCCTCTCCAGACTCCCTCAGAGACTGCAGACATGATATAAGACAAGGGATGGTCAGAGACTGCAGACATGATACAAGAGATGGTCAGAGACTGCAGACATGGTACAAGAGATGGTCAGAGACTGCAGACATGGTACAAGAGATGGTCAGAGACTGCAGACATGGTACAAGAGATGGTCAGAGACTGCAGACATGGTACAAGAGATGGTCAGAGACTGCAGACATGGTACAAGAGATGGTCAGAGACTGCAGACATGGTACAAGAGATGGTCAGAGAATGCAGACATGGTACAAGAGATGGTCAGAGAATGCAGACATGGTACAAGAGATGGTCAGAGAATGCAGACATGGTACAAGAGATGGTCAGAGAATGAAGACATAATACAGGAGTTGGTCAGAGACTGCAGACATTATATAAGACAAGAGATGGTTACAGGTTGTGGACGTGGTACAAGAGATGGTCAGAGACTACAGACATGGTACAAGGGATGGTCAGAGACTGCAGATGTGGTACAAGAGATGGTCAGAGACTGCAGATGTGGTACAAGAGATGGTCAGAGACTGCACACGTGGTACAAGAGACGGTCAGAGACTGAAGACATGGTACAAGAGACGGTCAGAGACTGAAGACATGGTACAAGAGACGGTCAGAGACTGAAGACATGGTAGAAGAGACGGTCAGAGACTGAAGACATGGTACAAGAGACGGTCAGAGACTGAAGACATGGTACAAGAGATCAATGCAGCCTCATCAGTGCCCATCATTGCAGCCTCACTGTACATATGAATGCAGCCCCACTTTTGTACATATATTAAGCCCTACTGTAAATATAAGTCCAGTCAAGTGGCCCATTGAACCACTGAATCAGCTCACCATTCATGCCCACCTGTTTTTTTAATGCAGCCTGATCAGTGGCCATCCAATGCAGCCTCGCCAGTGGCCATCCAATGCAGCCTCACCAGCAGCCATAAATGCAGTCTCATCAGTGCCCATCCCAGCAGCTCAGCCTTACCTATGCTCATCAATTCAGCCTAATCAGACAGTAGTGCCCAATAGCGCAGCCTTGCCAGAGCATGGGGAGAGAGGAGAGCCGCTGGTTTACACAGTGCGGGTATCTCCCTCCTTACCCCGGCCATTGTCACATTAAGTCCCGCCTGCAAGACTGGCTCCTAAGCTGGACATCACACGTCCCGAGATTGGACCAGTATGACATCCATCACAGGAGCCGGTCCAAGAGGCAGGACTTCATATGTCTCTGGGCAGTATGTACAGGAGAGGAGTGTGGAGGGTATGAGAGTGGGCAGTATGTACAGGAGAGAGGTGTGGGGAGTATGAGAGTGGACACTATGTACAGGAGAGGAGTGTGGGAGGGGGGGGGGTATGAGAGTGGGCACTATGTACAGGAGAGGCGTGTGGGGGGGTATGAGAGTGGGCACTATGTACAGGAGAGGAGTGTGGGGGTCATAGGAGAGTGGGAACTATGTACATGAGAGAAAAGTGGAGGGTATGAGAGTGGGCACTATGTACAGGAGAGGAGTGTGGGGGGTATGAGAGTGGGCACTATGTACAGGAGAGGAGTGTGGGGGGTATGAGTGGTTTACAGATAATGTTATAACCATTCAATTTAACCCTGTGTTGATCCAAACTCTGTATAATCCAAAGTGTAAATTCACCATATAAAAACAAAACACTCTAAGGCTAAGTTCACATATATGTGTGTGGGTAACGCATGCAAAATTGCAAGCTTCCCAACATGCAAGGAAATGTGCTGTCCTTAAGCAGACATGCAGCAGTGCCATTCTTTGTTATTGGCACCTTCATGCATCTGCAAACATGTGGACCAAACTACAGGGTGCCGCACACTTTTGGAAAAGTTTCAGGACGTCTTTTTCATGTTGCTCGTGTGTAGGGCAGCACTACACCTAATGCATGAAAACCACGCATGTGCCCTAAGGGCCCTTTCCAACGTACGGATCCTGAGGATCCGTACATGTCTCATCTGCTTGCTCAGCGGGGATCGCTCCGTTGATCCCCGCTGAGCAGATCTCCGCTCTCCTCTATGGGGGGGAATTGGATGAACACGGACCGTCTATCCGTGTTCACCCGATCCAATCCGCAGACGGATGGAAAAATAGGATTTTTCTCCATCTGCAGAATCGGAGCATAGCAGGACCGATGAGATCGGGTGTCAACGGATGTTCCAGTCGGGACTGGGAAACTGGTCAGAGTTGAGGGAAAGATGGATGGTGCTAAATACAGGGATATTCTTGGAAAAAAAACTGTACCACTCTGTGTGTGATTTGAGGCTAGGATGGAGGTTCAGTTTCCAGCAGGACAATGACCCCAAACAGACTGCTAAAGCAACACTTGAGTGGTTTAAGGGGAAACATGTAAATGTGTTGGAATGGCCTAGTCAAAGTCCAGACCTCAATCCAGACATCGGGCCAGATTCACGTATTCCAGAGCATCTTTGCTCTGGAGTAACGCTTCTGATTTGCGTTGCGCTGCCGAAATTTTAGGAGCAAGTGCTGTCATTCACGAAGCACTTGCTCCTAAAGTTGCGGCAGCGCATCACAAATGAGCCGGCGGAATTCAAATGTAGCGGGTACGGGGCGTGTAGTATGCTAACTACGCGCGATCCCGCCGCCAACGTACTGCGCATGCGTCGAGTGTCAAAACATCCCCGTGCGCATGCTCCAAAATCTGTGAATGAACGTCAATGACGTCACATTCCCATTCATGACCGTTTTACGCAAGCGACGTTTTTTTTTTTTTTCCCGACGCGATGACGACGCCTATACCTAACATAGGATACTCTAACCCCATGTAGGTATATCTATGCGCCGCGTATCCCGTCCGGAAACGTCGTATCGTCATTGCGTCGCGCCGGAATTCGATCGTGAATTGCCGATTTCCTCTCATTAACATATTTTTTGAGCGTAAATCGGCGGGAACGCCCCCGGCGCCATTTTTAAGTTGAAGTAACGATGCGATGGCGAAACTCAGTTACGCTGCTCGCATCGGAACTTCAACCCGGCGTTTCTTGTTTTCTGGTTACAGAAAACAGAAACGCCGGCTCAAAGTCACAGTTAGGCTGGCGGATCACTCGATCCGCCAGCCTAACTGTTCGTGAATCTGGCCCATCAAGTTGCATGGTTTGCGCTTGTGAACAGCAATCTTTAAGGAGCTGGAGCAGTTTTGCAAGGAGGAATGGGCAAAAATCCCAGTAGTAAGATGTGGCAAGCTCATAGAGACTTATCCAAAGCGACTTGGAGCTGCGATAGCTGCAAACGGTGGCTCTACAAAGTATTGACTTTAGGGGGGGGGGGGGGGGTGAATAGTTATGCACATTATCTTTTTCTCTTATTTTGTCCCATTTGTTGTTTGCTTCACAATAATAATAATAAAAATTAAATAAAAAAAATCTTCAAAGTTGTGGGCATGTTCTGTAAATTAAATGATGCAAATTTTTGAACAATTCCAGGTTGTGAGGCAACAAAACACGAAAAATGCCAGGGGGGGGGGGGGTGAATAGTTTTGCAAGGCACTATATAGTATAGGACTTGCCTGATTAGATACAAAGTGATCAGCTTTTCTAAGTAGACCCTCTTTTTAGATATTTTGGTAAATCTAAAGGAGAATGTACAATCAGATGGTAATATACTTGGCCAGCTTTCAACTCAAGTTTTTTTCTCTAAATAAGGTTGGATGTAGTTTTGGAAACACTTCCACCCTCAGGATTGTCTGTCAGTCGGCTTTTTACATAAACAGGCACTCTTGGTTCTCATAATGTGGAAACTAGGGCCCGGATTCACAGAGATGGGCGCATATTCACGCCGGTGTAGCGCACACATAGTACGCTACGCCGGCGCAGCGCGGAGAGGCATGCACTGAATTCAGCAAGCTATTGCTCCAACTCTGCGCCGGTGTAGCGTACATTTCGAAGGCGCAGGCTGGCGTAAATGGAAGTGGGCGTGATCCATGCTAATGAAGCGTGACCCCATGCAAATGATGGGCCGGGTGCCAGACAAGTACTTGCATCCCCGTGCCCATGCTCACAACCACATCGGAACAACAACCTAAGATACGCCGGATCACTGTGTACGCCGTGAATGTAACCTACGCCCAGTCAGACACTCGTCGGCCCATATTCACAGACTTCCAACGTACTATACGAAGGCTTGTGTTCCCTGGTCCATACCTTTGCATGGGTTGCGCCTCATTTATGGGGAATAACTTTACGCCGGACGTAAAACTTACGCAAACCGCGTATATAATGCGCCAGTCGCAAGAACGTTTGTGAATCGCTGTATTTCTCTCATTTGCATATTTGAATTCCTAATCAATAGGAGAAGCAACATACGTCCAGACCATATTTGCGGCCACACCACGTCGGCGTAAGTAAGATACGTTGGGGTAGGATGACCTATTTTTAGGCGTATCTTGGTTTGTGACTCTGGCGCACACATACGCCGGGCGCATATTAACGATACGCCGGGAAAAGGTGAGTTACGTCAGCGTAAGTGCTTTGTGAATCCGGGCCTAGAAGTTCATCAAGACAGCTCTGGATGTAGCTTATCACACATAAAACAATAGCGACATTTCAACCAGCCTTTCCCTTGATGAGATCTGTTGTCTGACAATATTTGTTGTCTGCAGCTGCCAGCTGCTTAACACAAGATTATCACCTAATAAAGTTGCAAATGACAGGATCCGGCAGCATAAACACCCTTTAAATAAATTGTGAAGAGTTCGTAGGTTGGTTCTTAAACAAGCATAGAAATGTGTTAATACCTTTACCTGAACCAGTTTAGCCGGACCTGTTCCACCCACACAATGCCTCAACCTTACTGCTACAATAAAGGAGTTGGTAGTAATGTTTAACATTTACATTATTTATAACTGTTTTCAGAGCTCATGACCATATCAGGTAAAAGTGTCATGAAAGACATAGCAGACATAATTGAGTACCAAAGGCTGGACCTACAAACAGTGGCAGAACAATAGCCACAGTAGTCCACATGCATATGCATAAGAGGGGTGGCCCATTAGGGAGGATGTTAAGGAAAAATAAACTGTAAACTTTCCAGTATAGGTCATACCTCAAAATTTCCTTCTGTGCTCCAAATACTATACCTCGCTGACATAAATGCTGTCTCCATGACTCTTTATACCCAGATTTTCATTTGCAGTTTTGGAAAACCTCTTTGCATATTTGGGTATGAAAAACTACTGCAGGATCCTTCAAAGCTTAAGAAGGGGTTAACTGTTTTTCCTGTTTTGTTCACTAGTCAACTGAACTTGGAAAAGGATTTCTAGGACAAGGTTGTGATGCTTTGCCAGCTCCTGACTTACACCTGCGACAATCAAAACATTGTCCAAATAATGGCAGGGCCTTACCCTCAAAGACGAATAACTGCCACTACTGCTTTCAAAAGTTTCTTGGTGCCGTGCCAAATTTTAAAAATGGCAAATGTCTAAACTGGAAGTGACAGCCAGTCACTGCAAATCTCAGGCCGTGTACACACGAGGAGACATATCCGATGAAAACGGTCCGACAGACCGTTTTCATCGGACATGTCTCCTGGGATGTTTTGGTTTGATGTGTGTACACACGATCAAACCAAAATCCCCGCGGACAGACAGCGCGGTGACGTGGCGTTGACGTTGATGCCACCACTTCACCAAACCAGGAAGTAAAATACTTCCACGCATGCGTCGAATCCATTCGACGCATGAGGGAGATTTGACGCATGAGGGACATATCCATTTGACGCATGAGGGACATATCCGACAGACAGCTTTCCAGCAGACAAGTTTTAAAGCATGCTTTAAAACTTTTGTCTGCTGGAAACCTGTCTTCTAGGCCGTACACACGATCGGATGTGTCCGCTGAAACTGGTCTGCGGACCAGTTTCAGCAGATATGTTTGATCGTGTGTACGCGGCCTCAGATGTCTCTGGTGTGGTATATGGAAGTATACATCCGGCAAGTCGATTGACTCTGACTCTAAGGCCCCATACACACGAGCGGACAGATTTGTTCAAATCTGTCCGTCCGACAGATTTGAACAAATCTGTCTGCTGGGATTTTGGTTTGCTCGCGTGTACACACGAGCAAACCAAAATCCCTGCCAGCAGACGGCGCGCTGACGTGTCGGTGACGTTGACGCCGCCACGTCACCGCACCAGGAAGTAAAACACTTCCGCGCATGCGCCGAATCCATTCGGCGGCGGTGCGGGACGACATGTCTGCTGGTAAGTGTACTAACCAGCAGACATGTCGGGCGGACAGATTCCCACCCGATAGATTTCACGATCGGAGATGTCGGAGATGTCTTCTGAAACGGTCCATCGGAGATCGGAGATGTCTGCTGAAACGGTCCATCGGACCGTTTTCAGCGGACAAATTCGATCGTGTGTACGCGGCCTAACTAGTCCTCATGCTGAACTATCGCCATGACTGTTTACACAGACAAAATCTTGCACCTTTTTGTTGCATATGTACTCATTTGATTTCTTCAAACCCAGAAAGGGCAAGCTCCAAACCCTCAGATTTGTTCTTTTGGTGGCACCAGCACTATGGACCTGTTGCAGTATAATTCGTATACGTAATCTTGCAGTAATTCTTTCTTCTTGAGATCTCTTGGTCATGAATAAAAGGATTTTCCAAATCTCTAGCAGCCTGCTTTGGATTGGATTCCATGTACACAGGAAGTTTGAGCCCCCTTCATTGTGATCTGGTAAATTTCAGCCTGGCCTTTTAGATTTGGCCTCCTGAACCCTTCTGAAGATCGACGGATTTGAGCAAAAAGACAGCTGCTAGAAGAATGTGCTCACAGTCTGTCACTCGCTTCATCCAATGCTTTTGCCAAACAACAACCTCCTATAATGGAGAATGTTACAAAGGGTATGGCCTCCCATTGTCACCAATAATGTCAATACCCCACGCCGCCTGTCTACCCCTCTGTGACATCATGCACTGTTGCTCTCAAAGCCAGGAAAGCGGCACGCTGCCTATGCAAGACAGGAAAACCACATTGTTGACATTGTGCTATCTAAGCAACTTTGCCTGCGACCTGGCACAAGGGATACCCAGTTTCAGGAGGCTTTACCGTACAACATTCTGGCTCTTCCAACTCCATGAGAGGCTGAACTTGGAGGGGCGGTGCGGTAGGGGGCATATCCTTACAGGAAACCAAGTACTTACCACTGCAATTCATAGGTGGCCTGGAGCAGACCAAAAAAAAAAAACACCTCAGTGGGGGAAGGTGGTCATGTGGGCGCCAGTTGAGGCGTTAACCCATTGTGTGCTGATGTGAGGTATGGCCAGGAAATAGGCTTTAAAAAGCATTTGCTTAGCTATCCAATCAGTGTATATTTATTGCCTTCAGAGCTTCTGTTATAAAACAGAATTTAATGCATTTAGAAACCACAGAGTTTCTCCTCAAAATGCCTGAATAGCCAAAGTTTGGGTGGAACCTAGGTTTGGACTAAACTGTTGGCTCATCCCTACTGTATACATACACTAAATATACTATTTATTATTGCCCGGATTCACAAAGCACTTACGCCGATGTATCTCCATATATACGCCGCGTAAGTGTAAATATGCGCCATCGTATCTATGCGCCGTACCCATAGAACTAAGATACGCCAAAAAACTGACTTCATCCGACCGACGTAACTTGCCTACGCCTGCGTATAGTGGGCGCATATTTACGCTGGACACATTTGGAACTCCCATTGATTTTCAATGCAAATATATATATATATATTCACGAACGTACTTGTGCCCGGCGCATGTTTTAAGCGATTTGCGTAAGGGTTACATATAGGAGGCGCAAACCCATGCAAAGGTATGGACCAGGGAACGAACGCCGTAGATTTTTACGCCGTTTACGTAGTACGTTAATATGGCTGGGCGTAGGTTACGTTCGCGTCATAGGCAGTGTATTGATGTGACTGTGAGCATGCGCACAGGGATGTGTCCAAGATACGACTCATGAGCAGTTCGTTTTTTGAAGCTCAGCCCATCATTTGCATGGGGACACGCTTCATTTCAATGTTACACGCCCACTTCCAGCCCACTTCCACCTACTTTGACTTACGTTGGCTTATGCCGACAACTATGCGCTACGCCGGCGCAACGTTGAGAGCATTTGCTTTGTGAATTCCATGCTTGCCTCTCAACGTTGCGCCGGCGTAAAGAAGATACGCTACGCCGGCAGAAAGATGCGCCGAGGTACGTGAATCTAGCTTTATGTGTTTATCTTGACAAAGATTCTGGAGATGTCTAAATACTGAATATATATATATGTTTTCCTTTTCCAGGAGATCTGTAATGGTCCTCAGTTCATCTGTGAGAATATGAAGTGGACGGATATTTGCCAGGGACACCTGGGTAAGTGTGCACAGTATTCTTATAATAGCCACAGGGCTATTTTTACAGGATTGTATTTAGCTTAAGCAGCTCATAATTCTATAGACAGCTATAGCTGGCAGCACTGTTCGATCAGCATTTATCCAACAGGCTGGTTGCACTGAAGTTGGTTGGTAGATCGTCTTCTCTACATCCATGGTGCCCATACTGTATATGGATCAAAATTCGTCCGGTTCTTGCTGAACCAGACAAATTTCGATCCACGTATGGCTAGCTTTACTGGTAAGTAAGTGCTACATGTAAACCATAACTATTTGACAACAGAAAAATCCCCCTCTCCTCTTTCTTGCATTTATTTGTTTTGTTCTCAGGTCAATCGCTGTCTCAAGGCAGGCAGAGAGAGACTTGAACCCAAGTATTAAGTTGGCCATTTATGGAGAAAATTTTGTCTAGTTCCTGAACAAGCTGAAACTCATTCTATGGGTAGCCCTGTCGACACCCTCCAACCAAACCACGAAGACAGTTGTTGGCTGAACATCACCTGCATCCAATCTGTTTAGTGCGAATAGAGGAATCTGGATTTTTTTGTTTAGCCAGCCGGCTGAATGAAAAAAAAGGTTGTGTATGGCTACCTTTAGCTACATAGGATCATTAGTCTATGGTCAGATGGCCAAAAAAGAGCGGGATGGGGAGATGTCAGTGAAGTAAAGATGTTACCGTTTAACATTTTCATTTCACCGTAAAAATGTTAAAACACAGTGATGAAAGCCAATTTGATATATTTATAATATTTTCTTCCTATACTAAGGCTAGCCATGTATGTTTAGATTTCTTCTGCTCAGCTCTTGGACTAATCCCTTTGACTGAACTAGAGAAATCAAAAAGATTTCTCCTTTCCATGCTAAAAAGCATGGATGAAAGAATTTCCCCGCTGGATATTGTATTTTGACAGCTGCCACCCGAGGCTGTCTGAATACTAAACAGTGCCGGTGTTCTGCCGAGCTGGTTCCTCCTATAGATATGACTCTTGACTGTGCAGGCGCAAACCGAGCCAACGGAAAGCTCCGAGCTTTAACAGCTGTTCGGCAGCTGTAGATGTGCTCTCTCCCGATGCTTAGTTATACACACCGCTCTATAACAGCAAGGGGCGGATCAGATGTGATATTGAGCAGTGCTGTTATGTTTTTTTATACACGTCGCTCTCTACAGCAAGGGGCTAATATGCTATTGAGACGTGTGGTTTATTGATAAAACCATCCCCCCAAAAAATACTGCTCAATATCACATGAGGCTCCGCCCCATTTTCCTGCCCTTGCTGCGGCGTGTAGTATAGAGGGGCGTGTCCTCCGCCCCTTGCGGCGTGTACTATAGTGTGGCTGTCAAGATCACACAAGTCTCTACCCGCTGCATGGCGTGTATAATCAGGAGAGCGAGTCTACAGCTGACGATCAGCTGTTGAGGCTCGGAGATTTCTGTGCCCTCCTACCGCACATGTGCCACCCGCGCCTGGCCGTGCCTGCAAAATCGAGATCAGAACCTATCCAATAGGCGAAACAGCTCGACAAGACACCGGCATCTAGTTTAATATAGCCACTGTTCGGCCGACAATTTCCCACACAGCAAGCTGATTTTAAAAATGTACTTCATGTTGCCAACATGTTAACATACATGTAGTTATGCTACAATGGATAGGCACCAGTAAAATAAATTAATGGTATTTTGAAACAATTTTCCATTTTTGTTGAGCCTGCTGCTAACAGGACCACTCACAGCTGTAAGTTTGGGCAATTCAGCATGAGTCAGGCAAAAATCGAGCCTTGTATGGCAGGCTTAAAGCGTGTCCTATCATGGAATCATGAACACTCAGAATGTACATTGAGCTGCGAATATTGACACAAAGGAAAGTTCAACAGAAACGATAAGAATATTGCATGCATATACAAACAGTTTTCTCTATAAGTGAAGAATTTTTTCAGTGGCAAGATAACGACGACACATGCATAGAATGGGTTTAGCTTATAAAGATAATTGTGCAATAAAACTCTTGAAGTGCCACTATAAATGGTGGCTGGGTCTCCATCATGGAGCCACCATATGTGAGGTCTTTAGAATGCAAATTCTGTTGTTTGTTCCTGATGTTCATGTTGTTACTGCAGCAACTGACCCCCCCTAAAGACTGCTGTGTCAGCATTTTACAAAGCCAGCTTAGCCCCTGCGTACATGCCGAGTTTTACTAGTGTAATCATGCTACTCTGGTGGCCTGTGATTGTCTGTCTGTGATTATTCACTATGGATTATCAATTGCAGTATGTTGTTGAAGTTATTCGCTAATGATAGCACAGTGTTCCAAATTTGTCAGATGGATTGCTAATATATTCCATAGCATGTGCTACTAGTGATATATTCGTGTAATTGTACAACAAATGTTGCCCGTGTATGCGCCCAGCCCTTCTAGTTCCCAGCAACAGAACTCATAGGATCAGTAGTGCAACAAATTCAACCATTATATATAGTTGGCATCCAGGGTATGTTCCAAACTGCGTATTTTGTCTTTTTTATACCCTTTGCAGTTGGTAAAAAATTGAAATACACCAAAAAAAGATAAATTCTGTCATTAAAATAAATAATTTACCTGTTCACTCACATAAATTGTCATCTGTATATAGGAAGATTGCTGGTATCACAGTATAATGCAGCATGACCTTGGCTTTATTAGGACTGGGGATCGACTGATTATCGGTGTGGCTGATTATCGGCAGCCGATATTCACTTTTTCAGAAGTATCCGCCAAAAAACTGAGTGATATTACCGATATTGCTTCAAGGGGTTTGCTTTATTGTAATAACAACCTATGGGGCTCAGCAGCTGTCCCACCTGGTGGCCTGGATATACTGGTGATCTGACCATATGGTTCCTCCCATCGAGATGGTTCCTGTCTTGACTGCGCAGGAGCAGTCCTTGCCGATGGAAATCATCGAACCTCCAGGGCGACGTGAAATTTGAGGTAGGTGGCCAGTCGGCCTCACGTCCTCACTTCGCTCAGACGGCTCGCTACACTCGCTCAACCTCCTGGCTCTTCTTTTAACATCCTCCAATCCACGGGGATGTTAAGGAATGAGCCTCGATGCCGCCCGAGGTTCGGAGTTTTCCGTGGGCTTTGTCCGCGCCTGCGCAGTCAGGCACGGAACCTCTCGATAGGGGAACCATATCGACAAGACACCAGTTTACCGAAGACCAAAACAAAGCATTAGTAACTAGTAACCCAGAAGCGATGTCATGACATCACTTCCCGGGTCACTGGCATCTTAAAGGCGCCAGTTTAAAAAAATAAAGTATTCAAAAATGCAGATCTTGAAGTTTTGAATACTTTCAAGTGCAAAGGAGGGGTTTGGTGTCTTATAGACCCCCGATCTTCCCATAAAGAGTACCTGTCAATGCCTATCACTGTCACAAGGGATGTTTACATTCCTTGTGACAGTCATAACAGTGATAATAAACATTTTTTTTAAAGAAAAAAAAATGTTTTAAATGTAAAAAATATCGGCAAATAATATTGGCTATTGGCAGGAGAGGTGGTTGAAATATCGGTATTGTATCGGCACCGAAAAAACAATATTGATTGATCCCTAATTAGGACATTGGTGTATACAGCACATAACAGCCTTACTCATTAATAAGGTCACTATGGTAGAAACGTGTTGACTGTTTGTGCTGTACACACTGATGTATTTATAAAACTGAGATCTTGCTGCACTTGACCAAGATGCTGGCTATATTCCTTTCTTCAGTACTTCAGCAAACCGCAATCTGTTTCTGAGCACCAGCCATTCAGCCTTGGATGTTTATATAAGGAAGTAAAAGCGCTGCCTTTTTGTTTCTAGTCATCTGTATATCTCCTGAGAATTACATAGACAGAAAAATATGGACATAGCTCTACTCTGACTATGCAAGGAACATTATAAAAAAAATGATCAAAATAGTCTTCAGCAATGGTGCTCTGAGGTCATTTTTTGTAATTCTGTTCATGCATGTTTAGTTCTTGATATTACCCAAAGTTGACTGTCTAATGCAGTGTTTTTCAACCTTTTTTGTGCCAAGGCACACTTTTTTCATGAAAAAAATCACGAGGCACACCACCATTAGAAAATGTTAAAAAAAAAATAACTCTGTGCCTATATTGACTATATAAAGTAATTCTCTTGAATATGAATCAAATAAACACAAAGAAATTACTTTATAATTACTTTAAAAGTATTTTACAATTGTTAATATTTCTGTTTACTTACTCAGTGCGAAACCTGGGCCTGTTTGGCTGAACACAAAGTTGATATTCTGGCAGGAATCGAAGAAAGACACACACGTAGCTCTTCATCAACAGCTCTCAGTCTCTCTCTGTCTTTATTTTTTATAGCAATCAGGCTTGAAATGCTCATCTCACATAGATATGTAGTGGAAAATGGGAGCAATGTCAAAATAGCTTTGTTTGCCAGAACGGGGAACTCCTTGGCAGTATCCAACCAAAAACTGTCTAAAGGTAGATCAGCAAATCTTAGCTTGAAAGCACGATTTTGTCTCAGTTCAGTTAGTTCCTCCTGCTCCTGTAAAGTCATGTCCTTTCCACCAACTGATGCTGAGCTATAAGGGTCCCTAACCCAGTCAAGGCATTCTGTGAGACTGAAGAGAAATAAAATGAAAACTTCTCCTCGAGAGTTTTCAAATGCTTAACGATTATCTCACACAGTGCAGCAGTGTGAACACCTTGCCATTGCTTGGTGAGTGTGAACATTTCAAGATTGCCACTTTCCACGTGTTGATGCCAGAGTTGCACCTTTGAACGGAATCCATTTATTTTATCTGTACTTGTAAGCAGGTTTTCATGTCGGCCTTGCATTCGTGTGTTCAGTTCATTCAGAAGATGAAAAATATCTGCCAGGTATGCCAGTCTTGCACACCACTCATCACTTGCAAGCAGCTTTGCGTAATCTGACCTCTCATTTGTCAGAAACACTTTAAGTTCCTCCCGTAGCTCATACACACGAACCAAGACCTTGCCACGCGACAACCACCGGACCTCCGTATGAAACAGCAAGGTTTTATGCTTCGCTCCCATCTCCTCACACAAAGCTGCAAATATGCGACTTTTCACGGGTCGTGACTTTACAAAGTTTACCATGCGCACAACATCATCCAACACAGGAACTAGGTCTGCTGGTAAAGTTTTGGCTACTAGGGCCTCACGGTGTAAAAAACAATGCGTAACAATCACATCTGGATTTCTTTCCTTCACTCTGCTTACGAAGCCTTTGGTGCGCCCGACCATGGCTGCAGCTCCATCGGTGCAGACACTTGTGCAGTTTTCCCACTTAAGTCCTCCTTGTTCAAGGTATTCTGATGTGACCCGAAAAATTTCTTGTCCTGTTGTTTTTTCTGGCAATGCCTTGCAAAAAAATAAGTTTTCTCTAATTGCATCACCATCCACAAAACGCACATTGGCCAAGAGTTGAGCATGTCCACTGATATCAGTAGACTCGTCAAGTTGCAATGCAAATTTCTCACTGATACGGATCTTTTCCAAAACCACACTTTCGATGTCTGCAAACATGTCATTAATACGTCTGGAAATTGTGTTGTCTGAGAGAGGGACTTTGGCTATTTCCTTAGCTGCATCTCCTCTACAATAGCTTTGCAGGCGGGAAGTATTAATGTCTCCGCCACAGTGTGCGATTTTTTTGACTTGGCTATAAGTTCAGCAACTTGATAGCTAGCTTTAAGAGCTCTTTCATTTACCTTTGTGGTTTTTCTCATGAAAGTTGCCTGTTTCTCCGTGTTTTCACGCAGGCGAACAAAATAGTCTGCATTCTTGTTTTGAAGCGAAGGGTGTTTCGTTTGGAGATGGCGTTTAAGTTTACTTGGGACCATAGCACTGTTAGATAGCTTTTCACCACACACCACGCACAGTGGAGTTGGTTTCTTTGCATCTCCGGTGAAAGTAAATCCAAATGAAATATAGCTTTCGCTATATTGCCTTGTGCCAGAGAATTTGCTTAAGGCGCTAACCGTCTTTGCTTTCTTTTGATCCCCACTCATACTTGGGCTCTCATCTGGCTCCGAACTTTGTTCAGAGTCCAGTTCTTTCCTTTTCAAAAACTTGTCCATCACTGCAGTATCTGCTCCTGTCTCACTGTCACGATAAGAGGCGTTCGGAACACTTTCATGAGAAAGCCAGCCACTGTCTGTAAAAAACAATACCAAGGTTATGGCAATTCTCTGTCCTCAGTCCCCGTCTCAAAAGTCAGACATCAGGGCTCTGTTTAGAACCCTGATATTTCACCAACGCCCCTCCCCCCTCCCTGTGAAAAACTAAAAGAGAAATATATTTTTTTAAATTATTAAAATATGCAAATGAACAAAAAAATAATTAAAGACTCATTCACACGGGTTTGAGCTTCAGCAACACCTATTCTATGAGGATGCAGCATCTGTGCTAACACAACCGCAGGTTCTAATTTGGCAGTTGTGCAGGTGTGGGTGAGTGGCCCTGAATGAACACTGTTATTGCTTGGGGCAGTACACATGAACCCACACACCTGTCAAAACAGAACCTTTGACTGTGTTCATACAGCCTCTGCATCATAAAATAGGCTGCATGCATACTTTGTGGTTTTGATGGGCACAGTAGCTGCATTTTGATGGGCACGGTGGCTGCATTTTGACGGGCACAGTGGCTGCATTTGGACGGGCACAGTGGCTGCATTTGGACGGGCACAGAGGCTACATTTGGATGGGCACACAGTATGAATTACTACTTACATTACACAGCCAGGTCAGGTGTAAATTAGTCAGCAATGCAGGCACTGGCAAATAGCAATCATTCACTCACCAGGCAGAAGGCAAGGCTCAATCAGGCGGCAGCTCGGCTTACAGCTCCTCTCCCTCTTAGCCACGCTTCCTGTCAGAGGTGGAGCCGAGCGGAGCGAATCTCCAGCCGCAGAGGCGGCGCGCTGTGGATGCTGGGGAAGCCGTGACGTGTCTTCGTCACATGATCCTGCTCACTCAGCTCTCAGCCTATCAGATTGCGCCGGCCGGCCGCTCCATTTAAAAAAAAAAAGGCTCCGCCGCTCGGCGGCTAGGCGCCTCTTCTCTGCGCTCACTGCACCCCGTGGATCGGCCCTGACACGTACGCCGGGATGTCGCCCCTTTCCAATTTTGCGCCCGGTGCGACGGCCCCCCCTATATCGGGGGTCATTTTGCAAGGCACACCAGGGGACTCCTCACGGCACACCAGTGTGCCGCGGCACACTGGTTGGGAAACACTGGTCTAATGTATATGGTCGATATCAAGCTGCACCTTTCGCTTGTATTGAGAGCATCCATCGTGTATTCTCTTATTTTTATTTTTTTTGGCTTGATATTTAATACAGTGTTCTAAATACATTATCTTCATAATGAATTCAAGACAATTATGTGTGTGTGTTTACAGGTAACTGTTGGTTTCTGGCTGCTGCAGCATCTTTGACTGTTTACCGTCATCTGTTGGAGCGAGTGGTTCCTCCCCAGCAGAGCTTTCAGGAGGGATATGCAGGAATATTCCATTTTCAGGTAAAACTATTTCAGAAAGTTCATTCTTACAAATTTAGATCTTTTTCCTGCCAGAGTTTATTTGCTGTTTGTGTGCTTATATTATGTGCTAAACAGGATAATGCAACTATTTGCTTCAGTGATCCTTTATCACGTTTTTTTTTAATCAATACTCTATAATAAATTATCATCTATTGTATTAATGTGGATATTAATGTGGACCTATCATTGAAATTCACATTTAAATGGGCACATGTGAGGCCGCGTACACACGATCGAATTTATCTGCTGAAACTGGTCCGACGGACCGTTTCAGCAGACATCTCCGATCGTGTGTACGGGCTATCGGACATGTTTTCCCAGTGGACAAATTTCAAAGCATGCTTTGAAATTTGTCCGCCGGAGACATGTCCGTCGGATATGTCCGCTGGTGAGTACACTCACCAGCGGACATAACTGTCCACGCATGCGTCGAATGGATTTGACGCATGCGTGGAAGTATTTTACTTCCTGGAGTGGTGACGTGGCGGCGTCAACGTCACCGCGTCCTCAGCCCGAGGGGATTTTCGGACCAAAATCCGATGAGACATCTCCGCTGCAAGCGGTCCGTCGGACATGTTTGAGCGGACATGTCTCATCGTGTGTACGCGGTCTCAGAGGTACCAAATCATAACACTGTTTTGTGTTTTAAAAAATTGCCTTTCTTGCCATTAATAAAGACCTGCTGTTTTCCAGCTCATGGCCAATGGGTGCCAAGATTGTAGGTGTTTTTACATCCATAGAGACTGCCAAGGTTTGTTTGTATTACAATGGGGGGCCCTATTTTTTAACATTTTCTTTTTGGTTTGTCTGAATTTTCTTTCAACTCCAGTTGCCACCTGGATGGTACACTATATTGCCGTTCCCATAGACACACTCATAAACCTTGTGGACAGCCTTCCCAGAAGAGTTAAAGCTGTGGGTTGAAGAGTGGGCCAACACAATATTGAACCCAACGGACTCTGTGCAGGCCAGTCAAGTTCCTCCACCCCAAACTCACTCATGCACACTATATTGCCAAAAGTATCCGATAGAACACCTTTGGGATGAATTTGTGTGGAGACTGCAAGCCAGGCCTTCTCATCCAATGTCAGTACCTGACCTCAAAAATGCGCTTCTGGAATATTCAATATTGAACCCTACAGACTAAGACTGGGATGCCACTAAAGTTTGTGTGCAGGTAAAGGCAGGCGTCCCAATACTTTTGGCAATATAGTGTATTTTACAATGGCTAGATTTGGCAATGTTATTTGTAGGAAGGAGAACATAATGGGCCGGATTCACGAAACGTATACACCGCCGTAAGTACAAATGTACGCTGTCGTATTTTTGCGCCCATTCGCGGAGCTAGATACGTCGTAAAACAAGGCTTCAGCCACCCGACATAACTTGCCTATGCGGGCGTAACTTGGGCGTTCCCATGTTAAATATGCAAATGAGTAAGATACACCGATTCACGAACATAGATGCGCCAGGCGGAAAAGATACGCAGTTTGCGTAAGGGATACGTCCGGCATAAAGTTATTCCCCACATAGGTTGTGCAACCCATTCAAAGGTATGGACCAGGGAACAGCCGTTGTATGTTACGTTGTTTACGTAGTACTACGTGAATAGAGCTGTGCATAGATTATGTTCATGTCGTAGGCAGTGTATTGACGTATCTTAGGCAGCTATTTCAACGTAACTGTACGCATGCGCACTGGGATGCGTCCAAGAGACGACGCATGCACAGTTCGTTTTTTGAAGCTCAGCCCATCATTTGCATGGGGTCACGCTTCCTTAAAAATATATCGCCCACTTCCAGCCCACCTCCACCTACTTTGACTTACGTCGGCTTACGCTGACAACTTTACGCTACGCCGGCGCAGCGTTGAGCGCATATTCTTTGTGAATACAATGCTTGCCTCTCAACGTTGCGCTGGCGTAGCGTAAAGTAGATACGCTACGCCCGCACAAAGATGCGCCCGCTTTACGTGAATCCGGCCCCATGTCTGTATCTTCTTCAGTGACAACGGTCTCTAAAACAAGAAGTGATGGTAAGAAGACTGTGATAATTGAGAGCGGCTATAACAGCAGCTCGCAATAATTGCATGTAAAATCGGGCAAGCTGGTTGTACCCAAGTTGATTGATTGATCAACTTGGGTAAATTTAGCCTGCCCATACATGGTTTGAATCTTGGGCGGTTCCTGCTAAACCAGCTGAGATTCGAACTGTCTATGGCTGGCTTAAAACTTTTTAGGTTATTGGGTAAACACATCCTGAAAGACAAAGTGTCTTTGTTGCCTGTCTCTGGAGTTGTTCTATCTGATAAAGCAAACCAGATATTGATAAGATAGAAGGAATCAGGAGGCAGGTGGTGAAATGTCTGAGAGATAAATCTTATCAGCAGAGACTAAATGAAAGTGTGATATACAGTTTTGAGTACAGAAGGGAAAGGGGGATATGATGACTGAAATCTAAATGAAGGGTGTTCATATGTTAAGGAAAGCAGTATTTTCAATATAAAGCTAAGATCAAGAACACGGACAGATGACCTCAAACAAAACATTTTCAATGGCATCTTTAAGGCTGCTTTCACATTGCAGTGTGAGCCGCGGTGACGGTATAGCAGCGTAATTTTTAGCGCTGCTATACCATCGTATTTACCGCGGTATTCGGCCGTTAGCGGTGCGGTTTTAACCCCCGCCAGTGGCCGAAAAAGGGTTAATACCGCCCGCAATGCCCCTCTGTAGAGGCGCATTGCGAGCGGTATTACCGCGGTTTCCCATTGATTTCAATGGGAAGGAGGGGTATAGGAGCGGTAAACACACCGCTCCTATACCGCAGCAAATATGCGGCTAGCAGGACTTTTGGAGCGGTGCTGCTAGCGCACCGCTTCAGTGTGAAAGCATTCGGGCTTTCACATTGAAAACTACAGAGCAGGTTTTTTTCATGCGGTATAGCAGCGCTATTTTTAGCGCTGTACCGCGTGAAAAACGCCTCAATGTAAAAGGGGCCTAACATTGCCTTTTCAAAGAAGTTTACTGTTTGTGTTTACATACTTTTTAATACTCTCAAACAGTGGGAGTTGCTCTCATCTGTTTGTAGATTTTCAAATGTTCACAGCTTACTATCAGATTTCCCACAATGTGATTCCATGTTTATGTACAGGTGATTTTTAACCTAATTGGAATCCGTCTTTATTGTGATAAAGTTGAAAGCAGAAAAGCACTTGTGAACAACTGACAGAGTTTGCCCTATGGGGCCCTTGTCCCTAATAGCGATGGCTACTTTTATTACACTTGTTTCTATGCCACTGTTGAGGCTGAATTTACATTTCATGCTCCCCTAGGCTAATTGTCTTGTGCCGCATGCTTCCCACCCCAGTCACCTGGTATAACACTAACTGAGCTGCCATAGCCAACAAGGCATGAGTTGGGTGCAGACAGATATTGTGCCTTCCCTACATCATTAATGAGCACTGGAAGAGTAGATGCTGACTGTTAGATCTGCCATATATGGAGCAAATTTCTTTCCGGCAGCCACGGGTTACCATCAGTGCTGACAGGGGAATCCCTCCTGCCGGGTCCTTGTCTCCTGGTGGGGGAAGCCGGAAATAGACAGTAACAGCTAGCGGCTGCTATAGTTATAATCGGAAGAGTATCCGGCAGGCTGCTTGTACCCAAGTTGACTATTAACGATTCGAATCTCGGCCAGTTCCTGCTGAACCGGCTGAGATTCAAACCATGTATTGCTGGCTTTACCCTGATCTGCTAGCAGTTCTATTTTAGGTGTAGGGCCCAGATTTGCAAACTGTAAGCACAATTTACTAATTCACACTGATAAATGTTCAAACTGTTCAAGGACAACAGTAGTGAGGACCTAGCATGATGAGACTAGCACCCATGACATATTCTGGATATGCAAATATCTGGCCCTGGCCACTGAAGAGGGGTGGGGTTAAGATGTGTCTTAAAGTTTTAATTTTAATGGCTGGCGAACCCCCCTTTGTCTTTTCTAGTTCTGGCAGTATGGCAAGTGGGTTGACGTTGTGATTGATGACCGTCTCCCTACCAAACACGGTGAACTGGTATTCGTCAGCTCAGAGCAGAAAACGGAGTTCTGGCCCGCTCTGCTGGAAAAGGCTTATGCCAAGTAAGTAATCGGTTCTTAAGCACAGCTAAAGGTTTATTTATATTTCTCTGTTCACCTTGAAACGCCTAGATAACTAATTGGCAAGTACTGCCAAATCTGGTCTCTATATATAAAACACATGGAGCGAAAGGTAAACAACATGGCTGCCAAACGGTACCACCCCTATTTTATTGCATTGTTTACAAATATTTCTGTTCATGTTACAATACTGCTCCACCTATGAGGAAAAATATGATATTTAAGGAGGGACCGCAAATTTACCAGCTTTGTAAATGTATTTATCAGTAAGGAGAGACAGCTAATTCACAATTGCTTTGTAAATAGTGTTTATTCTCTGCCATGATTGTTGTTCAGTTAATCTTCGTTTGAGTGTTCAGGTTTGTTTTGAAGAAACTACACTTTTTAATTTTCTTGTTTGAGGACCTACTACTTACAGTTACTAAGGAGATATCAGCATTCCAGCTGCCAGTATGGAACTTTTCTGTGATTCCAATGATAAGTCTTATGTGCTTTAGGTACCACGATTTTACCCTGTTGGTGTCCAGACCAACAGATTGCACACTGCATGTTACACCAATTTTTAAGTGCTTCTGTAAAATATAACTCACTGTAAGCCAAGAAAATACTTGTTTTTATGTCTTTAGGTTGAATGGATCCTATGAGGGCCTGGATGGAGGCTGGGTGAATGAAGCCTTTGTAGATTTCACAGGGGGACTGGACGAGAGTGTGGACCTCAAGCTTCCCCCTCCAAACCTTTTTCACATTATCCAGAGTGCGGTGGAAAAGAGGTCACTTATGGGAACTTCCATTAATGTGAGTGGACAATGAAGACATAATAATATTTAAAGCAATGAAAACATGTTTTTTTGTTTTTGTTTTTTAAATAGAGCAGAAACATGATAAGCACCATGGTCACAAAGGACGGGGTACATTCTGTTTCGTGTAGCAGGTTTCTAAGCTAAAGAGTAATTCACTTTTTTGTGCAAAATGCAGCTGGAGTTATTGAACCCTGTAAACATCAAGAGTGGCTACAAGCATGCTTGAACAAATATATGAACTTCAATCACTGGCTTGAAATCTGCAAACTGCTAATATGCAAGATTTCATATTCACTTGAAAAAACAACTTCACATTACTGTTGAACCACCACATAATTTTTACTGATCCAGGACATGGACATATGGGCCCCTCAACACTGGGTCGATGGATTTGCTTACCATGTATACTTTAAGAATGTAAGATTGCATTTATATGGAACAGTATTCATTAATATAGAAGATACTTAGAGTAAGCACACCAAACATTAACATGCCTTTTCAATAGAATTGTATTCAACATATAAAGAATTACTAAAAATAGTACAATAGGTACAAATACATAGTTGTGTTACATCAAACATATTACAAGAAGCGTGTCTGCTGCACTGTTTGTCCCATTTTATAGTCAGACGAATACAAGCAAAGTAAGCACTCAAATGCATAGAAACTAATGATACAAACACATACTAGAGATTTTTCCCCCATTCTTGGTCTATGAGGACGTGACCGGATGTATTAGTGAGAGTGTGAGCATGAGTGTGTGAGGACTCCTCCACCCCTCCTAACCCCTGGAGAAACCTATGCCGGAGTATTGCATGCACCAATAAGATCCCTGGTATTGCTACTGGACACTGCGGTTTTAATACACGACTCCCTACCTCCCGTTTTCTACCTGCCGTTCCTGGCATTCCTGGTGTGCTGATCGAGGGAAGAGGAGTGGAGGTGGAGAGGTGTGAGACCGGCCCTCCGCTCTGGCTGTGTGCCCGCGGGTTCGTTTGGAGATTACCGCCCCGGTCCTTGACTGAGAGCGGTACGTGATTGGACTCTCCTCTGACGCCATCCCCGAGATCTCGCGGGAGTACGGGACCCCGCGAGAACCCCGCTGACACGCTGGTTGGAGCAGAGGCGGACTGCTGAGCTGGGATACTGGATCCATCAGAGGCGCTACAGGAGAGAGGAACCCCCAGAGGTGAAACCAGGACTGTGACGTCCGGAGGTACCGGTAAGGAGACATCTGCTCCAACTGCGTAGCCCCAGCCTGCTAAGGTACTAAGGCTCCCTGGTACTCAGTTCCAGCTGATTCCCAGTAGACTCTTCTATATAGCTCATATGGCTCTCTTCTCCTTGCTTGAGCTTCCAATGGACTGCTATTTGTAAATTTCTGTTTGCTAAAGGAAAGAAAGGAATAAGAAGAGGGGACTTTATTGTCCTTTAATACTCCCTATAAAGGGAAAGTGAGAAAGGAGGGCAGAGGAATAGGAGAAAGGGGCCAAGGAAATAAGGAAGATAGAGGAAAGACAAGCGGATTTGATACACTCCAAATATGTCTCAATGCATCTTACAAGTGTCTTACTAACACTAGCCAGCTTGCTTTCTACATGATCTACTGCATAAGGTGTATGGGACATGCTTTAAGCTACACATACCAAAACTCCCAGATTAGCTAATCTTAAAAGGGGGTTGTTCGCCCAAGCGCTTTGTTGTGGCATACACTAGATAGCCCTCAGGAGCTTTTAAGAGGCCTGTCCCCCCTCCCCCTCCTCTGTGTTTACTATTGTCGGGACATTGGGATCGGGGTACACCTCGCTCATTGTTCCTATATGTTCACCATGACTACTAAACGTGGGCTTGAGGACCAACAGCAAATAGAAGGGGCCCCTATTACACGCTCCACTAAGGGAAAGGAGAAGGGTAGTCAGGTTGCAGCGGCCAAGTTGGATAGTTTCTTTCAGCCCGCTCAGACTACATCCCAATCACCTATCAAGGGAGGCCAACCACCATCAACTATACAGACCGAAGCTCCTTTAGGAGCATCAGCTGTTAGGAAAAGCCAAGGGTCGGCGGTCTCCAAATTAAGCAACCCCATACATCCAACTGGGGGTAAAGTCCAGCTAAACAAAGGGCTAAGGGCGGAGGTTAATGGAACTGGAACTGCATTGACACCAGCTATGCCTGTGCCCTTAATAATAGACCCGGCCACTCTATCAGGCCCTGAATTAATAGAAGATCCCACATTGAAAGATGTACTGCGGGCTGTCAATGACTGTAAACAATTTATGGTGGACTTTGATAACCAGTTGAAAAATCTCAGCGGGGAGCTTGTGCTAATAAGTCAGGATATGCACAAAATTGCCGAAAGGGTTACTACCCTGGAAGAACGAATGAGTATGGCTGAAGATGCTCTATACCCAGTTGAGAAAGAACTTAGGGGCCTACAAGAGAAAACGAATCAACAAGCAGCTAAATTAGATGAAATCGAGAACAGACTTCGAAGGAACAATGTCCGAGTGATCGCCTTACCGGAACGGAGTGAGGGGCCTAATACTATATCTTTTATGGAGGGCTGGCTTAGGGAAATCTTTGGTCCTGACACCTTTTCATCCTTTTTTTCTATTGAAAGGGCTCATCGAGTCCCCTTTAAACCTCCACAGGAAGGAGGTCGCCCTAGATCACTCCTTTTTAAATTCTTCTACTATGGAGATAAAATTACTCTGCTCCAGAAGGCCAGAGGCATGGGCAATATTATATATAAGGGAGCTAGAATTTCATTCTACCCCGACTTTTCTCCTGATCTACAAAAACGCAGAGCTGAATTTACGCAAATAAAGCGCAACCTACAGCAATATAAGGTGGTATATGCCTTGCAGTACCCGGCCCTACTACGGGTGACAGCTTTGGGCAGGACTTTTGTTTTCAATTCGCCAGCAGAGGGAGCTCAATGGCTGGATGCAAACAGCAGGGATCTATAGAGGTCGCTGTAACTTTCTGCCCCCCCCCCTTTTTTTTTTTTTACAATTTTTTTATCGGCTCATAAATGCCCCCATGGACTTTACTGATTCTTTTTACTTATAGTTTGCCTATTGTATGGGAAAAAAATAATGCACACAATGTTAAAGGTCACTAAATGCCCTAATAGATATTATCGACTTTTTTCTCTCACTTAGAATAGATTCTTTTTTTTTCTCTATTGGGAAAATTTGAAGCACATGATGATGGACACTCAACGCCACAAAAAAAAGTCTTACACTTTTTTTTTCTATAACTTGCTTATAGATGCTCTAAATTTGATTCTCCTTCACTTATAACTGGATTATTTTTATGGGACACATGATGAAAGGCATTAAAATGCACTAAATGTTTCACATCCCCCCCTTTTTTTTCCCCCTTCTTTTCCTCTCCTTCCTCTCTCTCCCCCTCTTGGGGGGGAGGGGGGGGAGAAGGGGAAACTATGGCCCAGATTCACATACAATTAGATTCGCGTAGAGTATCAGAAATACACTACGCCGCCGTATTTTACCTGGCTCTACGTGGAATCCCGGTAGATTTTGTCCAGTAAACTACGGCGGCGTAGTGTATTTCTCCCGGCGCAAGCCATCTACGCGAGTAGGGGGCGTGAAGCATTTAAAATAGGCGCGTTCCCACGGCGATCGAACTGCGCATGCTCCGTTCAGAAATTTCCCGCCGTGCATTGCGCAAAATCACGTCGTTACGTCATTCGTTGTTTGAGTAGCGTCGTTTACGGACATTCCTATTCCCGAACGAGTTACGTAAAAAAAAAAGTAAAAAATTAAATTCGACGCGGGAACGGCGGCCATACTTAACATGGGCTATGCACTGTGAGGCCGTGTACACACGACCGAGGTTCTCGCTGGAAACCAGCGAGAACCTCACTGGAAGCTGCATTCCAGCGAGGACCTCGGCCGTGTGCACGCTCTCGGCGAGCTTCCCGTCGGGAAGCCCGTCGAGCAGAAATAGAGAGCACGCTCTCTATTTGCTCGACGGCCCGCCTGGAAGAATGGCTGGTTGCCATTCCCGACGGGCGGGTCGCCGATTTCGACGGCCGGCAGGGAACCTCGACGGGCGGAACGATGTGTTCTGCCCGTCGAGGTTCTCTGCCGTGTGTACACGGCCTCAGACCAGCAAATAGCTGGTCTAACAGTACGTAGCAAAAAAATGACATAAGCGATTGCGAAGACCACTCGTATCTTCGTGGATCGCCGTAAAAAGTCATTTGCATATCCCGACGCTGAAAACGCAAAAATATCGCAGCGTAGATCCGAAGGCTTACGAAGACGTAAGCCTCTCGGATCGAAGCCCGAAGCCGCCGTATCATGGTTTGAGGATTCAAACTAGTGATACGGCGCGCAAAATTTGAAATTACTCCTGTCTAACACCAGTTAGACAGGCGTAATTGCTCTGTGAATCTGGGCCTATGTATTTATTGCCACTTCTACACTTGCACTTTACTCAATATTATATCGGTAAATGGGACAATGAGCGGTAGTAATTTGCCGGAGTTGGTATATATAGAGAGTTGACTTTTATATATAGAGAGCTGATTTAATTGGCTCTCCCTCCTCTCCCCCTCCCCCCTTGTTCGGGGGGGGGGGGGTGAGGGGGGACAGGGGGGGGTTTCTCTTTTTTTTTCTCCCTTTTTTTTTTTTTTTTTCTCATGTGGGAAAAACTGAAGCACATGATGAGGGACGTTAAATGTTACTAAATGTATTATTGCTTTTTTTTTTCTTCCCTTTTCCTCTCTTGAGGGAGGGGGGAGAGGGTTTATATAAAGACACTTTTATAGAAACATGGGGTCTATTACTATAGTATTAATTGATAAGACCTCTAACTTGTCTGAGTTGAAGGTATGTCCATGGAAAATTAGGTTTCCCTTTTTCCTTTTTCTTTTTGTGTTTCTTGGTTAAGGGGATTTAGACCACTGAGCAGGGTGGGGGCAGGGAGGGAGAGGAGGGGTCTTCGCCACTCAACAGAGGGCGAGAGGCCAATGAATGCAAGAATAGGAGGGTGGAGGTTGATAGGTGAGAGTGAGGAGGTCACAGGTGAAGCCCCATGGGGGAGCCCAGGTGGGCAGGGGGGGAAGGGAAGAGAAGGGTGGGGGGGAGTGGGAGGGAGGTATGAGGGGGGAGGGAGGAAGATGGGTATTTTGATAGAGGAAGGTACAACAAGTATTATAGGGTATAGGAGAGATATTAGTCTAGATGAACACCAGGAGATGAAAGAAGAGGGAGAAGGAAAGGAAAATCAATGGGGAGATGAGAGGGGTAGGAAGACTGTTCTTTGCAACTCTGTTCTATTGTTGCTCTTTATATTTATCTTTATTCCTACAAATTATGACTTGGAGGATTAGGTCATGGAATGTACATGGATTAGGGGATTCTGTTAAGAAAGCACTGGTATTGGCATCAATGGATGGGAGAGGGCCGGGAATACTCTGCTTACAGGAGACACATCTAAATAAAGATACCATGGCCCAGTTGGGCGTACGGAAATTTCAGTTCCATTACCATTCTGTGCACTCCTCATACTCGAGGGGGGTGAGTATAATGGTGGGGAAGGGGGTACCTTTTACTTGCGAGAATAGTTAGATAGACGATCAGGGCCGGTTCATATTTTTGGCCTGCTCTATTGAGGGCAGACCATACGTATTAGCCAATATTTATATCCCCCCCTTTTAAGTTTGACATTCTTCAGAAGTTAGTCGAATTTATGTTAGACAAAACTGATATCCCCCTGATAGCAGTAGGTGACTACAATGAAGTTATAGATAGAGTCTATGATAGATTTCCTTCGGTCCAGAAGCAAACCCCAGGAGAAACAAGCCGCTTGTCCCAATTTCTGGATGAGACAGGACTTAAGGATATCTGGCATACTCGCCACCCCTATATCCGGCAATACTCCTGTTTATCTACTTCTTACGCCACTCTCTCTAGAATCAAACATGGCCCTGGGTAATGAGCTGGCACTGAGTTTTGTGACAGAGATAGAGTATGGGACCAGGGGAGTCTCAGACCACTCACCGTTGGATCTAGTTATCAGGGGCAATAAGAAAACTCCTCCAAGAGAATGGAAATTTAGCCCACACTGGCTTGAGCTATTGGGTGAACCAAGAGATCTCTTGAATAGCTTGGAGGAGTATATCCAAATAAACACAGGCTCGGCTGAGTCTGGAGTGGTCTGGGACTCACTAAAAGCTTACTTGAGGGGCTTGCTAATTCAAAGTGTGACAAGGGTTCGGAGGGAGTCTAGGATAGCGGAAGAGGACCTTAGAAGGGAGGCGACAGCAGCCGAGCAGCACTATATTGAAGCTCCAACTTTACATAGACAAAAAGAGTGGCTGGATAAACAGAAACTATGCAAGATGGCTACTATGAGGAAAGCAGAGAATTATCAAATATTTCAGAAACAAACCCAATTTGGGGAGGGAGAGAAAGTGGGACGAGCACTGTCTAATTGGTCCGGGCTAACTCTCCCTCTTCAAATATCGAGGCAATTAGGACCCCTACAGGAGATATCTCCACTGATGGTAAGGAGATAACAAAAGTATTCCATGATTTTTATAGATCTCTTTACAAGGCTAGAGGAGGAAATGAAGGTATGGAAACCTTTTTCACGATATCCCGGTCCCAGTCCTAAAAGCAATTGACAGGGAAAAACTGGAGTCCCCTATCACACTTGAAGAACTTAAGTCAGCAATTGGAGAGATGTCTAGCCACAAATCACCGGGCCCTGACGGCCTTCCAATAGAGATCTATAGACGGTTTGGTGAAGCTTTGATACCAGAACTGCTGCAGACATTGGAAAGGGCTTTTTTGGAGGGACATCTCCCCCCTTCTATGATGGAGGCAACGGTTGTTGTAATCCATAAGGAGGGAAAAGATAAATTAGATCCTTCCTCCTACCGTCCAATTTCACTGCTCTGCACGGACGCAAAAGTTTTTGCCAAGGTTTTGGCAAATCGTCTTAAAGGATGCATAGAGAATCTCATCCATTCTGACCAATCAGGGTTTATCCCAAATAGGGCAACTAGTATAAACATTAGAAGGGCCTTTCTAAACATACAGATCCCGACTGACAACAAGGGCTCTAGAGCAATGCTAGCTTTAGATGCCGCTAAGGCGTTCGACAGTATTGAATGGCCATACCTTTGGAAGGTATTAGAAAGCTTCGGTTTCGGTCCAATATTCATTAAAGGATTAAACTTCTATATAATAATCCACAAGCAAAAATTAAAGTTAACGGCGAGATCTCAGGTACATTTAATCTTGAGAGAGGTACGAGACAGGGCTGTCCCCTCTCTCCGCTCCTCTTCACACTAGCCATGGAACCTCTTGCTATTAAGACAAGATTAAACAATGACATACAAGGGTTTAGAAGGGGTTCGGAGGAAGACAAGATCTCGCTTTTTGCGGATGATGTCCTATTTTTCTTAGGTAATGTAGACAGCTCACTGACCTCTGTGGTACAAATGGTGAAGGAGTTTGGAAGGTTCTCGGGATTAACAGTTAATTGGGATAAATCTGCCCTACTCCCAATAGACCCGCTACGTGCCCAGGCAATAGCTGAAATGCCCCAGTTGAAAATTTCAACAAAATTGAAATATCTGGGGGTTTGGATAACTAAAGAACCCAAGGAATATATTGGCAATAATATAGCCCCATTATTGCTAAAACTTAAAGTGGAGTTCCACCCATTTTTTTATGTTTGTCTGTGCTGCATGCCCTAATCTCATAGTGTTCAGAATGGACAATTTTTATTTATTTTGTTGCTTGTAAATACCTTTATTTTGTAGTCCTTTATTACTTCCTCCTCCTTATTAGCCTAGGCTATTAAGTCACATGGCTATTTGCAAGGGTTTCTGGGATAGGCATCATGTTTCCCAGTAGTCCTTGCAAATCTGACTGAAACCTATTACATTACATTGCTTGTGCAGCACTGAGCATGTGCGAGATATCCAAAGTTGAAATCCAGGAAGTCATACAGTCTGGCTTCATGATGCCCACACTTAAGATGGCCAGTGTCTATTTCTAGATTATAAACTATCTAAATGCTGTAACAACCTAACAAATCGGACCTTACAGACTAACTTTACTAGAATACAATAAGCTTGTGTATTACAGGGGTATTTATATTTAAAAAGTGAAATTGTGGGTGGAACTCCCCTTTAAATTAAAGAAGGATGTTTGGAACCGCCTCCCTCTCTCGGTAGCTCGGAGATGTAATCTGATAAAAATGGTCTGGCTCCCTCAGATATTATATCTTCTCCATAATTCTCCGATCTGGGTAAATCAAACATGGTTTAGAGGAATAGAAACGTTGTTCAGAGACTTAATATGGAAAGGTGGCCAGCCTAGAATTAGATTACAGACGATGCAGCTCCCGGTTGGGGAGGGGGGGATGGCGGTCCCACACCCAAGAACATAATTCTTGGCATCTCAGCTACAACACTTAGTGGGCTGTGGCAACGAAAACCCAGGCAATAATTGCTTTAGATTAATGCTATTAAGGGCCCCACACAAAACAATAATAGAAGCCTTGGAAGCAGGCTCATTCTACCATCAATGCCTGACTATAAAACTAATTAACAAATTATGGCAGAATACGAAAGCTTTGCTGGGATATACTGGAATAACTATGTTTACTCCCCTCTGGTATAATAAAAATTTAACAGAACTTAGGGATATAGAAATCCCTAAAGTCTGGGTAAATCAAGGAATAACACGGCTGCTACATATGTATGATGGTAATCTTATTAAAACATTTTCAAAATGAATGGAAGAATTTAACATACCAAATAAAACCTTCTTTTATTATCTACAGATTAGGCATGCCCTCCAAACTCAGTTTAATAACCACCCAATAGCTACAACTCATATCCCTGCACTTCTTAAAATGATTCAAGCCAATGCCACGAAAGGCCAAATATCAGTATTGTATTATAAATTGGGGAATAAAGCTATAAGTCAAACGGGGGTTTCTAAGAGTCGAGAAAGATGGGAAAGAGACATTGGGTTGCTAACCTTGGAACAGTGGAATGAGATCCTACGTAGAGGAACATTGGTGTCAATTGCTCCAGCTCAGAGGTTGTCTCATCTATTTCTACTGCACCGAGCTTACCATACTCCTAGAAAAATGTTTGTATTGGGTTGGAAACAGAGCGATGGGTGCCCCAGATGTGGCGCGCCAGGGGATCTTATTCATATGTTTTGGAGATGTCCTAAGCTTTTTAGATATTGGATAGAAGTGATAAGCAGGATTAACAAAATCTTTGGGACCTCTCTAGAACCAGAAGTTAGAACTTGCCTGCTAGGAAGTACGGAGAACCATAGCGTTCCGGCAGGAGTCATGGAAAGTGTACTTATTTCAAGCTCGTAAGCTGATAGCACAAAGATGGCAAGCGCAGATCCCCCCATCTATTGAGAACTGGGTTGGAACGATCAATGCTCTGATCTGGTGCGAGAAGGTGGCCTTTATAAAAAAGGGAAACTATAATAAATTCTAAAGAGTATGGGGGCCCTGGCTAAGAGAAATGGGATTCCCATTGGAAATATGACCGCTACAGAGGTTTGGTAATCCCCTGTCCCTAGCTGTGATTAAACCCCTCTTCGGAGTAGAGAACAACAGTGGAGGGAAAAACAAATCCTCCTGGCTCTCCCTTTTACCCCAGGTAGGTCTCCCTGAAACGCTACCTGGACTCTTTCTCCCTTTACTAGACCATCTCCTCGGAATAACTAATAGATACCCCAGACTAAGATACCTCCTCTTTCTTTGCTTACCTTTTTTCTAAATTATTAAAGGGGGGTGGGGGGTGGTGGGGTGGGAGGGTACACATGTTTAGATAATGAATATGCACAATATATGGATATCCATGTGGAGGTGTAAAAGAACACTAAGCTATTTATATTAACAATTTGTAATTGTATAAAATTCTTTGTTAAAATGGAAAAACAATAAAAAAGAAATTAAGATAAAAAAAAAGAGATTATTCCCCAGACAGGGCAATGGTAAAAATTGCAAAACCAGACCCTGATGAAAAGAGAGAGGAGGAGAGAAAAACAATGCCACATGGTTTAAACAACCCCCTTTCTCAAGGGCATCCTGCCTTTCTTACCATCTTACTACAGACTCCTTACATACAATGGCTGCATTTTTCAGGTACTCCCCTGTCTGGCTGCCTGTGGTATTTGGCCTGTCACATCATACGATATGATGGTGGTATTTCTTCTGGTTCCGCTGGTCTGCTGGGGCTCGACAACCACAGCCTGGTTGGAAATATTGACAACCAGCTTTCACTTGGAAGGGAACACATGGAGCAGGAAGTTACCAAGAGTTACTAAGCAAGGGGGCCGTGGCTTGATGGTGGAGCGAGCGGCCGCATAGAAACACAGCTCTGGCTCTCAACACCCATCCTACCGTTATCCTGTGTGTAAGAACCTATTTAAATGTGATTTGTACCGCCCGATATCTCTCATAAATGTGGATGTTAAAATCCTGGCCAAAGTGTTGGAGAACCGTTTCAATACTGTAGCTGTGAACTTGGTCAACAGTGACCAGGGAGGCTATATACCTGGCAGGTCCACCAGAATGAATATCCGCAGACTGTTCCACAATATTCAGTACCCACGTGACTGTCCTGCCATCGTATCCCTGTAAAGTGAAAGTGTGGAATGGCCATATCTTTTTCGGGTGTTACAGTTGTATGGCTTTGGCCCCTGTGTTATAGCGTGGATAAGACTCCTCTATACCTCCCCAGTTGCCCGCATTCGGGTTAATTCACATGTTACTGACTCTTTCCCGATCACTAGGGGCACCAGGCAGGGGTGCCCGCTGTGGCCCCTCTTGTTTGCATTGGCCATGGAACATCTTGCAGTATGCATTCGCTCCTCTCCCTCAATTAAGGGTCCCCCTATTGCCACTATAGAGAAGCGAGCCTCGCTATATGCGGACAATACCCTAATATACCTGGCTGACACAAATGAGTCGCTCCACACTTTACTATCTGAAATTAATATATTTGGCGATTTGCTTTGGCTTCCGGGTGAATTGGGAGAAATCCAATCTTTTTCCTTTTGGTTTTTGCTGCGATTCCTCAGTCCAGACTACAGGTGGTGTCCTCGTTTTAGGTATCTCGGGGTTCTGGTACAGATGCCTCTATCTGCCTACATCACTAATAATTTAGACCCCTTATTACTTGACTTGCCCGTGGATCTTATGGGTAGGGCCAACACCCTAAAAATGATTTATCTACCTAAATTGTTGTATATTCTGGCTAACTTCCCGTGCAAAATTCCTAAGTCTATTTTTAAACGTATAGATGCGATATGTACAGCGTTTCTGTGGAGAGGTAAACCCCAGAGGGTAGCTCTTGAAATGCTAAGGTTGCCAACACATCTAGCAGGCTTGGCGTTCCCTAACTTTTTTATATATCATCTAGAATCTAAACTGGTACATATCCATGACTGGCTACACCCAGCTGCAGCAAATGATTTTACTACTATGGAGGGAGCTATTACATCTTCCCTGGAGACCCTACGCAACATTATCTACAGAGGCCAAGTCCTATCTCGCCATGGCACCTCTATACTATCCACCTCTCTCTCATTATTCTGTTAGATTGTTACGAAGATATCTACACATACCTGGTTGACATCCCCCAATAACCTCCTGTGGTTTAATCCCAATCTACAGGAACTGTACTCTATACTTGACCCCAACTGCTGGTCCTCCAAGGGGGTTAAATACCTGTGTCATTTATACAATGCACACTCCTTAAATCTTTCCATCAGCTACGCCTTGACTTTGACCTGCCACGTTCCTACCTGTTCTATTACTATCAGCTCAGACATGCTGTTCATGCCCAGTTTGGTTCCCTAGATCAGTGGTCATCAACCCTGTCCTGCAGGGCCCACTAACAGGCCCGGTTTTATGTATTACCTTGGGGAGATGCAGACTGGAATACTGCAATCACTGAGCAGAAAATTACATCACCTGTGATGCATTTCAGTTATCCTGCAAACCTGGCCTGTTGGTGGGCCCTGCAGGACAGGGTTGATGACCACTGCCCTAGATGACCCCACAACTCTATCCCCATTGGAGAAACTACTGAGACACCCTGATCCCACCAAACTTGTTTCCTCCTACTATGCTGCCCTAATGACTCACTCTAATCCCAGATTTCATAAGGCTCAGGTGAAATGGACCTCTATGGATGATGACTGGACCGAATTTAGTGACACGTACAAAATGTCAGTAATCTCATCGAGGGATCGCATTATACATATTAACATTTTCCATCATTCCCACCATAGATTACATAAAATGGGGTTATCACCCTTGGCTGCATGTTTCCCAGGCTGTGGCCAAACTGCTGACTTTCTGCACTGTTTCTGGTCATGTCCAGTGGTCCAGGCTTTTTGGGTGGAAGTGGGCTCGTTCATATCCTCAGCACTAGGTCTCCCAAACATTATCCACCCCAAGAATTGCCTTCTGGGCATTTTTGGTGACTTGCTCCCCATTATTTATTTCTATATTAAAAAGACTATCTTGTTGTCCTGGAAAGGAGCACAGACTTCTCTAAAATCCTTTTTGGTTAAAGTTAATTAATGATTCTATACCACTATATAAACTCACCTTTGAACTCTGGAAATGGAATAAAACATTTCACAAAATCAGGGGTAGATGAATAGCTAGTCCTTTGACCCTGCCCCCAAAGTGAACCTATCCTAAAGTTATTCCCAGGTCGTGCTATGTCCTTCATTATCCTGGTGTACACTGTTGCTAAATTTGCACCGATAGTGTGTTTGAACAACCTATTTATGTAGTAAATTACAATATGCGGATTATGCATCATCATATGTTTATTGACTGTAATGCCGCATACAGACGATCGGACATTCCGTCAACAAAACCGTGGATACATTTCCGACAGATTTTGGCACAAGCTTGTCTTGCATACACACGGTCACACAAATGTTGTTGGAAATTCCGAACGTCAAGAACACGGTGACATACAACACTTATGATGGCACTATAAAAGGGAAGTTCAATACCAGCCGTGTTAGTAAAAGTTTGGTGAGAAGCGATTTGCGCTTTTCAGTCCGTTACAGCGTGACGAATCTGCTATCTCCATTACAAAAGGTAGTTTTACCAGACCGAGCGCTTCATTCTCATACTTGATTCAGAGCATGTGTGGAATTTTGTGCGTCGGAATTGCCCACACACAATTGGAATTTCCGAGAATGGATTTTGTTGTCGGAAAAATTTGAGAACCAGCTCTCAAATTTTTGTTGTCGGAAATTCCGTCAGCAAATGTCCGATGGGGACTACACATGGTCAGAATTTACGACCAAAAGCTCCCATCGAACATTTGTTGTCGGAAATTCTGAGCATGTGTACGCGGCATAAGAGTTTACTGCTTGTTGCTGTATACTAATGATTAACCCAGTTTTGTTCTGTTGTTTTTTTTTCTTTTTGTATGTTGGTTTGTCTTGAAACGTAATAAAAATGTCTTTTAAAAAAAAAAGAGTTGCTAAGCAAAACAACTAAAGCAAGCATGAAAACCATTAGAAATAATGCTTAAAATGCTTATGGGGACAGCTTTAGCAAGATTCAAAAATTATGTAAAAACAATAACTGTGGAGGGATATTGAAGGTCGGACTGTCGAGGCCAGAGAAGTAATGTAAAAATATAATTTTAATATAATTCATAAAAAATGGAACAATTGTACATATACATAGAGATAGAATTGATACATGAATAAACCACCAGATATACAAAAACCAAAGTCGCCGACGCGCGTTTCGCCGTGAGGCTTCTTCAGGGCAAAGTTTTTGAAGATTTTCGTACAGAGATGTATAACATTAGTTATATGACAGATGACTCTGTAGTCAATGCAGGATAGAACGCATATCACAATCGAGTATTGGATATTAAGCACTGTGGTGAATTCCAACAAGGTCATCAAGGCATCATATGGACCTGTGGGTTGACGGTGAGGTCAAGGATAAGAGCTTTTCCAGCATAAATAGAAAAATATATATAAAATTATAAAATAGTGCTGCTACCAGCCATCGTTCCTTAATCAGGAATCATACATCAAGCTGGGACACAGGACCAGCCGTTTGATGTCTTATGTTTCAGACACACTGAGGGTATGAGATTACCAATCAGTGTTTATGGTCTAGGCCTAAGAAACGAGCCCACCGATCAGGGGGATGAATCGTACGGGCGTCCGTGTCCCAGGGTGTACATCTTGGTGGCACATAGATGTACACCCTGGGACACGGACGCCCGTACGATTCATCCCCCTGATCGGTGGGCTCGTTTCTTAGGCCTAGACCATAAACACTGATTGGTAATCTCATACCCTCAGTGTGTCTGAAACATAAGACATCAAACGGCTGGTCCTGTGTCCCAGCTTGATGTATGATTCCTGATTAAGGAACGATGGCTGGTAGCAGCACTATTTTATAATTTTATATATATTTTTCTATTTATGCTGGAAAAGCTCTTATCCTTGACCTCACCGTCAACCCACAGGTCCATATGATGCCTTGATGACCTTGTTGGAATTCACCACAGTGCTTAATATCCAATACTCGATTGTGATATGCGTTCTATCCTGCATTGACTACAGAGTCATCTGTCATATAACTAATGTTATACATCTCTGTACGAAAATCTTCAAAAACTTTGCCCTGAAGAAGCCTCACGGCGAAACGCGCGTCGGCGACTTTGGTTTTTGTATATCTGGTGGTTTATTCATGTATCAATTCTATCTCTATGTATATGTACAATTGTTCCATTTTTTATGAATTATATTAAAATTATATTTTTACATTACTTCTCTGGCCTCGACAGTCCGACCTTCAATATCCCTCCACAGTTATTGTTTTTACATAATTTTTGATTCTTTACACGGATGTGGCCTATGTGAGTGCAGTTCCCTTGTTTTTTTTCTCACCCCCCTATTACTCCCCTTTCCACCCCGTCCTTCCCCCTATCATTCTTGATTTAGCTTTAGCAAGATGACTTGTGTCTGTTCACAATCTACAATATAAACAGAATGACTGGAGTAAGGTAAATCAGTACCAGGTAAGTCAGTAAATCAATACAGATGATGTGCACTCAATATACTGTAGAATACTATAGCATGCACAGAAGCTATGCATTACACATAGACAACTGGCAAGTTGTCAAATTGCTGAAGACAAATACCAGAGAGACCTAATCACAGACTGTTCACAGGAATAAGTGAAAAATAATGTAGAAAAGCTCAAATATAATATAAGGGTATACTGTAATTGGTTGAGAAACGACGAAAACCTGTATGGCACACCATTCATTTAAATGCCTAATTTTTGTGGGGGCTTTTTTTTTTTTTTTTACAGATTGTGAATCCGAATGAGATGGAACTGACAACCCCGGAAGGATTGGTGAAAGGTCATGCATATTCTGTTATTGGGGTCTCAGAGGTAAGGCCACAGATACTTTATTATATTACAAAACATACTACATTGCTGAAAACATTGGGCCAGATTCAGGTACATGTAGATTTGCGTAGCGTATCCGAGATACGCTACGCAGCCGTATTTTACCAGCCTCTACACCGCATCCTGGTTGATTTTTTCGCCGCGTAATCGAAATACGCGATTAGGGGGCGTGAAGCATTTACATGAGGCGCGTCCCCGCGACGATCGAACTGCGCATGCTCCGTTCAGAAATTTCCCGCCGTGCATTGCGCGAAATAACGTCGATACGTCATTCGTTGTTTGAGTATCGTCGTTTACGGACATTCCTATTCCCGGACGTTTTACGGCAAAAATAAAAAAAGACGTCGGAAAACGTTCATATTCGACGCGGGATTGACGGCCATACTTAACATGGGCTGTCTAATATTAGACCAGCAAAAAGCTGGTATAGTTTTACGCAGCAAAAAGATGACTAAAGATGCCGTAAGAGATTGCGATAGACGTTCGTAATTTCGTGGATAGTCGGCAAAAGCTCATTTGCATACCCCGACGCGGAAAACGACGGGAACTCCACCCAGCGGCCGCAATTTTATTGCAGCGTAGATCCGAAGGCGTACGAACACGTAAGCCAGCCGTCTTTTCATGGTTTGAAGATTCAAACTAGTTAGACAGGAGTTACGGCTCTCTGAATCTGGCCCATTGTGTTGTAAGCATGTATCATGTCTGATCTGCTTTTTCTGATAGAATCCATTATTTCCTTTTGGTATATAATTTTCATGTTCTTTTTTACTTGTTTACCACTGCTTTTTAAAGAGTCCAGTGGGATGAGCCACCTGTTGGCTTAACCACTTTCCCACCGCGCCATAAGCATTTTACTGCTACGGCGCGGCGGGGTTATCTTGGGACGACGTCCCTGGGACGTCGTCCTTCACTTTCGCGATTTCGCGTCCCCTGGGACGCGCTCGCGAAAGTGTCCGTGCTCACCGGGTCTAGAAGACCCGGCGCATCACGGATCACGATAAATTGCCGCTGATCGCGGCCGTTTACCACGTGATCGCGCCGTCAAATGACGGCGCGATCACTTGTAAACAAACCAGCGTCATTTGATGACGCCGGTTCCTCCCTCTCCTCCCTCTCCTCTCTGTACAGTGTGCAAAGAGAGGGGGGGGGGGAGCGGGGTGTCAGCAGCTGAGCTGTGGCTGGATCTGTGACAAATGCAGTCACAGATCCAGCCATCCCTCAAAACATCCCAGCTCTGCAATCCCCCTCAGTACCCAGCAATCCCCCCAGTACCCAGCAATCCCCCCAGTACCCAACAATACCCCAGTACCCAACAATACCCCAGTACCCAACAATACTCAATACCCCAGTACTCAACAATACCCCAGTACTCAACAATACCCCAGTACCCAACAATACCCCAGTACCCAACAATACCCCAGTACTCAACAATACCCCAGTACTCAACAATACCCCAGTACTCGGCAATACCCCAGTACTCGGCAATACCCCAATACTTGGCAATACCCCAATACTCGGCAATACCCCAATACTCGGCAATACCCCAGTACTCGGCAATACCCCAGTACTCGGCAATACCCCAGTACTCGGCAATACCCCAATACCCTGCATGATACTTTGCAATACCCCAATACTCTGCAATACCGCCCATGGGGATTTTTAAGTAGCGAAGTTTGGCGCCATTCCACGAGTGTGTGCAATTTTGAAGTGTGACATGTTGGGTATCTATTTACTCGGCGTAACTTCATCTTTCACATTATGAAAAAAAATTGGGCTAACTTTACTGTTTTGTTTTAAGCACAAAACAGTTTTTTTAAAAACACGCGTTCAATAAATTTCTGCGAAAATACCGTGCGAGATAAAAAGTTGTAACAGCCGCCATTGTATTCTCTAGGGTCTTTGCTAAAAAAGCATATATAATGTTTTGGGGTTCTATGTAATTTTCTAGCAAATAAATGATGATTTTTCCATGTAGGAGAGAAATGTCAGAATTGGTCTGGGTGTTCCAGAACGCCTGGTGGCGCTCCCTGCATGTTGGGCCTCTGTATGTGGCCACGCTGTGTAAAAGTCCCACACATGGGGTATCTCCATACTCGGGAGGAATAGCAGAATGTGTTTTGGGGTGTAATTTGTGGTATGCATATGCTGTGTGTGAGAAATAACCTGCTAATAAGACAGAAACAAGGTTTATTTTATTTTTTTACAGAATTTTCAGTCGTTTTTCTTTTATAGCGCAAAAAATAAAAAACCCAGAGGTTATCAAATACCACCAAAAGAAAGCTCTATTTGTGTGAAATAAAGGACAAAAATTTCAAATGGGTAGAATTGTCATTCAAATTGTGAGAGCACCGAAAGCTGAAAATTGGTCTGGTTAGGAAGGGGGTTTAAGTGCCCAGTGGTCAAGTGGTTAAATATCTTTGAGCAGCTGTTCTTATCCTTTTTAACATGGCGGAACCCTTGATATAACTTTTTGGCTCCAGGGAACGCCTGCTAATAACTATATTTACAGCTCACAGTACATTGGTGTGATGATCACTGGGAAGAATGCTCTTCTTGTAGTAAATGGGAATAATCCCTGCTTACTGATCTGAAAAGCAGACATCCCTTATTGCTCAAGGAACCCATGGCAACCACTGGGGTTCCCCAGAATCATTGGTTGAGAAACCCTGACTTGAATGTTTTAGTGGTGAGCTCTCCCTTCTGTAGTTCTTGTCTCTATCCTGGCCCTTCTTTAAGATCTGGATGTTCTGCTCTTCTTGAAGAATCTTCCTGCTCCTCGTTTTGCATTATACTCTTAAAGTAAAACCTAAAAACAAAACCTTTTTTTTTTCATTTTGGTGGGTTAAAAAACCCCTGTCGACTTCTTTCAGCCATCTGTGTCCCATTGAGATTTGCCTTCACTTTATGTGCCATACCCAAAACAGGAAGTGAGAAGAAATCTCTCCAAAGTGAAGGAATCACTGGTTGTCATCTGGGTGACCAGAACTGGGGTGTCCCAATTGGAAGATTTTCCCTCTATTCCTATTGGGATTTTCTTTTACTTTCACTTTCATTGATAATGGTAAACAAACAAGGAGGGAAATTCTACCTAGTGGGGGCAAGTTTTCTAACCCATCTCCACTTTAAGCAAAAAAAATAAAAATGTTTAGTTATACTTGCTGATCTTATCACTTAACCCTTTTATCCAAAACAATGAACCCCTAAAAGAGTAATGCCGCGTACACACGATCACTTTTTGTGATAATAAAAAAACAATGTTTTCAAAAACGTCATTTAAAATGATCGTGTGGGGGGAAAACTTGCTTGAATTTTTTTGTGTCGTTTTTCAAAATGTCATTTTTTGTGTCATGAAAAGTGATCGTGTGTGGGCAAAACGACGTTTTTAAACCCGCGCATTCTCAGAAGCAAGTTATGAGACGGAGCTTCAATGGAACAAAGTGACGTCGAACGTGGTGTACGTCACCACGCTTTGCTAGAGCATTTTGTAAAAACGATGGTGTGTATGCAACGTCGTTTTGGAAAATGAAGTTTGAAAAACGTTGTTTTGTTTCGTCACATAAAACGTCGTTTTTTTTCATCACAAAAAGTGATCGTGTGTACGCGGCATCAGGCTACATAATACATTTTGAGTTTAAAACAATTATTCCCCATCCACATATTCAAGGTGAATGGGGGAATCCTTTCAATTGTGGTGTTGTATTCTGACAGAGTGGAGCCTTCACAACCATCAGAATAAAACGATCATTGTTGCCGGCTACATCCGAGCAGTTGTGTACAACCAGCTAGCCTATACATGGATCGTGTCCTTATTGGAATATTTCCTCTTACCTTCTGTTCTGGTGACAGCTGCAGAATTTTGGAACTCCCACCCCCTTTGTCTTCGTGATTAACAAAAAAGTCTAAATCTTTCCAGCATTGACACAGACAGCAATAATAAAAAAATAATAACAGAGGCTCTAATACTTCCCTGCTGTACCCAGAAGTAAAAATAAATACTTTGGCATAGATTTGCTTTGTCTTTTAACCAGACTATAAAAATAATCGCATAACATTGATCTTTTGCTTTTTTTTTTTTTTAGGTGGAACACAATGGCCGCAAGATCCCTCTGATCCAACTACGAAATCCATGGGGCCAAGTGGAGTGGAACGGCCGCTGGAGTGACATGTATGTGCCCATGATAAAATAAAAACATTTTATTAATGAAATGGTGTATATTGCACAACACGAAGAGGTGTTTTTCTTTACTAATGTAATTTCGGTGAATCTACATATTTAGAACTGACCACCTGTCAACGCCTAAAAGTACTCTCAATCCTTCTTCCTATTCCACTGTGTAGTGTCTCTTAGTTATTTTTTTCAATTACCTTTCCCCTGTGCTTTGTAATCCATCTTCTTAGCATCTAGACATCATCACTGGGGCTACAAAAAAAATCTCCTATATTCAGGAGGCAGGAGGGGTGCACAAGGTGCCCTGCGTAATTTTCTGCTGATGTAGAGAATTCACATTCAAAAGTCAAATCTCTGCCAATCTTTGTGACCAATCAAAGGCAGATGGTGTGTCAGTGCAGGAAAAAGGGGAAGATCATTCTACTGTACCCACAGTTAAAGCTGGCTATACAGTAATAGATTGTTGAATGAACATTATTTGTAAGATGACTTGATGAATGTCCTTCGAAAGTTCTTAGAAATTATTATTGCTTTTAACATTCAATTTTGAAACAAACAGACTTTCCTGTACAAAAAACTACATACACTGTTAGAAATTAGTTTGTTCAAGAAAAAAATTGGCATATTACCTCTCTGAATTTTCATGTCTCTGCAGTCCAAAACAAAAGTCAGTTGACCCCACTAAGGATTTGAAAACCACTTGGCCTTCAGAAGAAAGATCAAAACCTATCTCTTCTGAGATAATGGACACCAAGCGCCCAGAGGCGATTCAGTTTGCATGTGTTGCGCTATATAAGTTTCTCACTCACTTACTCAAACAGATGTTCAAAAAATGAAAAATTGCCAACACAATTCTACTAGTGTATGGCCAGATTCAGCATCCTGCAAATGCCAGTTGCTTTAGGGTCCTTTCACACGTGCGGACCGTTTTTTAGATCCGTTTTTTTATCATCAGTTGATCAGTTTTTCATCCGTTTTTTCATCCGTTTTTTTTTTTTTGGTTAGAACTTTTTTTTTATTACATATTTTGATGAAAAACGGACGTTAGCGGATCGGATGTTGAACATATCGTCCTCTAACGTCCGTTTTTCGTCCGTTCCGTTTTTTTATCGGAAGAAAAATAGGGTTTTCTTCCGTTCAAAAAAAAGGAGCTTAACGGAGACGGACGTTAACGGATGCGTGTGAAAGGACCCATAGGAAAGCATTGCGGTCAAAAATGGATCTTATAAAAACGGACGAACGGTCCGCACGTGTGAAAGGACCCTTAGAGGTAAGGCTTTTGAGAAGGTGAGGGTCACCCTTCTCATCTCTAATGGTGGTCTGTGAGGGGTATTAAATACCTGTAACTGTTAAGCCCTGTACACACGATCGGATATCTGATGGAATCTAATCCCATGGATTTTTTCGTTGGATATTAGATGAAGCTGACATTCATCAGTCTTGCCTACACACCATCAGTCAAAAATCCGATTGTGCCAAAACACGGTGATGTACAACACTACGACGAGCTGAAAAAAGTTCAATGCTTCCAAGCATGCGTCGACATGATTCTGAGCATGCAAGGATTTTTGACCGATGGAGTTCCATACAGACGATCGGATTTTTTTATCCATAGGAACATTTTTAAAACATGTTCTATTTTTTTACACCGATGGAAATAAAACTGATGGGGCCCACACACGATTGGTTTGTCCGGTGAAAACAGACCATCGGTCGGTTTTCAGCGGACAAACCGATCATGTGTACGCGGCTTTACACATACTTGGTATGCCTGCACTTAACATGAAAACAATCAATGGTAGGACCACTTTAAGGCAAACAGTACAATAATACCTCTGCGATGTGGGTAAAAATGCCTTACATATTAATAAGCACTTTTATCACTTTACTGACAGCTCCTCAATGTGGTCACTGCTGGACAATCCGCTGAAGGAGAAACTTCATGTGAAACGTGAAGATGGTGAATTCTGGTAAGTGATTAGCGTTAGGAGGTTCAGAACTTTACAATGCATACATTATTTGATAATTACCCTCATAGTAATACAAATTTTCTTCAGGATGCAAATGGATGACTTTATGCGCTATTTTGACACTTTGGAAATCTGCAGTCTGACACCAGACTCGGCCAACAGTGATACCCCCAAGCCATGGAAAGACAACTGTTTTGATGGCAAATGGGTGAGAGGGCACAACGCTGGTGGCTGCCGTAACCATCAAGGTAAGCACTCGTCTTTCTACTTCATGCATGCTACATAGTGGCCAAATCAGGGACTTTTGCACATAAAGATTTTACACCCTGTCTGTTAACTTGCTCGTTCCAGCACCACAGGAACCATGAACGGCAAAACAAGCAGTTAATGTGTTTCTGTAAATCTATGTTGTATTTGAGTATAAGCTTGTCTTTCCATTTCAGCTTCATTCTGGACTAACCCCCAGTTCCTGGTGACTCTGGAGGGAGAGGATGAGAAGCACCCCCACACAATCCTGGCCTCTCTAATGCAGAAGGACAGACGAAAGGGGAGAGCGGTTGGGAGGGACTTTCTGGTTATCGGTTTTGAGATCTACCAGGTGCATAATTGTTTTAAAGAGATGTATTCACTATAATAAATATATGTAAGTTCAGATAAGTAAGTTCAGTAAGTAACGCATAAATGTTTTATTTTGCAGGTGTCAAAAGAGGTGAGATGCACATTTCAGAACTACGTGTCTTTCCATACTCTCGTCATGACTTCTGTTCCTTTTTTATCATCCATGTCCAGTCTGTCATCTGCATTGCTGTTTGCATCTGATCTATCAATATATGGAGCACAGTGATCACCTGACTGTCAGCTGTGTTTTGTTCAATTTGTTAGTGCAGTGTATACAGTGCTTTCCCTGTTCCCATTACTGTACTATTGAATCTGTTACCACAGTGTGCAGGGATTGCGTGAGCTTTGTGCTGCTGAATCTGTGACCACAATTTGCATAGATAATCCTACCCCATTACTGTAGAATTGAATGTGTTACAGCCATGTACAGGAATTTCCTGACCTCTTATTACTTTACCAATGAATATGTTATCACAAGGTACAGGGGATACCTGATCCCCATCACTGTACTGCTGAATGTTTTAGTTCAGCGTACTGGAATTGTCTGATCTCAATACTTGGCAGATAAATCTGTAACTACAATGATCCAAGATTACCTGACCCCCATAACTGTAACAATGAACCCATTACTACAGTGTGCAGGGATTTCCCAATCCAATTGTACTTTTGAATCGGTTACCATAATTTACAGAGATTATCTGATCCTAGTGCTATACTGCTAAATGTGTTACCACAGTGTGCAAGAATTTCCTGACCTGAATATTGTACACATATGTCTGTTATCACATTGTGTAACAGTGGTTCCCAACCTTGATCCCCAATTACCTCTAACCGCCGGTCTTGTTTTGTTACTTGACATCTGTTGCCACAATGTACAGGGATTGCCTGACCCCTTTAATGTACCGCTAAATCTGTTACCACAATGTACAAGAATTGTCTGACCCCTTTACTGTAACACTAAATCAGTTACCATAATGTACAGGGAATGTCTGACCCTTTTACTGTACCGCTAAGGCCGCGTACACACGATCAGACCGGTCCGATGAGACTGGTCTGACGGACAGTTTTCATCAGACAACTCTGAACTTGTCTGATGTGTGTACCACACCATCGGACCAAAAATCCGATCAGATCAGAACACGGTGACGTAGAACACAACGACGTGATGAAAAAACGAAGTTCAATGCTTCCAAGCATGCGCCGACTTGATTCTGAGCATGCGCAGGTTTTTGGTCTGATGATTTTGTGTACTAACCATCGAATCTGTCCGACGGACAGGTGTCCGTCGGACAGATTTGAAAGCAGGTTTTAAAACTTTGGTCCGACGGACAACAGTCCGATAGGCCGTACACACCATCGAACTGGTCCGATGAAACTGGTCTGCAGACCAGTTTCATCGGACCGGTCTGATCGTGTGTACGCGGCCTAAGTCTGTCGCCACAATGTACAGGGATTACCCGACCACTTTACTGTACCACTAAATCTGTTACCACGATGTACAAGAATTACCCGACCCCTTTACTGTACCACTAAATCTGTTACCACGATGTATAGGGATTGCCTGACCCCTTTCCCTTTACTGTACCGCTTAATTTATTATCACAATGTACAGGGATTACCTGACCCCTTGACTGTACTGCTGAATCTGTTAACACAATATACAGTGAGAGCCTGATCCCATTACTGTCCTATTCATACCTTAAGCACAATATACACATCAACTCTCTGACCATGTTAGGCCTAGTACACACTATTAGAAAATTGAACAATCAATCACATTTTTCCATGTCCCCCACTGAAAACGAGAATGCCTAAATTGGTATGAAAATTCTCAGACCTTATAACTATCAAGAAACAATTTCCAGTATGTCCCTTTGAAAATGTTGGTGTTTAAAGCAGCTGTCTCATCCCGTGTCTGTATTGTTTTAATTGTTACTACAGTCTATGCAATCAAGCTGGCCATACACTGATAGAAATTCTCGTTGTGTGGATGGAGGAATCCACACAAAAAAAAGCATTGTATAGCCAGCTTTACTGTCTGACTGACCCTGTTAATATCCCATTCAGTCTGTTACTATAGTATATGCAACAGAGATTGTTTTGTATGCCCATGCAATTCTGGATACACAGATGGTAAAGGAAAGATTTGCAGGCTTCCAACCGCTATCCTAAAATTAAAAACCATAATTGGGGAATATATGGCGGAAGTGAGAATTTTAAGGCTTAAAGTGTTAATGTTTGGGTATAGGTTTGTTTTGTTATGTAGCAGCACACATTCTATCAGTGTACTAATGTAATTCTGGTCATGTTGTCTCTCCCAGTTTGGTCAAATCACAAAGGTATCACAGAGAGTGAACACTGTCTCCAATCTGATTCCAATGGTTCTCACACCATATGTAGCCAAGCGAGATCTCACCGGCCGCTATAATCTACCGCCTGGGCAATACCTGATCATTCCCACTACCTTCATGCCCCATGAAGAGGCTTCCTTCAACCTGAGAGTCTTCACTGAGACAGAAAACACATTCAAGTAAGAAATTTCAACACATTAATTTAATATGTTTGTCTTAGTGTGTCTCCTGAAACACTTCATTTTTTTATGTCTATAGTTGCCAAAACAATATTCTGGGCATAGGAATAAAGACTGCCACAGACAAATTTGCCTGGTTTAGCAGGAATCGACTGAATTTCGATCCATGTATGGGCAAGGCTGGTTGTGCTAAAGTTCATCACTTCAGTACCACCAGCTTGTTGGACTTTTTTTGTTCCATCACTTCTGGCAGCTATAGCATTCTCATGCCTGGGAAACCTCCCAGTGTAAGCATACAATAGCTCAGTTGGAGGGATTCCCCCATCTCCCGCCCGGGAGAAAAACAGTCATTATTGCTAGCAGCTATAACAAGCTAAGAATGAAAACAAATACAGCTCATTGCTCAGATCCATTCATACAAACTGCAGTGTGAAAGGTGCATTGAACTATACAGTTTTCTTTTACATTTAATCAAATGGTTATAAGTGGAACTTTTTTCTTAATTCTTGAGTAAGAAAGTATTTCCAGTGTCCTAATTGTCTGTATTCTTCCTCAGGGAGGTTGACTGTGAGATCAGCGCAAAGGGCAAGGTATTTCAGGTACGTGTCTTCCAGTACAAGCTATGTTTCTTAATAAGGATGGGCCGAACACCCCCTGGTTCCGCTCGCAGCAGAATGTGCGAACAGGCAAAAAAATGTGTTTGAACACACAAACACCGTTAAAGTCTATGGGACACGAACATGAAAAATCAAAAGTGCTCATTTTAAAAGGCTTATATGCAAGTTATTGTCATAAAAAAGTGTTCGGTGACCGGGTCCTGCCCCAGGGGACATGTATCAATGCAAAACAAAAGGTTTAAAAATGGCCATTTTTTCGGGAGCAGTGATTTTAATAATGCTTAAAGTGAAACAATAAAAGTGGAATATTCTTAGAGACCTGAAGGGCCTGGTATGGAATTTGGGGGTCACATTTATACTGCACCATGGAAACATTTAGGTTGGAAAGAACACATTTGCTTCTAGACACAAAGTAGGTGTAAGAAACATTTGGAAATATGAGCTTTGCTGAATTATTGTTCAACTGTTAGATAAAAAATGATCATAAGGAAAAAATATCTGCATGAATAAAAAATGATCTCTATTTTCTGGTATTATCTTTGATTTGTGTTCTTGCCCCTGCAGGAGAGTGAGCTCCGGATGACAATGGATGAATTCACACACCATTTCCAACGCATTTCTGGACAGGCAAGAGACTTAATTTATGTTAACTTGTACTGGGCAAAATTAATACACACTTAAACCAAACCTCTAGTTTGGGGAAAAATAACAGATTCACTTAAAGGCTAAGTAATTTTTTTTAGGAAAGATAATAAACACCCATATTTTTTCCCCTACAGGAGCCTTTAAAACATTGCACCAAGGATCAGTGGATCGCAGGTGCAATGTCAGGCTCCAGCTTTCTTGCCCATACCTCTGTATGGTTTTCTGTTGGAAAACTGAAGGAAGCGTCAATGGACTATCAGTTCATCAGAACTACAAGCTGTCTGTTGGAGTGGCATTCATCTTCATTCATAGATTTCTGTGAACGAATGATAGTGTGGGTGAAGCTCCGCACAGCCGTCCCATTTTTTTTATTTAACAGCAAATGCGGGGAGAAGATCTTTAATCCGCTGTCACAGTGGAAGGGGTGAGGACGCTGAATGGGGCACAAGCTGGAACATATATGTTACACCCTAAATATGGGGTGTAATATGTAAGGTGTTCTCATAGGTGAACTTGGCTTTTTTTTTTTTGTTCAATAAATTCTTATTGTAGAGTAAGTTACAGTTTACAATGAAATAACAGTATGTATTCCCAAGTTGCCAATTCAATAACTGCAGGGAGTCGCCTTGCGTAAAGAGAACTCAGGAAATTATTAGTCGTAAACATGGAAACATTAGATACTAAGGTCCCTTCTGCAAACATAAGCCAGTATGACTCATTGGTATAGCAAGGAATTATAAACATAAACTGCCATTAAAGGGAAAAGCATACCTCATAGAGAGCATAATGAAAACTGTATAAGATAGGAGAGGAAAATAAATAGAAAAAATAAGAGGGGAGGGAAGGTTATCCTGCCTCAACGTAACACTTGTGGATAAAATAGATGACTATTCACCATCTTATATTGGTTGAGACATAATTTACACATAGGTGGAAGAGAATTTAAAGGCAAACCAGCAGGATCATATTTTCTTGGATAATTTTTTTTCTAACGGAGTAGGTAAGATCTCCCATATGATATATATATGGTCTACTTCTAGAAACCATTTGCATAGGGTATAAGCGATTTTGCGCATTTAGAAGATGTGGGGTTATAGATTTTTTTTTATAGGGTTTTAATGATTTGCCTGTACAGTTAAACAATACCGCCCAAGGGTCATTAGGAACTCCTGAGCCCTATATCTTTTTGATCCAGTGTAGCACAATGGACCAGTATGGGAGAGCTCCTATCCCCAGGAGATGAAACTGGAGACCGGTGTCTGGATTCAGGCCTATACCGGGAGACAGAGCCAGCGCCTGTACCACGCGGGGAACGGCCTAGGCCGTGAGTCTCTGGAAAATCATCCGGTTCCATGGCTAGGAAACATTTGATTGAGCAAGAAGAGGTGCTTTTTTCTTAGTCAGGGTCTTACCTGTTCCCTTGCCCATAGTATTCAGATGAAATATGCCTCTGTAAAGCATGTTAATGCCGTTAGAATGCGTGCCAGCGCCGGAGAACCTACTTTTTAAGGCCTCATGTACTCTGGACATTTTCTTTTTAACTCTCCTAAAAGCCTACTTCTGGCATTTATTTTGGCCATTAAAATGAATTAACGCTCAAGCGCTAAATGCGCCTAGCGTTAACATGCATTAAGACATGTTTTTATGCATTTTTTTTCTGCCAAAATGCTGCTGCTCTGGGATTGACACATAGGCTAACATGCAGGGGAGTTTAGAGGCAGGAAAAAAAAAACACCAGATGCCCCTAGGAGCATCTTTAAAAACATCCAGTGTGAATGAGGCCTAATGAACAAGCCCCATGTTTTATGATACTTACCTTCTCCCCTGCTGGCCTGTTTGCCCACCTGAGACTTGAGGAACAGCTTTGTTTAAATTCTAGATCAGTCTGGTTAGGAGCTTACGCAGGGATAAAGGCCTTCTCTTATCCCATGTGACATTGCTTAGGCCTGTCAATTGGCTTAATGCTGCATTGCGGGAGGTATGAGAACAAATCGCACGCCCGGAAAGAATTGGGTATTTCAAAAGGCTCTGACAAGTGAATAAGGCAGCAGATGGAAACAGGGAAAGTAAGTATCCGTAATAGTTGGTTTTGGCCATCTAGAGAACCAGATACTTTTCCCTGATGTAATGAAGTACATATTTGCAATTATGTTAGAGGAGCATGTATTCAAATTATAGTGTCTCTTTAAGTGTAGGTTATTTATTGTGGTAAGAACAGTGCATTCTTCCATTTTCTAGTTTTTGTTGCATTCCAGGACCAGGAGATCAGTCCAGAGGAGTTACAGGCGATCTTGGTGAAAACCACATCAAAACGTAAGTGGCAGGGTAGAAGTTTAAAATCTGGATGTTGGTTGCGGTTTTTTTTTATTGTATGGTTTCAACTAGGATTAATTTATAAGGGAGCCGTGTTTCTAAAAAAAAAAAATTGCTTTAAATCACAAATTTATTGTTATTTGTCCACAGTGCAAAGCTCAGCATGCAATGTACAATACCCCCTGGGAACCAATCAGAATTCAGGTTTCAGTATTTGAACTTCATTAAACTGAAATCTAATTGGTGCTAAGGGTGCATACACATTGCATAGTATCTTTTGATTTTGTACTACCGTATTGGATTAGCCCCAAAACATACAGTATATTCTTGTTTTGACACCAATTCCTGATAAGGATTTTTCTTTCTTGTCCACTGATGGACACAGGAAGTCTCTTAAATTTTTGGGTCATAGTGCTGCCTACAGGAAGACTGGATATTGGCAAACAAAAGGAAAACTGTAGGTCAGTCTAGGGTAACTCTTCCCACTACCACCATGCTTTCATTTTTTGTTAGTCTCCTAGGAGAACGGATGTCTTCTCTTCAGCTCTGTTGTGTTAATACTAAACGTATTTGTTTGCTAGAACCATTTTTGTTCTTTGATTTTATTTTTCTCCAATCAAGACTCTCATCTAAAGCTCTTCTCGGGACTTGTCCCTATGTCTGCAGCTTTCCAGCACAGACATCCTTATCATGGCACTTAGAGTATCTCATCTGGACCACACTGGACCATTGCAATCTAGAAGTGATCTTCATGCACTAGGCCCTGTAAAGGGTGCTTTCCAGACTCTGGTAAAAGTTAGCAACCAATTGCCTTCCAGGTTAGTTGGCACTGCCCAGACTTTGAAGACTCAGTGAGTAGGTTGGTTGGGCCCAAGCACAATTATTTAGGTTTGTGTGTGCCTTTATTCACAGTTTCCAAAAAAAATTCTGCAGCAGGATCTAACACTGAGAATGACCACTGACGCAATATGCTAGGTGAAGTTTTGTGTGCTCTCTGCTCTTTTTTTTCTGCCATACAGCATCCTGGAAGCATCTCCCTGTTGCTGCTCCTGTTGGAAAAGAGCCACAAGGAAATGTGATCTTTAATTGATTACTGCTTCCAATCTACAATGACTGGTCACCTTCAGCCATCTGGCCTTCACATAGTACCAGCTATTTGGGTTTCATGAGCACCTGAGGTATTGCCTCTTACCCTGAGCCTATATATTACCTTTGCATCATGCAAGTGCAACATGTCTGGTTTTAGACTTGGGGATAACCATTCCACTGTACCTAGTGCTCCCCACCTTACATTCTGCTAATGGCTCCAGTGCTGCTTGAAGCATACCTTCTGACAGTGCCAACATCTGTAGCTTGGAATCATGTTATCAACTAAACTTAGAATCCACTTCCTCTCCTGCAGATTCTACATTGTATATTAAATTTGACTGCAGCCTTGGTGGCTTGCAAGCAGCCAGCTCCAGAAACTGTCTGATTTTGAGCTTCTCCAGTCTTTTACTGATGAGCTTGCCTGTGAGGCGTCTACTCACAAATAAAGGAGATCGTTTTAGTCCTTAACGTATAACTAAAGGCAACACTTTGTTTTAGTTTTGGATAGAATGGAGAGGGATTGGAACATCTGTCCATTTTTTATTTTTTTTTGCCGTTCGTGTCCTCATTTGGGAGATTCATGTACCTCTATTTTCATATTTACCATTATTATTGAAGGAGAAAAAAAAATCCCAAATTTTGGGTTGAGATACAGTGCGGAAAATAAGTATTTGAACACCCTGCTATTTTGCAAGTTCTCCCACTTGGAAATCATGGAGGGGTCTGAAATTGTCATTGTAGGTGCATGTCCACTGTGAGAGACATTCCCAGCAGGGCTCTCCCTGGAACCTGTGGCCACCCAGGTGGGCTGTTCCTGAAGCCCGCGGCCGCCCACCCAGCCTCTTTGCAGCTGCCTATTCAGTTCACGGCATGAGACTAGAGATCAGCTGACTGGTGAGGAATGTGAAGTGGGAGAGGCTGGAGGAGACCCTATCTCCTGATTCCGTCATACGTGTCACTGCTACGAGACGCAGTGAAGCCGGAGACACAGTGAGTAACAATACCTGCGATTATAGTTTTTAATTAAAACTCCCCACCAGTTTTCAAATCAGCAGATGACCTTGATTTAAAGGGGTTGTAAAGGTGTTTTTTCACCTTAATGCATTCTCTGATTGGGTTCCACCCTTTCCCCTCAAGACACACTCTAGATCTGTGAGTGCTTCTTGGGCTTTTCAGCATCAAGCAATCATTTCCCAAGGCTGCCACCTGGTCTTTTATTTACACTTTGTCCAAGTTCTACCAGTAGCCTGGAATCATGTTAGCCACTGAACTTAGAATCCTCTTCCTCTCCTGCAGATTCTACATTGTATATCTGGGTATTGTGGCCTTATCTGATGCCAGCTTCAGTCATAATGTCATTAAGGCGGTTCTTTACCTGTAGGCTGTCCTCAGTCCTGTGTGGTTTCTTGGGTCTATTTGTTTGCCTGTTTGTTTTGTTTGCTCTAAAGGACTAAAGACTTCCTGTGTCCCTCAATGGAGGAGAAAGAAGTTAGTATTTTAGTACTCAACATACAATCCTTTTATTGGCGTTTATTTAGGCTCACAAGTTCCACCCCTTTGTGTTTATGATAATGCTGTCTGTACTACTTTGCAACAAAACTGAGGCATGTTGTTTGCAAGTGACCAGTCCTTGTGTAGACAGCGGTATAACCCAAAGCGTATGACTTCCTTTGTCCCTCAATGAACCCCAAGAATAGGAAGAGAAGTGAAAATACTCAGTAATTTGTCATTTTTTCCCAACAATTTCCTTCTTTGTTACAGACACGCACCTGAAGACAGATGGTTTCTCCATGGAGACTTGTGAGCAGCTTGTGAAAATTGCAGATGTATCCTTAGCAGCAGAATGTTCTACCACGACAGCTGTCAACAGAGACAGGATATTGTAGCAGCTGAGGCAGTACCCTTCATTGGAAAACTAAATACATTAACCACTTTCCGACCGTAGGATGTCCATTGACGTCCTTAGGTTGAAGGGGTTATACAGGGCTGATGCTTGCAGCTACAGGCGTTATCCCTTTTTTGTAAAAGCCATCCTAGAGGCTTATTAGCCGCTGGATGGCTTTTAGAGGCGTCTGGAGGGGATGTGCCTACTCCTGCCGCCACTCTGAGCTCTTCTGTGTGATCGGGGAGCCCTGTATGCTATAAAACAATTCTGCTGGGTCACCATAAAGCCGACCGCGAACCAGATGGTCACTGGTCATCTCTGGTTCTGGCAGATGTTAACACTGCCGTTTCTTTTCTGGAAAGCAGAGATCAATGTTTATCTCATGCTTCCGGGGTAGAGGAGAGATTTTGAGTCGTATAGAGCCTCAAATGTCTCCATTAAGAGGACCTGTCTTGCCTTTTTTGTGATAGGAATAAAAGTGATTAAAAACTAATAAAATAAATAATAAAAAAAATAATTTTAAAAACACCCCGTCCCCTCATGCTAGCACGCAGAAGCGAATGTATATTTAGGTTGCGCCCACATATGGAAACGGTGTTTGCACCACAGAAGTGAGGTATCGCCCCAAATGGTATAGCAAGAGCAATATTCTAGCACCAGATCTCCTCTGTAACTCTAAACTGGTAACCTGTAAAAATATTTCAAGCGTTGCCTATGGAGATTATTACGTCTCATAGTTTGACATCATTCCACGAGCATGAGCAATTTTAAGGCGTAACATCATCTTTTATAACTCACCAAAAAAATAATGTTCTATATTGTGTTTTTATGCATTAGAATTCATTAAAGTGTATTTTTTTCCCCCAAAAAAAATTGGGTTTGAAAAAAATTGCTGCGCAAAGACTGCGTCATAAAAAATTGCAACACCCTCAATTTTATTCTCTATGGCCTCTGTTTAAATGAGATTATATATAATAATGTTTAGGGGTTTTGAGTAATTTTCAGTCAAAATAATTATGAGTTTTACATGTAGAAGAGAAATGGCAGAATTGTCCCATGGCAGATTTTGGGGCACGTTGAGAGACTTGTTAAAACTTTGGTGTTCACTTCTCACTTTGAGAGCAGGGGAGCATCTACACCGTTACTGAAAGGTCTTTACACAGTAAAAGCATTTTTAAATGGAGAAAATCCAGAAGGTTAGCTCTGAATGGCCTAATTCTTGACCCATGGTTGTATTAAGATGTTTTATCAGGAATAAGACTGGGCCATTTATGTGCATCGTTATCCAGTAAAATGTTTTCCTTAATCTACAGGTAGGAGATCCCCAAGTGAGAATTAATTTTGCCGTAATGTGCAAGTACTCCTGGAGTCTTGTAATGGCTCAGTTCTGCTTTGATGTTAGAAACACACATCCCCTGTGGGGTACACAAAGCACCAATGGAGAACCAGTGATCTTTGACTTTTCATTCATATAAGCCCCCATATACAGCCACCCCCTGCCTGCCATAGGGAAGCTGGACTCCTCAGCACAAGTAAAATATCATCCAGACTTTCAGTAATATTTTGGAGTCCAGTTGAAGTCACATCCACATCCCACTGAGCCACGTCCATTTCTCTTCTACATTGTTGATGGGACAAAATTCACAGCCCAGGGGAAGGAGAACCAACAGTCCACAGATAACCCAGTTGTGTGTTTGTTTTTTGTTTTTATTGCAAAACATGAAAAATCTGCCTAGGCCCTTCAACATTACATTGTTTATGTATGTGGTGACCTTAACATGATAAATTGCAGCACAGGAAAAGTGGAAAACTACAGCTTAATGACTTTAAGTATCTCTGGAGTAAGATTAAAGAATGGGAGGTAGGATTACCTATAAATTATTTATTGTTTTCATACATTTTTGCAGCTAAATATGTGACAAGCTGAATATATATATAAAAAAAATATCTTATTGACATATTCTAATTTGTATATGTTTGTATTATTTTCACATATTTGTTTTCTTGGCACATACAGTATGGACATATATGGATGTTATTATCTCTTTAGTACCGCAGCTACAGTATGTTGACACAGGCATTGAATTTTAAAATAAGTTTTAATGCATTAATGCACCAATAATGCAACTTTAAAAATAAGATGCCTAGGCTTTTAATCGAAGGAAGGCAGTTGCAAAGCGCCAAAGCCTGTCGAATTGTGCAGGCAGCGTTATTTTTGCCTCAACATGATACATTGCAATGTTGGCATTACTGTGGGTGGCCAGCAAGGGGCTCAACCGCCTGTGTTTACCCTATTCCTCTCAGATGCCAGTGTGTAATGCCACGGAAGAAGTCCAATGGGAGCTTTCCATTGCATATTCCAACCATGTGTATGCCCCATCTGACTTTTTCCGTCGGAATTTCCAACAGACTTTAGATAGAGAGCAGGTTCTCTAATTTTCCGTCTGAAATTCTGATGGAGTTTTGCACAGTCAAAAGTCTGACCATTTGTACGCGGTATAAGAGCCCTAAAGGTCACCGTGATAACCAGCTTTATTTGTCTTGCCCTTGGGCTATATTTACACATGTGGCAAGGGCTGCCCCACCCCTGATAAGCAGTCTGCAGTTGGGTTGCTTTTTAGAGGCGTTTAACAGGTGGTGAGGAGGTGAGATATGTCACTTACTCACCGGCTGTTTTAACGCCTTAAATGACGCAACCGTCTATTACATGCGGTTGCAGGGATGTTGCGCAGTGGCTCTATTCTTTAAATAAGTCTTATTCAGCAGGCGGTATGGCTGGACAGGGGGGATAACTTTTTCTTGCGTGAGTGCGAAGCAAAGCACAGTGGACTTTTTTAGTATTTGTACAACCCCATCCCTTGCTTTCGCAGATTAGTGGAGGGGGATTGGCGAAGGGGCAGTTAGGACAGTAAAAACACGGCTCAACTGCAAGTGTGAATGAACTCTTCCAGCTGAGCCATGAAGGCAAAGAGAGGCAAGTCTCAGTGACAAAGTTAAACTAGAATAGAGAGGGGCACAGATGAGGCTCTGCTAGCTAATAAAGGTTAATAGTAAGCATCTTGTGGTGTTTGCTTTTAGGAAAAATGTTTTACTTGAAATATATTAGAATGGTTTTGCTTGATAAAAAAGTATGTTTTGCTTAAGGCCTCGTTCACACGGGGGAATATGATACTGGACACCTGTGCGTGGCCGGAGTGTTTACCTAAGGGATCCTCAAACTACGGCCCTCCAGCTGTTGAACTACACATCCCATGAGGCATTGTAACACACTGACATTCACAGACATGACTAGGCATGATGAACAACTGGAGGGCCGTAGTTTGAAGACCCATGGTTTACCTGCACAGGACGCACGGGTGCTCCAGCCACTGTGTTCCCAATATGATATCCATGTGTGTTCAGCTTCCTGAACTTCCACTGTCTGTGAACAGTCGGTTATAAAAAGAACTACCGTATATACTCGAGTACAAGCCGAGTTTTTCAGCACATTTTTTTGTGCTGAAAATTTCCCCCTCGGCTTATACTTCGAGTTAACTTTTTGCGCCTGATCTCCGTAGGCTGTATCGCCGGCCGTAGGTCCCCTGGACACATGTAGCCCCACTGTTCCTTTACAAGTGTGCAAAGTTTTGTTGTCTGGGGGACCTACGGCCGGGGAGCACCGATTTTTTTCAAAGCCAGGCACCCCTTCCATAGACTCCCATGTAAAACGGTAATTTCTCTGGTGACTTTGGGGACCTGGTACTGGCTGGTCGTAGGTCTCCTGAACCTGCAACTTGGCACACATGTAGCCCAATTTCTCCTCTACAAGTGTGCAAAGCTTGTTGTCTAGGGGACCTACGGCTGAGGAGCACTGAGTTTTCAAACCTAGGCACCCCTTCTATAGACTCCCATGTTAAATGTCAGTCTAGTCATGGGCACAGTGAGGCATCCACATGGACACAGTGAGGTATGCAGATGGGCACCCTAGGCTTATATTTAAGTCAATACGCTTTCCCAGGTTTTTTTGATTAGGTGCTTCGGCTTATACTCAAGTATATATGGTAATCAAAAAGCATTTTTATTTTTTGAATGAAAAGTTGCGAAGGTTACTTAATACAACCAATTAACACCTTTAGGACCCGTGTAGCTGGACATACACTGCATGCTTTCAAGTGCAATCAGCTTCCATGTCAGATCAGTTTGAGGTCCTTCAGTTGCCTCCTGACACCCAGCTTCATTGGCATTGCTATTGACTTTTCTAATTTGAATGAATGGCCATGACACAGCTCTATGATTACAATCTTTCACAGCTGTAATCACTAATGCTCCAGTGTAGACAGGTGTCTCGTGTCACTGCTGCCACCTGGTGGTCATAGCAGTTAGAAGTGAAGATGCCTGTGAGAGCGGTAGGTAGCAGGGAAGAAGTTTCCATACACTCATAGTTTTCTCTGCATTTCTGATTTTAGCACATATTCAAAACATATGATGAAGATCGATCTGGGACCATGGATGTACAGGAGCTGCGGTTGGCACTGGAATCAGCTGGTTAGTTCTTTCTGCAATCTTTTCTAAATATTATATCTTCTATGTTTCATGATATAATCCAGATGATGCTTATTGGTGTGCTGATTATTTGCATGGGAAATTGTGTGTAACTTGTGTGGCTAGTACACCTTGTGATAATTATATTGCCCTAATTAAAAGCATCTCCTTAGTCAGAGGCCTGGTTCACCAACAAGTGTTATTTTAGGTAAATTAAAGTCAAACCACGTTTTCTTCATTTTTGAATTCTAATTCTCCCTTTCTCTATCTCTATCAGGTGTATTTTTATTTTCTCAAGTATGATTTGAGAGATTTCCCTTCAGTTCAGTCTCATAGTCTAACCAGGAAGCAAGAGGAAATCTCCGCTCAGATCGCCTAGGCCAATGTTTCTCAACTCCAGTCCTCAGGTACCCCCAACAGGTCATGTTTTCAGGCTTTCCATTATTTTGCACAGGTGATTTGATTCGTTTCATCTGAGGGAAATCCTGAAAACATGACCTGTTGGGGGTACTTGTGTACTGGAGTTGAGAAACATTGGCCTAGACCAGTGTTTTTCAACTCCAGTCCTCAAGGCACACCAACAGGTCAAGTTTTCAGGATTTCCCTCAGATGAAATGGCTGTGGTGATTACTAAGGCAGTGAAACTGATCAAATCACCTGTGCAAAATAATGGAAAGCCTGAAAACCTGACCTGTTGGTGTGCCTTGAGGACTGGAGTTGAAAAACACTGGCCTAGACAATCCAGGTGTAGGTAGAGTGGGTACCATTTAGAAATGGGTAACAAAAAAAACAAAAAAAAAAACACCCAAATGTTGAGGAGGAAAAATGTAACCTCCCTTTTTTTTAAGGTGAGGTTCCACTTTCAGCTCACTAGCTATAGTTATTGTGGAGAAATTATTTTTCAGAATTCTTAAGACGCACTGCAATAACATTTTTCCTCTTTATTGTCTATGGAGCTTCTTAAGAACCCTCTCATATAAATACACAATAGATCTTTGTAAACTGTTAGAAGGCCAACTTTATAATCTTTATGGACTTTGAGAATGCATTACTTGTACAACCAAAACTTTTTACAAAAAATACACTAGATTACCAAAAGTATTGGGACACCTGCCTTTACACATGAAAATGGCCTCCCAATCTTAGGTTTAATATTGAGTTGGCCCACCGTTTGCAGCTATAACAGCTTCAACTCTTCAGGGAAGGCTGTCCACAAGGTTTAGGAGTGTGTCTATGGGAATATTTTACCATTCTTCCAAAAGTGCATTTGTGAGGTCAGGCACTCATTTTGGATGAGAAGGCCTGGCTCACAGTCTCTGATTTAATTAATTCCAAAGGTGTTCTATTGGGTTGAGGTTAGGACTCTGTGCCGGCCAGTCAAGTTCCTCCACCCCAAACTCGCTCATCCATGTCTTTATGGACATTGCTTTGTGCACTATTGTGCATTCATGTTGGAACAGGAAGGGACCGTCTCCAAACTGTTCTCACAAAGTTTGGAGTAGGGTTGCCACCTCATCCCTTAAACTCACTTTCTGCCTTATTTGCAATACATTAGCCCCAGAATCTGTGCAATTCATATGTTTGCGTTTAAAGGAATGAGGTGGCAGCCCTAGTTGGAAGCATGTAATTGTCCAAAATGTCTTGGTATGCTGATGCCTTAAGTGTTCCCTTCACTGGAACTAGGGGGCCAAGTATGTATTATATTATTATTTTTTAAGTAAATTACATTTTTAGATCCCCATCTATACATTCTGTTTTGCAGGATTCCAGCTGAATAACAAACTGATAGAGCTGCTCTGTCTGAAATATGGAGATGACCTCAGAAGAATGGATTTCGACAGCTTCCTGTCCTGCATGGCACACCTAATGGCAGTATTTGGTAGGTGAAGCACACCAACTCCCATCATTTGACAGCAAGGCAGGTCTTGATAACTATTAGAGAGGAATATGACAGAGTCTGGTCTAAATGGTTGGCTGAGCCCTCCACTGCGGCAGGAGTTTAGGTGGATCCTATGATTTCTGGTAGCGGTGCTTGAGGCCTTGCTGAGCCGTCCCCTGTTGACATAACGACTTAGGTGAACCTGTCCACTATCACCCTGCCCCTGGAGCATGAGCTGGATCGCCTTAGTTAGTTTATGTGGTAGTCGCTAATTCTCTAACATGTCTTGGTTCTGTACTGCTACCTTTTGACCCCTGCGCGGGTCATTGCTGGGTTTTATGCCAGATGTTGGCTGTGCTATTGTACGTTTTGTATGTTTCTGTGCTGTTGCTATTAAAATAAAAAAAATGAGAGGAAATAGTGCGATCCCTGAGGAATGCCAAGCATATCCTTAATAGCAGACAGAACATACCTCCCAACTTTCTGAGGTGGGAATGAGGGACACCTATCAGCAAAAGTATGCAGGTATAGGACACACCCCTTGCCACGCCCCCTTAAAGAAGAATTGTACAAAAAAAAAAGATTGGGTAAATCCACAAGTGCTTTTTACCTATACTAGCCCTTTATGTTGGCTTTAAGTGGAAACACTTTTTGATATAGAAGCAGTGCAGTGTATCAATTATATAGATCAGACCAAAATCAGGAGGACAGAGGGACTTTGTTCCAAATCTGGGCAGAGAGGTAGCACTGGTCAGCCTGTACAATGCCTGATTGCAGGTGGTAAAATACATACCAGCATTACATTTTCATAATCTTTAGTAATACTCCCCCCCCTATAAGGTCTATTTCTCTAGTTCAACAAGTCAAAGATCAACATATACTAACTCTCGTGACCCTGGAGTCTAGAATCACATTACCCCGTGTGTCTAAATATCACTTATATATATATGTATAAAAAAATCACCTGTAAGGCAATTGCATAATGTATTGGTTTGCATTGCATACTAGCACATTATGAAATACTGATCTTAGAATGAAGCCCTCCAGCAGCGTCCTGTCACCGCTGACTTGCTTCTATCTTCTTCCTGGTCTGCCTTCAAGGTTTGCGGGCTCCATGGTTGTATGAATGCCCGGCGCCTAGGTGGCTTCACTCCCATACATGCGTGCAGGAGCCCTCGGCTCCACCATTAAACTCTGAAGATCCGGCCTGGTATGCTGGACTTTCGTGCGTGCGCTGGTGACGGCACTGCCCAGGGGCCCCAGCTGCATGGTGGGCCCCTGCTCTTTCCCCAAACCAGCTGGTCCTTGAGCCCGGGCTACCCCTTTACATCCAAGATATATCCCCCAAGCACTCTGACCCCTCTACACCCTAGATAGAATAGGACTTTACTACTGCTTTAAAGTATAACTAAGTTTTGGACAGAGTGGAAAGGGATTAGAACCTGTCAGATTTTATTTCAGTTTGTGCCCCCGTTAGGGAGAATCCCCCATCTCTATATGTCATATCTACAGTATTTATCTTAAGTGATAGTGGAAGAAAATCCTGGTACAGTAATAGAGGGGAAATCTTCCAATGGATACCAGGGATTCCATCACTTTAGAGGGGTTTCCTGGTTTAGCTCATGGACGTGAAGTGAAGGGAAACCTCCCCACAATTAAAGATGACATGTTTTGCCTTCAGTTTTACCTTAAAGCCAGAACTGTATTTACTGTAACACTTTGGCAGAGATAACACAAAAATGTTCAAGCATTTCCAAGGTGATTCCAGCACTGCAGACTTGAGGATACGTCTACTGAATTGAGTTATAGCCGTGCAGTTAAAAGCATTTTAATGGATGTCAGGGCAAGAAAACAGTGCCCTGTGCACTCAGTAATCCTACCGGCATGGTCAGACACCCCCCTCACCTCCATGTCATTACAAGCTTTCTCGCACAGATTTATACTGGTCATCTCAGCATAGGACACGCATTGGCCTTGCGCTCTGCAGCCGGTGTCAGTGCAATCTCGACATCCCCCCCAAAATTGATTGCGCTCAAATTGCAGATGACACAAAAGTGTGAGAGGCTTCCATTGGACTTCAGGCTCTGTTTCCACTTGCCCTGCGACAAGTCGTACCCCATATTTTCCAATGAGTACTAGTCATATCTGTGCGACTTCAAGGTAAACATTGCACTACTTTGGTGCGACTTTGATGCGACTTGAGGTCCATAGATCAAGAATACACAGGTATTGCTTCAAGTCCCATCAAAATCGCCAACTTTCAGGTCATAAAAGTGGAAACCAAGGCTAAAAGTAGATCTAAACCCTAACTGGATAATATTAAATTTGGACTTACGCTGATCAAAAATGTGGATGGTTCAGCAGGGACCAGTCAAATGTGTGTAGGCTGCCAATTGCTTGATCAACTTCATTCTAAGGGACACATTGGAAGTTTTTCTCGATCATCAATTACAGATGCCGCTTCCAGAATACAGCGTACCAACATGAGGGGGGGGGGGGGGGTGGGGGGGGTTTGGGGTTCCTCCGTCCACCTCATTTGTGTGGATTAGGGAATTTGTTAATAATGTAACTAACAAGCCAGCAAATTTGCAGCACTATTTATCATAACAAAATAAATAAATAAATCTTTAACCGAAATAAATATGCAGGGTAGGAGTTGCATATGGTTTATTTATCAATAGTAGGGCCATAGGTTTGTCTTTAAATACGTCTTGTAGAAGCAGGAATAGCTGGTCCTGGCACATAACAGCCCTATATTCACAGTATTACACAAATGGAGTTATTATTTAAAATTCATTTACCCCATGTTATTGAAATCCTGTGTTTTGCAGGGGTTTGCTATCGCATGGACCAAAACAAAGATGGCGTCATCAGCCTGAAGGAGCAGCAGGTGAGATGTGTAAATATGATGCAAAAACTTGTAGAGAATTTCAGGAGTATTACTGCATTTCTATCCATAGGAACAAATAAAGTGAATGATAAATGGAGAGGCCACAATTGACACTCCCAGCACTGTCGGTAGAAGGTGACATAACGTTTAGTGTAGACAAGAGTGTTTTTTTACATGAACAAATGAAAAGCGGTAGTAAACCTCGCTTGGTGATTTTTAGTACAGGTAAGCCTATAATGAGACCTACCTGTAAGTAAAATGAATATCACCTAAACGTGCATAGGAGAGATTTACCCTGGATGCAGCCAGTTATGTCACTGGCGCATGTGCTCAGATGGCCGGGAATTTCTTGCTGGACCTTCAGAGCTTTGTGTCAGAACAGAAGGCTCACACGCGCATGTGCAGGTGTGCTGTCATAGCGGCCCCGGCTAGTCACATAGCGGCGCGTGCGAACCCGCAAGAAAGACCAGGGGGAAGACGACAGCACTGGAAGACTTTGTTGCAAGGGTTATAATTATGCATACTAGCAAATTATGCAATTGCCGCAGTTTACTACCGCTTTAAAAAGAAAAGAGTAGCGATATTATGGTGGAAAAATAGGGATGCATAGGTGGGAATCCCTTGACATTCGCAGAGGGTATAAGATTTCCCAGTTTAAAAGGTACCGAAGACTTACCTGGGAGGTCCCATGAGGAACTTCTAAACGCAAAATGAACCTGTTGAGAAATCTTAGATTCAGAATGGAGCAAATGCCTCCATTTGACTTCAGAACAATAAATAGATTTGAATAAAAATAATCGGCATTTGTCCACCTTCTGGGGTGGAAACTAGGATTCCTTGAAGTGAAGTGAACTGTTGGAGCGCAGAGACCTTTGCAGGGACGCTGGCAAACTTGACAGCATAAGGAAGCAGGGTGGAGACAGGGAGTCTAACCCCCTAGACACAATGTTCTGGACCCAGACGTCTGACATGCTTTGAGACCAGGAAGTGGTCACTTTACACTGGAGCGGTGCGCTAGCAGGACAGTAAAAAGTGCTGCTAATGGCATCTTTGAAACAGCGGTGTGTTTACTAATCCTGTCCATTTAAATCAATGGGAACCGCGGCTATACCACCGGCAAAGCGCCTCTGGCAGAAGCACGTTGCAGTGGTTTTAACCCTTTCTCAGCCTCTAGCGGTGGGGTAAAAGTGCCCCACTAGCGGCTGAATAGCGCCACTAAATTAGAGGTAAAGCCCCACTAAAAAATAGCAGCACTTTGCCACCTCAGTGTGAAAGGGGCCTTAAGAAGTACACATGTATTTTACACAAAACATTACAACTACATGTTATAAGTGTGACCCCGGGCTCCGATCAATGAAATCACTATTCTTCTCATTTTAGTGGCTTCAGATGACTCGTCTACAATGAAGACGGCACCTGCAAACAAAGACCAGTACACTCCATGGATGGGACAGTGGCTCCGGCTCATCAATAAGTGTTCAGGGGCCACTAAACAGTACAGTCTGTTTTATGTAAAAGTTTTTCAATTGGACAATCACAAGTGAATGTTTCTTATGCTCAGGAAATAGATGAATAATGTAAATACTTTATCAATGCGTGTTAATGTAATAAATCTTCTTTGACTATTTGGTGTAACTAGATGTGTGCATTATAGTTTATCCTGACGACATATGCAGCCTCAGTTTTCTCCTGAACAGTGCTGCACAATGGTTGGACCTCGGGCACCTTACAGCAGTTTCTATCTGATGAGAAACATGAACATGTAAACGGCTCCAAGGAGCCTGAAACATTGTGATTTACACCAATTAGCCTGTATATTACACAAGGGGGCCCTTGATTTGTCTTCTTACATTTACAGGTGTAAAAATGTTAAAGCTGTATAAAACCAAACAGGTAATATATTGCCGCTTACCATTCTTAGGTGTGGTGGCTGCATTTATTTCTGTGGTGATGTGGCCAGTAACACACCTCCTGTATTCAAGTGCTTCCACTTTAATGTACCTTTTGGACAGCAGAATTTTAATCAGGGAGGGGGAATATTAGATGTACTAGCAAATATAAGTGGTACACCAACAAATAAAGATGGACATTGTAGGCACCCATCAGTATTAAATGGTTTGTCTCAACACTCCTACTAATAATAAAAGACAGCTTGTTCCTCTTTTTTTCTTTAAACAGACTTACTGAGCAGATCACCAGGTAAAAATAAAGAAAAGCAATGTTAAAAAATAAAACCAAATTCATCCACCAATTGCAATATAATAAAGGTTTGCTTTTGGGCTTCATACTACTTTAAAAAGTCACTTACACTAATAGAATATGGGGGCTGCCGCCTCTAATCTCGTCAATTTAAAAGGGATTTTTGTACGCACTGTTAAATACTTTGAGTCAATTGAGGGACATAGGAGTTCTTAGACTGTCAGGTTTTACTGCCACCTACAGGAGGATACAAAAAATAAAATAAAACGATTGGCTCGCTCAGGTTAAAAACACAACTACTCATACCCAAGTTATGCAGCAAATTAGTTCCAAGAACAGCGGCGGCTCGTAATGCAGGGCAACCAAGGCCAACACGCCATAAAACACGAAGCTGGGGTTACATGAGGCATAAATATCCTTCTTGTGGAAATTGGAAAATAAAGGCAGAAGACCAGGTGGTGTAATTTGGGAAAAGCGATTCCAAAAAAGAAAAGAATCGCTCATAGATCTAGAAGAGCGCACTTTGGACAGGAACGGATGGAACCCAATTCTTAAGAGCAGAAACCACCTAGAGGAGGATGGAGGAGCCTGTGTACCCTTATGGAGGTCATCCAGAATAGAAAAGGAATCTGCCTTCCTGAGGAATCAGTGGCTGAAAGACCGCAGGTTATCACTGGCTGTGCAGAGACCTGCGAATAGATGTGGTCATCATCATTACAAACAAACAGGGTCGGCAGGTGCGCCTACCCGCTGAGAACCACACCATGAATTAGAAGATACCTGCACCTGCCTTGATCACCGGTGTGAATGTATCATGACATTGCAATTACCTGTATTAGTCTTCCAATCGGTTCCTTTCCCAGGGAGAGCGACTCTCCCTAACCGGCACACAGACAGCAATGAAAACAACCTGACAGGTGTTCCCAATCCATCTCCAAAAAATTGAAATTAAATTAAGTTGTAACTTTTGTTACACTGGAAGGCCTTGTTTACCTTGCCTTTAAATGAACTTTTAGTGTGTACAGCAAGCTTTTACAAAGCATTTGCAGAGCTTTCAGCAAGTATCAGAATCCAGTACTGCTCAGTTCTAGTTTAGGAATGTTATAGACCAGGGGTCTCCAAACTTTTCAAACATAGGGCCAGTTTATTGTTCTTCAGACTTTAGGAGGGCCGGATTGTGGCCAGTGGGGGAGGAAATATCCAGGGCCCAGCATCAGTGAGAATAAATATGGCCTCAGAGTTGGTGGAGGAGTAAGACCCCCCCCTATAAGTAGGAGTAATTGTATCCCATCATTGGTATCAGTAGAAGAAATAGTCCCCCCTTGTTGGTGTCAGTGGAAGGAATAGTGCCTCAAATCAGTTGGCGGAATAGTGGCCAAGGGCCGGATAAAGGCTAGCCAAGGGCCGGATAAAGGCTAGCCAAGGGCCGGATAAAGGCTAGCCAAGGGCCGGATAAAGGCTGCCAAGGGCCGGATAAAGGCAGCCAAGGGCCGGATAAAGGCTAGCCAAGGGCCGGATGGAGAAGGGCCGGATAAAGGCCCAAGGGCCGGATAAAGGCTAGCCAAGGGCCGGATAAAGGCTAGCCAAGGGCCGGATAAAGGCTAGCCAAGGGCCGGATAAAGGCTAGCCAAGGGCCGGATAAAGGCTAGCCAAGGGCCGGATAAAGGCTAGCCAAGGGCCGGATAAAGGCTAACCAAGGGCCGGATAAAGGCTAGCCAAGGGCCGGATAAAGGCTAGCCAGGGCCGGATAAAGGCTAGCCAAGGGCCGGATAAAGGCAGCAGGGCAAAAGGCTACAGGCCGGATAAAGGCTGCCAAGGGCCGGATAAAGGCTGAAGGGCATAAAGGCTAGCCAAGGGCCGGATAAAGGCTAGCCAAGGGCCGGATAAAGCTAGCCAAGGGCCGGATAAAGTGCCAAGGGCCGGATAAAGGCTAAAGGGCCGGATAAAGGCTAGCCAAGGGCCGGATAAAGGCTAGCCAAGGGCCGGATAAAGGCTAGCCAAGGGCCGGATAAAGGCTAGCCAAGGGCCGGATAAAGGCTAGCCAAGGGCCGGATAAAGGCTAGCCAAGGGCCGGATAAAGGCTAGCCAAGGGCCGGATAAAGGCTAGCCAAGGGCCGGATTCCAAGGGCCGGATAAAGGCAGCCAAGGGCCGGATAAAGCTGCCAAGGGCCGGATAAAGGCTCCAAGTAAAGGCTAGCCAAGCCGGATGTACCAAGGGCCGGATAGTAGCCAAGGGCCGGATAAAGGCTGCCAAGGGCCGGATATATATGGAAAGTAGCCAAGGGCCGGATTTAGGAAAAGGCAGGTGTATAAAGGCTATACCCAAGGGCCGGATAAAGGCTAGCCAAGGGCCGGATAAAGGCTGCCAAGGGCCGGATAAAGGCCAATCCAAATACAAACAAGAAAAAAAATGGGGCCCGGTGCCAAATTAGCACAGTCTAACCCCTGCAATCCAAATACAAACAAGAAAAAAAATGGGGCCCGGTGCCAAATTAGCACAGTCTAACCCCTGCAGGACTTTCAAAGACAGACCAAGTAAGTAAAATATGTACATTTTACTACAATAAATTCATAAAAAATGTCATCATTAGAAATAAATCAGTAACCTAGCCGATATTTAAACCCAAATTCATGTATCTGTTTGTACAGTAAGCTGCCCTTAGAAAAGTATGGGTTAGCAGAGTTGCATACTGGCAGGTACACCTGACATGTTTCGGACCAATATCGGTCCTTCTTCAGAGGTTTTTATGCCATCTGGGGTCATAAGAATTCTATAATACAAACATACGTTTTATAGCATTTTTCAAAATTGTAGATAGGTGCACATGCGCACCACTGATGTGCGTGTGGCCACCCCTCTGCACTCCAGTGGGGCGCAAACAGGAAGGGATCAAACAAGAAAATGTTTTCTCGTTGGCTCCCTTCCTGTTTGCACTCCACTCGGCAGTGCAGAGGGATGGCCACATGTGCGTCGGTGGTGCAATGACGCAGGATGTAACTCCGCCCACCAGGCTTGCACCAGTGGATCCCATGATGGACCTCCGACGCCATATTTTGGTGCCCGATCCTTTCTCTTTACCCAGCTGTTCCTAATCCTCCATGATGCGATCGGAACTAATAAGGCTTCTAAACACACTGGCATCCCAGGCTCCATTTGTGAGGCCTTGGGGGTCGACGGATGGACACACACCACACACTGCTTGTAAACAAAGGATAAAGTCAGTCAGCAGCTTTGCTTATACAGCTTCATATAGCTACCACCAGCATCTCCTGTGCATCATTGACTAGACGCAGTGTTTGCGGACACTTTAAGGATATATACATCTATTGTAAAGATTGGAATACCATAGACATACTAACAGTAATATATTATCCTTACACACAGCCTATGCTATATCTTTGTCCCCCTACTTGTATTATCTACTAGATTCTTGGTCAAAATAGGCTGGAATTTGTTTCTATGCATCCATTGCCTTCTTCTGTGGTGTTTGCATCCCCTCTTTCTATCCTGGGCACCGCTGGCTGTGGGCAACTTACCATCAGGTTTCCGGCTGACCATTTCTCCTGCCTATGCATATTTTTGCATAGTACAGTGCAAGTACAGATCAAATGTTGATACCAAAGCATCTGCGATAAACACATGCACACCTATCTACAATTTAAAAAAATACTTTAAATATTTGTATTATAAAATTCCTATGACCCAAATGGCATAAAATCCTCTGAAGAAAGCCCGATATAGGTCTGAAACATGTCGGGTGTACCCGTCAGTATGCAACTCTGCTAGTCCATCCATTTCTGAGGGCAGCTTACTGTACATACAGACGCATGTATTTGGGTTCAAATATCAACTATGTTTTTGTGCGGAATATATATATTTTTATGGTGCCAATTTTTCTGAATTTGTGATAAAATGTACCTATTTTACTTACCTATTTGGTCGGTCTTTGAAAGTCCTGAGGGGTTAGATCGTGCTAAATTTGGCACCAGGTCCCATTTTTTTCCTTGTAGTTTCTATATATGAAACACAAACTATGAATGGAGGATGATGGGCAGATGATTGAAAGGTCTGCCCCCCCCCCCCCTCCACTCATAGATCGTATTTAATTCAAGAAATGTACTTGAAGCTTGCTGAAAGTTCCATAAGAGGTCTGACCGCCAAAAGCACTTGAAGCCTAAGTGCAGCCAAAATAAAAGCACAAAAAATTAAAGAAGCATAGCTTACAGTAAAGTAGCATGTGTCCCTTGTGCTGATGCCTCTTCCGCTAAGTGAACTCCTCCTCCATCCTTGCCCCCTAAGGTTCCAGTGCGGTGTGGGTTATAGAACTGAAGGAACTGTCACAGGCTCTCATCAAGAGTGCTTGAGCTGTACTATAGTTTCTATAAATGGAGGATGGGCGAATGATTAAAAAGTCTGCCCCCTCGATACATAAAAGCCATCGTATGGCTCTATAAATAAAGCAGCTGGGCAGAAAGGGCAGGCATAGACACTCTTTAGTCAAGGTGAAGACACTTGTGGGAGAAAAAGAAAATGGGGCTGTGCACCCCGATTATTGCAAGAAGGGAAGTTTCCCCTCACTGGGGGTTTTCTAGGCAGCAGTGGGGGTAACTTCCCTTTGGACACTCTTGATAAGAACCTGTGACAGCTTCCATAGTTCTATTAAGCTCTGCCAAACCGGAAGATTATGATGGGGGGGTCATGAACAGAAGATTTCACCAAACAAAGAGGCATCAGCACAAGGGACACATTCTGATCATAACTTCTGTCCCACGTGGCGATTGTTGCGTTTCTTATTTTGGTTGCTCATATGCCTCGTACACATGATCAGATTTTCCGACGGGAATTGTGCGATGGCAGGGTTTTGTTGGATAATCCCACCCTTTGTATGCTTCATCAGACAATTGTTGTTGGAATTTCCAACAACAAATGTGTAATTACGGATTCTCCGATCGTGTGTTGGAAAAAAATCCAAAGTACAAACACGCATGCTCAGAAGCAATGCCAACAATAAAACAACTCTAGCAGAAGTTGCCCAAACGGTGGCACTAAAGAGCAGAAAACCCAAGTAGTTTTGCGTTTGTTGGCTGACAAATTTTTGCCGTCTGTATGCACAACAAGTTCACAGCTAACGCCCTTCGGACAAAATTCCACTTTCTTTGTCCGACGGAAATCCGGTCGTGTGTACGAAGCTTTAAAAATCACCACAAGGAGCCTACACTTCAGGAACGTTACCCTAGGCCAGGTCCAATTTAGAATCATATTGAATATTTCGGAACTAAATCATTTACTGACACGTCTCTTCTGTTCAACAAACATCACTCTTGCAGCTTTTGAAACTCTGTATTTTTAAACATTTTTTCAAAAAAAAAAAAAAAATCATATACAGTTTTTAAAAAGAGGAACAAATTTAATTTACACAGAAGTACTAAATGTACATCATTCTTTAAAAAAAATCATTCTACATTATAAATACAGTAGAAATTCTTTTATAGTACTATATTTAGACCATAATGTTGGTTTAGGGTTTGGAAGGGTGAAAGATGATGTGGGGGGGGAGCGGTAATGTCTTTTCTTTTGTTTCTCAAAACATTTTGCGAATGGAAATAAATACCGAAACTGGCGAGAGGTTATTACAGTCAGGAGTAGACTAACAATACGTCTGTCTGGATGAGGGAAGACACACGGGGAGGTTCTGCTTTGCAGGCGACTGACCTAGCAAAAGATTCTAACATGATGATGGAACTATGAATTTATTACTACCATTTACTTTGATCTGTCTCCATAATCAAACCTGGAGGCATCATGACGGGCAAATACCACTCATATTAATGTCCAATAATACCTGGCTTGGTCTGTCAAATTACTTTGGGACTATGTGCCGTTTTCAACTATTTCAAGCACCCGATGGGGAAGGGGGAACTCAACGTCTGGGTGAAGCAGCTCATCGAAGTGGTGCATGTGTTACTGCTGAGGAGGGGATACAATTGGCACACGTGCCTAATGGAAACATTGGTAGATTAATAGTGTCCACTGTTATCCATGTGCAATTTATACCCTACCAAGTTACGGCAATCACGGCCCACTAAGTAACTAAATGCCACCTAGGGCTCAGCTAAACACAGGACAAGGAGAAAGAAACCTTTGGTCTCCCTCATTGACCTCCTTCTGGCCATCACGTTAATCTTCAATCTACAACACCTTCCGATTGACTCACTCAGCAAGACAGGCAAAGGTCTCCCTCATTGGCCACCTTCAGCCTGCCACGTTAATCCTCAATCTTAAACACCCTGAGTCGCTCACTCAGAATGACAGCCAGGCTATTCGAATTTTTGGAAGAAGGTCAGCAATGGCAAACTGTTTGCCAAAAGTTGTCATTTGCTTAGTTTGCAACAAAAACAACATCAAAAGAAGCAGCTGCCAACCACGGGGGCATCTCGCTTTACTTCACAACTAAAGCTCTTTACACTTGAGCTTTTTAGTCGCCCACACAGAGCAGCCTTATAATTAGATCCGCTTCAGTCATTTACACAAAGAGGCGTCCAAAGTGCCTGATGCTGCCCAGAGACATTTTCTGCTGCTATGGACCTGGGAGGATTCCGTTCTAGAGTCAAATATCGCCCAAGTCATTGAAATGTCACAATAGGACAAGGAGAAGCAACACTCACTGTTCCACTTTCATTGAAGATTGACCTGTCTATAAGGAAGCCTAAATCCTACCTTTCTCTAAACCAGCTATTATTATATTCATCCATAAACTTCATTACTCTTGCACATTTTTTCTAAAGGATACGACAGGTACGAAGGGACTGGGTTGCCCTATCCAGCACAGACGTACTAGTGCGACTCCATGTCAACGTAGAAGTTACCTTGTTTGGATCTCTACCACCCTCCCCATCCCCCCAATGTCCGATGGTTACCCCTCTATTCTTGATGCACCCCCAAAAACAAAAAAAGTGAATATTTTTCATGTATAGCGCCATCATGTGCACTGTGCATTCATTTGCTATTTCCCCAGATAGGAAAATAATAATAATAAAAAAATACAACACAGAACATAAAAAATCCCCTGACTTTGATGCTTGAATAACTTAAAGAAATATCATTACAATAAACTTTAATACGTCTGTTTTGAAGTCAGTCCCTTCAGTTTCCTCCTTAAGGGCGAAAGTTTTTTTTTTTTTTTATTCCTTTTTTTTTGACAGTTCAAGTTGAGATGAGAAAAACAGATGGAAGTGGGAGGTAATAGGGGAGGAAAAAAAAAGACAAAAAAAGTTTTGAAGGCAACAGATCACCAGTTGTATGCGTCCTTTGAAAAGTTCTGTCTGGGGAGAAAGCCGGCCTGTGCCGGAAAGTTCCCAACTTTCCACTTAAAAGACGGCACAATTTCTCCGCGGAACCACTTGCCGCACCGTGCGGACAAATGGGGAAAAAGGAAAGGAAATTGAGGCTTAATCTGAAAATGCGTGCCCTCCTGTCTCCAAGTACTGCGGCTCCTCATGTCCTGCTCAAGACACCATTGTTCGTCTCCCCAGGCAATTTATTAATTTATTCCTCACGGCTCGCTCGCTCGTTTTCTTCCCCTGTTATCTATTTAACGTCCTGGCCCCCAGGCCTCCGTTGTGGTTGGGGGTATGGTACGAGTCTGTGCGGTGGACTGGGGAGGAAAAGGGAGACGAGGAAGAGGAGTGATGGTACGAAGACTGGGCCGAGGAACGCAGAAGAGCATTGGAACTTCCACCGGTCTGGGGCTGCTGTAGGTTGAGGATACTGTCGATGGCGCTCTGCAGGTGCTCATTTAGAGTGTCATCCTGGGGGCTGTCACTGGAGAAGCTGGCGTTGTCCACGTCGAACTGCTCTGACTTCAACCTTTTGGCTGATGGAATTGACATCTCCCAATTCAAATCAGACTCATGTTCTGTTCGTTCTGACTTGACCACCTGTCGGTAAAATCCTGGCTCATCATCCTTGACCTCTCTTCTCAAACTCATGGTCGTCTCTTCATTGTTATTCGTCTTGGTTTCCCCTCTGCCAAAGAACACCAACTTTGAGCTTTCTTCTTTCTTCACCTTTTCACTCTCTGGGACCCCTTGAACCTTGTGGGATGTAATGACACTTCTGGATCCATCTTCCTGCTTTATTGCCTGGGTCATAACTGGTACTTGTGCAGGTGTTTCGACCGCTGACCTGGTGTCTACCGGCTTACCGGTCACAAAGGCATCCACGTTCTCCCGATACGTCTTACGAAGGGGTAGCCTACAAAATGTTGCCTGGGGCTTCTTTTCAGCAGGTGATGAGTGGTCCAATGTACCATTCATCTGCCCAGTGGGTGTGGTGGTGGTGGTTGTGGCTGGGGTTGGGTTGACAGTTGTCTTGATGACGGTGCTGGCGGGTGTTGTGGGAGGAGCCGGAGGTGGAGGTGGTGGTGGAGGGTTGTGATGAACTGGGTCCAGAGCAGTGTTATGAATTACTTTGCTCAGCCCTGCCTCCTGCTTGATCTTTAGCTTCAGCCCGATACGACTACGGGCCTCGTATGTTTTGATTGGAGGTCTGCTGCGTGAAGGGAGTGCATCTTCATCTGCATCAAGTGACGGTGAGGCTTTGGCCCAAGTGACAGATGGGGAGCCCCCACTGCTGTGCTTAATCACTAGCTTGGTAGGGTGTATTGGTGTGGAGGTCTGCATTGCAGTGGGTTTCTGGGTCTCTGCTGCAGGGGCAGGACACGGTGAGGAAGAGATGGATGCCGCAGAAGGGGGTACCGTTTGAGACCGTGAAGAGGAAGAGACATATTCATCTGCAGAAGAAAGAGGGACAGAATTATCAAACATTTATCAGGGGAATAAATCTCTTCTCGTACAGTTCTTGTCAAAAAAAAAAAAAAAAAAGGAAGGCTTTTTGGTAAAAGCAATTCAGCCCTATTATATATATAATACACACACACACACACACACACACACACACACACACACACACACACACACACACACACACACACACTGTACATCCTACAAAAATATGACACACAAGCCTTTTTCTCATTCACCAATGGGTACTGTCCCCAACTGCAAAAGGAAGAAATGCCAGGGAGGCAATGGCAAGGCGAGTATAGTTTGGTTAGGGGTCCCCTTTGGAATAATACGGTCACAAGTGTAAGTAAACCCCAAGATTTAACTTTTCTTATTAGCCCCCTATTAGTCACATAAACATACCACTGAAGAGTTCCAGCTTCTGGAACATGTTCTATACGGGTAGAACATGTAACACGTTCCAAAAGGTAAACTTATTTAAGAAGTCCGAGCTGTGCCGTTATGCCAAAAATTAAGGTATATGGCTAGGGTTGTCCTGATACCACTTTTTTAGGACCGAGTACAAGTACCAACACTTTTTTCCATGTACTCGCCGATACTTTTTTTAAATGTCATGTGACAGTTTTCAAACCACAATACAGACTAAGGATATTTTCTTTAGAATAATGAAGAACTCTAACTCAAGACATTATAAAATAATAAAAATGAGTAAAAATGAATAAAAATGTTTTATTTGCTTGTCACGCAGTAGTAAAAAAACTCAAAGAATTTTCACAGAACATGTTGATAAATACAAAAAAGTATCGGCAGAGGCATCGGGAGCATTTGCGCGAGTACAAGTACTCCCGCAAATACTCTGTATCGGTCCCGATACCGATACTAGTATCGGGGACAACCCTATATATGGCATAATATATTTCTGCCACATCAACAGTTATTTTTCTGTACCTGCAACATGTTTATAGAAATAAAACAAAGCACCAATCAAATAAAAAAAAAAATCAGATTATAAATATAAAATATAATATATTTAGTTTTATGTATAAAGAGAGTCGCAGTTAAAAACAAGAAAGATGCCCCCTAGTGGCGAAGCTGGAAATGGGAATGTGGAATACCTGGTCTCTCTTTTGCCAGCTGCCGGTCCTGAGACATAGCAACTTTCTCCTCCTGAATAAACATTCTGTCGATCATTACCATCTCCGCAGAAGGACTCACTCTCTGCAGAAGGAGAGAAACAACACAGCACTAAATTAAGCCGCACGCAGTGAATGACTGAAGATGACCCCCAATGTTTGCAGCAAAGACATCAGTTCTTCCAATTTAAAAATATCCTCAGCCTCAGCCATTCTCCTGAAATTGGGGTGAAATGTACAAATCTACACAGAGGGAAACATCAAGACAAGGTTGTTGGCGCCCTCTGCTGTACAAAACCATAACAACAAAATTTGTTTTTAATTAACCACTTAAAGACCCCCGCACGCACATATACGGCCACAACATGGCTCGTACAGGCACAAGGGCGTAAATTTACGTCCCCGCCTGAGTGCGGTTCGGGGGTCCCATCGGGACCCCCTCCGCGGCGTGCGGGGGTCTCCCTACCTCTGGGAGCGATCCGGGATCTGCGGGCGGATGTCCGTGTTTTCCGCCCCCCCCGCGATCGCTCCCAGCCAATGGGAGCGCGCTCCCAGCCTGTCACTTCCTCCTCCTGTGTTTACACAGGAAGGAGGAAATGATGTATTCTCTCATCGCAGCACTGCTGCTGATGAGAGAAGACATCACAAGGAAGTGTGCACCAACACAACACTGACACACACTCACATAGGCATATTAACCCCTTGTGATCGCCCCCCCCACCCCCCTGTCACAGTGTTACTGAATGCAGTGATTTAATCACTGCATTTAGTGTCAGTGTGAAAGGCACTGTAAAAAACAGTTAGTGTTAGGTTCAGGATAGCCCCCCCACCCCCCCTAATAAAGTTTTAACCCCCTGATCACCGCCCTAGTTAACCCTTTCACTCCCTATTGCCAGCGTCACTAAGCGATCATTTTTCTGATCGCTGTATTAGTGTCGCTGTTCCCGCTAGGTAGCTATTTTTTTTTATTGCGATTTTTTTTTTTTACTAAAGACATGTGGCTAAATAAATTTAGGCCTAAATGTTTGACTAAAATTTAGTTTATTTGATTTTTTTTTAACAAAAAGTAAAAAATAGTGTTTTTTTTTCAAAAATGTCGCTCTATTTTTGTATATAGCGCAAAAAATAAAAATCGCAGAGGTGATCAAATACCACCAAAAGAAAGCTCTATTTGTGGGAAGAAAAGGACGCAAATTTTGTTTGGGAGCCACGTCGCACGACCGCGCAATTGTCTGTTAAAGCGACGCAGTGCCGAATCGCAAAAACACCTTGGGTCATTTACCAGCGTATTGGTCCGGGTCTTAAGTGGTTAATAGCAATTTTCAGAGCTTCTGGTTTACAGAATACAAACAGCAAGTAACAAAGATGGAGACATCTGACATTATGCAACCACCCTGCCTCCTTTAACCACGTCCCACCCACCGTATGCAAAATGACGTCCGCAGGGTGGTTGCGTTATGATTGGGCGTCATATGACATCCAGCAGAATAAGCCACGATTGTACAGCACGGCCATCTGTGGTGCGATGTGTCTCTCTGACCAATCTTAGTAAACAGCCTATGATGCAAGCGCTTTACCATGTGATCAGCTATGTCCAATCATAGCTGGTCACATTGTTACCATGCAGGGCCGTTTATTGGCTTTTCCTCTATTCGCACTGATAGGGAAGGGGGGGCTGCGATGATAATCCGATCATTAATCATCGGTGCAGGCCCATCAAGGATGCCAATCAGTGCTCATAAGGCCTCATGCACACTGGATGTTATAAAAACACCAGTAGCTTTGTTTTTCACCTTAGCATTTTATTTTTTTCAGTGGATCAAAAACATAAAAAAAATTGCTGGTGAGCGGCGTTTTGAGCATTTAGCAACATTTTTAGGCATTACAGCTGAAAAATACCCACTCGTTTTGGGTTGATAACAGCCTACGTGGGGCATGGAGACATAGGATAACATGCTGGAGAGCTTATTGACTGTAGAAAAAAAACGCAGCTGTAAAAACGTCCAGTGTGCATGAGGCCTTAGTAATGCCAATCAGTGCGGCCCCTCAATGCCAGCGCCACCTATGAGTGCCCATCAGTGCCCAACAATGCCACCTCATTAGTGCAGCCTCGTCAGTGAAGGAGGAAATGTACTTATTTACAAAATGTTATAACAGGAAAAAAACAAAAAACTTTGGGTACAGTGTTACATGACCGCGCAATTGTCAAAGTGCGAAAGCTGAAAATTGGCCTGGGCAGGAAGGGGGTGGGGGTGCCCTTTATTGAAGTGGTTAAAAACTACTAGTTAAAAAAAAAAAAAGCCTTGTAAAACTTACTGATGATGCAGAATACACGGTTCATGGCCCCAAATACCATCTCCCTATTTGTTCATGTGATCTCAGCTAAAGGGGCATACAGAGTGGCGTTTAGGTGAAGGGGGTTAATCAGCGGCTTGGTCTAAACAGCAATAACTACCTTTGGCTGAGATCACATGAACAAATGCCCAGGCAGAGCTGCCAATGGAGCTGGAAGTGTGAGAAACTCAGATGAAAACGTTGTTAGGCCAATCACAAAAAACAAACCTGCATCAATTTGAACGATGAAAACATCAAAAAGGGACAGGTCTGCTTTAAGTAACAGAAAAGTCTAAAAAAAGTGCTTTTCTATGGTGGATTTTTCGGAGAAAGAGAACCTCCCTATGAACAAGTTTACCAGTCTCTGCTGGACAGACAGGAGGGTCAAAGCGGATTCATACTCACCCTGGACTCTTCTAAAAGCAGCAAGCGATACTTGTTCAGCATGGCCTGAGTGCGCTTCAGGAGCTGAGTAGACACCGTCTCAAACTCGTCATCCACTAGGAGAAAGAAAAAAAAAGGAAAAAAAAAGGAAAAAAAAAAAAGGAATCAATATATGGAAAAACCAAAGCATACATGATACACGGGGGCTTGATTTTAGGCACAGAGGCTTCCATGTATATTTGCAAATATGTGCAACGAAACCCTTTGTTTTAAATGTGAATTGTTAGACAGGGTCACTTTGTTTTGTTTTTTTGCAGGCTGGCTGGCAAGTGTGCTGGGAAATTTCTTGTCTTTTTGTGATGTGCATTGCCCTTCCATGTGCACCTTACTGCAAAGGTTACTTATAAATTGAGGTGGTTGCCATCTCTTTGTACAGCTTATTTGATGCATTTGGCGTGGGGACACATTGGACACCTTCAGCTGCCAATGTGCACTTGTTGGGTGTCCACTGTGTCTCTGTGCCATTGGGTGGAAGGGGGGGGGGGGGGGCTGAGCTCCCTCCAGGTAAACCTGTCCTTAATTTATCCATTGCTATATATACACACACACCCTATCTATCTATCTATCTATCTATCTATCTATCTATCTAGAGAGAAAAAAGAGAGCGAGAGAGTGAGAGGAAGAGAGAAAGAGAGAGAGAGAGAAAGATCTCTCTCTATATACACACACACACACACACACCATTTTAGAGTTAGGAGCGCAGTGTACAGGGGATCCTTGGCGTTGGGCACTGTGGATTCCACATATATTTGTAAATGTGTGCAACTAAAACCTCTGTTTTCACGTGAATTGGTAGACAGGGTCACTTTGTTTTTTGCATGCTAGCTGGGAAGTGTGCCGAGAATTTTTTTTATGTCTATTTGCATTGTAAATAAAAAAAGTGCAAAGGGAAAAAAACTGAACTGAAGTGTAACTGAATTCAATCATCTTCCAGTTGTCATTCCTACAGTCTGGGACCAGAAACTGAATCAAGGACTCTGATAAGTTCTTACTGCCAACAAAACATCTTTTTAGCAGCTCACAGAACTAATGAGACAGACATGAGATATTTGCAGTTATAAATGGAGCGAGTATGCCATCAGACAAAAAATATAAAAAAGGGTCTCACCTTTATTTAGGTCATTCGAATTGGGCAGCAGACCCTGGTACACGTGGTAGGGGAGAAGTCTGTGCAGGGCATCTTCAAACGAGTGGAAGGGTGTCTTGTAATCGGGGTGCAGGACCGCGCCCTGGTGTTTATGTAGCTGCTCCAGGAAGCTGTGAAAACAACAAGAGGTTAATGGGCAGAACAAATAAATGGTAAATTTTACATAAAAGATTTTAAATGTTCTTCAGCCAGTCTTGTTATTCATACCCTTATGCCATAAGTGAAGCAATAAAGGACGCCACCATTATATGTAAGCTTGACAGTTCCCTTAGCTTGCCCAAGGGTCAGCGATTCCAATGGGTGATATTTATTCAATGCCAATCAGAACGTAGGTGGCAAAAAGCTACAAAGCTGAAATAGGAAGTAATGGCGTCTCCTGCCTGGCTATGCAGAGATGCACCAAATTAGGCCTCACCCTCTGGTGGGTTATTATCCCTTTCCCGCCGTCAGGACGCAGATATGCGTCCTCTGCTTTCAGGGGCTATACCGGGATAATGCCCGCAGCTGCAGGCATCATCCCGGTACCGTTGTTTCAAGCGGGCGATTGGCTAGCCCGACATAACAACCGATGCAGCTAAAAGCCGCTTGGTTGTTATGCCGGAGGAGCGGGAGGGGACATCCCCCCCCTCCCGCCGCCTCACGCCGCTCCGACCGGGGCTCCCGTCCCAGCGGGAGACCCGATCCTCCATCCGGCACCTCCGTTAGCTAGGCGCAGACTGAATGAAAGCCGTACGTGGCTTGGATTCAGTCTGAAAAGTGTAAACGCGGAAGCGACGTCATGACGTCACTTCCGGGTTTCTCGGCTGCCAATGGCGCCGGATTTAAAAAAGTAAACAGTATTCAGAATCGCCGTTTTCGGCGATCTGAATACTTTGAAGTGTAAAGGAGGGACCGGGGGTCTTTTAGACCCCCGATCCCTCCATAAAGAGTACCT